>CM053591.1:134897356-134953023 GCA_028646515.1 Pseudochirops corinnae
CTTTATTTTCTGTCTGTGAATAAGGAATAATAACGTTTGTCTCTTACCTACCTCATAGTGATGTTCTAAAAATTAAAAAGGTCTGCCAAAGAACTTTCATTTCCTTGGACGGTGATATATAAATGCAAAGTAGGATTATAAACTCTTCTACTTACTATTATATGTTCATGTATAACCAACCACATGCTGATTGAATCTGGAAGCCAAATATATTTATATTTTAATTTCCCTTTCAGTCCACAAAAGTAAGAAAACCTCTGATGCATAATTCTAACCACCAGGTCAATACTATTCCATTTAGGTGACCATGGTTAGTTAAAAGTTCATTAATGCAAAGAAGTCCTAGACAGGGGTGGGGAAAGTGGAGATTGTAGAAAATAAAATGAAGACTCAAAACCCTGGAATCAGGAGGACCTGAGTTCAAATCAGATCTCAGACATTTAACACTTACTAGCCGTGTGACTTTAGGCAAGTCACTTAACCCCAATTGCCCTGCCTTCCCCCCTCCAAAAAGCAAAAAATAAATAAATAAAATGTTTAAAAAGAATACCATGACAGAAGTTGTACAAGTTCCCCAAACCCAAAACTCTCTTGATTGGAGTCACTTCACAGAAGGTTATCCCAAGAGTCAAACAGTCGATACAGGTCAACCCTGCCACCCTCCACCTGCTCCACCTACCAACATACTGGAAAAGTATAAAACATTTATTTTCACTTCCCTAGCTTCATTTCTATTTGTCATGTATATCTCATCTAAAAGTATAATTTTACAGGGTGTAAACCCTAGTATAACATTGTATAACTAACAAGCAATAGTCAAATAAGAGGGAAATGCAAAATTATCATTTTTATGATGACATTCTTTTTTTTTTTTTTTGGCTTTTTGGAGGGCAATTGGGGTTAAGTAACTTGCCCAAGGTCACATGGCTTTCTGTGTGTGTGCATGTGTGTGTGTTAAGTGTCTGAGGCCAGATTTGAACTCAGGTCCTCCTGACTCCAGGGCCAGTGCTCTATTCACTGAGCCACCTAGCCACCCTTATGATGACATTCTTAATCAAAGTATATGAAATTGCTTTATAAATTTAAAACAACATAAAAATGTAAGAACATTCTAAAAGCGAAAAAAACACCTTAAATTACATTTTAAAAAATGTAGGAGAAAAAAAACAACCTAAAACAAACCACTAGGGAATGCATTTTAAAATTAAGCAGGTATAAAAGACTGAAATGGTTGAAAAAAATATATACAAATTTAAGGTCTGCTAAGTAGTCTTTCATTTTCAGCAACTAAATTACCAGAAGCCATCAAAGTACTAGACCATAATTAACCAAATATCAAGTTATTTGTCAAGTGCCTATTATGTGCAAGACACTATTCAAGGCAAATATGGACATCTCAGGAGAAATTGATGAAACTCCTAAGTTTTATTCAGTTCTGCTCAACAACATGACAAAAGTAAATAATTTCTAAAGTAAGATTAAAGCAAATTCTCTCACTTGGGGACTTGGTATTGCAACATTAGTAATTTAGGTTCTGTGGTCCTGTAGGAAAGGGTACTATGTACAGAAAGGAAAAAAAAAAGTGGATTCAAGTCCCAGATCTTCCACTTGCTACCTCCATCTGATCTTAGACAACTCAAGCTCAACTTCTAGGGCCTGTTTATTCATCTATAAAATAAGGGAGTTGGATTATATTACCTCTGACATCCCTTTACACGCTAAATGTACAAAATTATTCAACTATGAAATAGAAATGACTCTTGGTAACTATCAAACAATTGTGATTTGATTATGGGGGGGGGGGTATAGTAAAGTCAACAAGCATTTATTAAGCTCCTACTCACTGTGCTGAGAACTGGTATAGTTCCAAATTGTTTTCCAAAGTAGTTGAACAAAAACTACAGCTCTACCAACAGTGCACTAGTATGCCTATCTTCCCACATCACTAAAAGCAACTGTTATATTCCCCCCTCATTTTTGTCAATCTTATGGGTATTCAGGGAAATCTTGGAATATCTTTAATTTGCATTTCTCTATCAGTGATTTGGAGCATTTTCTCCAGTATCTGTTAATAGCTTGGATTTCTTCCTTGAGAACTACCACCTAACTCTTGGGATAGCTCTTGCACTTATACTCAGACCCTTACTTGCAACAAAGTCTTTTTTTGGTTTTGGGTTTGTTGGTTTTTTTTAACTAATTAAGTACTTCCCTTCTCATTTTAACTTCATTAATTTTGCCTATGTCAAATTGCCTACTTTCCAATTTTAAATAAACAAAATTGTCCATTTTATTTTCTGTGATTCTATTTATCCCTTGTTTGGTCATGCAATCCTCCCCTATACACATCTGCAGTAGGTATTTCCTTCCTTATTCCTTTTAATCTGTCTATGATATGATCTTTATCAAGGTCATGTATCTACTTGGAAGTTACTGTGATATACTGTGTGAGGTACAGGTCTAAACCTATTTTCTTGCAGACTACTCTCCAGTTTTCCTAGCAATTTTTATCAGATAAGTCCTTACCACAGTAGGTGGAATGTTGGGTTTTATCAAGTATGCTACTATCTTTGTATACCTCTATAATTGCATCCTTAATCTATTCCACTGATTGACTTCTCTACTCTTGTATAGTTCTCTACTATACAAGAATGTATACATTCTCTACTATATACTCTACTATACAAAACATCAGATTGTTTTGATGATTACAGCTTTATATTACCATTTTGAGATGTGATACAGCTATGACCTTTTTCTTCTACTTTTACCCCACTATTTCCTTTGAGATTCTAGACATTTTGTTCCTCCAAATGAATGTTATCTTCTCTAGCTCTATAATGTAATCCTTTGACAATTTGTCATGGCACTAAATAAGTAAATTAACTTATTGTCATTTTAATTTTTTTGGCATAGACCAACCATGACTAATTAATGTCTCTCCAATTATTCAGGCCCATCTTTATGTCTGTAAAAGAAAATTTCGTAGTTGCAGAAATATAGTTTCCATGTGTACTTTCATAAAGGTATACTTTTGAATATTTTATACATTCTGTAGTTATTCTGAGTGGAATTTCTCTGTCTCTTCTTGCTGAATTTTGTTGGTAATAAACAAAAAGGCTAGTTTTCTATCCTGCTTATTTTCTAATCCTGCTAGTTCATTAAAGTTGTTAACTTTTAATTAATGTTAGTTATTCTCTAGTATTCTAAATAGGTTATCATATTTTCTGCATAAAATTTTATTTCCTCTTTGCCTGTGCTTGTTTCTTCAATTTCTTTTTCTTATCTTCTTGCTTTTATTAGCATTTCTAGTACTAAAGCTAATCATAGTAGTAAGAAAGGATGTCATTATTTTAGCCCTAATCTTACTGGAAAGGCCTCTATGTATTTCCTTTACATATCATATAAGCTCTTGGTTTTAGACAGTTTTAACCAAATTAAGGAAAGGTATATATTTATCCTTATGCCTTTTAGCATTTTAAACTTATATTTTGTCAATATTTTCCTATTATTTATTGATGCAATCATATGATTTTTACTGTTTTGCTATTAATATGGTCTATAATGTTTATAGTTTTCTTGAACCAACCTTGTATTCCTAATATAATACCAACCTAGTCATAGCATAAATTTTTTTTTATATGTCTGATATGTTTTGTCTCTACCTGGTTATTTCATATATCTTCAATGAGGTATTCACTTATCCTAGATTTTGAGCATATATTCCTTCATATACACACATATTTTCAAAGTATATCATGAGGTGGAATGGCTTCAGGGAAGTTTCTTTTAGTTTTATTTTTAATGTGTGAATGACTTGACATATGTATGAAAATTAGCTTCTTATTCAGCATTTGTAAGGTCCAAGTGTAGGGAAATAACATTCTACTGGGTCTTTGGGGCCTACCTGATGAAATAAGAATTTTAGCAATTAAATTTGGTAGTTTATTTTGAGCACATGGAATGAAAATGTTTCACCTTTTACAGCTTCTAATAAGGCATTCTGAAAGCTACAGTAAATATAAATGCAATATTTCTGCATGGTTTCAGAAAAACCTGGGCAGTCTTACATGAACAGATGCAGAGTAACTAGATGGAAACAAAAATCATCTATCTAACAAAACAACACTGTGAAGAAATCAACTAAGAAGGCCTTAAGAACTCTAATCAATACAAGAACAATCACAATGCCAGAAGATTGCTGATACTTTCTGAAACCCACTCTCCTGACAGGTGATAGATTCAAGGTGGAGAATGAGACATACATTTTTAGACAGAATCAGCATAGGAATTGTTTTGCATAACTATGCATATTTGTTACAATGGCTATTTTTCTTTTCAATAAGGTAGAAGGTAAGAGGGAAAGAGAGAGGGGCTATAGGATTGCTTAAAAAAAGAAGAAAGAAAAAAAATTCATTGAAGCATTTTAAAAGAGTAAACACAGGAGATCCAAAAGGAAACTCAGACGAGGAAAGCTTTGAAAGTTACACATCAAAGTTATTAAATACCGGAAAGAAAGGGCATGCTATCCATAATAGAGATTTAAAATTTTACATACAATTTTCTTTATCTGTTGTTTTGTATGTGAAAATACTGTTATTTTTTTCTTTCTTTTTAAATTTAATTTATTTATTTTTAGTTTTCCACATTCACTTCCATAAGATCGAGTTCTAAATTTTCTCCCTCTCCTTTCCTTCCCCCCTCCCTAAGACTGTGCAGTCTGATATAGGTTATACATATACATTCACATTAAACATATTTTCATATTAGTCACGTTATAAAAAATTAGAACCAATGGGAGAAACCACAAAAAGGAAGAAGCAATAGCAACAACAAAGAGAAAGCAAAGAGTATACTTCAATCTGCATTCAGACTCCATAGTTCTTTCTCTGGATTTGGATAACATTTCCCATCATGAATCTTTTGGAGTTGTCTTAGATCCCTGCACTGCTGACAAGAGATAAATCTATCAGAGTTGGTCATTGTACAATGTTGCTGTTACTATGTACAATGTTCTCCTGTTCTGCTCATTTCATTCAGTATCCATTCATGCAAGTCTTTCCAGGTTTTTCTGGTCTGCCTGTTCATCATTTCTTATGGACAACAGTATTCCATCATAATCATATACCACAATTTGTTCAGTCATTCCCCAACTGATGGATATCCCCTCAATTTACAGTTCTTGGCCCCCACAAAAAGAGCTGCTATAAATATTTTTGTCCATGTGAGTCCTTTTCCCACTTTTGTGATCTCTTTGGATACAGATCTAGAAGTGGCATTGCTGGTTCAAAGGGAATGCACAGTTTCATATCCCTTTGGGCACAGTTCCAAATTGCTCTCCAGAATGGCTAGATCAGTTCACAACTCCACCAACAAATGCATTAGTTTCCCAATTTTCCCACATTTATCATTTTCCTGTTTTATCATGTTAGCCAATCTGATAGGTGTGATGTGGTAGGTCAGAGTTGTTTTGATTTGCATTTCTCTACTCAATAGTGATTTAGGGCATTTTTTCATATGACTATGGACAGCTGTAATTTTTTCATCTGAAAACTTCCTGTTCATATCCTTTGACTATCAATTATAGAATGGCTTGTTTTCTTGTAAATTTGACTCTGTTCTCTACATATTTTAGAAATGATGACTTTATCAGAGACAATGGTCATAAAAATTGCTTCCCAGCTAGCTTTCTGCTTCCCTTCTAATCTTGATTGCATTGGCTTTGTTCATACAAAAACTTTTCAATTTAATTATACTGTTATTTAGTGTCAAAGCTTAGAATTTTTTTTAAATAATTGAGCTATGCTGAAACCCTGACCACACGTTTTCTGAACCTACTCCTGATAGACCCTGGCCTTTTCCTGAAATTTCAAACTTTAAGAATTGGTGTTTTTTGTGAATCCAAAATAAGCCTCCCACAGTTTCAAACCACCTCAAACAACCCTAATTCCTTCCCGTCCTCAGCACAAAGTCTCACCAAGATCCTCAACTATTCTCATTTGGCTAAAACAATGACTTTTTGGCCCAACAGAAGCTAATGAAATTTCCAGTCTTGCTTTAGTACATAGAACCCCCTAGTATTCTGTATTTTGCAGAATGACATTAGGGTTCATTCAAACCTTAAGGTTTAGCAGTTATTTTCTAGTTTATATCTCAACATTTTCCTTGTAGATAGTTTTAAGTTTTAACTCCTTCCTTTATATCCCGTCACATCAATCTAAGATTTTTTTTCCTTAGTAAGGTTTTTTTGTACATGACACTCATTCCTTTGATGACTCCAGTTATAATCCTCATTATGGTCTTCTTCACTTCAGTCATTCTTCTCTCTAATACAGCAGTTCTCAACCTGTGGGTTATGTTCAATTTGTAACAATGAAAACACATCCTGCATATCAGATATTTACATTATGATTCATAACAGTAGCAAAATCACGGTTATGAAGTGGCAACGAAAATAATTTTATGGTTGGGGGTCACCACAACATGAGAAACTGTATTAAAGGGTCACGGCATTAGGAAGGTTAAGAACCACTGCTCTAATACATTCATTCTAATACATTCAATACACAATGTTATAAGATAATCTTCTTAAAATACTCTTTGGCATATACGTTATGGCCCTGGTCCAAATATCTTAGTCTGCTATTCAAAATCTTACACAATCTAGGTTTTATCTCTCTCTACCCCAACATTCTCTCATTATTACCCCACATAAAATCATCACTGGTCCACTGACCAGGGACCAAAATATGTTGTGTACATGCATGTGCATGTGCAACATGGATGCTTTTGCTTAGTGTCCATGACAATATCCAATCTAAATTCTACCTTTCCTTCTAGGACCAACTCAGTCTCAGTACCTCACTGAAGTCTTCCCCAATCTCTCCCCACTAACTCTTATAACATGTATCTTTAACATTCACATGGCACTTAGCATATCTGAACCTCTATTATTAAGTATCTTACAACTGTATGTGTCCAACTTATTTTTCCACAGGCTGATAGGAAAGGCTGCAAATATCTCTGCTCTGAGGATAGGCATCAGATCCTTGATGACAAACAAGATGGAACATTAAGGTCCTAGAGGTTCATGTGAACCTCCAATACTTGTCTCATTCTGAAAATAAAATTTTAGTAAGAATCTGAAGGTCCAACATGAACCCATAGTATTAAAATGGAGTATGTAAAGGTCACAATAAAGAAAAAAAATCAGTGGAGATTCTTCAGGAAGAAAAAAAAAATTTAAGCTTGCCTAACTCAATCAGCTATTAATAGAAGTGTAGAAAGAAAAGGCAAACTAAAGAAATCAAATTTGTGACATAGAATACACATTTTATGCATAACAAAACCCAAACTATATCTGTAAGTACACCAAAAAAACCCACCCCAACAATAACTAGAACAATTTGATAGTAAATTGGAGTTACTGCACATACGCTACAACAATAAAGTTGTCAGCTTTTCCTGTTTGCTGACAAAAGTCTCTGAATGAGAATCTTTTCTTTCAATATTGCATATACTAATAAAAGAGTAAAAAGTAACCTGTTATTGTTAGCTTTTCAGGATTGAAAAAATTAAATCAATAAAACCAAAGCAACAATAACAATAAAAAATTTAGATATTGAGATCTTACTTTAAAATTTAATAAATTCCCCATTCTTTTCTGATAAGTAAAATAAAACTAACAAAACGGTGGGGGGGGGGGGAAGAATTCTCCTCTGAATTAATGATAATAAAGCAAAACCTCACTTATTTGGGCCTAGATGATATGGAATGTGACAATGTGGTCAGTTGCTAGGTTGAAACTTACTTCTGAAGTATTTTTTTAAGATGGGTTTCTAAGCAAAATGATAACAAATTAAAAATTTTTTAGAAAATGTTTCATCTACTTGGAAAAAAAAAAGTCTTTTCAAGTGATTTCTATTTTCCCTTCTACCAGTAAAATTCTAAGTCATTAGAAGTACCTTTTTGCTTATTACATAAAATTATTTATTAAGCCTGTCTTTTAAACAAGCTCTCTTTGATATCAATTTGTAAGACTAATTCAAATTGCAAAATGCATTTACAAGTAATAAAACTGGATTTCTTGACAAGTATTCTGGAATTAGTTTTTTTTTTAGTTGACTGACCTGTCCCCAGTTCCTAATGCCTAGTCTAAACTAATGAGATTTTGCTAAACTTAAAACACAATTTGGCCTTTAGACCCAAATAGTCAAAAAAATATTTATAAACGGCCTTGTCTGTGGTGACAAAGAATTGTAAACTGAGAGTGTCCAACAACTGAGGAATGACTGAAAAAGTAATGCTATATAATTGTGACAAAATACTATTGCACTATAAAAAATGACAGCAGGAGATGGTTTCAAAGAAACCTGGGAAGACTTGTATGAACTGATACAAAGTAATATGAGTACAACAATTTATACAATAATGGCAATATTGTAAAAACAAACAATTTTGAAAGTTTTAGGAATGCTAATCTAGGCAATGACCACTAACAACTCCAGATGACTCAAAATGAAACATACTATGCACCTTCTGATAAAGAAGTGATGTACCCATAGGACAATGAAGTAATTTGTTTTATTTGACTATACATATTTGTAACAGAGACTTTTTTTTCTTGCTTTCTCAATTGGGCAGGGGGGGAGAAAGAAGGAAGAGAATACTGATCTGAAGACAAATTAAAATTCAATTTAAAAAATTATTTTAATAGTATAGAGCCTTTAAAAACTGCTGGTTCTACTCATATGGTAAAACTGAGAAGCATATAGAACTTTTTCTCTATTTTAATTTGATTTTTGTTTGAATTGAATGTTAATACTGACAAGAACTTATGAGACAAAACAGCTTCATTTTTAAATATAAAGTTCTTTTCTATATCAACAGGTCCAATATTGTACAAAAATACAGAGCTTTAAATACCTCTAATTAAATAAAATTAATGAAATGAAAAATCAATCTAAGAAGCTAATACCTTAATAAACCCTCAAAAGGGTTTGTGATTTATATATGTTTCACTGACATTCTGAATTCAAGATTCAGAATTATAAATGTATAGCTGAAAGTGCCCTCAGAAATCACTTAGTCAACAAATATTTATTAAGTACCTACTATGTGCCAGACACTGGGATTCAATGAAAGGCAAAAGATAATTAACTGCTCACAAGAAACTCACAATCTAACAGAGGAGACAACATGAAAATAACTATGCACAAACAAGATATTTACAGGATAAATTGGAGAGAACCAATAATTAAAAGCATTAAGGTGGATCAGGAAAGGCTTCCTGTAGAGATGGGATTTTAGCTGAGACTTGAAGGGAAGCAAAAGAGGGCAGGAGGCAGAGACAAGAAAGAGCATTCCAGGTATGTAGAATGACCAGTAAACATGGACGGTTCAAGGAAAAGCAAAAAAGGCCACTATCACTGGATTTCAAAGGATATGGGGCAAAGTAAGTTATAAGAAGACTGCAAAGATACGCGGGGACCAGGTTGTGAGAGGCTTTGAATGACAGAGTATTTTATAGAGGTGACAACCACTGGAGCTTATCAAATTGGAAGATGATATGATCAGATCTGTGCTTTAGGAAGGTTAATTTGACAGCTAAGTGAGAATGGAATGATGTAGTCCAATTGCTTCATTTTAAAATGAGGAACGTAAGACCCAGGAGAGGTTAAATGACTTGCTCCAGTCACCCAAGGAGGAAGTAAGAAGCAAAGTGAGAACCCAAAAAACAAATGCCCTAACTCCAGATCTTGAACTTATCCCACTACACCATGTTGCCTCTCTATCCACTTGGAATTTTAAGCAATTTTATTTTTTATTAAAGCCAGTACTAAAATAATAGGTAGCAATACTACTCAGTCTAGGAACCTTACAAAACTCATTCTTGGCAACTAGAATTTAAAAAAAATAAACCCAAATAAGAATGAATTAATAGTAATATCAAGGGAAATATCATAGTAAAGTTTAATGGCTTTTCCCACAAATTTCTTATATTGAAATTTCCCATTCATCAGTTTTGTGAAAGCAAGATTAGCCTCTTCACTAATGTCCTAATTACTCTACTTCTGGTCATCTTTCAAATGGAATACACTGACTCATCAGGAAGAGGCTTAAAAACCTCCAAGGTGCTTTTCTTACCTGCCTCCTACAGAAGAAGATAGGCAGGTATTAATCATAATAGGAGGTGAAGGCAGCTAGAGACCCAAAGAGGTGAAGGAGTATCTTAAGTATGTGGAAGCGTAACACTTGAGTATCTGGTCAGGTATTTGGAGGCTTCACATCAGCAATACCTAGACAGCATTATTTTGGAAGAGTTATCAGGAAGATTGTTAAAGGAGAGAAATTAGGAAGAGATATCCTTAGAGGAGTGGTTAGGGGAAAAGAGAGACTGTTGATTAAGTCATACCTGAGCAGAGAAGTATATAAGGAAATTGTAAAGAGGCACAGTTTTCCTTCTATTAGAGAACACAGTAGAACCTCAGTTTATGAGTAACCTGGTTTACATATGCTTCACTGGATGAGGAAAAATTTTTGCAAAATTTGTCTTGCAGGACAAACAAAAATGCACAGTATGAATCATGTTTGGACTTGAATGGCTCATGAAGGGATGATGCTCAACTAGGGCAATGGCTTTTTTTTTTTTTTGCTTTCATATGTCAAAGGAACCTCAGGTCAGTATATTGCTTAATCGGCCTCATTTGGCCTCACTCAGCGTTGACCCTTTGTGAAGCGAGCATCTCTGGCTCTTAACAGTACCATTACAAGCATGTTCACATATGTTTGTGTACCTATGGTAGTACTTAGTGTATAAGTATATGGTAGTGATTGTAATCTACAACAATATTTGTAACAATTGAGGAACATAGCCAGGAGCTGAAGACCCACGAACTGATGGATCTGCATGAAGAGCAACAGCGAGAAGGTGTGGAGGATATCTCATCTGAGAAGGAGGTTAAGAGTTCAGAGGAATCCCTCACATCAAGTGAGATTAGGGAGGTTTATCAGATGTGGGAAAAAGTACAAAATTTTGTTGAAAAACATCACCCAAATAAGGATGTAGCAATGAGAGTCATAAATATTTTTAAGGATAATGTAATGTCACATTTCCCTGACATTCTGAAAAAGCATCAAAAACAAGTGTCATTAGATAGATTCCTAGTCAGAAGCAAACACAAAGAAAAAAAATATCAGTGAGTCAAAACATGAAAGTGATTCTAAAAAAATGAAAAATAAGTAAAGGCAGTAGTGTTACTTACTTTTAGTGAAAGTACCATCAGAGAGAACATTCCCAACATTGAAATCCCTGATGTTCTTATGGAAGGAGATTCTCCTTTCTCCTCCTCCCTCTCGACTCCCTCATGCCAGCCACAGCTCTTCTCAAAGGTAAAGTGCAGGGTAATTTGTTTTATTTTCAGTTTATGTTGTGTACTAATCATTGCTATTGTATTTCAGGTGGATTAGGGACAAAAAAATTACTTAAAATTACAAATAATTATTTTTATATGAATATTTAGGGGGATGTGGTAACGATCATCTGACTTTACATTATTTCCTATGGGAAAATTCACTTTGCAATACGAACAAATCACATGACAAACAGAATCTCAAAACAAATTAAATTTGTAAACTGAGGTTCTATTGTACCTAAAAACAAATACTGGTCTTTATGTTTCTGTGCTACAGACTAAAGGAGGGGTGAGGAGATGGGAACCAAGTATTTCAGTGTATCTTCTAAAATCTGAAGAAGCCCAGTATCTATTTCTCACTTCAGAAACAGAGTAAATAAGAAATGGGATTTCTAAAAGAAGTGGTGGCATAATGGATATTTCAGTTCTTCTCATTTAGATCTTCCCATATAATTTGGTGGGTTTTTGGGGGGGAGGGAAGGGTTTCTCTTTCCTCATAACCTATTATTTAGCTCTGGCAAGAGAAAGGGATGTGGTGTAATGAATAGAAAGTCAAGCTTCAATCAGGAAGATCTGGCTTCAAATTCTACCTCTGATACAAACTAGCCTTATCCTCTCAGTGACATAAACCTCCAAGGCTTTAAATGGCAGTACAGTTGCCTATCTGCACCCTAAACTCCCTATAGTAATAAAATCACAGATCCAGGAACAATAAAAATTTGGTAGAAACTAGACCTACTACCACCCTTTGCCCAACATTTACTGCATCATGGGCAATTACAGGGATACAACAAACTTTAAATACTAACACTACCAATAAATCTGTGCATATTATAGTGGTGATGTTTTAAGATTTAAGTCTAAAATCCAAAATACAATTATGTATATCATCCACATGCATAGCAATCTCCCCTTAAATACAGCACACTTGTCTGTTTTTTTCATTTTGTTTTGTTTAGAAAACTGTGTTTATAAATAGCTACCTTATACACTAAAGAAAAATCTCAATTCTATCTAGTCTATTCCATATTGTGGGTAACACTACAAAACTGAAAACATTTGGTGAACACTGATCTAATTCAACTTCTTCATTTTACAAAGAAACAGACTCAAAAGTTAAGCAATTTTCCCAAGGTCACACAGATATTTTTGAGGCAAAGTCAGAAGTCTCCTTACTTTCCAGTTCACTGTTTCCACACACAACTAATTTGCTCACATTACAGATGAGATACCTGGGACAAGGAAGATAACTAACTTTTGTCATATCATTTGGCTTAAGAATAGAGTCTAGAATAGCAATTATTAATCTCCCCACTCCCATATTTCCCTTTCTCACTACTATTCAACAAGTACCTAGAGGTGGTATAGTGAATAAAGACTATGTCTGGAGTCAGGGAGACTTGAGTTCAAATCCAGCCTAAGATATTAGCTAAGTGAAAAGTCACTTAACCACTCACTATCTGCTTCAGTTTCCTCAACCATAAAATGGGAATAATAATAGCACCTACTTCCCAACGTTGTTATAAGGATCAAATGAGATATAGGTAAAGTGCTAAGGCATAGTGCCTGGCACACAGTAGATATTAATAAATGCTTAGTTCTTTCCTTCCTACTATGGCCATAAGTACTGTGCTTAGCAGAGGAGGATAAATACAAAAGACAAGATCTGGTCCCTACATTCTATGAGTTACTTTATACACTAGAGGACAAGACACCAACAAAACAGTGACGTAAAGGTACAAAGTAGCATATGATTCATCACTAATATGTGGTGCATTTAAGTATCACAGCAGAGTTTTCACTCTGCACATTAGAATTTACAAAATAAAGGCCAGTTATTTACTTGTGTTAAATAGTACTAGTTTCATTACAGATTATAACTTGTCTTAGGTAAAAAAAAAGACAAATTCTTTCCATATTTCACCTTTCCCCTTAGTATATTCTCTACCCCTAGCTCCCTTTTACACAAAAACATATACACACACACTGCAACTTTCATTCAGCCAAAAAAGTCAGTAGAATTTTCAAACAAAGGTACAATTAACATTTCTTTTCTTGGTCCAATACCAGTTCCAAGGGTTCAATCACTGCCCAACATGTCTCCTACCTGATGTACCTACGAGCCTCCCTAAGCCTAAATAAAATATGGTCAAGAGTTTTAGTTCCAAACTTCCAGTTATTCAATGGGGAGTGCCTACTAGGGCTGAATAAGATCAGGGTTCTTAACCTGGGCTCTGTGACCAGTTTTTTTTTAATAACCATATTTCAATATAATTGGTTTCCTTTGTAATTCTCTGCATTTATATTATGCATTTACAAACACTCTAAGAAGAGGTCCAGAGGTTTTATCAGATTATCAAAATGGTCCATGCCACACAAAAAAGCTAAGAACTACTGGACTAGATGATTTCTGAGATTCTCTTCCAGGTTTATGATCCTGTTCTAAAACATTCTAAAGTCATATCTTGATTTAGATATATTCCTAAAGCTTGGTGTATAAAATAAGAATCTAGCAAACTGAACTGTTTTAAATTTATTATTGAATGTGGTTGTCAAATGAAACTTTTGAATCCTTTTGCTAAAATGATCTCAGATAATGCAAATAATAAATTTGTATTTGTTTCATAATTTCAAATTTTTTAAATTATTTCAGCAAATATTTATTAAGTAGCCACCTCATGTAGAGCACTGTGCTAGGTGCTAGGAAAGGTAAGACAGAAAGGTAATCCTTACCCTGACAGAACTTAGAAGTCTAGTTAAAGGGATAACACACATATACACATAACTCCAACACAAAATAATTCATGATAAAGGCCACTCATCCATGAGGCCTTCCCTGTTCCCCCAGTCACGTAATCACCATTTCCCCTTGAACCTTGCCTAGAACATATTTATTTATCTTTATCAAATATACTTTAACTGGGTTTTAAAAGATGGAGAGAAATTAAACAGGTGACAAAGATGAAGGAAGAAATGGAGCAAAAACAAGGAGATGAGAAAGCACATTAGCTTTGAGGGAAGAGGAAATAGTCCAGTTTACCAGTAAAGTGCATATGGGGAAATAGTTTGAGATAAATCTGTAAAAGCAAAGCAGCGCCAGACTGTGAATGGCCTTGAATGCCAAGCAAAAGAGTTTTAATCTGACTCCCTGGGCACTAAGAAGCCACTGAGGATTTCTGAACTGATCAGATTTATGTGTAAAGAAAATTAAGAGTCGGCTAGGTGGTGCAGTCAATAGAACACCAGCCATGGAGTCAGGAGGACCTGAGTTCAAATTTGACCTCAGAGACTTAACAGGTACTAGCCGTGTGACCCTGGGCAAGTCACTTAACCCCAATTGCCCTGCCTTCCCCCCTCCAAAAAAAAGCAAAAAAAATAATTAGGTCACTCAATCAATAGCATTTATTAAACACCTACTATGTGCCAGGCAGTTCCAAGTCCTGGGGACACAAAGAACAAAATAGTGCCTACCCATAAGGAGCTTACATTCTAAACAGGCTAGACAAGATGGACATATAAGGACCCACAAAATAAACAGAAGGTAATTTTGTGGGGGGGGGAAGAATGGAGAGGGGTCGGACTTGAGGCAGGGAGACCAATTGTTCTATGAGGAGAGAAAGGAAATATGGATGCTAGAGATGTTGTAGAGCTGTCATCAGTAGGATATGTGGAATGAGTGAGGAATGACGAACCCAGGATGGCTCCAAGTTTGTGAACCTAAGTGACTGGAAGGACAGTAGTACCTCAACACAAATACAGAACTGAAGAAGGGTCAGAAAGAGTTCTGTTTTGTATCTGTTGTATTTGAAATGTCTATAGGCCATATAATTCTAAATGTCCAACAGGCAGTTAGTTGATGATACAAAACTGGAGAACGAGAAAGAAACAAGGACTAGATATACCAATCTAGGAGTCAACTGAAAGGAGAAGGTATGGCAAGCAAAAGGATAAAATTAGAGATGGAGACAATGGAAGTAGGTTATTGTTACTGTCTAAGCACATATAGTCTGAATGAAGAGCATTTAGAAGAAAATTTAAAATAAGGTTGATTTGAAATACATTGAGTTTGAGACACCAGTGAGAGTGCAGTTAGGCAGCTAGAAGTTTGGATATGGGGATTACAGGGAGATCAAGGTGAGAAATAAAAGACTTAGGAGCTGTCTCCCCTTGAAACTACTGAAAGGGAATGACACTGTCAAGAATGAAATCTAAGAACCAAAATACAACCCTGGACAATTTAGGAATTAGGAAAAAGATAAGAAAACAGTCAAGGAGATAAAAACAAAGTGTGCTATCCCTAAAGCCAATATATGAAAAAGCATCTCAAAGGAAGATGCTGCAGAGAACAAGAATAAGAGTTGAAAGGTTATTTGATTTGGTAACATGGAAATCATTCATGACCTTGGAGAAAGCAATTTCAGCAAAGCGATAAAGATGGAAGTTAGATTTCAAGGGAGAGGGAATGGTAAGTAAAGGCCCTGGATAAAAGCAACTTTTAAAAATAAATTTAGCTGAGAATAGGGAGAAAGGAAGAGAAGTGGGGTGGTAGCTAGATGAGGTAGAAGGCCTGTGAGGAAGGTTCCTGGCCTACCATCCCATAGTCCCATTCTGTTCCATTCCCCTGCCCCCAACTGAACACATTCCTTTATGGTTGGGAAGGAACTGGTGAGAATAAGACTGAAGATGTATGAAAGAAAAGGAGGAATGCTGAAGCAAGGGGGAAGCTAGAGGGAATGGGATCAAGGGCACAGGACATGCGTTTGTCTAGAGGGAAGAAGGGAAAAGAAAGAAGGAGAAAGAAAAGAGGGGAAAGGGAGGGGAGAGGGAAAAGCGGGGAGGAAGAGAGGCAGAAGAAAGAGGGAGAAAGAGAGAGATTTTTTTGGTATTCAGTTACATGTTGAGGACACGAATATGTACAAGGGGATAGTTTCTACCCATAAGGAGCTCCATTCCAATGGAAGAAGACAACAAAAAGGGAAGCTGAAAAGAGGGCAGGGAGAAGGGGCAAAGTGACATGGCAAGGTGGCTGGCCAGGAGGTGGAGAAGTCGGGAGAGTGATTTGAACTGGGACAAAGAAAAGTTAAGGAAGCTCCTCATAAGATGGTCTCAATTTTTTCTGTAAGTAGGTGTTCTTAACTTGAAGTACCCATCGACTATGTCAGAAGAGGTAGAAAGTGAAATGTCAGATAAGTAGAAGTTACAGTTCCCAATGAGGAGAGACTCGGTCAGAGTGCTGCTCCCCTGAAAAGAGCTTTACAAGGGGGAGGATGCAATGTAGGGGCAGTGCTGTGAGTGGTGGCTCTGCAGTAAGAGGACTCAGCTTCAGCAAGTAATTTCACTTTCCTTCTACCTCAGGTTCCTCATCTGTAAAACGAGGAGGTTGGCATAGCTGCCTTCTGAGGCACCGTTCTATGATCTATAAGTCTACGAGGAATAGGAGCAGTTTACCACTCCACAAAAGGAAACACCAAGGTGTGAATGTTCAACCCAGTAGACAGGACTGGGCAAAGGTCCTTTCACACTGGGGAATGCCAAGTACCCTGGTCAAGTGCCTTGCCTTTGAAATATTCTACATATCATCGTTAGCAAGAGTTCTTAACTCTAATATATGTATCACTCAAAAACTCAGTTTTGGATATCTTTACCTGAGCGGATTTGGAATTCTTTGACACATAACCAGAGAAGTAACTCCCAACCCGTAAGCCAAAAAGGTCTCTGAAGTTTTTGTGAGGGGCCTATGTATTCATAAATAGACATGTACGCAGAATACATCTCACAATACGAGTAGTACTATTTTTCAAATGTATGTACTTAATAAGATACAAATTCATTTAAAAGTGTTACTGAATTTCTGGTAGCTTTTCTGAAGTATTTTCCACAACTCCAGTCATGGCAAGCAGAGAGAGGGGTGTGTGTGTATGTGTTGTTGGAAATCCATGAAATATTCTGACGTTATAAAGAAGTCCTAATAGTGAAAAGATTAAGAAATGCTACACTAATTAAAGAGAAATAATTAAAAATGCTGGGAGGATCTCCCTCTAATGCTTCTACCTCATCACAACCCAGTTGTGAACTAACACAGTCGAATTTTATAATTCACTATACCTACCACAAGCTGTGATTTAAACAACAACAAAAAAGTCTCAAACTCTTTTTAGGCCACAATTCTAAAAACTGCTTTATTATCAGAAGATAGAAAACAATGTTTAAATCCATGGTTTTATTCTACTCTATGGAGGTCATATCACAAATGACTTCATGGGAGAGGCAGCCTACCTTAGTGGCCAGGACCCTGGACTTGGAGTCAGGAGGGCCTGACTTCAAATCCTAACTTACTAGTACTAGTTACTTACTAGTTCTGTGATCCTGGTCAAGTCACTTAACCTTTCTGAGCCTTAGTTTCCTCATGTGTAAAACGGGGATAATAATAGTGCCTATCCCCAGGGTTGTTACAGGGATCAACTGAAATAGCACGTAAAGGAAATCAAATAAGGTAACATGTAAAGCACTTCAGAAAAAGTAAAATGCTATATAAATACTACCTGTTATTAAATTTTAATAATTTCACACTCCAATATAGCCACAGGCGCAACAAAAATGTTGACATAAAAATGCTGAAAGTCTTCACTATGAGATGTTTGATGTCTGTTTCCCACTGCACCTTCTTGGAAAATCACTATGTCTTTAAAATTTTGCACTTAACATATGCGGTTTCCATACGTAGACTAAAATGTTACATATGAAGAATGTTTACTACCTAACATTCACAAAGAAATTTAAAATAAGTTATGTGCTCCCTAAAAGAGATAAATAAGGGGCCAGAATAATTAATTAACACTTGAATATTGAGTTTTAAAACACTTTCAACTGAAAATTTCAATTATTGACATCATAAACATATTTATCCCAAAAGTAAAAGGCAACATCAAAATATTCCAGGTACAAAAGTCATTCTAATATGTGTTGTTAACCAGCAATCTTTCTCAAAGTAGGCCCTTTTTAAAAAATGGAAAATAAGGAAGCAAACCCTGTGCTTATCAAGAAGCTCATACAATGTTACTCAATGTTACTAATATGTATGGAAACATTGTCAAACTTTCCTTATTAAGTTAATAATTTGTATGCTATTCTTATATGGAAACAATATTATAAGTATGGTTAGATACTGAAGATGAGTAACAGTGATTACATAAAATAGCTTTATATTTTGTCTTCCAAGCAATCAATAAGACACTGAAAGATTTCCACAAACTGGAGGAATAAAATGTCTGAAAAGGAGAGGTGGCTACTATAACCCATAAACTACAGTAACACTTCAAGTCTCACAAGTCTCATACTCTTAAAGTTGTCTCAATGACTGGAAAGCGATGAGATGTAAGAAAATGTCTCTGCCCAACGGTAAGTAACCCTAAAAATATAGGAAAATATGGGTGATTATTTTACCAGCTTCGAAGAATTTATCCTTGATATACTTGTCTGTCCAAAAAACCCAGCAATTCAGTATTACAATACTTGAAGAATATCACAGATGTACTTATCATCATTTAATCTGGTCATTCAGTAACATCTGAAAATAGTAAGAGTAATCTGGAGCCAACAACATCCCCCCCACAAAATGTTCCAAATTTCAAAAATTAATGGTCGTGTATACGTTGTAATAAAAATTCCAAGCTTTAAACATAAATGTGCGTCTTTGAAAACTGAAAGCTCTATTCCCAAAGATCTCATAATAGCACACACAGTTCAGTGGTGATTAAAACATTATTTTTAATTCTCGCATTACCTCACAGCTAAAAATGTCATGATACCACACCCACTATGCTTTTTTCCTAGTTGGGGGAAAAAATACCAGGAGAAATTTCTAAAGAACACGAATATGTTAAGTTATTAAATTCCAGTTGACTAAATGGAAAAATGTATGCAATTATTATAGTTTTTCTCCCCGAGATAGTTATTAGATCCGTATCGGCGCCTTAACTGGGGCAGCAGACATTCTGCTTTTTCCTCGATCACACGCTCAGTTAAATGCCAGCCCTGCCCCTTTTCTCTCCCACCCCAGAGTTTAAATAGATGACTAGTCAACAGCACCCAGTGGCTACTCACCAGCCGCAGTGCTGATCAGCAACACGGTCCAGGAGAGCAGCAGCACCGGCCCGAGGCTTTGCAGAGGGGCAGTCATACCTGGGCAAGCCAAGGAGCCAAGGAGGTCAAGAAAATAGGAGAGAAAGGGAGAAATGCCGGCAGGAGGAATTTCCCCCCTCCTTTTCCCGTTTTGAGTTATCTTGATGTTCCTGCTTGGAATTCTCACAATGCAGTTTGAAAGGACAAATGGCAGAGGCTTAAAGGACCCGTCTGCGGAGCTCGGACTCCACTGCAGAGAATTCCCTTCATTTCTCTCCTCCTCGGACGTGGTTCGCGCGACGGGGCCGGCGCGGCTCTGCCCTCCAAACAGGATGCATGCTCCGGACAGAGATGTGCGGAGGGGTGGGGGCCGGGGGCGCAGGGAGAGTCTGTGAAATCACCACGATGATTTCCCACGTAGTTTCACAATATCGAAAAAAGAGCCTGGTTTGGAAGGAAACATATCCAGGGAGCAGGTGCGAGTGGGGGCTATTCCGAGGAGGGTGGAGAGATGGGGGGAACCCCTAAAACGCCGCCCCTACAACTTCCCTGCCTGGGGAAGGGGCGATGCCGGCGGGGGCGGGGGCGGTGGCGTCAAGCCCGAGGCTGCAGGCCGCATCGCGCGCGGCTCCTGCTTCTGGTGCGTGGTGGGGGGACTAGGCGAAGAGGCCGGGCTCGGTGGGTGGGGGGCACGTCCCTCCTAAGTAAGTTTCGCTTCAAATCACTTCGATTTCGAGGCGGACGAGATGCGCAAAGGTGCTTCCCCCCATGATCCGACCGGCCGCCGAACCGAAACCAGCAAGCCCCCGGCGCGTCCGAATTCCATGGGCCGAGGGAGAAGGGCAGGCCGGACGGGGTCCCCCAGGGAAGGCCGGCAGTCCCCTCGGCCTCTTCTTCTCCTTGGCCCTCCTCCTTTTACACTCCAAGTCCCGGGGCCGCGGCTCCGCGAGCCGCTCCGAGGTCCATTCCTCCGCCGTCCAGGTCTCCTCGTCGCCTCCTCCTTCTCCCGTCAATGGTTCCCCAGCCTCCCCTCAAGAAAGCCGGGGCTGCCGCCGCCGCCGGGTCGCGCCCCGCTCCCTCCTCGCTCGGTTCTCCCGCTGCTGCGGCTGTGGCTGCGGCTCCTCGACGCTCACTCCCCGCGGGGCTCGTGGGGGAGGGGGCGGCGGCGCGAGGATGGAGGGACCCGGGGAGGGGGAGGGGGTACCTAGACACGCCGCACCCCGGCTGAGGCGGGGTGGGAGGCGGGGGAGAGCAACTCGCGAGCCTCCGACCAGAGCAGACCAGACACAAAGGGGGGAGACGCTGCAGCTGCCAGTCTGCGGCGCTCCGGTCACCGGGCGTCGCCCCGCCCCCTCCTCCTCCTCCTCCGCCTCCTCCTCCTCAGTCTCTGTCTCTTTTCGGCCCCGTCTGTCTCCAGCCTGCGGTCGAGCCCGGGCGGTGGTGGCGGCGGCGGCGGTGGCGGCTACGGAGGAGCACCACTGCGGCTGCGCGGCCTCGCGGGCCCCACCTAGCCCCGCCCCTCCCTCCAGTCCTGAGCAGGGAGTGAGTGAAGCCCTCCCCTTTCCGGTGGGTTTCACTAGTCTAGAGCCGGGAACTTGGGCGGGGGGTGGGGACCGGGCTCAAAACTAACAGCACACACACTATCCTTTATACACGTTGTTATTCGGTTTGGGGTGTGTGTGAGTGCGTGTGTGTGTATGTGTGTACATGTGTATGTATATATAGGGAGGGGAAAGAAAGGGGAAAACGCGATAACATTTTCTCGTAAGAGCTCCACGAACTTCTGAGAGCAGTGATTTTTAACAGCCCCCCCAAGTCCCCGCCTCTATCCTCGAGGATTGGTTCATAGGAGCCTACTCTGGGAGGATCCTCTTAGCTCATTGGTTCTCGGAGAGAAAGGTGGCCTACCTGGGAGTTGTAGTCCCAGGCACAAAAAGACAGCGACCGAGACAGAGAATTGAGTTAGGAGTTGTTCTCGATTTTAGCTGGGAACCTGAGCGCTTGGTTTCCCTGTGTCTAGCCTTTCCTGAGTTAAACAAAAGCGAACGAGCTCAGCGGAACAAAGCCAACCTTATTCTCCCCCAACCCCCAAAATACTCCCCCCAAGTATTCTTTCCATCTTCCAAACCCTTCCTGGTAGCCGCTAGAGACCTCATTTAACAACTGGCTTCTAAAGCGCTGTCCTCACAACCAACCCCATGAGATGCTGAATAAAGCTTTGTACTGTTATTTAAGAGTCCGGCGCAGGTTATCCACAAACCACAAAGCTAGAAGTCTCTTCACCTCCCTTCTTGCTCGAGGGAGCCTTTATCACAAAGGCATTAAACACCAGAAATGGTCTTTGAACCTGAGTCCTCTCACTACAGAGATCATTTTCCAAAAGCGACTTTCCCCGCTTCTTTATCAGAAAGACTTGAGTTCAAAATACGACCTCAGATACTTCACTTAATTACTATTTGCTCATCTGTGAAAAGGGGAGGAGGAAGGGGAGCGATAATATCACCTACCTCCTCAGGCTGCTGTGAGGACTGCATGAGATAATATTTGAAAGGCATTTCGCAAACTTTAAAAAGCTAGCTATTTTTACTATGGCTGCTTTACAATACACTGAACGCAGGGGCGGAAGGAGGCTTAAAAAATAGACAATGGAGAGGTTGCTTTTTAAAATTCATTTATTCTTTTTTAAAAATTATATCTTTTGCATGAGTTGCCTCAAGTCTGGAGAACAGCAGAAGTCCCGTTTGGATGGTCCCATTTTTTTCCATTTGCTTGTACCCAAGCAGCAAGAATTTCTGAGAGAGAATGTTTCTTCCCTTCTCCAGCAAGGAGCCCAGACACCCCGCTGCGGCAGACGCAGACGCGGGTGGGGGTGGGGGGCTGTTTCAGGGAAGGGGAGGGGCTCGGAGCCCAGTGACGCGCGCGCTCAGCCTCGCCATGTTCGGAAGAAGTCTGAAGCTGGCACTTCGCCTGCGGGAGAGAAGCCTGCGTAGGAGGGCAGGGGAGGAGGCGTTCCCCCTGTCTAGCCTTCTCTTCTCCCCTGAAGCGTTGGAGTTATTCCCGAGGCAGGTTTTGCAGGTCCTTCCTTGGAGCCTCGAGGAGTTTCAAAAACATACTGTACGTAGGAACTGTTTAATGAACCACCACTCCTCCGTTTTTAATCCATAGCTTTCCCTCATCTGAACATCTTTTTACGTAAATATTATTTTATTCAAATCGCTGTAGCTCCTGGTAAAATTGGCATCATATTAAATTACTGCAGTGATGCAAAGCAAAGGAAATGCCAGCTCTGCCTGGATTCCCAGACATTTGTGTAGCGTGGTGTTTTCTTTGCTAGAAGTCTTCCTTTATAGAACCAAATATCCTTTATCCAAACATTAGAATCGTAATTGCTGTTATTACTTGTGTATAAAAGGAGGTACATGTAAAGTAGTATTAGCCCCATGAGATGGGTAGTTTAAGAGGGACCTTCCACCCAAGTCACTGGAATAGGGATGAAAGGAAAAGCTTTGGATGGCACATGGACTGCTTTAGAAGCTTAATATTATCAAACAGCTCTGCTTGTCAGGGTCAATACCCATTTTTCAGTGAAGTTCTGCCAGTTCCAAATGAAACTCAAGGTTGAAGTAGTCAAAAGGGGATTCAGTGGCTCAGGGAAAACTGCCAAGTAATTTTCTGCCTAAGAAACATTTGACCTACACAGAACTCTAAAATATTTGTACAGATCTGATGAGAATGTACTCTAGTTTATAGATGAGGAGAGAATTTAGTCCTGCAAAGAAACAAAGCAAACCCATCTTCTTAATTAATTGAAAAAAATGCAAATGTAGATTGCAAAAAATTAAGGTTTTATGATAGTTCTGCAGTTTATTAACTGGCATTGTACTTCTTCAAAAAATTTAGCTATTTAAAATGAAAAATGAAAACAAACTACTACATAAATTATATGTTGCAATCAACATTCAGCTTTTGTTTATTTGTATGGCATTTTCCCTAAGAGAATCATACCCATGTGTGACATCTAAAGTACTAGAAGGGATAGACTGTAGACAACCTTACACACACACACACACACACACACACACACACACACACAGAGAGAGAGAGAGAGAGAGAGAGAGAGAGAGAGAGAGAGAAAGAGAGAGAAAAAGAGAGAGAGAGAGAGAGTAGAAAGAGCTTCTGAATTGAATTAGGAGACCTGTATTCAAGCCCTGGTTCCCCTGTTAACTAGCCTTATGACTGGGGACATATCATTTAATCTGTCTGAGATTTAGCTTCCCAGTATGTAGAAGGGATACTTACATCATCTAATTCACAGAAATTGTGAGAAAAAGTGCTTTGTGAATTGTAGTGTTAAATAAAAGTGACAATTAACAAGCATTTATTAGGTACCTCCTACGTGTCTTGTGCTGTGCTAGGCACTGGGGGTACAAAAGCAAAAATGAAACAGAACCTGGACACAAATATAGTATGCAGCCACTAGCTGAGCAATCACAATTATTAGGCAATTCAATGTTTGATCACTTATTTCTGGCAACTAAAAATTTGCATTGGACCATGTTAAAGATATTTTATGATATCAATTATGTTGAACACCATCTAAGACTAGCCTTATAGGCTCACAAAGAAGAGGTCCAAGTAAAAAGAACTATGATTCTGGAGTCTATGGACCTTGTGACAGGGGGTGTAGGGACATGGACCCAGCAGGACAGCAGCTTCCCCCACATCACACTTTTACATTCTAATGCCATGACAGCCTGAAACCTAAAGACAATGTCCTACAGCCAGTAGTATGCTGGCAAATGCTTAACAACTGACTGGGGGGGGGGGAGGAGGGGTAATGTATGGGGCATACTTTTAAATTTAATTTGCATTATTAACATTTGTATCCATCATTTTCTTAAATCTAGACAATCAACAAAACAATAAATGAAGCCATGTGTAACTTTGGCTGATTTTTGAGGTGTAAATGCTTGCAATAAAAATTTAACCCTAAGTTTTCCTTGTCTCGAGCACACCACTGCAAACAACTCTTTGCAAATTATCATTTGTTGTTGGTCTAGCTTTCTTTTTTCTAGACTGTCATAATGAAGTAAACAATATTCATTATCTGTTCCCAGGTTTCACAGGATCTGAGAGCTAGAAGGGACCTCAAAAGTCATCAAGTTCAATCCATATCTGAATGAGTACCCCTTGTCAGTCAGTCAGTCAGTCAGTCAATAAACATTGATTAAAGCCTTACTATTGGCCAGGCACTGTGAATTTGGAAATCAAAATTTTAAAAAATGAAGGTTAAAAAATTGTTTTTACATGTAATTGGGAAAAAAATGTTATTCTTTTGAAAATCAAGTAATTCGACCCCTTTATTCTACAGATGAGGAAATGAAACAGTTATATAATATACAAATATTTGTGAATTGTTTTAAATAAATGTAGTATGTTGCTATATACTACAATTAAAATAACACCTAGTATAAAAAAGCCAATTGAATGTTTAGCTTACTTAAAAGAGCAAACGTCACCTGGAAATATAAAATTAGAATTTTTAAAGCTAAAAGGAAATGTAGCTATTGCTTAGGAAACTGATTTTTCATAGATGGGAAAAACAAAAACAACTATTTTCCATCTGTCCTATGACCAAATTATTTCAAATTAGTGAAGTCCTTTGTTTTGAGGTCCTGAGTTTTTAACTAATATTTGTGCTTGTGTAACATCCATCTTCTGCTGAGCTCAACATCATCCCAAATATTAGCATATGTATCTCAATGAACAACATTCTAATAATGTCATTCAAGTGACTCTAGAAAGATCTTCTTTGATTTAAGAATTTCTCCCCCAAACCCTGACTCCTGCCCAATTAAATACAGATGCAGATTTAAGAGGTGGTTTTGCCTTAGATAGGAGAAGAAAGGAGAGAAGAAGGTTCAGAAGACAAACTTTTAACTTTCAGTTTTGCCTAAACTAACTTTTGCCTGTGGAAAAGTCATTAAATATGATTCCCCTTCTTACTGGGGTGTGGGGAAGAGTGAAACAAAGGAGGAAAGTGATCCAAGTATACGTAGTTAATGCGTGCTGGTGGTGATATAATTATATATCATATATATGTCATATATATGATATATTATAAATATTATATATTATATCATATATACATATATAATAATATTATTATAATAACATTGTAAATTTATCAAGCACTTCACATGCAGTATTTTATTTAATCCTAAATTCTCCAGTGAAGTAGGTATTATTATTGTAATCATTTTATGGATAATGAAACTTGGAATGAGAAAGTTTAAGTGACCTTACTTCAGTAAGGTCAGTACCACCATTTTCTCTTGAGCTACTATACCCACGACTCCATCTGGGCTCTACAGTCGCAATGGTTCCAAATCAGAAATATGTCAATTCTGTGGATATATTTTGATTTTTTATTGCCTAAACTCACTGTATCCTTCTCCCTTCCCAAATAGCTACCCTTCATAACAATTTTTTCCCGGAATTTATTTATTTTTTTTAGTTTTCAACATTCATTTTCACAAGATTTTGAGTTCCAGATTTTCTCTCCATCATTCCCCTACTCCCCACCCAAGATGGCAAGCATAGTGATTACTCCTTCTCTGAGTCTGTCCTCTCATATGTCCCACCCTATTGCTCCCCTTACCCTCTTACCCCTTACTTTCCTGTAGAGCAAGATGGATTTTTGTACCCCATTGCCTGTATATCTGATTTCCTGGTTGCATGTAACAACAATTTTTTTTATACATTTGTTTTTAAAACTTTGAATTCCAGATTCTCTCCCTTCTTCCCTCCTCACCCACCCATACTGGGAAGACAAGCAATTCCATATAGGTTGTATGTGTGTAGTTATGCAAAACATTTCAATATAGCAACTCTAAAAGAGATTATCAGACAAGTGAAGTCAATAAAAAACATCCAGACAACTGATAAATCTATGGACATAGCGGCAGTTGCAAAGTATGCCCAAACTGAGAAAGCTAAAACCTGCCCATGAGTATAGACTTGGACCTTCTGCTCTTTATAAAAAAGATGATATGAAGGCCCCAGAAGACATGAAGAAATACTTTATTATTAATGTATCCTTAAGATTGAGGCCTTTGTGGTGCTATCCATTTCTCAGTTTTTAAACAGATGAAAAACAAGGTAACTACCCTCCCGTTAAGCTCATTGGAGTTGCTGACAAACTTAGAGGCATACTTCACTCTGACCACTTTTTAGTGACCTTTAAGGAAGTGGGAAAGAATATCCCTCCCTTTAGAGATGCTTTAGTCATTGTCCTAGGACTGCTAAATACAGGATATGAGTTGGATATAGGATCAATTATCTTTCATTGATTCAAATCTATAATTCTAAGACAGAAGAAAAATCCATCTTTTCCCTGAATATCACTGAAAATGCTGAGAGTATAAGAAGTTACAAAGATATTGATGCTGATGTATTGCCAAAATATCAAGAGTGTAGTCTGGCAAACATCTTCTACTGGACTCTAAAGGAGTCTACCACCAGTGTACAAAGTGCAAAGATGGCAGCTATAGATGATTCTAGCATAAATGTCTCTGAGATGATTGACAAGTTGACTCTGACATTTAACCATACTCAACAAGTCATCAATGAAAAGGAATTAACTGAAGTCATCTCTGATGTTGAAGCTCTGAATTAACAGGAACCATGTTTTATCCAAATTCACAGAATTTCAAAAGAAAAAGAAGTGAATTTGTTGTTCAGTTGTGTCCAACTCTTTGTGACCCCATTTGGGGTTTTCTTGGCAAAGATTGTGGAGTGGTTTTACCATTTCCTTCTCCAACTCATTTTACAGATGAGGGAATTGAGACAAACAGGGCTAAGTGACTTTCCCAGGTTTACATAGCTATTGAGTGAGTTTAAATTTGAACTCAGGTCCTCCTGACACTCTATCTGCGCCACCTAGCTGCTAAAGAAGTGAATTAAATCAAGCTGATTGGTTTAGCCTACTTTTTTCTGGAAGAACTCTTAGTCCATTGTGTGTACATGAGACAAAAAATATTTGTAAGTTATATTACAATAAACAAATTACATTTGTTAAAAAGAAAGGTTAATTGACTTTCCAAGGGTCACACATATAGTAAAAAGCTGAGGCAGGATTATGAACTGAGATCTTCCTAACTCCAGATCCAGGTACTCTATCCATAGCAATACCTACTCAACACAAAATAATACAAAAATATGTCTCCTGACTGTCTAGCATTTATATGCCTAAGCTAGTGCTTTCTTTTCCTTTAACTTCATTATTGTCTTAATTATACAAATTCTTGATTATCCAAACCTTGTTTTCAAATTATTGGCATCATCATTTTCTATACTTGGAAAACTACTTTGCTAATAAAAATGTCTTTATTCTCTCCAGACAACAGAAGCTGAAATATGAGGCCTTTTACATAAAAATAAATATTCCCTACATGGAAGAAGGTATCAACCAGCAAGCTCATTACTATTCTGACCTAAAAAGATAGTGAACCAACATTGTTTTTTGTGAAAATTGTAGCCCCAACTTTGCTTTGGACCATTCCCTCTGTATTAATCTGAAGGTCAACATAGCCTTTTTCTAAGGGAGCATGATTTTATTATAAGTATTTTGAACTGTGAGAACATGAGAAACACCCATATTTAAATGTAAGTACAAAAACCCCTTCAAAGTCAAATGAAAATTATCATTGGATCTAGCCACACTATGGCTCCACATTACTTACAAGGATAATCAAGAATTGACTCTATTATTAACTTTACTAACACCTTTGGATGTTATCCCAGGAGATGCTTTACTAAATTGGAATTAAGACTTGAGTGTGGGGGAGGATGATCATATATCTTCTTAGAGCAACAGGAATCTAAGAACCAGTTCTACCACTGGTTCACTATCCCTAATCACCTATGTGCTGTTTTGCATACCCCCACATTATTATTAAATGGAATGCGCCCCACTTAGGTACAGGGATTCTTCTGAAGATAACTGAGTTAAGTTTAAGGGTTTTTTTAAAAAAAAGTATTTTGAAGCCTTTAGGTGAAACAGATTTAGGTACAATCAAGACCAAATGACCAATTATTTAAAAACATTAAAAAAAACTGGCCCCTTCCTACTTTTCCAGTCATCTTATACTTTACTTCCTCCCTACCCTGGCCAAGTCTTCTGCAATCCAATGACACTGGATTCCTTGCTGTCCCTCTAACAAGACTCTCCATCTCATCTCTGGGTATTTTCACTGGCTGTTCGCCATGCTTAGAGTTTCCCTCCTCATCTCTGTCTCCTGGATTCCTGGGCTTTCTTCAAGTCTCAACTAAAATCTCATCTTTTACAAGAAGCCTTTCCTGACCTGCTTTAATGCTGGTGTTTTCTCTCTATTGATTAGCTCAGTTTATCCAGTATATATCTTCTCTGTACCTAGTTCTTTTCATGTGGTCTCCCCCACCAGACTGGGAGCCTTTTGCCTTTCTCGGTATTCCTCATACTTAGCACAATGCCTCACATATAGTAATCACTTGATAAACATTTGTTGCCTAACTGATTTTGGTAGTACTGATTCCTCTAACATTTTCTAACAGGATGTCAGAGACAAGATCCAAAAGGATCTCTATAGCCTAAAATGTTAGACTGAATCAAATAAGATGAAATTTAGTAAAAATAGAGGTAAAGTCTCAGGTTCAAAATGTTAACTTCACAAGCACAAAACTGAGAACATGTGGCAAGACAATAGCTTGTCTGAAAAAGATCCTGCTGTTCGCCTAGATTTAGAGACACCATTAGAATATGAGCTCCTTGAGAGTAGGATATTTTTACCTTTCTTTGTATCTGGTTACTGGATACTTAATCAATGTTTATTGACTATTTTCATTTATATGGAGAACGTTTGCATAGATGTGATTCAGTTCTGATTTTAGTTTAACAACTCTTTGGTCCTTGGAAAAGGATTACACAATCACAATATCAATATTTAAATTAATATTTTCAAGTAGTCTAAAAACTATGTAATTCTTAGCGCCCTCTATCTTCTTTCCTACTGTTCCACCACTATCTCTGAGGGAGTGGAAGCAGCCAAAGAGGACCAAGGGTTATTCTGTTTTATTTTATGTGTCATGTGTCACCTCATCCAAATAATTCATTGCTTACTGACCTACCTGCTATCTATGAGCTGCTCTGTACTTAACTGGACTAGTCTTTGGACAGCAGCCATAACCAGTTCCCAGGACTGTATTATTTTCACTTTTTAAAAAAGCAATAAAAGATCAATTTGTCTAGTCTTTTGAATATATATGTATGTATATGTGTTTATCATATATGTGTGTATATGCAAAACATAATAAAAGATCCAGCCCAACACTTTCCTACATCATTAGTCTCAGATTTGTTCTAAAAAGAACACACACACACACACACGCACACACACACACACACACGCATGCACATAAGAGTTTTAAGGAGCTGAGGACATTTCCCCAGAAATGGCCAGGGTATAGACTTAGCATTCAACAGGGTATCTTCTACCATGAAGGTCTGCTATTAATCACCATTACATAAAATTGCAGCTAAGTGGTACAGTGGATTGAGAAGTAGACCTGGAATCAGCAAGACTCATCTTCATGAGTTCAAGTTTGACCTTAGACACTTGCTAGCTGTGTGACCCTGGGCAAGTCATTTAACCCTGTTTGCCTCAGTTTCCTCATCTGTAAAATGATCTGGAGAAGGAAATAACAAATCACTGCAGTGTCTTTACCAAGAAAACCACCAAATGGGGTCACAAACAGTTGGACATTGGATAGACACAACTGAAATAACTGAATGAACATAAAACTTCATTATTTCCTTTTCTCTCCTTTCAGAATTTCAGTACCTGCACATTCTCTCCTCCTCATATAGATTATCTGTAGCTGTAGCTCCTCAGAGCTAGAAATTAGTTTTCTATAAGTCTACTCTATCAGAAAAGCTTATAAAGAATGGTATTAAAACCAAGACCTTTGACGAGCTGCTCATCTCAGGCATAATGCTTCTTCTATATAGCAAAAGTCTTTCAGTATCTCAGTCATCTTTAATATCCCTTTGCTTCAGAGCAATGAATGCCTTCTACTTGCTGATTCATTCCTCCCATGGAATTGTTTTCCAATAATGTGGTTTTCACATTAATCATTTTGTATATGTGTGTATGTATGTTTCTCTTACTATCCAGAAATAGACTACCTACATTTATCCTACTTAAAGCATAGGATAAATGATGGGACTAAGAGTGTTATGAATTTTTACCCAAAAAAATATTATAGATTGTTCCCATGAACTAAAAATAATCATGTTGGAGAAAATGCTGTGTGGAGAATATCCCTGGAATAATTTTGCAATACTCAGATGCATTCTGTTAGCCAAGTTTTCAACATGAGACATAGTTATTTTTTTCCATATCCCTCTAAGGGCATTTCCCTCATGGCCATGGAAGTTTCTTTAATAATTATTATTAACATTTAAAATGTTCCAAAGTTTGCAAAATGCTTTGTGTACATTATCTTATTTGGATCTCTTAACAGCCCTGTAAGAAAAGTTCTACAGTTATCATTATCCCCACTTTACAGATGAGGAAACAGAGGCTCAGAAGTGTCAAGAAACTTGCTCACAGTTATACTAGTCAGCACCAAAAGATGTTTTTGACCCCATCACTCCCTAAATCAAAGTCCAGTACTATATATTGTCTCTTAATGGAACAATAGTGGTGTAGATAAGGATTTGGTGGCATGGCTATATTAACACTTTTCTAGTTTGAGAGGTTGTCAGAATATGTAGGTGACCAAATTAAGTTTTAGCTTTTGGGGTGTATTGTTGTTGTGTTGGGGGTTGTTGTTGTTGTTTTCAGTTGTTTTGGGGTTTTTTAATAGACAGTGCAAGGAGATTAAATAACAAGGCATCTAGATGGCACAGTAGATAGAGCATTGGCCCTGGAGTCAGGAGGACCTGAGTTCAAATGTGGTCTCAAACACCTGACACTAGCTTTGTGACCCTGGGCAAGTCACCTAACCCTGATTGCCTTACCTCCCCCTTCCCTCCAAAGAAAGATGATTAAATAATACAAGATAGGGAAAACAGTGTATAAAATGACTTCCAACTTTTAATATTAAAAATAAATAATAATATTATTATAAGAAGATAGAATAAGTTATGGTGAGGAGTCAGCACAGCTCTTCTAAGATTAGTGCTAACACTAAATAAAATTTTAAAACAAAGTTATCAGAGTAGATAATAGCTTGCATTTATATAATGCATTTACTATTTACAAATAGTGTTATCATTTTCCTTAGGAAACTGAGGCTCAAAAAAAAGGAAATCAATGATTTTCCCAAGGTCACAAACCTAAAGAGTGTTGAAGCTCAAACTGGAACTAAGGTTCAGGTTCTTCCTGTTAAAACATATAGAAGAACCTGGCACTGTGGCACACACCTGTAATCCCTACTGCCAGAGAGGCCAACATTAGTGTACTGCTTGAACTCAGGGGTTCTAAGCTGCAGTGGGCTATTCCTGAGGTGCCACTCATGGCCTTGGGACACAGCCTGCCCCACCCCAATACTCTGGAGTGTAGCCTGAACCAGATTAAAATGTAATTAGGAAATGTTTAGCAAAATAAATAAAAATATAATGAAACATAGAAAATATTAATTTGTGGTTTTCTACATCAATAGGTGGCTGGGCAGGGATCTGTTTCTATTTGAGTTTGACACCATTGGGCTATACTGATCAAGTGTATTTAGTAAGTACAGAACTATTATAGTGAGCCCCTAGGAATTATGGAACACCAGACTGCCTAAGGAGAGGTGACCTGACCCAGGTCAGAAATAGAGCAGGTCAAAGCTCTCTAGCCAATCAGAAAAGGATAAGCCCATAAGTGCCCACTTCTAACCTGAGCAAGACAAGGAAACCCAGTCTTGACCCCATCCCCTCCAAAAAAAACCCACATATAAGAGCAAAATTCCTTAGTTACTTCATACTTTCATCATTAGATACTTCATTAGTAACATCATTTGAAAGGCTTAAAAATAAATAACTTTTGGTTATGACAATGCCCCTTTGCCATTGTTTTAAAAGTTGATTTCCTAATGCTTAGTAGAGCATAACTTTTCTATGCTGAATTCTTAGGCTGTAATTTTCTACTTGCCTTAAATTATTCTCAAATTTTAAAATGGCATGATAGAATGATGTAACAGTCTTATTAATTTTCTTTATTACTGCAGCTTTTTTGACCACCTATAAGAGGAACATAGAGGGTATGTTGATACTCTATCCATCTGGTAGTAATATCACCTTTCTTTCTTTATAACTAGGGATAAAACACAAAGACAAAGCCTACCTTCCAGCTGCATTGCAGGGAAGGAGAGGAGGCACGTAGACAAAAAATGAAGATAATTATGTTTGTAACGCATTGACCAAAGAGTTAATAAATATAATCTTTTAAAAACCCAGTATGTTATAAAAAAAAAAAAAAGCCAACTTCTGAGAACTTGTACTAGCCGAAAGTATGATAGTTAATACAGAGAATGGAATTGGATCTCTGCTTTCCCATGGTCTGTTTCCTGATATCATCAGCATTACTTAAAAAGAGGCTCAGTTTTGTCTAAAGCACCTGATTACTTGAACTATTCACCAGCTACACAAAAAATAAAAATGATCCACTTAATTTTAGGGAAAGCCAGGTTCAAAAATAGATATTAGATCTTTCTGAGATTTGCTAAGGTCAGTCTTGGCATTTCCTTTTCCACAAGGAATAATTATTGATCTATTCAGTAAGGCAAAGAGTGTGGTATTTAGCTAAGTGTGGTATTTCTGTGAACAACAGGGAACCTGCATCCTTAAGGAGATACAATCTATCCAAAGTCAGCCTCATTTGAATCTCTCTCAAAGAACCACCAAGAAAGATATCCTTCAAGCCCATGCAACAACTACAGCAGCCAAGAATGATGAAACTGATAGCCAACTGTTGGAACTCTCTGATGCATTGCCAAACCGTGAGCTGTCGATTACAGAAGGTCCTGGTACTAGCCTTGTAGGAAGAGATATTAATCAAGCTGGAATGAAAGACAAGTGAGGAAAGAGATCTGCAAATGAAGTCACTAAGAGGAAATACCCAGAAAATCAGCTGAATGGTGCAAAAAAGTATTCTTGCCTATGTCATCACAGCCGTGTCTTTTCCAGGAGGATCTTTTGTATGCTTTGTTATAGATGTGCCAGAAGATTGCATAATATGCCACAATTGTCATCTTTCCTTACCTTTCTTATTCAAATTCTACCCACTCTTCAATGTTCATTTCTTTTTCTTTTTTTTGCCTTTTATTTGGCAGGGAAATTGGGGTTAAGTGACTTGCCCAAGGTCACACAGCTAGTTTTTGTGTTAAGTGTCTGAGGCTGAATTTGAACTCAGGTCCTCCTGACTCCAGGGCCAGTGTTCTATTCACTGCACCACCTAGCTGCCCTCATTTCTAAATTCTTCATGAAATCTTCCTAGACTGTGAGCCCACATTGGTCCATCCAATCCTCTATAGAACCTTATAGTCTATTCTATACAATTTAGTACTTGAACACATTCCATTTAGATCATTTGTCACAGGATCATAGCCTTAGAGTTGGAAGATACCTTAGAGGTGATATGGATTAATCTCATATCTCCAACTAATCTGTCTGTTCTTTGAGGGTAGGAGCTATTTCTTCCCTTGCTTTTATATCCCCCACAATACCTAGCTCAGTGCCGGGAACATAGCAAGACCTTATTCAATAATGATGGAGGGACTGATCATATGTCTCAGCATAAGAAAATAATATAAAAGGATCATGAGAGTGACAGGAGAGGTGTTTCACTCTAATTTCTCCTGTAAACCCAATACTGTTTCTGTTATGCTTAACCTAAAGTAAAAAGGATAGAATTTATTGATGGTGCCAGGAGAAAAGCAGGCTAGGTCAAGAAACAAGGGATCAAATTCCTGGGTGTCAGCAGGCTTGGTATATTTTTATTACTAGAGGTCAAAATTGTGCCAAGAAAATCTAATTCCTAGCCCAGAAGCACTAACTTAGAAATAATAAAGTAACCAGCCAGAATGAAGGTGATTTAGCACTTACAGCAAAGCCCTTTAAGCATTGTTTAAGATAATGTAACATACTGGTTATCTCTAAAGATACTCTCTTGTGACCATGTGTCAGCCATTATGCTCTTGCTGAATAGTTCAAGTAATTCGACATTTCTGAATTTTATTTGCTTTATTATTCTGGTTCTCAGTATCATTTCCATTTGTGTCTAAAATATATGATTTTTTGAGGTTATTCCACAACATATTTGCCCACTAACATTCTTTTGATTGCCTACTAAGCCAATTTTTCCAACAGTGGTTAGAAAAAATTTATTCAAGCTTTCAATCCAAAAAAGGGCTCCATTGTGGTTCCTAACAGGGCTGCTTCCACTTACTTATTTCCCTCATTAAATCCAGATTATCTGCAACATTTTATTAACATTATGGTCCCCAAATAGGATGATAGTATGGCATAGTGAATAGACACTCAGTCTTGGAGTCAAGAAAACCTGGATTCAACTCCTTCTGATACTGTGTTGCTATTGTGGGCTGTTTTTGTTTTTTTTTTTCAGTCCTTTCAGTCATGTCTGGTTCTTTGTGACTCCATTTGGGGTTTTCTTGGCAAAGATAATGAAGTGGTTTTCTATTTCCTTCTCCAGCATATTGTACAGATGAAGAAACTGAGGCCAACAGGGATAAGTGATTTGCCCAGGGTCACACAGCTAGTGAGTGACTGAGTTTAAATTTGAACGCTGGAGGAGGAATCTTCTTGACTTCAGGTCTGATGCTCTATGGACTGTGCCACCTACCTGCCCTTATCTGAAACTGTATAGCCAAGAGCATGAACAACTATATGGTACCGTGTATAGAGCACCTGGCTTGGAATCAGGAAGCTTAGTTTCCTGAGTTCAAATCTGACCTCAGATACCTGCCAGCTGTGTGACCCTGGGCAAGTCATTTAACCCTATTTGCTTCAGTTTTCTTATCTGTGAAAAGAGCTGAAGAAGGAAATGGAAAATCGATCCATTATCTTTGCAAAAAAACAAAACAAAAAACCAGCAACAATAAAAATCTAAATGGGGTCAAGGAGAATTGGACACTAATGAAACAACTCAACAACTACACACCTCTCTCAGTAAATCTGAGGGGCACCCAGGCAACTCTTTAAGACTAGAAGACACAGAACAGTTGTCTACTTACATGTGTAAAAAGAATTAATTCATCGGATAGTTCCTCACACTAGTGAAATCACAGATCCAGACAAAAATTTTAAATGGCCCTAGTGTAAAATTGTCCCATCCTATACAAAATAAATACATGTAAAATTACTTTAGATAGAAGTATCATATTTAGTACTTTTACTTCTCTAAAGTTTCATTCTACTTCTTCAAGGTGCTGTGGAGGTGACCTTGAAATCTCAAAGGCTATGTTAGTGTGGCACATAAACATGCAGTTTTAAATCAGTTTTTCTAAATCTTCTAACTTTATTTTAGAGCAATTGTATCTTAAAGTTATAACTGAAGTCATTATAACTAAGTCATTTACAAGCCTTAAAATGATGTGCATTTACTGGTTCATCCATTCTCTCATTAGTTCATTCAATCAGGGAACTCCAAAGAAGGGCTCATAGTTTACATGGATCTACATTAAATCCTGGAGAGCCTGGCGCCAAATAAGGGTCTTGTTTCTTACTCCCTGGTCCTAAACCTTCCCCAGAGTAAATCCATGGAAATCTCTCAAACAAAGCTTAGGTATGGCTCCTATCTAGGATCTCTCTTATAGGAGTAAGAGTCCAAGAGTCCTTCTAAAAAACAAAAACAAAACAAAAATGTACGAATTGGACAACATCATTATTTAAAAGACATCGATTTATTTACTCTACCACAAAAACTGCATAAGGCACAAAAGAACCAAAGTTCAAAACCAGGAAACTTTTAAAATTGGACCTGTGACTTCTTGGCTCCCAGCTTCTAGTAAGGAACTCCTTTTATAAGGGCAAATCAGCACATACTCTGTAACTCAGTGTCTGAAAGAATTGCCTTGGGCAACTTAACTCAGATCGTTTAACTAAGGTTAAGTGACTTTAAATAGGGTCTCAGAGTTCAGTAAGTGCCAGAGGGGAATTCAAACCCCAGTTCTCTAACCTTAATGCTTCTGTAGGGTTCCTAATAAAACCATAGTTTCCTTCAAACAGTTAACATTCGTTATTAGTAATTAGACATTCATATTAATTAGCTATTACGAAAGTTATTTTATTCACAGATAGAGAACACAGATCTCCCTAACTGACTCTCCATCTGATACAGCATGTTCTCTCTCAGGAAAAGGAGAACACTCACATAGTCCATTACATTCACTGGACCACCTGTCTCCAAGGTAAAAACCTGTGAGAATGGATATTTGGCATTCACCTCAGACCTGCAATGTCTGAGCTTCTCACAAAAGTCCCCATCTTCTAATCAGCCTGGGAATGACTTTTTTTTAATCCTCCAGCCACAAGATGGTCCTGGAAAGGTTCATACTTCTGAGAAGTATGATATTACAAAAATTCTCCTCCCTCTAGGCAGCTGATCCCCCAAGTCCAGAACACAGGAATTCCCAAGTCATAAAGTTGCTTCCAAGGCAGAAAGTGTCCATTTCTCAGAGTCTCTAGTTGCTGACTTATGCTCAGGGAAGGAAATGGAAAGGCAGAAAGTAGCCAGACACTCCATTTCAGTGTCAGATGAAGCTTATGTAACATGTTTATGCTGTGGCTCTCAGGATTTGACAGACTATATCACCCCTCAGAGTTCTGTGGAAGTCTCTCTTTTCTCTGTCACTGACTCAAATCTGCCACCCTAAATGTGTTCTTTCCCATTTTAGGGTTCCAGTAATCAGCACCTCAGTTCCATTTAACTACTTGACACTGGGAGGCTTTTTACAATTGGCTTACTTTCTAGTATAAGAACAAATGCACAAGCATTTCCTCCCAATACTTCAATATGAGGGTTCATGTGTGATGGTAAATTAGGTTCATAATTTAGTTCAGTTCCTACTTAGGTTCCACCAAGTTCATGTCCAAAGGCAGCATCACTGCTAGATGCAACTGCTCCATGATGGTCCATACCTCTTGGAGCATGAATGCTTTGCTGACTGTAAAACCTGGCCTGGAATATGACTCTCAGATTCTCATGGTTCACTCCCTCTTCCTCTGAAACTCCCATGGTCTCAAGTTCCACTCTCTATGGCCTCAGAGGAGGAAGGTCTCACAGCCCTTCCCATCTTAAAGCATAGCCTCTTACTAGACATCTTGATTGAAGGAATCACTTCCTTCCCAGATACAAATACAACAAAAACTTGACCAGGGCAGACACAAACTTTTTTGTAGACACTGAAAATTCCAGGCCACGTAACCAATGGAAAGGGTTTCCTTTCAGCCTCTTGGTAGACCAACAGAACCAGTTACAGAATATGATGGGATGAGATATGCTCTAGTCTCTTCAAGAAACTTCATTCTGAGTCTGCGCCAGACTCTCCATTACACAAAGCAAACATGTGTTTCCACTATCCTGTGATTATGGTAGAAACTGCCATTACTATTGGAGGAGGAGGAAGAGACATTCCTTCCTCCTATTTGCTGGTACAAAGGAAGAAAGTCCAAAAAAAAAAAAAGCCCTGAAAGAGGGGACAGAATCATTTCTATAGCTCCTATACACCAGAAAGAGGGAATTTCCTTAAACAAGAATTTCTGTCTCTGACACTTAGCATTTTTCTTTGATGCAACCTCCCCTACACCACAATCGCTGGAAATCAGTCCAAAGTTCCCTGTGTTATCCCAGCAAGATGTATGATCCTCCTCAAAGAGCTAGAGTGAGTCAGGTTGATGGGAAGTGTCCTTGCTTAGCAAACCAGGAGTTTCCCTGATCACCCCTGACACACACAAATTTTTTTTTTGCCTTTCGAAATGTATCTAGTACTATTTCTCTGTATAAATATATAAACTCTCTGGACTCATTCTTCTAGAGCAAGGTAAGCTATATCTCAGCTCAGGATTCTAGGGTAGCCCTGAGGGAAAATAAGATGTTTCTTTTCTTATGCTATTGGCTTGAGCTTTCATTTTGGTGTGTTCCCCTCATTGGTAGCTGCCAATGATTAATTGCCAACGTAACCCTAGTTCCATTTAACCAACTGAAATCAATTAGTTGTTACAAAGGAATATTTGGTTCACAGCTATGGCAAGAACCTAAGTACAAACATTTCCCACCAACACCTGAGCATATTTTCTCTATACCATTTTGATCCTTCAGTAGAGTGAAGTTAAGACTAATGCAGTATCTACTACATAGCATTTGCTCCACCAATTTCATTTCCAAATATGGCATGAGTAAGTCCAAGTCTATGCTACTGCTGGCCCAAGTCACGAAAGCTAATGGGGACTTTGATCCTCACCATCTGTGTTCTGGAAAATTCTGGCGTGGACTCTCACTTTTGGATTCTGGTAGCTTCTCTCATGACATTTTAAAAGCTCACAAGTTCATACCATCTCCAATCTCCTTTACCCTTTATCTTAAACAGAGAAAGGATAAACACAAACAAGTGAAGAGCAGAAGCTCAAATCTACAGCCTACAGGTCAGTCTCAATTGGAGAGTATCTGAGATTACTCCACTTATAGAATTGTCTCTCACCAGAATGCAGGGAGGCAAGAAAAAGCCAAACTTGGGGACAGGTCCTGGCTAACTAGTGCCTTTTGAATGCACCTTCATTCTTACTAGGAGGTCAATTAAATATTTAGCAGATTGGAACCAGTTACAGAATGTCTATGTGTGTTCCAAATTAGGAGCACAAGCTTCCCAATCTTTTCCAAGTGGGAGATTGCATCGATCTCCATCTCCCAGACCCTCACTTTTCTATTACACAAACCCTATCCATCAGCCCATCATTCAAATATAGGGAATCTCTCAGGGACCTACCAGAATCCCATCAGGCTATGAAAAAGCACATAACATTTTTGGAAAAAGCCCTCCAGAAAGAAAGTCATTTGGAGAGACAATGACTGCTGACCCTTGGGGATTTCCCTATGTCATGATGCATTTGAGACTTGATAGGTCTTTCTCTGTCATTTCTACTTCACCCGGACTTGGGATTCAGGCAGAAGTGGATTCTATAACAGCTTAGGGAAAACATGTTGCCTTCTTCTGTGTCAGAGATTCCAGCCAGGAGCTACCAGAAGAAGCTCAGGATTTCTAGGGCCAAGGAAGAAGGTCTGAGCCAGGGGAAACAACAAAGCTTTCTACAATACTCCCTCATTCCTCATGCTGGAAACTGGCTGTGAATATCTTCAGCCTGCCATGCTGTGCTGAGACCAGTGCTTCCCTGCCAGATACACATGGAAAGAAGCTGTTTTTGAACAGGTTTTCAGTATTTTCTGCTATTTGCTCTTTGGTGCTTTCTTGACATCAGAATGCTTGCTATTTTGAATAAATTGTTTTTGTTTTCCTTACAATAAGAAGTCACATGATAAATGTTAGTTGGGTCTAAAAGGTAAAATTCTAATTAGTCTAAAAGAGAGGAAATTTGGCAAGCTGAGGCTCTGGAGAATTTTGTGAGTAGTTTGAATTCAAAGCTGAGTAGATTCTCAGGATAATAGAAGGGTCCATGCACATAGATATTTATTAAGAGCTAGTACAATGACTCTAAAGTCTTGCCTATGATGCTTAATATCTTTGTGACCTTGGACAAGCCATTTAATCTCCCTGGCCCTCAATTTCTTCATCTGTAAAATGTTAGGGTTGGTATCAGATGCTTCGGAAGTCCCTTCCAGCTCTGGAATCTATGATTCTGGGGTCCTATGTCTAAAGTACTCTCTCAAACAGGCACACTTCTTTTTGGGTAGGCTATTCTTCCTTTTATTCAGATCCTTTTCCAGTCTATCCAAACACCAACTACTCCTAAAGACCAAGCTCCAGGGCCATCTCTTTGGTAAGCCTTTCCTAGTCACCCAAGACCACACAGATTACTCTCTTCTCTGCAGTATGTCTGTCTTTTTTTTTTTTTTACAGTAGATTTAGATTTGGATCTCATGTACATAGAAGTGGTAATTGAAGTCATCAATTGCATTGAAGTGGAGTGAATGCAAAGGAGAATAGATTCTTAATGAACATCCATATTAAGGTGTCAAGAAGATGATGAATAGTGAAGGATACAGAGAAGCAATTATAGATACAGGAGAATCAAAGAGTATTATATTTCTGAAACCAAGGAAGGAGAGAGGATCCAATAAGAGGAAGTGATCAACAGTATAAAAGCTGCAGAGAAGTGAGAGAGGATGAAGTTTGGGGGGGAAAAAGGCAGTCAGATTTGGCAGTTAAGAAAGAGGCTATTTGTTACCCAACAGAAAAATGTTAAATGACAGAAACAAGCAATTCTCAAAACAAGAAAGGCAAACTATCATTAATCACATGAAAAAAAAATCCTCCAAATCACTAAGAGAAATACAACCTAAAACAATCCAAAGGTTTCACCCATTGGATTGGCAAAGATGGCAAAAAAGAAAAATTATTATCGTTGGAGGGCTTTTTGTAGTGTAGATACATTAATGCACTGTTGGTAGATCTGTGAACAGCCCCAGAATGGGGAACTTGCAGCCTCAAGGCCACATGTAGCTTTCTAGGTCGTTGGGTTTGGCCTTTTGATTGAGTCCACGTTTTATACAACAAATCTTTTTATTAAGGGGATTTGTTTTGCAAAGTTTGGATTCAGTCAAAGGGCCTCACTTGAGGACCTAGAGGGCTGCATGTGGCCTCAAGGCCGCAGGTTCCCCACCTCTGGTCCAACCATTCTAGAAAGTGACTTAGAACTACGGTCAAAGAGTCAATAATGTAGGCATACCCTTTGACCCAGCAATTCTACTACAAGGTTTATACTCCAAAGAGGTCAAAGAAAGAGGGAAAGGACCTTTATATTAAAAAAATAGATTCATTATATCATTTTTGTTATAATAAAGAAATGGAAATAAAGTAGATGAATTAGAGAATGACTGAACAAATTTTGCTATATGAACATAATGAAATATTATTGAACCATAGGCAATAATAAAAGGGATAGATTCAGATAAACCTGAGAGGAATTTTACATAGATGTAGAGTGAAGTGAGCAAAACTAAGAGCACAATTTATACAATGACCGCTATGTTGTAAAGGAAAACAACTTGAAAAACTTAAGAATTATGATCAATAGGATGGCCAATTGTGACTCCAGAAGATTTATAACAAATCACACTTCTCCCTTCTTGACAGAAAGGTAACGAACTAGAGATGAAGGATGAGAAATTGAGACGTTAAACATATGGAATTTTTTTTGTTTGACTATGCTTATTAAAAGAGAGGATTTTCAGGGGAAGGAGAGGTATAGGGAGGGTACAGAGGTAGTGACAATGAAACAGAAAAAAAGAAAGAAAAGAGCATTAGTGAAACATTAAAAAAAATACAGAAGAGAACAGAAGAAAGGTCAGAAGGGGAAACAAATAAGCTGGGAAGTGTTGGAACTATGATGTTAAATTTAATATATACTTTTCAGGAACCAAGCTTTATATAATAGAGGGTCACTGTGTCACATATAATCTTATTTTCTGTTCTTCTTTGTACAAGGAAATGTTCACATTTGTTGATGTTTTCAAGTTCAAAGTAATGAAAAAGATTTTTAAAAAAAAATAAAGGTCACTGGTGACTTTATAGAGTTCAATTTCATTAGAGTGGTGGAAATAGAAGTCTTGAATGAAAGGGGCTAGGGAGAGAATGGGTAGAAAGGAAGTGGAAGCATTTATTTTAGACAACTTATTCCTGAAGTTTAGCAAATAAAAGAGTGATAGAGGTGAAATAGTAGCTGGATTGTAGAAGAATCAAGAGGAGAAGCCTTCCTTAGTGTTAAAAAAAAAGACTCAATTATGTTTGTGGATAGATAGAAGAGAGTCAATGATAAGAGAGAAATTAAAGATATATGTGAAAGAGAGAGACAGAGACAGGATAGATGGTCCTATAGGAGATGAGAGGACCTAGGATCAAAGTACAGGATAAGCCTTAGTGAGTACTGAGACTAGTGTTATGTGTATAACTGACAAAATCAATCTCATTAATATGCATGTGTACATACATGTATATATAAACACACATGCATACACATGCATGTATGTGTTAGTATTATTCACAACACATAATTCCCTAAGAAATGGAATTGTTTTAGAGAATCAGGACTGGAAGATACCTTAAAGACCATCTAGTCTAACTCTCATTTCATATGTAAAGAAGGTGTTAAGAAATTCTCCTCTAACCCCATGAGATGGATGGCCTTGGTCTTATAACCTTGGTTTTATAATCCTCTCAATTTGATTAGGCAACTTCTTCACAGTTATTGTGGCCCCGACAAAAAACTCCTTAACGCCTTCTTTACATATAGATGAGGAAACTGAAACCCATAGAGATGGAGTGATTTGCCTGGGGTTATCCCAGCTAATAAGGAGCTGAGTCAGGCCTCCCATTCAGGACTTTTGATTCTTAAATCCAATCCTCTCTCCACCAAACCATGCTGCTTTTCTGCCTTCACAATCCAAGACTTGTGTTTCAGTGACTATAATATTGCTTCACACACAGTATGTTTTTAATAGCATGGTTTTTTTTTTAAATTAAGTTTTGTTAAAATTCACTACTAAATGGCACTCTAAGAAAAATCCTTTCCCAAAGAGAAATCTGTTCAACAGAGTTAGGAATGATCTGATCTAAATGGGAGTAGCTAGTCAATATAAATTCATCATCAAAATGAATCTCTTGTTCACAGGTCATGGATGTGCTTGATGATCAAAGGTCTGCCTGATGCAAAAAGGCGTGCTGCCTAGGAGAGTCAGGGATTGCTGAGGAGTAACAGCAGCTGAAGCCTTGTGCAGCCATTCAAAAGACAAACTGGGGCAAGGATGTGTGAGTCACAAAGTGAGAAGACAAAACTTGGATAGGATCAGCTTCGATCACTCATATGAAGCAAACACGAATTTAAACACGTGAATGCATTTGTCTCATTTGTCACAGAATTCTTATTTTACATAAGGAAAATATGAAATCATGATAGAATAGGAAGAGGGACTGGACTTCTGATTTCATTGGTATAAGGAACTCTCCAGTCAGGAAAATCTCTGTGTAGCTAATAACTTAGTTAAGATTATACTTAAAAACAAATTCCTTCTCCCAGGCATCATAATATCATAATCTATCTATCCACACACACATATGTATGTACAAATATATATATATATATATATATATATATATATATGTATGTATGTATGGCATATATGTATGTGTTAGTGTATCTGTGTGTGTAACCCACACCTGAAAGCGCATTTGCATGGGGCTTCTTCTCACTAGTAGAGATTGATTCTTCAATTTTTCATACCTTCATGAAGGACAGAGTTTGTAAGAGCTTGGGAGAGACTTCCTGCTTTCAGAGAGAAGACAATGTTTTCAGACTCTCTTCAGGTCCCTCTAGGAAGGAGAAGAGTCAGCTCCTTACTCAGGTCCCCAGCCCCAGATTTCTGCACCAGAGACTTTGGGGAATAAAATGAAATATTTGTAAAGCACTTAGCAGTGTCTGGTAAGCACATAATAAGTGCTATAAAAGGTTAGTTGTTGTCATCGTCATCAGGGTCATACTGCTAGTAAATGCTTGAGGTCAGATTTGAACTCAGGTGTTCCTGACTCCAGGCCTGGCACTCTATTCACTATTCTTATACAAATGAGCTTTGAGGTATGAATTGCGTGTGTCGATTTGGTATAGGTGGTGTGGACTAAAGGACTAATATCTACCAACATTTCCCCACAAAATGGGTGAGACTGACCCCTATTTCCCTCTCATGACAAGGATTAATCTTCCCTAAAAGGAAAGAGTCTAGATCTAGAGACCTGATTGGCTCCTGTTTCCCTGACATCACTTTTTAATGGTATGAAAAGAAAGACAAGATGATCAATCAAAAGACATATATGAAAAGTAGAGAGACTGATAGATATCTCTGGGATTCTGCTCATTTCACTCCAAAGGAGTTTGTGATGTCTGCAGAGAGCAAAAGAAGTATCGCAAATCTGGGTACCATTTCCTCTAGTCTTGGTTAATGGATTAAAATTATGCCCATCTTCTCCTTAAATATCTTTGGTCTAGGAGCAAGCTGTTTCCCTGATTGCTAGTCCTTAGCTAACACCACTTTGGTTTCTTCTCACCAAACTCTAGTCATATAAGACTTTCATAAATAGTGAATAGTGAGTAAATCCATTTATCCAAGGAAAACAGAAATCAGAGAAGTTATATAGATTAGATTATGCCAGAAAAATACATGAGTGAAAGAACTCTTTTAATGGGAGCAAGATGGGAAGTCTCAGCTCAAGTTAGAGAAAGGCTCAGATTTCATTCAAGTAGGAATTCCCCAAAGTCTTGAGACAAGCAGAAATCAGTGATATGTTGAGGAGCCAGCTCTCTCTACATTTCTGAAGCTTCCAAAATCTTTTTCTCCCTCCATGTTTCTGGAGTCAGTTCTGATCAAAGTACGGAGCCATGTGAGACTCTCTTTTTTTTTTTTTTCACATTAAACATTAGTCAGGTTGTAAAGGATTATAACCAATGGAATGAACAATGGGAAAGAGGAATCAAAATAAAACAAGAAAAAGAAAGAGAGCCGGTAGCTTGCTTCAATCTGCATTCAGACTCTGTACTTCCTTCTCCGGGTGTGGATATCTCTTTCCATCACAAGTCTTTTGGAGTTGTCTTATAATCTTATATTGCCGAGAGGAGCCCAGTCTATCAAAGTTAGTTATCACACATACGTTGTGTCTGTAATTGTGTACAAATTTCTCCTGGTTCTGCTCCTCTCACTCAACACCAGTTTATATAATTCTCTCCAGGTTATTATGAAGTCCATCTGCTCCTCATTTCTTATAGCACAGTGGTGTTCCATTACATTCATGTACCGCAATTTGCTCAGCCATTCCCCAATTGATGGGCATCCCCTTGACTTCCAATTCTTTGCCACCACAAAAAGACCTGCTATAAATATTTTTGTGCATATGGATCCCATGTGAGACTCTCCTGAAGACAGAATATCTCTCTTCTCCAAAATCCCCCTGCCCCTTTGCCCCATGTAGGTTCACAACTTTGCATCAACATTATCTCCATCAATCTGGAGTCATAATTAAATAGCAGCATGCAAAACTCACCAGGTTGTACTTTTTGCTGAATAAATTGACTCGGAATTTAGCAATTTTCTGATCTACTTTGTGCAAGCATTTTGCTTCCTCATCTATACAATGAAGGTGTTGTACTAAATCTGCTCTAAGACCCCTCCCCTAGGGAGATTAGTATAAGAGAAGGAAAAACTTCATGAGTTTTGAAAGATTCAAAGAACCACCAGGGCCCATAGCATAGCGACATAGCTGCAGCAACTTAGCTAGCATGGCCTAGAGGAGTGACCTGCTTGAACCAGTCCAACAGTGGATTGATTGGCAGCTGAGACATCAAGTCCTACAAGCAGGGAAGTAGCTTGTTTAGTGATATGAGTTTGAATCGAACAGGAAGGCTGCAGGAAGCTGAGCTAATGAAGGACTGTGTTAGAGCAGCAGAGGCACAATAGAAGAGAAGAATCTGGGAGACATTATAAACGTTGCGATGATTAGTTTATTATAGGGGAATAAAGGAGAGTCTGGTATAATAGGTATGAATAAGGGTAATTTTTATCATGATCCCTGTGGTCAATGCTTCTGCCTAGTCCTGGAGGGGTACTATACAAACAAGAAAAAATGGAATCTGCTGCTATGCTTTAGAAGTTTTTTTATTACCACGTTTACATTTCTGTATCACAATCATTTTCCTGTACACCCTCCTACCCCATGGCACCCTTATAATCTATAAGAAAACTCCTTTGTAATAAAGAAAAATAGTACATAAATTTAAAAAAACCCTACTAATCTATTCTACTACATCATTATCCGAACCCTAGATTCAAGATTGGATATTTCATTCATTTTTAGGTTCAATTGTCTTTTTATGCTCCTTTTGTTGACATTATTATAGTGGGCACCGTAGCAAAGTGGATCGAGAGATGGCCGAGGAGTCAAGAAGACCTGGGATTAATTAAGTCTCACCTCTGGTATGTAGTAGCTATGGTAACCCTGGACCAGTCACTTACCTTTATAGCAAGCCAGCAAACTTCGAGATTACAAATGGCGGAGTAGATGCAAATCTTCATGCATAGAAGAGTTCCCTATACTGGAGTAATCACAGAAACGGAACCTCCCCCCCCCAAATCATTTTGTTTTTTGTTGTCCTGGTTCTGAAACTTCACTGTATAGTCAATTAATCAATAAGTATTGTGGTAGGGCCTTGGCACACAAATACAAAAGACAGAGAATCTCTGCCCTCTACTATGTCTCATGTCTCAACCTTAACAAGGTTACCCTCCATTCAGTAAAATAAAGATGAGGGGAGGCACCTCCTATGGCACCACCACAGACTTGGAGGGGGAAAAGGAAAGGGCAAGACTGGCTCCCTCTGTCCCACTTCAAAATTTCACTGACATCCCCAGCTAGCTGAATGAAATAAATAGCTATAAACTCATGGCTCTGCTTTTGCCTTTCTCTTGATCTGTCTCATTATTAGTTTTGCTGATGTACTACTATGGCTCTCAACTTTGTTTCTGTCCCTATTCTCAATCCTGTGGCTTCCCTGCCACCAAACCATTGGGTTCCATTATGCAGATGCACCCCATTGCCTCTGGTCTATATAGATGATATTGACTTAGATGTTGTTGACTCCTTCATCATGGATAAAACCTAGCTTGATGCTGGTCAGCTTGGTTCCATAGCCCAAGTATCTCATTCTCAGATTCCTAAGCTAACTCTGGCTTCTGAGTCCAAAGGACTTCGGGTATCCCTGTGAAATCCAAGGGCATACACTCTTGGAACCATCAATTGTCACTGGCTAGGCATTTATAGTCAGATAGGTGAAAGTGCTTTAAATCCAGAAGAATTGGCAAGTCAGTTCCCATAACTGGATTTAGAGCTTAGAAGAATCTTGACACTTAGTTCAACACATCAATATCTACCCCTAATTCTCTAAAGTGAAGGACTTTACATCCTACACTTGGCCAGAACCCACTTCCCCTATGCTATGTTAATCTTTCTATCCATAATTCCTAATTTATCCTGGAGATTCTCTGGCCACTACCTAGGACTGTCCTCTGACCTTAACCTTCTATCTCACTTTGCTATGACAATGACTGTTTGATGTCAAAGTTTCCTCTATTTCTTGTCACCTCAAACCGCCTGACACTGAGACCAATCAAACTATCATGAAATATTTCACAAATTTATGTCCAATTGATGTTGTTTACAGACTGCCTTTCATTTTAGAACCTTCGAGGACATTATAAATTCATATTTTTTACTTTGCTTTCATAGTAACTCCAAGTATCTTAAGAATTAAAGGTGAAAGTTTGGGGGTAGAGAGACAAAAATAAGCTTTTTGATTCTGAGTTTGATATTTAAAAGTTAGCCTCTCTCTCTCTCTTTTTTTTTTTCTCTCTCTCTCTCCCTTCTTCTTCCTCTCTCTGTCTGTCTCTCCAAACAATGCTGAAGCAAAGCATTTTCACTGTAAATTAGAGTGGGAAGCTATCAACACTCCCCAAAAAAATTTAGGCAAAACATTTCGACTTAAAGGATGATCTGCTGACATTGATGATTAAAACCAAGTAATAAACCAAGAGAAGATAGCAAAATCTGTCTTAGATCAAACTTCATGAGGAATCAAGGGGAGTGCCACAGAAATCTCCAAATATTACATCGTTAAAATATTTATTTTTATAAATATTGGATAAGGAAAGAGGTGATTTGTTTTCACACCCTGGCTTTAACATCAACTTCTAATGTTGACCTTGAACAAATCTACCTTTCTGGTCATCTATTTCTTTGTTGGTAAATCAGGAGATTGGATTGAATGTCCTCCAATGTCTCTACTAGCTTTGCCGTTCTATGAGCCCTTGGTTTTCTCTGCAAAATCTTTGCCTTTATCTGAGAGAACTGTGCAATAGGCTTCCATTACTGCATGCACTGGCATTTTCCTAACTTCAGTGTATTACATGGGTCACTTTTCATATTCAGAAGCTGAGTAACCAACACAGCCAGGTCACTCCTGGTTAAGGCTTTCCAGGCCATAGAGGTGGCAGGTGGAGAGGAGGGCAAGTGAGTTAACAGCGTAGAGAAGGGGGCATTGAATGTCATGAGTTTGACGCATGCAAAGCAGACAGTAAATCCCAGCAGCAGCACAAACACCAAGCTTGAAGAGAGAAGAAAACATTTGGTAGGAAAATGAAATTTCTAAGCTTTTAAGGGCATCTTCCAAAACAATTCGAATCATCAAATGCGAGAGAAATGTCATGAAATGGAAAGAGCTTAACACACGTGGTGTTTGCTTTAATAAAGGGCTGAGCCATATGGCATGTTTCTGTCTTCATTTCTCAAATCATAGTGTCTCATTCAATAATGGCTTTCCAAGGGAAATTGAAGACTCTCCTTTCCTGGATACCTTTTCATTTGTTAACTTATCCAAGACTACTTGAAGCCATATGTAGTCAGAATAACTGTCAAGAGACCTGGACTTACAGTCTTGCCACTAGAGACACATCTAGATTACTGAGACTCCTTCCTCTCTACTCCCTATACATTACCTTTCTGTTACTTTTCCTCTTTAAGACTATATTTGATATTCATTTCATGTTTAAAAGTGTTCTATTGAGATGCTTTTTGTGTGTTTTGGAAAAAAAAAAAAAACACAGTGCTATCAGCTCCCAATAGTTCCATATCCCATAAAACCAGTTGTTTTTCAGTCACGTCCAACCCTTCATGAAACCATTTGAGGTTTTCTTGACAAAGATACTAGAGTAGTTGCCACCTAGCTGCCCCCTAAGTTTGTCATTTCCTTCACCAGCTCATTTTACAGATGAGGAAGCTAAGGCAAACAGGGTTAAGTGACTTGCCCAAGGTCACACAGCTAGTAAGTATCTAAGGTCAGACTTGAATTCATGAAGATGAGTCTTTCTTACTCCAGGCCTGGCACTCTATCCACTGTACCACCTAGCTGCCTATTTTCCTATAAGAAAAGGAAAGGAGTTAAGCAAAACCAACTTACCACAGTCAAGACGATTGTGACAATGTCTACACACTCTATACCATCTAGGCCATCACCTCTCTACTGAAGTTCCCTAGGGAATCAATATTGGTTACTGTTTATAAAATGCTGCCTTTTAGTATTTTCATTGGTTATTATAGTCATTGTGTCATTTAGTCTTTCATTTTGTTTTCCTTGTTCTATGTCAGCCCATTCAAGTGTTTCTTTAAATTCTCCAAATTACATCCATTTCATTTTAAGCAGATTTCTTACCTATACAAATAGTGAGGCAGAGAAGGTGCAAGACCAAGACCCAGGACCCTGAACTCCCCTAAGGATGACTCTGGATCCCATTTTCCCCTCCTAATGATGAGTTTTATCTTTGGGTCTTTATTTCTCAATTTGTTAAGTAAGGATAATGTCCTAGTTGCCTGATATGATAATTATGGGTACCAAGTGAAATTGAATACTAGGATTTTAGAAAGATACTGTACTGATCACTTAGTTTTAGTCCAATCACCTTATTTTATGGGTAGCTAGATGGCACAGTGGATAGAATTCTAGGCCTACAGTCAGAAGACTCATCTTCCTGAGTTCAAATCTGGCCTCAGGTACTTCCTAGCTATGTGATCCTGGGCAATTCACTTAACTCTGTTTGCCTCAATTTCCTCATCTGTAAAATGAACTGGAGAAGGCAATGGCAAACCACTCCAGTATCTTTGCCAAGAAAACTCCAAATGGGATCAAAAAGAGTTGGACATAACTGAAAAACAAACCTCATCTTACAGACGAGAAGATAGAGGCCTATAGAGGTTAAATGGTAGAACCAGAGTTAGACCCTCAGCCTCCTTCCACTACGTGTCAATAATGAATGCAGAATATTTTGAGAACCATAGTTTAATGGAAAGACCATTGAATCAGGAGTTAGGTGAAATAAGTTCCAGTGCCAGCACTAACTCTATCTAGCAGTCAGTGGTTCTCAATTTTTCTAATGCCGTGACCCTTTATATAGGTCCTCATGCTGTGGTAACCTACAACCATAAAATTATTTTCATTGCTACTTCAGAACTGTAATTTTGCTACTGTTATGAATCATAATGTAAATATCTGATATGCAGGATGTATTTTCATTGTTACAAATTGAACATAACCCACCAGTTGAGAACCGCTGATCTAGCAGCATGACCGTAGGCAAATCTTTTAACCTCTCTAACACATTGTAAAGCATAAATACGTTTTCTTGGAACATTCATCTAAGTAGCATTTCTTGGATGTCTAGACAGTCACAACAGGTATGACACATGAGACACAGGAGGGAATTCACAAGCCAATATTCTTAGAGAGGAACTCTCTGTTTCACATTTGTATATTTTTCTTCTCCAAAAAGAATATGAACTCCTTTAGGATAAAGACCATCCCTCCTACCGCACCATAGTTCAATGGAAAAAATTGTAGATTTGAAATCTGGAAATCTTTGTTAGAATACTCGCTCTCACATTAGCCATGTGACCCGGGGCAAGATATCTGACTATTCTGACTGTAGTCTTCCTCCTCTTTAAGATTTTTTTAAATTAAAGCCTTTTGTTTTTACATAATTTCCAGATATGTCTGCCATCCCTACACCCACTCAATTTATCTTTTCTTATAACAAAGGAAAACAGTTAAGTCAAACCAACTGATGTAGCAGCAGCAGCAGTGTCTGACAGTGTATGCCATATTCCACACTTAGGGTCCCTCATGTTTCTGAGAAAAGCAAAGAGGACCTTGTCCTCATTTCTCCTCTGATCCAAGACTGATCATTCAATTACACAGCTTTTGATTTCATTTTTTAAAAATTCTCTCTGTTTACATTACTGAGGTCATTGTGAATATTATTTTCTTGAACTCGGTATCTTTTTAAAAACATTTTAAAAACTATTATTATAAAGTTAATAAAGTCAACAGTCAATTAAATACACATATAAAATAGGGAGTAAAATCTTATATAAATCCTTAGCATTTAACTAAATATAATCAAATGAATTAACAACTAACAAACACAAAATGAATTTTCTCCATGTCCCTTTACATGTCTATCTGAAATTCTGCCACTTTGGACTTCCTTATCTTTAAAAAAAAAAGATGAACTCAGTATCTTTTAAGAGACGTGTACCTAAAAACAATAGCAACCAAAACCATGAGGGGTCAAACATGTATAATGCAAATAAATTAGAAAAATGGTCCAATTTTAATTGAAATAAAATCTCTTCTCAACTCACTCACAGAGAAGATTTATGTTTAGCATGCCAGAAAATACTTGATTTACATTATTAATATGTTATTAAATCCAGTGTGTGGAGGTATATGTGTTTTGGGGGGGAGAGAGGGCAGTCATTAAGATAGAGCTTAGGGCTGGTTAATTTACTTGTCTCAGCAATTTCTTCCCTCCAAGTCCCGTAACAGGGCCCACTGCCTAGAAGAATCTTTTCTATGCCTGGGACAAGCTCACACAAGGCAAAGGGAGGAGTCGATAAAATAGCACTCTTAGAAAAGACCTTCCTGTTTTAAAACCATATTTTAGAACTGCTTATTATTAGTGTTCAGTCTAAGAGCTTGCTCTTAACTCAAGCAGTTAGAAGAGCTTTTTTTAGTTTCCACATCAGCAAATCCCACCAGCTAGCCCTTGGTCTGAGGCTTTGTTTCTCTGGCTCTGTTCTCGGGAACATGCTAAAGATTTGACATGGAAAGGAACACTTTCTCACTGATTTCCAGTGTTAGCCTGGGGCAGTACGACAGCCTAAGGATAGAGGCTGAAAGCATAGCTCTGATTTTGTGGGCAGGACATGCAAGCCAATGATTCTGCTTATCAGGCTTTTCCCCCTCCTCTGCATGGGAGCACAAGGACAAAATACCAAAGATAAAAGGCTTCACATTAATACCAAACCAGTGGAAACCAAAGGGATCTTTTGACCACAACTACAATTTTGGTTCAGTTATTGATCTTTTGTGGCTGCTTTTTATGAATTCAAGCCAGGTTTCTGACTCTTCTGGGCTATTTCCCAAATTCTATAGCTCTGGAGGACAGTGTAGATATGAAGCCTTCATGGTTTCTAAGGATGGGAAGAAGCGACTGGTGCCAATACCCACCCTCTAGGGAAGTGTTGGAACATTGAGAACTGTCTTCTCCTAATTGCTAGACAGTAAACATTTCACCACAATTCATATTCTTTTTCTTATCAAAGTATAAAGTAAACAAAACAAAACAAAACACAACTAAACTTAGAGGTCAAAGACCTAGGTTTAATTCAAATAAATATTTATAAATCACCTATAATGCTCAAGCCTCAGCTCTACCACTTCTGAGTTATTTGATGTTGGTCAAGCTTCTTAATTTTTTTTTTAGAATTTTAAAAATAATATTTTATTCTTTTCCCAATTACATGTAAAAAGTTTAATTTAATTACATGTATTTAATTTAATTACATGTAAATTAATTTAATTTAATTACACATAAAAATTGATTTTTTTAAAATGTTGAGTTCCAAATTCTCTTTCCCTCCTTTCTTCCCTTTCCCTTCCCTGAGATAGTAAAGCTTCTTAATTTTTTAAAGACTCAGTTTTATCACCTATAAAACAGGAATAGTATTGGTCACAGGCCTGTGGTGAATTAATGCTTCCCTATAGCCTTAGTGGCATCTGATAACCTCATGAATCACCTTTTCAAATTCATGTGTAGAATTATGATTTAGGAGGTGGTAGTCACTGCTGCAGTGGGACAAACTATGATTTCAGGGCTGGTTTCTGAATTGTAACAACTTATGTTTCTATGGACTTTACATTTTTAAAAAAATTATTTATTTTTAACATTCTTTTTTTTTTAGTTCCAAATTCTCTCCCTCCCTGCAACCACTCCTTCATCTACTGAGAAGCAAGCAATATCAACTATACATGTAAGATCACGTAAAACATATTTCCATATTGTAGGCTTTAAAGTTTTAAAAGTACTTTCCTTACAATTTCCATGAGTATTAGGTCCATTATACATTTGGAAGATCTGAGAAGTGAAGTGATTTGCCCAGAGACATCACTAGGACTCAAATCTGGTTTGAAATCCAGTCTTCAATCCTCCACACTGAGTTTCCTCTCACTCTGGTACCTGCAGGTGACTTGTTATGACCTTAGTTCACCTAGTTTATTATTCAGTAGTAGTAATGATGTTAACCCCCTTATATGATGGTAGTTTTTAAAAGAGATTTCTGTAAATAGGCAAATCCTTATTAATTTTCAATATAAAAATAATTCCAACAGTCACATACTTTTCCCTCCAAAGCTTACCCATTTCCAGACTTTTTTAAATACTTCTGAGAATGAATCAGAACTTGTAGGGAATTTAGAGTCATCTCACCCACCCCCTTTCATCTTACAGATTAAAAAACTGGATCTTGAAGAGCTCAAATAATGTGTCTACAGCTGGGACTAGAACTTAGATTTGCTTTAGCTAAATTCAGTGTGGTTTCCTCTACACCATGCTGGCTTTAATTAATCCACACAACCAAGTTCTTTTGTACCTGTGTAATAGGTAATGGAGGCAGGGAAGCAAGTATTGGCTAATGAGGGCCCAGTCCTCAGAGAATGGGTCACATATGTCTTTCTTGGTGAGTTATACAGAGCATGTGCAATCTTCCTTCCTTGGTTTCAAACATGTGGGGAACTTTGAGGAGTCAGTTTCTGGCTATGAGTGTCTGAAAGGGTAGTAACATGTGGTGATAAAAAGTCTTCTGGTTGCCTAAGGAACTAGGACTAATGACTCAGTTAAGAATGAGCTGGAATTGAGTGTCTGTATTAAGAGTTCAATCAGAGGATCTCTCAATCTCTATTAGGGAAGCTTTTAAGTGAGGAGGATTTCTGGTTGAGGAGGGACACAAGGTACCTTTGTTTCTTTTGTGTTTATTCTTTCCTGTCCATTGGTGAATGAGTCCCTGGACATGGAATTGACCAGGACATGACCTTGTGAACTTCAAAAGGTCAGAAGATCTATCAGCTGTCCCCTTACAATGAGTTGGTAACAGAGACCACTAGAGGCAATAGCTGTAACTGAGTCTGGTGAGGAGTCATCCCCAAGGAACAAGCTGATTGATCCAGTCCAGTAGAGAAATGATCCTTCTTCAGCTGAGGCATCATGTTGTGCAAGGAGCTAACCTAGCTGATAAAGGTAGCAAGTTGTCTATTAGTGATGCTACAACCCAGAGTCAGGAGTCTCAAGGTATCCCTCAGCCCCACTTGTTCCCTACACATGTAATTCAGAACCTTTCTGTTTTAGACTGGAGTTCACTTTTCCCAGGGACTGTGCCCCAAAGTTTGAGGGATTTTTGTAACTCTTATTCTTGCTATGCCTTTTCAGTATTTGTCCCTTTTGTAAAAGCTAACTGACATCAGATAATTGACTAATATCAGCAGTAACACCAATAGGGGTTCCTGAATGAGTGTTAGAAACTACAGCCCATCCAGGTTACCTATTAATATTACCCTGAGGGGAGAAGTAATTGACTGCCCTCTGGGTACCTAGTAGAGCAGTGTGAGAATTCTGGGTGAACTCACAGAAGGCGTTATACCTGCTTACCTCCCTTTTTTTTTTTTTTAAATGGATTGTGATCCCTAGGCTCAAGACAGTCTGTAGGCAGTAGGGGGAGAGCCACCATCTATCAATTGACTACAACAGAGCTGAAGCCATATGAGGGAGCAAGAGGCAGCGAATTTTTAAAATAGTAATTTCTGGAGGTGAGAAAGTCACAAATTTCTTAACATTCTTTGACTTCTTATTTCCAGAAAAGGGGGAAGGGTGTTGCCCTTTCCTACCTCAGATTTGGATGTTAAGGATCACAGAAAAAGAATCCTTCCTTGGTGTGGGA
>CM053591.1:134953523-135002118 GCA_028646515.1 Pseudochirops corinnae
AGGAGAGAATAGATTGGGGGAGGGGGGACACACTGGGATGGCTGTTTCGGGATGGTGGGGGGGGAAAGAGGGGGAGAAAATATGTAACTCAAAATCTTGTGGAAATGAATGATGCAAACTATAATAAAATAAAAACAAAAAACAAAAAACAACAATGTATGGGTTAGTTTGACCTCACTATTACTGAAAAAAAAAACCAAAAACTCGTGATGGAATTCTAATAAAGCTGCCCCCAGCCCCAATATTTTAACTTCATTTTAGGCCTGGCCCTACTGAACAGTAGACCTACTGCACCTACCTAGCCCCCCTGCCAATGTCCTAACTTCTTCATACATGCCTCACTGCTCACTGGAAAAACAGCGTCCCTGAACTCTTAGTTCTCACAGGAATAGTAGGTGTGTCCATGTGATGGGAACCCAGCTACTGCCTCTACCTGGTCACTGCCCCCAGACCCATTTCCACAGAAACAGGTGTGTTCTTGTTTTCAATCACAATCACATCCATCTAGCCCAAAACAGGACCACAACACCTAACTATCTGTCTTAACCAGACAGGACCACAATAACTAACCAGTCGGAGGGCAGAATGACAGAATGCTTAATCACAGAACCATTGATGGGACCCCTCCTCCACTACCTAATCCCTTAACAAACTCCTCCTGCCTTTTTAATATTAATGATATTCCTCTATTCTATGTAAATTTCTGTTACGTAATTGCATCTTTACCGTATAAAAATCCATCTTGCTTTCTCTAAAGTTGCTGGTTCCTCTTGGATAGCCCACTTCATGAGAGGCGTAAATCTCAATAAATGCCTATCCTTGGATTAGAGGTGGTCTGACTCCGAATTCTTTGACACGATTCCACCACAACACATCACGAAACCACAACAGTTTTTAGGTGGGCAGAGCCCCTGCCTCAACAGCTTTTTGGTGTCCCTGGGTTGAAACTGCAGCACGAGGACTTTCCATATATATACATATATATATATACATATATATATATATATATATACATATACATACACACATATATAATACATACATATATACATAGACATATATATACATATATACATATACATACACACATATATAATATATAATACATACATATATACATAGACATATATATACATATATATACATATACACACACATATATAATATATAATACATACATATATACATAGACATATATATATAAGCAGTTTAGGCTTCAGGTAACCCCAGCACTGATGAAACGTTGGTACAGACCATTTTAACTTTTTGCCTCCTGAGACCACCTTCCCTGCTTTTCCTGCTTCTTCTACCGGTATTTCAGATCTATCCCACTGTTAGATGCTTCTGTCTAAAATGAATCCCTCAATTCAACATTACAAGTGTATTTGGACTAGATGATCTCCAAGGTCTCTTTCAGTTCTATCATTTCATAATTTTAACCAGATGATGAGAACAGCAGAAGCTGTCTACTTTAAAAAGAACATGAAGGTCATTGCTATATTGAACTAACTGATGGGATATAATGGGCTCATTGTTAGGAACATCAGGAAATTTCAAACAGCTTAATGGCAAAAGTCTCAGAACAGTGCATTTAAAAAGATCTATAAAATAATAAGCTATTGCCAGCTATCCATAGGGAGAGAAAGGAGTAGAAGAAGGTTCTAAGAGATTCAATGTCTCTCATTTAGCATTTTTCTAATTGACACGATCAATGGAATAAAGTGAATGCTCACCAAATTTGGAGAGGATGTTAAGGAGAAAAAGGTGACTGACTAGAGCTTTATGGGGAGGTAAAGAATTCAGAAGTACCCTTTACAAATGGAAAAAATAGCAGGAAAAAGACAAATTCAATAGGGACAATGCCTGGTGATCGACATGAGGAAAAATGAATTGTTCAAAAAGAAAATGGAGACTAACTGTTGAGTTATAAGAATGAGTCAGATTGGAGAACAAATTGTACATGAGTCTGTTAAATGAAATTTTTAGAAAAGAAAGAGAAGCACAATCTTGGAATGCATCAACAGGTATGTGAGTGTGAGGCAATTTTCATGCTAGATTCAGTTTTTTTTTTTTATTAAACTGGCACGGTGTAAAGAGCACAGGTCTTGGAGTCTGGGTTCAAATCCTACTTCTGCTATTTATTAGCCATGTGACCTTGAGCTAATGGCTTAACTTCTCTGGATCTCAGTTTCTTCACTTGTCAAATAAGGGAATTAGAACAGATAATCTCTTAGGTCACTTGCAGCTCTAAGTCAACCGGATCTATGATTTTATTGATAATAAGGGACTCCTATGGAGGAACTCCTTTACCAAAACGATTGGCATTTGTTCTTTGATTCATGGTCTTAGAGAGTTGTCTAGGAAAACAAGAGGTAAGTAATTTGCCTTGGGTTACACAGCTAGTACATGCCATTGTCTTTCTTGACTTCAAACTCTATCTCCATTACACTATGCCATGTACTATAGGCATTATTACCCTTTGTTTACAGGTGAGGAAACTGAGGCTCCCTTGTGGTCAGACTAGTTAAGGGGCAGAGGTAAGATCTGAGTCCACTACTCCCCTGATCTGAAATCCATCCCTCTTTTCACTATACCTCATTTCCTGCCTCTAATCCCTGTGGAATGTCTAGGATCATGGAGGACTTGGAGGGAAAGGCCATAAATACAACCAAAGGATTTGCAAAATATGGCTTACAAAGAAAGTCTGAAGGAAAGTAGATATTGAGCTCAGATAGGAGAGAACTGAAGAGTTATTTAACTTTATTGTATGTTACTCTCCTTTTTCTTCTCTGCAGTCTCTAGCCAGACTGGGTTTCTTGCCGTTTCTCAGACAACACTCCTATCTTCTACTTTCTCATCTTTGCCTAGCCCTTGGATTGCATTCTCTCCAATTCTTAGAATCTGTTTCCTTCAAAACTCTGCTCAAGACAACCTTGAATGACTTAGTCAACTCTGATCAGTGCAGTGACTAAGCATGACTCCAGAGGACTCACAATGAAGCTTGCTCCCACCTCTTGACTGAGAGAGGGACTCAAGGAGCAGAAGGAGACACATATTTTTGGACATGGTTAATTCTGGTATTTGTTTTGCTTCATTATGTATATTTGCTATAAGGGTTTTCTTTTTCTTTTCTTTTTCTTTTTTGATCATGGGAGAGTGAAAGACAGAAAATTAGATTTTTTTTTGTTCACTATAAAAAGAAAATTTAATTTAAAAAAATGAAACATTCATCTTGTATATATTTTATATGTGGTTTTTTCATGAATATGTTGTCTTCTCCATAGACTGTAAGCTCTTTGAGGGGCTGGGACTGTTTTTTTTGTTTGTTTCCTAGGCACCAAACACAGTTCTTGGCACATAACTGGTTCTTAATAAATGCTTGATGTTTGTTTTTATATGAAGAGCTTTTCTACTGAGACTGATGATTGACTTACAACAGAATTCTCCATTTTCCCTGAGGAAAGAATCAAAAATAGGCTTAACTCATAGCGTAAGATTTTAGATTAGAGGAAAAGATTATGTCGCTGTTCCTGATGGGTTTTTTTTAAACACTGGAATGAATTACTGACAAAGATTGCGATAGTGGAGGCTGATTAGTAAAGAATAAACTCTTATCTCTTTAGTGTAGTTTAAAATCAGTCCTGCCCAAACAGAGAGAGAAGAAACAGACTAGACACCGGAGGAGCCCTTAGGGTTCCTTCCAGCTCTGTGAATCTATGGTTCTCCAGCTGGGCCCCAGCCAGACTCTTGCAGACAGCTGGAAAGGAGAGGAAGAAGGCTGCTACTTGGGAGTGGGCCAAATCTTTTTCTCCAGGTTGAAGCCTTAAATTCCTGGCAGTTAAAGAAAGGATTTCCTCCAGAATACATTCCCAGCAATGCTCTAGCCAGCCAGTCCCTAGGTTTCACAGGGTGGGAAAACATCTGAGATTTGGGAACAGGAAACCTAATTCCTAGGGTTGATGAGAGACAGAACTTAAAGGAAGGGGAGACAATAGAAAGAGAATAACATGTCTAAGACAAACGGGAGAATGAGCAGCAAAACCCTGATTTCTATTCCTTCTTCCTTTCACGTTGTGTCAGGCACAAATCACAGTCCAAATCAGGTCTTTTGCATTTACACACTCATTATATTTCCATTATTCTCAATGTAGCACTTTACAAAGGTAATGCCTTCTAAATCTGTTAGAGGGGAGTAATTCCAAATGTCACCACACTCACACTCTCTCTGGGCTTCTATTGCTCCAGTTACAAAACAGGGAAGAGATCAAAATGGCCCTGATTCATTTTGAGGATGGAAGGTCAAAATGGCCCTGATTCATTTTGAGGATGGAAGGAATAGTGATTGTGTGTCAATGAAGAATCCATATAATGAAAAACAAAAAAAAGAACCCATGTGATGGAGAGCAGACAATCTCTTTCCCCTTACATTCTCAGTTTCCCTTTATGCTCCCCCACTGAAGAATACTTAGTAATTATACTCATTATCCCAAAAAGCTAACTAGAAAAATTATACTCTAGGACACAAGGATTTTACAAAACAGGGCGGGAGGGGGAAGTCTATCCTAGTTTCAGAACTTGACACATATTAAGATAATTTTTTTCATCACAGGCATGTGGTATCAGTAGAGAGAACTTCCGGTGTGAAAACTCCTTCCACCAATACAGATCAATAATTCATCTGTAACTTACTGTCCTAAAGAGTTGCTTAGAGAAACTGGGGTTAAGTGATTCGCTAATGATCAGACAGCTAGCACATGGCAAAAGCCATACTTAAACCTAATGTTTTCTTACTCCTGGGCTAGTTTTCTAGCCACTATACCAATGCTACTTCTCCACCACTAACTTTAAAAAGCTGTTTTTACTCATTAATTTGGTCCATTGCTTTCTTTGAAAAATTAATTCTGACTGAATTTTGGATGAGGGTAAGAGAAGAAGGTAGGTAAAAGGAGTCAGAAGCTGCAGAAGCAACGGTAAAAAAAGAAAAGGTGAAGGAAAGGAGGTGAGTGAGGGGAGAATGAGAAGTTGAGGGTGAAAATACAGATATGAATATTAATTGACACCTGCAAGTATGGAAAAATAAAATAAACCAAAAGCAGCAGTTAGCATTAGAGTTAATATGATGGCAGGAGGTAGAAGCAAACTGAATTACTCTTAGGTTAAAGGGAGGGTGGTCTTTGAAAGGCAAGAGGTCTTTTCTTAAGATAAGGAAATTTCTGAATTTTCAGATTCTGATACTGCAGTTGCTGAGGGCAGTATGGTTAGGAGTCAGAGTTGGGGGATAGCTCAAGGTTTGGGGAAATGGGAACATGAATAAATGGGGATGTGGAGGGAAGGATGTGGCCAATAGTAGGAGCATCATGGATATGGGAAAAGAAACAGGAGTCCTGGACTCTCCTATGTCAGGTTGTGATGACAACAGGACGAAGACATATAAAAGGAGAAAATATGAATTCTAGAAAACAGGAAGTCTCCCTTCCTTGAGGGCAGTGACTGGTTATATCCACAGAACCTAGTAACCTAATATAGTGCCTGGTACTAATAATAGGTGCTTAATAAATATCTGATTGATTGATTATATCCATCCCTTCTCTCCCTATAGCCATTGCCTGGATCAACCTCTTCATCACCATTTCAACAGCCTATCAGCTGGACTCTATGAATTCATTCTTTCTTCCTTCAAATACAATAATCACCAGACTAATCTTCCTTAAATAATTTTCATTCTACCACTCTTTTCTAGAACCTATTTTCCTGTTGCCTGCCACATCAGATCTGAATTTCTTTTCCTACCTTTCAAAGTCCTCCACAAACTGGCTAGAACCTACCTATTTAACTTTATTTTCTCATTAGTCTCCAATATGGGCCTTCTTCTCTAGTCACAAACATCATATATATAGAGTGTTCCTTTGCTGGGAATATTCTTTCCTCTCCTACCTGCCTATGTATATCCTAGCCCATTCTTCACGGTCCAGCTCAAGCTTCACCTCTATCACGAAAGATTTCTTGACCACTCTAGCCTCATTCATCTTACTTTTCTGAATTTCTAAAGCACTTACATAGCATACAATTTAGCATCTGATTATCTACACTCTTCTATTATGTATAATTTCTTCTATCATTTGCGTTGAGTTGATTAGAGATCATAGGTTTAGAGTTAGAAGGGACCTCAAAAATCAAGTAGAACAACCTAATTTTATACATGAGGAAATTGAATTGAAAGGTGAATTACTTGTCCATGGTCACACAGGTGATGGAACTGGTTTTAGAACTGAGGTCCTCTTATTCCAGAGTCATTGTATTATATAACACTGTCTCCTCTTGTGTCTTATATTCTTTTTGGGGGGCTTTTTGGAAGGGGGGAAGGTAGGGCAACTGGGGTTAAGTGACTTGCCCAAGGTCACTATGCTAGTTTTTGTGTTGTGTCTGAGGTTGGATTTGAACTCAGGTCCTCCTGACTCCAGGGTGGTGCCCTATTCACTGCACCACCTAGTGGCCCCAATATGTCTTATACTCTTTCTTGACTTTTGTAGTGATGCATATGTGTATATAACAATATAATAACATAACAATGGTGAGGATGAAGAAGACGACGATGAGGATATGACACGGTTGGTCAGTCAACAAGCAGTAGGGACTGACTATGTGTCAGACACAGTGTTGAGCCCCAGGGATAAGGAACGTACCTTCTAATAAGCAAAATACACTAACAAGTATGCACATACAAGATGTATACAGGGTAAATGGGAGGTAATCTTAGAAGGAAGGCAATCACAGGGACAAGGAAAGGCCTCTTTTAAAAGGTAGGATTTGGGGCAGCTAGGCGGTGCAGTTAATAGAGCACCAGCCCTCGAGTCAGGAGGATCTGAGTTCAAATCCAGCCTCAGACACTTAACACACTTACTAGCTGTGTGACCTTGGGCAAGTCACTTAACCCCAATTGCCCTGCCCTGTCCCCTCAAAAAAATAAAATAAAATAAAAGGTAGGATTTAAGCTAGGTATTGAAGGAAGCCACAGCCACAGAAATCAGAGGTGAAGAGGCAGCAAGGTGGGTCTAGGGACTGGACACGGACATGTTAAAATACAACCTCAGACACCAGCCTGGATAACCCTGAGCAAGACATTGAACCTTACTTCCTCATCTGTAAAATGGGGATAGTAATAGTCTGTATCTACCAGGGTTGTTGAGAGGATCAAGTGGGATGAGCAGAGTGCATGGTGAATAGTAAGGCTATGATGATGATGGAGTCAGGAGATGGAGCATCCAGTTCAAGGAACAGCAAGAAAGCCTTTGTAAGAAGACTGGAAAAGATCAAGTTGTGAAGGGCTTTAAAAGCCAGATGGAGGGTTTTATATTTGATCTTGTAGGGAATGGGGAGCCATGGTTAGAGATGGGTCTTATACTCAGGTCTTCCTGACTCTAAAGCAGCGACTATGCCCCATTTACATTGTACCTAAGATACAACCTCCACTGGAGCCCTTCTCGGATTTCCTGTCTTATTATGAAGGTGACCCTGAGCAAAAGGAATAGCCTGCTCAGCCAAGTCCAGAGAGGCTTATCACGACACTGGCTGCCAGGGAGGAATTTTTTTTTTTAGTCATAACAACTCTCAGACACTGTCTACCAAGCCAAAGAGAGGAACGGAGGCTACAATCGATTTAGGTAGGAGAGGTACTCACACTTAAGATGTATTATTCTTGCTATATTGAAGGCTTTTAGGAGAGTGTTCCTCATAAAAACTCCATGAGGTATATAACTATCATTTAGCCTATTTTTCAGGTGAGAAAACTGAGGCATTGTGAATTAAAGTCCAAGGTCACACAAATATGTGTCAGAACTGCAACTTGAACTCACACAAGTCTTGATTCCAAAGTCAGTATTTTTTTTCTCTCGACCACTCTCCCTTCCAACAAATACCTACTGATCTCTTGGAGAAAAGGCATGGATGGGAGGTAGTAAAGGAAATGCCAGAGCCAGCAAGTTAGAGGGACTAAGTTTCTAATTCCTTTATTTGTCTCAGAAACAGGAAACAGCTCAAGTCTTTCACTCAGGTTTTCCTTAACTCCATTCACTGCTTTCTCCCCCCAGATCACCCAGATCTACCTGGCGCCCTCCTGTCTGCTTTATCTGTAACTTCTTTTATCATTCATGCCCCAACAGACTCCAGGACACAGATCTACGTGTGTGCTTTGACCCAATTGCCCTGGGGTCATTGACATTCACCCTGGCCAGGGATCAAATGACAAAAACATGAACTTCATCATCAGTCTCAGGGAATGTATCTGCTGGCCCAACAGGGCTTCGATGCGTCTCTGCCATCCGGGTTAAACTGAGGTCTTTTACCTGGGTCAGGGCCAAGACTAGGGGTAATCAAAGTGGGCAACTGCCTAGGGCACCGCACACCAGGCGAGAAAGGCATGATGGAGGACACTTTCTAGGATTACATTTTAATAAATTCACCTATTTTCAATGCCAAGGCATTTGATTCTTCATGGAACATAGTTATACATTTTCTGATGAGTCAAGTTGTTTATGAATTTTATCTGGGGATGGGCTTTCATCTTCCCCAGTCATTTGGGGTCTTCATTCCATGCCTCTTCCATAAATGCTGATGTGATCCTAACTATAAAGATGTAGAACCTCATGAGACATAAGAGAGTTCAAAATTTAATGCTAGATTGTTAGTACCATGAAAGCAGGCAGGACTCATCTTCCTAAATTAGAAAATTTAATTAAAATGATCTGCATTAAAAAATACAATCTCCATACATTTCACACTGCCCAACTGCATGCATGTATCACTCTCAACCCTCTAGCCCCAGTCTCTTATAGGTCTACAGTATCAAAGCAAAATAATCAGTACTTCCTACCAGTTTCTTGACCATTCCAATTGTTCGTACTCTTCACCTCTCCCCCCACTACTTTATTTTTACTTTTCGCATACTGCTTAACTACTTACTCCTCTGTGCACATGCTGTTGCTTTCTAGTAGAATGTAATAGCACTGGTTGGTTTTTCCATCCCAAAAAATGTCTAGTACTCTGCAGGTGCTTAATAAGAGCTTATTGGATCAAAGAAGGAAATAAATTTTTTTCCTTCTGCAGCAGCACAGTGTAATTTAGAAGAACTCTGGGCCATTAGTCAAGAGACTTGAGGTCCTCTGATTCAACCGAAGGAGTGGGACCACAGAATCCTGACCTACTGAAGTCTTTGGAATATGTCTGCATTGCCTTCTTCTTCCCTTCCACTAGTACTGACAAGCAGACCAGATTTTGGAAGGAGGTGATCCCACCCTTAAGCTCCTTGCCTCATTTTCAGCCATATCCCTCAAATGTTGCAACACCTGGGTTGAATTATCAGCGGTTTTAGTTTTTATATGGCTTGTTCTCTTTGTCTAGTTTTATAGGGATGCACTCACAGCTGAATAAATAAGAATGGTTTGTCTCCCAGCTTTGAAGGCCACATTTTCTGACATAAGCTGAGAGGTTGCTTAATCAGAAAAAAGAAAAAAAAATCCTGTTTGTCTTTATAGTGCCTTCATTACTTCATCCACTTATGCATTCAACCTACTATGAACACATCCGACTATTTCTGAGGGCACTCCCCCCCCCTTCTCTTCTCGTCTCTTCTTCTCTCTTAGCCTTGGGTACCTATAAATTCCCTCTTGGTTGCTTGGCTGTTCATATGGCTTGAATGAGACAAGAGTCATGAACTCTATTCCTTCTGGTGAGATTGAGTACCACCAGGCTTTTCCATCCACCCTCCCTACCTCTATACCTTTCAGATATCTGACCTACTCATGTAACTTAAGGTGCCAGTAGGCCTTACTGTCTACCCTGCTGCAGGGCCCTTTGGACGTTTGGGCCTTTCCATCTACCCTTCAGCTGAACTTTCTTTTGGGTATTATCTCTCTCAATTAAGAGTACAGTGTCTAGATTTTTCTATTTTGTATAACTAGTGCTTGGCATATAGTAAGCAGCTCATAGATGTTTCCCTCATTCATTCAGGCAGGTGGCATGCTGAGTGCTGGGGATACATAGACCTACAGAACCACTTCCAAAACTGTTGGGTGGTGGCCACAAGATGTTCTGAAACCAGCATGGGCTAGGCAGTCCTTTTCTCCATAACACCAGACACACAGTGGCAATGTCAATCAGTCACCAGTGGTGGGCCCAAAGAATCCCCACCACTGTGGATGGCAGAGGATCTCCTATAAGTTTCCTAGGATCCTATATCTCTTTAGGGATCACAAAGCCGCAGCTCAACAACTCAATTTTCATTCTAAACAAGATTCCTTCCACTTACAATTAATCTGTGACTAGTAGCACCTCCCAAATTTGCTTAATTATCTATTTCATAGGATCACAGATTTAAAACTGGAAGGGATATTACAGGCTACCTAGTTGAATCCCTTTATTTTACAGGTGAGGTCCAAAGGCACCTAGTAAACGAAAGACATATTAGAATCCAGGTGCTTTGATTGCAAATTCCAATGTACCATGTTAATTCAACAAATGTATCAGGCCTCAATTAAACTCTACTTCACTAGGAACCACAGAAGCTAATTACTACAAAGCTAAGGGCAGTGGAGGTCCATATAACATATTTATATCATGTACTAATTACATTAGCTCATCTGATCCTAGCAACAAATTTGCCTAATAGTCAGACCAGGTATAATCTATTTTACTGATAAGAAAACTGAGATTCAGAGAATGACTTTCTACTACACCATGGTATTGCTGTTGTTCATACTGGAGTGGTTTGCCATTTCCTTCTCCAGCTCATTTTACAGATGAGGAAACTGAATCAAACAGGCTTAAGTGACTTGCCCAAGGTCACACAGTTAGTTTTTTGTGTTGTGTCTGAGGATAGATTTGAACTCAGGTCCTCCTGACTCCAGGCCAGTGCTCTATTCACTGCGCCACCCAGCTGCCCCAAGTCACAATCTTTTAGCTCTCTAGGCAACTATTTAAGACTCTTAGTAGAAGTTACTGATCAGTTTGAAACGCTAGGTGGCTTAGTTGATAGGGCACTGGGCTTGAAGTCAGGAAAACCTGAGTTCAAATGCAGCCTCAAGACACCAACTATTGGGGCAGCTTCAAATTAGCAAAATCACATGGGAACTTTCAGGTTCTTGAGTCCACAGTTACTCTCTTACTGACAGCTCTCCTAAAGTATCTGGCTTTATTCCTACTTACTATTGCCCATGTTTGAAACCCGACTTTTACTACACCAACTAGGACTTTCTTGTCTTTGAATAAATAGAAACTCTGATTAAATTAATGCTTTTGCTTTTAAACCAAATACATGATTATGCCACTCATCTGAGAATTTGCCTGGAAGTTGCTTGGCAAAAGTAATTTTTTTTCTTTTTTTTCTTAATTCCACTTTTATTTTTCAGTGAGAAAAGCAATGGATGCTTTTATGACTTGAAACTAAATAGAATACTCCTATCAGAAAACTCCTTTTCCTTGCCAAGACCATCAAACTTTTAATGCTGGGGTGGCTAGGTGGCACAGTGAATAGAGTACTGGCCCTGGAGTCAGGACCCGAGTTCAAATCCAGCCTCAGACACTTAACACTTACTAGCTATGTGACCTTGGGCAAGTCACTTAACCCCAATTGCCCTCCAAAAAGCAAAAAAAAAAAAAAAGTTTTAATGCTAGTCATTTAGGAATGGGAACATAGTTAATTGCTGCTCAGATCAATGGGCAGAATTTTATTTGCCTAGTTTAGAAAACATGAACTTGGCTCCCAATTTTAGCTAAAATTTTAACCCAAGCAGGGGTAGGTCATTTAAATTTATGTACTGATACCTTAATTGAATGTAATATCAGAGGGACATAACATCAACTGCCCTATTCCAAATGGCTGTGATTTTCCCCAATTATTGATGGTGGTGCTAACTGATGGCTATCTACAGTCTCTGATTTAGTTGTCTTCTGGTTTTTCCTTTGGTTTGCCAAGCAACACATGACAGAAGAACATTCTTGGCATTCAAATTAAGCTCTGAATTAACATAAGATAACCTAACTTTGGAAAACTGGAGAACTTGCTGGTTTCACACTTTGATAGGCACACTCAAAGCAAATTATTTCTCATTTCAACTTTTTGAAAAGAAATTCTATTAAATGAATCAAAAAGAACTGGCATTTTTGTCCTGCAGGGTACTGAAAATCTAATACTAACATATAAAAAATTTTATCTACTATAAGTTCTCCTGCTTAAAATCTTCAATCCCTATTGCCTCTACGATAAAATACAAACTCCTAAATCTGGCATTTAAGATCCCCTACAATCTCGTTCCAACTTTAATTATTTTTATTAAAAGCTTAACAAAATTAGCACTTCCAAATACTAAGAACAAAAAAAAAATTGTATATGAAACAACATTATATGGTATTTTTCCATATTGCAGGGGTTAGGGATATGGGACTCCCCTGATCTGGAAAATTCATATATAACTTCTTGGGCCCCGTCTTTATACCAGAGAATAAGTCTTTAGGCTTTGCTGATTTTCTTTTTTTCCTGATATTATACCGTATATATATTTTATGCATTTCTGAGTTTCTAAACTTTTATGTCATTTGTTGACCTTCCTTTTGTCATCTGTGGCTTCTGCAAAACTCCAAGTTCCCATTTAATTTCTTATGTTGACCCACAATACAGCCAAACTGCAATGGGGAAAATTGTGACGTAGAAGGGATAACTGTATATTCCATTTGGCACTTTTCCCCCAATATTTCTTTCCAGACTTGTCTTGCCTTCCTCCCTTTTGTGTATCTTGTTCAAACTAGACTGCTAGGTGCTCCTCCACCTCAATGTGACATCTTCCACCTATCCGCACCGCCCATCTTTTGTAAGACAGGATGGCCATCCTTTCCTATCTCTGCCCTTTTGGAGCCCCTCTGTCCATTCAAGGTTTAGCCCCTCCTCTGTGAAGCCTTCCTGATACCCCAGTTAAGTGGGTTTCCCCCCTCCTCAATTTCTTGAGTGCTCTGTACTCTTCCCTATTCCATATCTTGCTTGCTTTTTTTCCTCTGTTCATGTCATATCAGCCTCGGTAGAATGCAAACTATTTGAAAGTGGATTATCTTTTTTTTTTTTTGTTTAATTTTGTGGAGAACTGGCCTGGGTCAGGACTTGTGTTCAAGTGTTGCCTCTGACACTTACTAGTTTGGGTGACTCCCCACGATTCTTTTAATCTCTTAGCAATACAGGCAAACTGCCACGATGAGTCCGAGTTGGAAAACAGGTCATGATCTAGTATTTTCCTTTAACCAATAAAACTATTATGTGGTAGTCTGAAAAATATCCCCCCCAGCAGAGTGCAAAGCACATGGCATAGAGAAGACATAAGGTCTGAACAGCTAGACAGGAAGACAGCTCCAGCAGTGGTAAAAAGGCAAAAGAGGGGAGAGACCACAGCACTGTTAGGATACAATGACTGAGGTGAGATGTGATGAAAGCCCAAACTAGAAAGGTGGCAGTATGAGTAGAGGAAGGACTCAGAAAAGGCATCTTACACAGTAAAGACTAGGTAGGATTTGACTTTGCAAACCAAAAATGTCAGCTGAGATTGGCAGCTGACTAGATGGGGTCAAGTTGAGAGACAGGGAAGGTTGTTTCCGGGTCAAGGTGATTATTTTGGTTCTGGACATTTTGAATTTGTAGTGCTGACTGAGCATCAAAGATGAAGTATATACAGCTCTGTTTAAGAGGCCAGGGTTAGAGGTAATGAATTGGGAAGTTGTCTCCATAGGGGTGATAAGTGATTGAGATTCAATTTAATTCAACAAACATTTATTAAACATTTACTACAAGCTGACTGTAAAGCCAATCACGAACAGCTCTCCTGGGGACTGCTGCTGTGAATAACTTTAAAGGATCTAATCACATAGTATAGTGAACTCTATTCAGCAATAAACTAAAGCAAAACATTCAAGAAACTAAAGCACAACATTCAACATAACAACTTATCCCTAAGGTGGCCACATGGTCTTAAACAAAACATACCATTTAATAAGTTACAATCTCCTCAAGCAATACAGAGTACCCAAATCAAGTCTTCTTTCATCTTGATCCTATGCTGGCTTGCAATCAACCTTAAGGGGGAGTGGAAAGTACAAAGGCCATCCACTCCTAGGTCACAGTAAGTAAGTCACGGTATCATCAGTCAGCACTGAGTACCCAAGTCAAGTCTCCTTTCATCTTAACTTTGATTTCCAAAGGCTGACTTCCAAACCCCAAGGCTCCTCTTCTACCTCCCAGCTCTTGCTTGGATTCACCCTACTGCTGCCTGGATTCACAGGTAGGCAGCTCTCCACTCCTGTTCCATGTTGCAGCTCATGGGGACTGCTCCACCCCACACTCTTCACAGTTTCTGTTTCTAGGAAGACAAAACTCAACAGGGCTACAACAATATTTACACACATTGCTGGCATTATCATCTCAATTCACTTTCTGTCTGACAAAGTAACACAAGTCAACGGAGTGCTTCTAACAAAGTAACACCAACACAGAACAGAGTGCCAACATCACAAACATTCTCTCTCTCAGTTCTGCTTGGTTTGCTCAAGCTTTTATCTGCTCTGCTCCTTCCTGTTCCACCCATCCTATTTCATTCTTTCAGCAAGCTCCTCCCACCATGGGTTCCCCATGATGATGCTAGGCCTATTAAGGGCAGGGAAGGTCTCCAAACTCCCTTAGGCCTATTAAGGGCAACACGATATATACTGTTTCCAACAAAGGTTTGACACAAAGGTGAGGTTCAAAGGCACTTCAATCACTGAAACAAGAAGCAAAAGCACTCCTTTGCTTGCCATTACACTGACCTCTGAGGATATGATGATAAAGATTAAATAGTCTTTGTCATCAAGAAGCTTATATTTTACAGAGTAAGGTATTAAAGTATGGCAAATAAGTATGGCAGAATGGCAGAATGGCAATCTGTCCCAGGTCATGCTATTTGCCCCACGGAAGGGCATTTCAAGGACTTCTGAGGAAGAGGAGGGTGAACAAAGCTGTGGTTCGGTGGAATCTGTGAGATGCATGGCACAAACAAAATCAATGTAGCCCAAGTAAGAGAATCTATTAATTGGGAATCTCATCAAGTATCTCTGATAAAAGTTTTAACATCTAAGAAAATTTAATTGACACATTTAGAAGACTAAGAGCTATACTTTAATTTCATTTTTTAAAATTCTTAACTTTATCAAATAAAATGAACCTTTTTATATACAGTACACTGGGGAACAGGAAAGAACTGTACATGAAACAGTGAGTAATAAGAACTATTCTCCAACAGATAAATGGTCAAAGGATATGAAAGCTATCAAAAGAAGAAATGCCTTAGTCAAAAAACACCAAAGAAAGTTTAAAATCACTTATGAGAAAGATTGTTAAAAATATCACATATTCCTCCTTTATTCATTAAATCTTTCCTCTGTGACAAAGATTTAAAGAGAGAGAGTAGTTTAAACAAAACCAAACAACACATCAACCATGTTTGACAAGGCATGCAGTATTGCACAACCATGATCCTCACCTCTGCAATTAAAAGAAGGAAGTACATTTTCTCAAGTCTTCTCTAAGCCTTGGTCAAAAGCATTTAATTATACTTTTTATCATTCTGTTTACATTGTAAGTCATTATGTACATAGTTTTTCTGGTTCACCTCATTTATCATCTGGTCACATGTCCTTTGATGCTCTTCTGAATTGATTTTTGTAATTTCTTATGGTGCAATAATTCTATTACATTCATGTACAATTTGCTTAGTCAAACAATTATAATCAATAAACATTTAGTAAGCATTTACTGTGTCCCCAACTAATGGACACCTACTGTTTCTAGTACCATGAAAGGTGTTATGAATATCCTGGGTTTCATCTTTCTGTTTTTGATCACCTTGAGGTACATACCTAGTAATAGGATCTAAGTTAAAGGCTACTTGCTGACCTTCCTAAATAACAATGACAATAATTATTATGAACATTTATGCTTACTGTGTGCCAGGTATCGTGCTAAGCATTTACAATTATTGTCTCATCTGATCCTCACAACAACCCTGCGAGATAAGTGCTATTACTTTCCTCACTTTACAGATGAGGAAACCAAGGGAAACAGTGGCTAAGTGACTTGCCCAGGGTCATACAACTAGGAAGTGTCTGTTGCACTGCCTAGCTACATGCATAATATTAGGATGTTCCCCATGTCTGGAATGTCCTCTTTATCTCACATCAATAATAATTTATCACTAGAATTTATAGTGTCCTAAGGTTTGGATAAAAGTACTTTATATATTATCGCCCCCATTATTACTATATTATCCTTCTAGTACTATCCCCATTTTACAGATGAGGAAACCGAGGCTCAGATGTTAAACAACTTGCCAAGATAGTAAATGTTTTAAGTAGAATCTGAACTCGGATCTTTCTGAGTCCAGTATTCTATCAATTTTGTGCTCCTTTCACATAGTACATACCAGCCCAATTGGCCCAACTGCTTCATATAAATGGTAAATTGTCATCAACTTTTCCCTCCTTCTCATCCCACACCAAGTCCTAGACATTCCACCTCCACACCTCTTGTTTTCCCTCTATTCCTATGCTGGTACGGGCCCCTCTTGCCTTATACTTGGACTGATGCAATCAACAGTGTCTGGGTGGGTCTGCCTGCCTCTCTCATCCTTTCCATAGCTTTCAGAGTTAGCCTCCTCATCTATAGAACTGACCATGTCATTCTTCCACTTCAAAGTCCTTCAAAATCTTGTTTGTGTTATGGCTTTCTGAGCAAGTTCAAACCTCTTTGCCCAGAAAGCAGGATTGCACCAGAATAACTCCCATTTACACAGCACATTAAGGTTTCCAAAGCATTTTCCTCACAAGGTATGTACACTCTGGCCCATCAGTACTTTGCATGCTTTATCTCATGCCAATCTCCAAGTTCTCCATGTTCTAGCCAAATTACATGACTCCCAGCCTCTTCTGTGCATCTTATGCTTTTTTCCCTTTGCTCCCCTCTCCCCTTTGTTTGGAATGCCCCTCCATCACTTCAATCCTTTTTCTTGGGCTACTCAATTTCTATCTACCATTTAAAACCCGACCCAAATGGCATATTCTTGAAGCTTTTCCTCACCTATCCAGTCCTGCAATTACTCTTCCCTACTCTTCAACTCACATAATACTTTGCAAAATTACCCTCTGCTAGACTGTAAGTGAATAGGCAGTACTACGTGTCATCTGTGCTTTAGTTATACCCTGGGATTATGCAGCAGAGACATTTGCTGAAATACTGCATTGAATGAATATGTGTGAAGGCAATGGGGTAAAAGGTGGCATTTTTTCTGGAAGCATGGCAGTGATGGGAGGGAAGTGAACAACAAAAATCATTGCAGAATCAAGGGAACCATTTTTAAAGACCATAGAAATCTAAGTATATGTGTATACTAAAAAGCAACTTTATAGAGGGAGAGATTGCAAATGCATGAGAAAGAGGAAATGAGGAGGTAGAATAAGGTCATGGAGGACACTGGAAGAGATCAGATCAAACGAAATTCTCAAAGACTAGCATGGAGGATAAAACACTAGCTCTTCCCCACAAGGCCTTAGGATAAACGATTCACAGGTGTCCTTCAGAATCTGTTTTGTGTAGTTTACCATGGTCAAATTTAAAAGTTCTTTTAACTGACTAATCAAAATTAATATTAAAAAACTACCAGCGTTTTAACCATTTCACTGAACAGATTAACAGTTAACACAGATGTCAAACTAAAATAACCTTTTAGTTAGCTAGTCTATTGTCAATAAATTGGTTATTTTAGTTATTTGTGATTCTCAGTTTTTCCTGACAGTGAGACCAAATTTTCTCTTTTGTTAATTTCTGCTTCTGTCTTCTGGAGCTAAATAAAACAAGAAGTCCCTTCTCGTTTTACACACTATCCCCCAAGAGAGCTCTCACATCCCTTCTAAGTCTTTTCTTCCTCAGGTAAAACATACCCTTCTGCTAATTTGCCTATGTCACATCCTCAAGGTCCTTTACCATCCTGGTCACCCTCTTTTGGACATTGTCCAGATGGTCAAGATGCTTAAAAGTATAGCACCGAGGACTGAATGCAGTACCCTAGATTAGGTATGATAAGGGCAGAGTGCAGTGGGAATTATCACTCTCTATTCTTGGAATCTATGCCCCTCTTCATAAAGTTGGAGAATGCTCACTTTCTGGCCACTTACATTATACTGCCAACTAATCCTGCTTGCAGTCAACTATAGCCCCACCCCTTCTTTTCCCAAGATTATGTTCTTTCTAGCTATAGGCAGTTCTATAAGTATCTGAGAAGGTCCTTGACTCCAAATGCAATGCCTCTGACATGAATTCATACAAGCTGGAATAGGCATCTTTTCTTTATGGAGAAGGAGGTATCCAGATTTTAATCTCCATTACAAAGCAGCAGTCATCACAACTACTTTGTACTGGCTGAGGAATAGAGTAGTGGATCAATGGAATAGATTGGGTACAAATGACTCAGTAGTCAACGATTACAGTAATATGCTGTTTGATAAGCCCAAAGACTCCAGTTTTTGGGATAAGAATTCACTATTTCACAAAAACTGCTGGGGAAACTGGAACATAGTATGGCAGCAATTGGGTATAGACCATCGTCTAACGCCGTACACCAAAATCAAGTCCAAATGGGTACATGACCTAGATATAAAGGCTGATACTGTAAATAATCTGGGGAAGCAAGCAATAGCTTACCTGTTAGATTTATGGAGTATAAATTTAAATTTATACTTTATGACCAAAGAAGAGTTAGAAAGCATTATAAAATGTAACATGGATAATCTTGATTACATTCAATTGAAAAGTTTCTGTACAAACAAAGCCAATGTAACCAAGATTAAGAGGGAAGTGGGAAACTGGGAAAGGATTTCTACAACCAGTGTCTCTGATAAAGGCCTCATTTCTAAAATATACAGGGAATTATGTAAAATCTATAAGAATACAAGTCAGTCTCCAATTGATAAATGGTCAAAGGATATGATTAGGCAATTCTCAGAGGCAGAAATTAAAGATATCTATAAGCACATGAAAAAAATGCATTAAATCACTCTTGATTTGAGAAATGCAAATCAAAACAACTTTGAGGTACCACATCTCACCAGCCAGATTGGCTAAGATTAAACACATCTATAAGCACATGAAAAAATGCTCTAAATCAGTCTTGATTTGAGAAACGCAAATCAAAACAACTCTGAGGTACCACATCTCACCAGCCAGATTGGCTAAGATGACAAAACAAATGCTGGAGAGGATGTGGAAAAATTGGAACACTAATGCATTGTTGGTGGAGCTGTGAATTGATACAACCATTCTGGAGAGCAATCTGGAACTATGCCCAAAGGGCTATAAATAATTGCATACCATTTGACCCAGTAATATCACTTCTGGGGTTGTATCCCAAAGAGATCACAGAACTGGGAGGAAGACCCATATGTACAAAAATATTTATTGCAGCTCTCTTTGTGGTGGCAAAAAACTGGAAATTAAGGGAATGCTCATCAATTAAGGAATGGCTAAACAAGTTGTGGTATATGAATGTAATGGAATATTACTGTGCTATAAGAAATGGGGATGAGATGTACTTCATATTTACCTGGAGAGGCTTATACAAATTGATGCTAAGTGAGAAGAGCAGAACCAGGAAAATTTTGGACACAATCACAGACACATCGTATGTGTGATGACTAACTTTGATAAAATGGACTCTTCTCAGCAATGCACAGTTATAAGACAACTCTACAAGTCTCAGGATGGAAGGAGATACCTACATTCAGAGAAAGATCTAGAAAGAACAGAGTTTAAATGGAGACTGAAGCAACCTACATGCTATCACCCTTTTCCATGTTTGGTTTTGTTTCCTTTTTCCTACTGTTCACTCCATTGGTTACAACCCTTCTATACAACCAGACTAATGTCCAATGTGAAAGCATTTGCAGATTCTATACTTGACTGCGTGCGAGCATGAGTGGGGGGAAGGGAGAAAACTTGAAACTGAAGGGACTCTGGAACTGAATCTTGTAAACTAAAAGTAAATAAAGATGCCCTTAAAAAAGAGAATGAGGCATCCACAGAAAAGCTTGTCACATTCAAGCAAAAACTAACTTAGTCTGGTTTTCATACTTGAAAATCAGATGCCGACATAATTTTTACTTTATACAAACTTCTGAGCGGGTATTTCTTCTGACGCGAACTACTTATACTGGCCACTGAGGCTTTCGATTTGACCCACACTGACCTTCTGATACTTGACTGCCAGAAATGGACTTTCCATAAATAAAAAGATATTTACTATTTAATTTTTATCTTATTCTTTTCTTTAAGAATTTTCCATTAAAATGATTTTAAACTACATTAAAAAAATTCTGTCACTGTCACTGCAAAGGGCTTGGCTCTATTAATATTTCAAAAGAGTCACCTGACACCTACTCTTTTTTCCAACTGAGTCTTACAGTACCACAGGTGTGAATGGAAGGGGTGGAGTGGTAGGTAGTAAGGAATGGAATGTATGAAGGACAATGTGGCAATGGAAAACAATTCAGAAAGTCATATAAAAATTAAAAACTCACCAATTTTGAAATCAAAGACTTTTCATAGAACTTGATCCAAATAAATGCAATATCAAAATTTCAGTGTTTGGCATCTTCTGAGTCAGGTGGCAATTGTGCAAAACCTTTCAGGAAAATTCTTCATAGGGTTAAGTGATCAAAGAAAATTAACCACCCTGTGGCTATACTGATAGCAAATTTCTCTCTAAACTTAGCTAAATTGGTCCTATTACAATAGAGAAAAAAAAAAGTCTGTCGCTTAGGAGGATCCTCAAGAGTGCAATCTGCTTGCTGGAAGTCTCTCAGCTGGCAGAATCTCATGAATAGGTACGAGGAAGACTTTAAGGTGAATACAGATATCCTTCTGTACAATAGGGTCAATTAACAAGTTACACCCTACCATTCACTTAGGGAGTGGGCTTCAGAATGTTCATTCATCTTATCTGGTAAGCATTTAAGCCCCTATCATGCCAGCCATTGTACTAAATTTTAAGAACATGAAAATAAAAACAAAATTTTCTGACCCTTCTAGGGATGAGTTTCCTTTTCTCATTCTCAAGCCGCACATTCAAAGCTTGGACACAAATTGCAGAAAAAGAAACTGATTTAGTACAAAACAAGACAGGACTAAGTACTGAATGAAACAGACTCCAAATTGCATGCTGTAATAGCTCCAGAGGGGTATAAATGGGTCTTTTTTCTACTCTTTCTATAGCCCCTTTTCTTTTCCATGTTTTAAGAAAAATGAGAAGTTTGGTGCAGTGTGTCCTTCTGGCTCCTCTGTGGAAGTTTGTCCACAAATTTAAAGCCAGGAGCACTTAAGCTCTTGCCTTTTAGTCCTATGATTCTTGGTGGCCTTAGAAAGTGGGTGCTATACAATTATGAAGTGAAACAAGTAAGAATCACAGAAGATAAAATGGAAAATCTGAATGTGTACAAATGCCACGTTAATTAAAATTAGGCTGGGAATGGCTAAGAAAAAATGCTGATAAAACCTCTCATTTCCAAGATAGAAGGACCTGGTTTAAATTTATAAGCTATCCCCCAACTGACAAATGGTCAAAGGATATGACTATGTTCAAGGAAGAAATCCAAACCCTGAAAAAGTGCTCCAAAACTTATGATTACAGAAATGCAAATTCAAGCAACAACTGGTATTCTACCTCACAGTTATCAAATTGGCAAAGCTGACAGAAAAAGGAAAATGATAAACGACAGGCAAACGGATACGCTATCATTGAGCTAAGTACTGGCTCAACTATTTGGGAAAGCCATTCATAACTAGGACTAAAACTGTGCATTGCCCTTTGACACAGTGTTATCATGACTAGGTGTATAAAAAATTCTAAAAGAAAAGGTCCTATGTACAAAAATATTTATTGAAGCTCTTTTTTATAGTGGTAAAGAACTGGTAGGTTAGGTGGTGCTGTTTAGGGTTAGGTGGTGCTGTTCAGTGGGGGGATGGCTGAAAACATCACGTTGGATGTGATAATGGAATACTACAATGGAATACCACAAGGCTTGAAGTGAAGTTTTTAGAGCAAGCTTGGAAGGTTTGCTTTTTGAAAATTCTCACAACAGTCTATATACAAATCAATATTATAAAACTGAACAAAAAAAAAAAATCTAAGAATTGACCGACTCAATAATTAACCATGATTCTACAGGACTGACAAAAATTTTGCCTACCTCATGACAGAGGTTATAAGCTCTTTTACAGAGTGAGAAACATTTTTTCAACATGGTGAATGCATTTGTTTTTGCTCGACTATGCTTGCTAGGAGGGTTTTGTATAGCCAGGTCCACACTGTGAATAATGAACTCTCATGAAGTAATTGCATTATTTGAAATTTGTACTGCAAATTTCTACTGGGCTTGAACCAAAGATCTTAATTTTACATAATTATAACTTCAAAGAGTGGGAATCTGAATATGTGACCACTTCACAGGATTTGTTATTGGTGCTAATTTGAATCCGTGTCTTTTCCCTTCTACCCAGGGGTTAGGGGATTTGAGAGGCAGGTGGGACAAAAAATGCTTGGTAATTAGAAAAATTAGCTTTTAAAAACCTATGGAGGTAAGCCACTAGCAAAATAGTAAAGGCTTCATTTATAAAGGAGTACTTGAGATGAGCCCAGAGATTCCAAGAGGTAGAGGTAAAGGAGTATATTTCAAAAGCACAGAGACAGTTAGTACTTCATGAGGAAAAGCAAGATCGATCTGGCTTATCATTGTATGAAGGAGAGCAATGTATATAAGGCAGGTAAGGAAGCTGGAGACAGATTATGAAGGAAGAGTTTTAAATGTCCAAGAGGAGAATATATTTGTTAAGAGAGCTAACAGCCACTCAGGCAGTGCGACTTGGTCAGAACTGTGTATCAATAAAATCACTTTGGCATCTATGTAGAATGTGTGCTGGAGAGAGGTTTGAGAAAGAACAACCAGGAAGCTATTCCAACAGCATAGGTGAGGGGTGAGAAGGACTTGATAAAACAGTTGCTAAGAGATGTTGTGACACTGAGACTTAGCAACTGTTTTGCGGAGTGAAAGTGAGGAATTAAAGATGATGATTCAGAGGTTTCAAACACACATAACCAAAAGGACAGCAATCCTCTTAGCAGAAATCAGGAATTGTGAAAGAGATGGGGTTTGGAGGAAAGAGCAATCAAGCTAAATTGAGGTATCTACAGGACATCCAATAGAAAGTTGCTGTCGGCAGAGCTCATGTAAGTGCCTGCAATGGAGAGGATGAAATCACCCAAATAGCAGTCAAAAGAGAAGAGGGCCCTGGGTAGTGCCTTGGGGGATAGTCAGTTAGCAGGCATGATATGGATGGGAATCCAGCAAAGGATACTGAAGAGTGATCAGTTATGCTGGAGAAGCTGCAGAGGGTATTGAAAACACCTAGAGCAATTTTTTCCAGCTTTTTCTTACCTTCTCTTTGATGTGGCAGCTCTTACCTTTATCCTTAATAACCATACCACCCTGAATGGTATAGCAAGGGCAGCCTGACAAAGAGCTGTGGCTTCAGCAACAAAAAAGAAAGCGGTGAGATCAAAGAGCATAATGGACTATCAGAAGCTTGGCTCCAGCCTAAGCCCTGACAACTCTAGGCCTTAATATTCTCTTCTGTAAAACAAGGGAAACTGGGCTAATAACCAGTACAGTTTTTTTTTTTTTACTTTTGCATGTTACGCTATTATGAAAATAAGGCCAGTGACCAAGGATTCCAATGTTGGAGACATGAAAACATACAACTGACTCACGGTACAAAGAAAATATCTTTACTTGTATATCAAAGACTCCAGGAATTAGAAGGGTTTTTGTTTTTTTAAAATGAAAGAAAATGTCAAAAATTAAGTGTCCAGTTCAAGACTGAGTCATAGAAGACAACTTATTGTTTTGTCCACTTGTCCTAATATTTCAGAGACCATCTCTGGCATGTGCCAAGCTGAATTGGAAGGAAAATCTATTCAAGTTGTCAAAACCTTTAAGCTGTTCCATGTCATTGATCCACAGTCTCTTTCTTCTTTTTCTTTTTCTTCTTTTTTTCTGGACTCTGAAAATAATTAAACAGGACAGGGAATTTTAAAATGAGCTCTGCAAACAGTTATCAATAAATTTATTCTAAGAAAGATTTAAAAAATTTGTATAAATAAACTTTTTATGATCTTCATTCAAATCTGAAAATCTGACATCACAAACTCACTCGACCAAAAACCTCCCTTCTCTCATATTTCAGGGAGCTGGCAAACTTCAGTTCAATATTTGGCCGACCACCTCCTTTTGTATAGCTACTGAGCTAAGAATGGTTTTTGCATTTTAAAATAATTTACTGCATTAAAAAATGTAACAAAGCCATTCTTAGTTCACTGGCTGTACGAACTAAGTCCGTTTCTATCCCAAACCCTCAGGAAAATAATCAGCCACAAAGTAATGGAATTTTACACAAATTTTTACCACAAGGAAATCAAGTTGTAAATGATTTTGCCTACTCATCACAAAGATTAGTATTTATTAAATGGCTGCTTATAGTACCACTGTAGAATGATTTAAATATAGACTTGTTTCTGCAACCAGAAAAAAAAATGTGGTAATGAAACTTGAATCGTACTTCAATGACTATACTAGTGGACGGCTCCTCCTCTGAAGGAATCTCTTCTTTTATTTTCTTCTTTTTTTCCTTTTTATCCTTTTTCTTTTTCTTCTTTGCAGAATCAATTTCTACTTCTTCTTCTTCCTCTGTAAAGAACGAAAAAAATATGTAATACTGGATTTAGGAAACCTAAGAGGCCACGTAGTTCAATTTTCTGTTTTCAGTGAGGCCAAGAGAGATGAAGTGATGGTTTGGAGTTTGTCAGAATTCTTCCTGTCACAATGGACCTCAATGCCTTCAGGCTCCTTGCAGTCAAAAAAAGGGAGCATCTATCTCCCAAAGACGTTGCTTTACTTTTTCATGTGAACCCTAGGATGTCAGAAGTAGGGTACCTGAAAAACCACCAACTTTCTTCATTTTACAGAAAGCAACACGAAGCAGCTCCTGAGGCCTTGTGAAAGAGATAGTACTGTAGATGAGTTTTTTGTGCTCATAGCACTGTTTTCAGTACTGGTGATAAAGAACCACTCTCACCCCCTCTGGGGCACACATTTAAAGACAGTGGTCTAAGATAAAGGATAATTTATGACTTTCAAGGAATTTCTCCATTAAAAATTGGCTAGGCTTTATAGGGTCCTAACTTCAAACCTTGACATCACAAGCACCCAGTTCTAATTGACTAAACTAAATGCAGAACACTACAATTACATTTAAAATCCCTGGATTATAACAAAGTCTTGTATTTTTTCACTTAGCTGATTCCCTGGAGGGTATCAGGAACTTTAGCATGCTTTGTCTTGTCATGCTCTAAGATTGTGGCAGCAACAGATCAAAATCCTGTATTCTGAGAACTGAGATATGGATGCTAATTAGTGTTTCACAGGCATAGTAACTACCACAAAAAATGATGCTGAGTTATTTCCTTCCCCAGAGAAAATGGGGTTTTATGGCTTTGCTTCTGTACTTATACATGTTTCTAAATTCCAGAAGAGACTTGCTTAAATGCTTTTATTTCCATGGAGCCTAATTTAGACAAATGGTTTGAATGTTTTAAAACAAGCAAAAAAAGTAATATCACCAGCATAGTAAATTTTCCTACATAAAACATGCAACGAAGTAGATGTGTCACGTGATTCTAGTCCAATCTGTTCTTCTCATTGAAATTTGCTTTACAACAGAATTAATGGATAGATATCTACCTACATCTTAAAAATCTGCTAGTGGGAGCTTATTATGTTGCAAGGTGGTCCAATTCCAATGTTGAACATGTCTAAATTGTTATTATCTAACCAAACTTAACTTCCCAATAACAGCCTTCTTATTTCTTTCTTGGTGCACAGGCTGTGAAAATGGCTCAAAAGTGCAGGAGTTTACCAACTGCCCAAGTTCTGTATTTACAATCTGGAACCAGACTTTAACCTTCTTATTAGTCTCACCCATGTACTTGCTTAGCTCTTTATTCATTCATCTGTAAATGACTAGTTGCAGATGCTGGTATACTGGAGACTTCACTGATATGTTTTTTTTTTTTAACTGACATGCTTAGACAAAATCTCAGAGAAGACAGTGACTAAAATTAACTTCATACTTCAAAAGGAACATGGACTAGAAGGAGTATTAACAATCAGTAACAAATGGAAACCATCCCAACTCTGACAAAATGTAATTTTACCAACAATGAGAAGTGATCTGAATATAAAACCAATCATATATAAATATTTAATGATACCTTCATTATGGCTGAGGATCAGTTGTTCCTCTTTTAATTTGAAGATAAAATTAGGAGATGACCTAAAGGTTTTCCCTGCTTCTTAATATCAGCATTGTTAGATATTTTAAAAGATAACCTATGTATTAAATATTTTGTTTGCTAGTTTAACACCACTGGCCCTCAAAATATACAGCCCTCTTTCAGATGTCTGAAGGAAATGTCTATGTCTTCCAAAGTCAAATGCCTCTCCAACATCATAAATCAATAATTAACAAAGAAACTCAAGTATAAATTAGACAAAAGAAGAAGTTCAAAACAACCTTTAACTTCTATAATCTTGGCTTTTTTTGCTTTTACTTCAACCTTTGGTTCATCATCTTGTTCTTCTGATACTTCCTGAAACTTGCGTTTCTTAGACAATGTTGGAAGAGTTGAATCACCAGATGGATCATAAGTTTTTATTTCACTGAAACAGAGACAAATAACTTCATCAAACTCTACAGATATTTAGGAAATCTTTTTAACTGCAAGATTTTTAGAATTCTGTACAAGGCGGCATAATGCAGGTTTTAACATTAAAATGTGATATGACCTGCATTTTAAGTGTTTTGGGAGGTGTATGCGTTAAATATTAAAACGAACCTCTCAAGCAAATCTAACCCTTGAATAGCAGTGAGCTAGCTCAATCAATGCTTCCCCATTTAGGAGCCGCAATAACACAACATCATCTTAAGATCTCCTCCTAGAATGACAAGATGCAGATGTGCCTCACAACAGGTAAGCTTTCAGTGAGGTACAGCTGAGCCCTCCCCACACAATGAGCACCTGCCTACCTACCTTTTATGAAGATACTTTTCTGTTTTTGCTAATGCCTTTCCTGTGCCACTGATTTTTCTTATCTGAAAAGCAAAAGAATAGTCACTCACAATCAAACTATTCATTCAGTTTCTTACAATCTCACTCATCCACATTACCTGTCCTTGTATATTTTATAGTCCAGTGTCCAATTAAATCACTTCTTAAAGTCATACAAAAAATGTCCACAAGAGACACAGGATTGGGTTAACTTTTTCAAAATACTGAATGACTGTCATTTATATACCGCATCATGGTTTACAAAGCAATTACTGGACATTAGTGTATTTGCAACTTGAAATAATCATGTGTGGTAGTAGGTACCAAAGGTATTATCACCCCCATTTTAGAGATGATAAAAGTAAAACTCAGACAGGTTAAGTCTCTATGGCAACTGAGTACTTCAATGAATAGGGTGCAGGGGCCTGGAGTCATGAAGACCAGAGGCCACATCTGGCCCCAAACACTTACTAGCTATGCGACTGTCAGGTAACCTTTGTCTATCTCAGTTTCCTTGTATGTAAAATGGTGATAACAGCAGCACTCCCAGGGTTGTTGCGATGACTGAGTGATATAATACCTGGAAAGTGCTGGGCACAACACAGAGTAGGCTTTTAATAAGAACTCGCTCCACCCAACCCCTGGTAAAGGTCAGAAACAGCACTTGAAGTTAGATCTTGCTGGTTATGTCAGGCACTCTTCACTATACCAAGTACTTGGTTTTTATCAGACATAATACAGAAAAGATGACTCTTTTAGACTTGGAGTAGAATGCCAGGATGAGTCCAACTGATAAACGACTCCTGGTTTCTTACTATTTAAACACATTACACAAAGAACAACATGACTAGGCATGCTAAGTGTAAAATCCCACTCATTTCTTAAAATTGTGAACTAGTAGCAAAGTTTAGTAGAAAGAACTACAGTGCTCTACACAGGTATAAGCATTTTAGAATGCTGTTTTGCTCTTTGCCCTATTTAGGGGTCTTAATTCTGTCTTAAATTAAAATGTACTAAAACTGCAAATTACCCTTTCCCCCTGGAAATCGTCTTATTTTGTTGTTTGAATGTTAGCAAGGACATGGCTCTTACCCCTCTCTCTTCCAAATGCCTCAGCCGAGCTTCTAATTTGGCTCTGTTCTCAATTCCCATCTCAGCACTAGAATCCTCTCCAAAAGCATCATAACGGATAGCCAAAGCAGTTTTGGCTGCCAACATTCGAGAAATCTGGAAGAGAAACAGAGGATAAGGACTTTCATTTGACACACCAAGATAATACAGTCACTCTACCCTCTCCACATTCTTCTTCTTTTTTTTTTTGGTCTTTATTAATTTGTTTGTTTACTTTTAGTTTACAAGATTCAGTTCCACAATCCCCGTTTCAAATTTTCTTCCCCTTCCTCCCCCCTGCACCCCATGGTGGCATGCAATCAAGTACAGGATCTGCAAATACTTTCACGTTAGATATTAGTCAGGTTGTAAAGAAGGATTACAACCGATGGAATGAACAATGGGAAAGAGGAAATAAAACCAAACAAGAAAAAGAAAGAGCAGGTAGTTTGCTTCAATCTGCATTCAAACTCTGTAGTTCTTTCTCTCAATGTAGACATCTCTTTCCATCATGGTCTTTTGGAGTTGTCTTATTACCCTGCATTGCTGAGAAGAGTCCAGTCTTTCAAAGTTCGTCATCACACATACATTGTCTGTAATTGTGTACAAATTTCTCCTGGTTCTGCTCTTCTCACTCAACATCAGCTCATATAAGCCTCTCCAGGTAAATATGAAGTTTGTCTGCTGCTCATTTCTTATAGCATAATAGTATTCCATTACATTCATATACCACAACTCATTAAGCCATTCCCCAATTGAGGGGCATCCCCTTAATTTCCAATTCTTTGCCACCACAAAAAGAGCTGCTATAAATATTTTTGTACATCTGGGTCTTCCTCCATCTTCTATGATCTCTTTGGGATACAATCCTAGAAGTGGTATTGCTGGGTCAAAGTATGGCCCTTATTTACAGCCCTTTGGGCATAGTTCTAGATTGCTCTCCAGAATGGTTGAATCAGTTCACAACTCCAACAATGCACCAGTGTTCCAATTTTTCCACATCCTCTCCAGCATTTGTCAGGTTCCTGTTTTGTCATCTTAGCCAATCTGACTGGTGAGATGTCTCCACATTCTTCTTGTCATTTCTCAAACCTCTGTGACTAATACCTAGTCTAACCCATGTTCTTATATTACCCAATGGGGGAGCTTGAATATTGATGTTTTTGAACCTGATTATAGAAGTAGCCTGATGACACAGTTATTAAGTCTCCTTTCCCAGCTCTCTTTCAGCTTTACTTCATCCTCCCAATGTAAGGCTCTATTATCTCTCAGAATTACAAAGATCCACAACTTCTAAAACTCCACTGAATAGACATTAGTGCATTTGCAACTTGCAATAATCATATATGGTAAAAATTGGTCATCAGAGAACGCCCATCACATTCTCTATCCTAATATGATCTTTAGTTCCCTTTCCTCAACACAATCCTATGGCCTACCCTATCCCCACTGAGTGTGAAACTTAGCACCTCCATATCCATTTTCTCTACTTCTGTTGCTTCTGGGATTAGGCATCACTAGTAGAAAAAGTCTTATAATAACCCTGTGGATTCCACCGACTACAACCATCTGCTCTATAACCATCAATGGGTGTTTCCATACTATTGGGACAATCTTCCAACTCTACACACACCAACTTCCTACACCTCATTCTTCCTTTGCACATAGTTCCTCTTCTCCTGTCAACATCCTACTCTTCAGCTGGCTTATTCTCATCTACCTGCAAATAACCTTCCCTTGACCCTCTTAGACCATCTAGCTAACATTCCATATTTATACTCCCCTTCATTTACTACCATCAATTGGAAAAAAAAAAAGGCTACACCCACAGCCCCTCCTTTGGCACCAACTACTCCAAACTGATTTTGGACTCCACTCTACTGAAACTACTTTCTTAAAGGTCATGGAAATCACCGGCCTTTTTCCCCTTCTCATCTTCTTTCCTTCTCTAAAGCTCTTATCCCTAAGTCCACACTACTGGACTCTTCTGACTTTTCTACCTCTCTAATTGCTCCCTTTACCTGACCTGTTTTGTTTCTGCCTCAAGGGTCTGTCTGCACTACACTTTCTTCAACTCATGCTCTACAATGTACCCAGACTTCTATGGTACTTTAAGGTTTACAAAGCATCTTCCATTCCCTAACCACCACGTGTTTAAAAAGACTGACCAGCTTGTGGCTAAGGTTACACTCAGTGATGGAGCAGGGATTTAAACTCTTGTCCCAAACTCCTTGTCCAGTGTTCTTTCTTATGCACCAGGTTGGCATTCCATTCACTCCTCCTCCAGCAATTTCCTTCATTACTCTAATTTAAACAATTAGCTCTACACAGATGTTGTCACATTTTTACGTACTATCCTGATCTTGTCCCATTTGCACCCAGGAAAAGATACTATAGAAATGGCACTAACAAGTTAAAAATGGGGAAAAGAGACTGACCCATGCTGAGGGTATGAAACAACTCTGTAGGCACTGTGGACCTTGATAATACTAAAACATGGAAACTAGGGACACATATGCCTTCTCTTCCATCTGTACAAAATCTACATGAGTCATCTAGATATATATGGATAAAAGACACCCTCAATTAGGGTATTAAGGAACAGATTTTTATAAGACACAGTCAGCAATGGACCACATCTTTCCTCTCATTTATTAACTGTTGATTTTGAAAAAAGCATTGGATTCAGCATAACAAAATGTTGCCTCACAAGCTCTTCACAAGGTGTCTCTACCTACATTAGTCCAGAAAATTCAGCTAATTACATTTGTTTGAGTTTTTATCCCCTCAAAAATTCTCCTAACATATATCTCTTATTCTGTAAAAAGTTATCTCTTCTCCACTTGCACAAAAGAGGAGGAAAGAATTGAGATAAAGATGCTTGCTATATGATGGCAAACACACGAAGTGAGAAATTTCCTAGAAGGAAAGAAATTTTTGCGAACTTTTCTTGAGAAACAGGTATCTGAACAAAAAATAGTAACTCACTTTTCCTTTGTTTTTGGGGGTGCTTTGGCCCACAAGGGAAGCATGATAAATTAGGCCATATTTAGGGGTGTCCCGTCTCGTCTTCAGGGCCCTAAAGAGGGCCTTCTCAGCTCCCAGTATCTGCACGGTGGAAGCTGCATGCTTTGCCAAATTCAAAAGGGAACCTAGGTAGAAGAAGGTTACCAACTATATATAGTGTCAAACATGTAAAATGAGTGAAATCTTGAGTGCCAACAGTCAAGTCACTGAAGCCTGGATAAATTATTTTGTAGCACAGTGTATATACAAAGACCAGAGTTAGAGAAAAAGGATATGTTTGAATGAACAATTTTAAATAAGGGTAACATCTGCACAAGTCTAGAAAAAGAATACTAATTACCTGGGGGCGGCTAGGTGGCGCAGTGAATAGAGTATGGACCCTGGAGTCAGGAGGACCTGAGTTTAAATCTGACCTCAGACACTTAACACAAAAACTAGCTGTGTGACCTTGGGCAAATCACTTAACCCCAATTGCCCTACCTTTCCCCCTTCAAAAAGCAAAAAATTAAAATTAAAAAAATAATAATAATAAAAAAATACTAATTATCCCCTTCTAGTTACCACACTGGAACCTCACTATCCCATGATTCCGAGTTCAATGCTGTGGATTGGCACAGTCAATCATTGGCTAACAGTGAAGTCCTTTTGCACTGCAATAACTAAATCCCCGTGGATCCTAAGATGAACATTATATTTTTAATTTTACCAGTGTTAATGCAAGGTTCTAGTCTCCTTTCCAGTCCTATTCAACAACCAAAGTAAGAGTCATGTCACAAGCTTCTAATCCAATTTAACAAAGGGTCAGAAGTGTTCTCAGAAGAGGTAGTGACTAGAGTTGCCTTCATTATGGAAAAGAAGTCAGGCAAACCAATTAAAATCATCACTGATCACTTCAACCCTCAGTCTTGAATACCCAAAGGACTTCATTTAAAAAAAACAAACTGTTCAGTAGCTTTTCTCTTGCATCTCACTGTAAATTAGAGCTCTTAAGAAAGCTCTGGATGCTTACTGCTAAAAAGCAAGGACACAAAAAAATTCAACTGACAATGACTTGCCTGCATGAGAAATAAGCCTAGCTCCAACTAGTTCACCGACCATGACTGTCACATTGGGGGCTATGGCCATCATCCTGTTTTGGAGATACTCATACAGTTGGTTTCGATACTCTGAGATCTCAATCACCTGGTAAAAAAAAAAAATGTACATAAAAAAAGGTTAAATATGTTCTAACAAACTGTACCAATAGAGCTAAAGATTAAAAATGGATTGCAAAAGGAATGGTGTCTGGGAGTACAGACCCTAGCCTTAAATTTAAAATCCAATCAGCAACAGTATGTATTATCTATCTATCTATAATGAAATAACATCTACACACACATAAATTTATTATACGTGCATAGATACATTTCTGCACATTTGTAAAAGTATATGTACATGAAACAAAAGTGAAATCATATACATTTAAAAAAAGAATGCTTCTTTAGTCTCAAAGGTCAGTTATTTTACAGAGAACTTTGCCCTATTTCTCCTGCTTTGTAAAGGATCACACGTACTCAACAACTACTCCTTGAAGAAGAGACAAACAGTACAGCACACAGCTGGCCTTGGATTCTGTCCTGCCTCTGCCTGTACCAGCTGCATGATTTCGGGCAACTCACTTATATCAGTGTTCTGTAAATTGGCAAAGAATTGCTGATGAGTACTGATATGATTATTTCACCTAAGAAACTCTTCAAACCAATAAAAATCACAGGGTCTGCACGCGCGCATGCGCGCACACACACACACACACACACACACACAAATTGGGGGGAGGAGAGGTCCTGAGGCATACAAAGACGCTACTTAATAATAATACAGAACTAATATGATCCAGGGTGGTCATATATCAAGTGGCAGGGAGGCCCAACATTGGCAGGATAAGAAAAGTCCAAGTGAGTGGCAGAGAAGAAAAAAAGCAAACTACTTAGGTTTAACTGTGAAATACTTTGTGATTTGGGAAGTTTGGACCTAATGTAAGCATCTGGGACTTGAATCTGTTAACAAGCAGCTAAATCCAGATCTTTAAAGCAATCTCATTGAGTCAGTTTCCTATTAAATTGTTTTACCACCAAGTATGTTGGTATTAACTCTTTCAAATTAAACTTTCTACTGCAGTGACAGTATTTTTTCTAAATTAAGACTGCTGTATAGATATCCAAGGGAAACGATTATCACATAATGTATAACCAAAGAACTGTTATTTGGAAGAGTGTGGTAAGACCATAGGCTTGAGAGGCAGAAGGGACTTTTTTCCCATTCAAACTCCTCTTTTTACGGGGGAATGGGCACCAAGAGAGGTTAGGTGACTTTTCCTGCAAAGTGATACAGTATAAGACCTGGGGTTTAAACTTCTGGCTCCAAATCCAGAACTTTCCCCAGTTCTATATTGCTCTCCTTGCCCCCCACCTCCCAATACCCCTTACTCTACTTTCTGAAGTTGATCATCTAGATTGTGGGTTACATGGCTCCCTCACTTTTACTTTTTCTTCTTTCTCCCTCTAACTTGCCTTTTGCCCATTCTCTGGACATCCTTTCGAGACTTTAAAGAGGAAAAATGGTAACAGCTTATATAAAAAGTTTATTAGGAGTTTGAAATTCATCTTGTGATAGTCCCAACAATTCATCAGAAGTATACAGGCCTTTCCATAATTATAGTATTTTCCAAACATGCAATTTAAGATGGCATCAGATGAGGTAGTGACTGCAAACCCTCATATTTATGTATCAGGTAAGAATCAATATAAAATCATCACTGCCATCATTGTTGTGACTGATTAACTTCCTGGCTGAGCAATCACTAGAATTGCTTTACCTGGTTGCAGAGGTGTAAGATATTATTTATGTCTTCTTCTGAAACTTCAGTTCCCATAGAAATCTCTGCAGCTGCTTTCACTTCGGCTTCAACCTCCTCTGATAAAATTTCAGAAAGATCCGAAGAAGCAAAGTTCTGCCTGTCTCCTGGGGGGAAGGGAAGAGAAAAATCAATGATTGGTGAATGGATGAGTAAATAATACTATATCAAAAGGTTAAAGATAAAAATGAATAATGATCCAAATGACAGTACAAAACAAGAAATCAGTGAACAAATTTGGTTCTGTGGTTGTCCTTCTTATGATGCAGTTTTAGATATATTTGAGATTCTCTAGTTTTGTATTTATTTAAAAAACACATATTCTAGGTAAAAAGGGCAAAACAAAACTCTGAAAGTGTAAGATGGTACACAGCAAGCAAAGAACTGTTTGTTTTGGCAAAAGCAGACCTATAAACTTGCAAGAGATAAAAGTTCAGAATGTGCTGCACTGAGCCAAGTGGTGCCAGGATATTCTATTGTAACACACTAATGCATCATGAAACCACACAGAGTCAAACTCAACCAAGTTAACTTCCATGTATCATAAACAACCTTCCCCTTGCTTCCTTTATTAAACAATTTGAAGCCTCTTTTAAAGCCTTCATCTGGCCTCTGTAAATTGCAAACTGACCACAAGAATCAATAAACATTCTTTGTTGTGTAGGAGTGATGAAAAAAAAAATCACAGTTCATCAAAATGATCTCCAAATCAAAAGCCAAGCCAGAGTAATTCCCAGCCCCACTCCCGAACATGACATTGGGAGATACATCACAGATTTTTAAATGCCAGTGCATACTATTGGAATCAGTGGTTAAACTTTAATGACTGTTCTTCTTGCCCAAAAGGATAAGAAATAAATAATTCACTCACCAACTTTCCGCAAACATTTGCAGTAAGTTAAGTTATCTGTAATGATTTTTCCCAATTCAGGGAAATGCCAACCATACCATTCTCTACATCGCATAATGTAGTTATTTAGTTCTTTATCCAGGTCATCTAATAAAGCTGCAATAAGTTAAGAAAAGAAAAGAAAGCAATATTCTCAATGCCATTTAATAGTATTGCTTTGCAGAGCTGGGAGACAATTGGTAATGAACATTGCATTTACTTTTGCTAAACCATTCCTCCCCTATGTTCTAAGAGATGGTTCTTCTGGGGAGGGGAGGGATATGTTGGGAAGTGAAGGTCATATAAAAACAAAAGCTATCAATTTTTAAAAGGTATAAATAGAACCACTAAAATGTTATAAATTACTCTTGAAATCGTTAGGCTGTTCATTTTGCTTTCTCAATCAAAAAGGCCTTGTCTTTCCCAATCACAGAAATCTCTTCTCAATATCAGAGAAAACAGCCTTGACAGAACACTAGAATCTACTTCATTAAAAAAAAAAAACTGACAGGCACACTAAATAGATCTGTTTATCAAGCAAAGGCTCTAACTTTAGATCATACCTGAGTTCCTTCATCTACTCTAGCTTATTATTCTCTCTCCCTGAAAGAAAGCATTCCTGTCTGGGCTCCACACTCAGTAGGTCTGTAGATTCATATTTTGTTTTGCATTTCACTCCTTATTACTTGTGGTTACCTCACCCTAACTTCTGAGGCACAAAAGATGGATGAGAAGGTAGGTGAATGCTGGAAAAAATTAAGTCAGGCTTAAAAAAAACCTGAATAGAGATATTTTCTAGAATATTAACAGGAGTAGTTTCTAGTATATTATTAAATTTGCAAAAGAAAAGGTCATAAAAACATACTTTCTATATGTCAAATGTTACCTTAAGTATAAACAATACTTGTTTTAATGGTTATTTATTATTCAAAGTCAGTATTTACAGCTATGTAACATTAAGAACTGTTAAACTCCTCTAGGACAGTGGTTCTCAACCTTCCTAAATGCCACGACCCTTTAATACTCATATATGGGCATATCTGCATGTGGGCGGACCTGCCTGGAGATGGATAGAGGAGCGGTATCTGGGTTCCTAAGACCATCGGACGGTTTTTTCTGATGGTCTTGGGCGACCCCTGTGAAACGGCTGTTCAACCCCCAAAGGGGTTGCAACCCACAGGTTGAGAACTGCTGCTCTAGGACATGACCTATTCTTTGGCTTCTTTATCAGTAATACTATTGTGGGCTTGAGAAACTTCTCATTGTCTTCTTAGCTATACAGAACAACTTTCCTTTATCTAATATACTATTTCCTCCTTTTTGTTGCTACCTAAATTATCACGTTTGCTGAACCACAGAAGCTCTTATAAATCAAGATGAAGTATGTATGAAACGTAAGATCCAATAGGTTCATTTTTATTACCTAAACCACCGTATCTTTATTTCCCCTTCTTGCGTTATCTGACTGTTACTTTCACCCTCTCTTCCTTTCTATTTCTAAAGCAAACATTGTGTTCGCATTAGCATCACTGTACAAGCACACTTTATTTTAACTTAAGCAAAAACAAGCTGCAAACAAATTGCTGGGAAAAGGAAAATTGAAGTCTTAGAACTTTCAAACAGATCAAAACCTACCAACTTAAAATACAATTCTCCTCATATACTCAGAGAGAGAGGACTGAATAATATACTATTCTCTAGGGCTCCAGAATACAACTAAAACCTCCTAAAAGCACGTCTTCTCTCCAAGTAGAGGGCCAACATATTGTTATTTTCCCTGTTGTCTCAGTGGTAGTGACGAATGTCAAATCATTTGTTTTCATTCAACAAAATTCCATCACTGACAACAAAATATGGGAAATTAAAGGGTTCATCAAAACATATAATGAAAATTATCTATTGTAGAATATTCTTAGTAAAATAAGAAAATTAAACATTTATATCAGGTGCATTACAGTTTAATCCCCTCATTTCACATATGAGGGAACTGATGTCTATTAACTTGCCAAGATCACAAATCTAATCTATAGTAAAGCCAGGAATAGAAACCAGATTGTGGCCTCTACACACAAGCTCTTTCCACTGTATCACATTGCACTGGAACACAGTAACCAAGAAAAAATGCTCTGCATAAATACTTTACTTACATATTGCCTGAACAATCATGGTATCCACTTTATCAGCACTAAATTTCAGCTTGTACCGAGAGAGGCTGTGAAAACCAATATAGTAATTATTCTTCAGAAAAAGCATTTCCTTGTAATCTTATTGCCAGGACTTATTAATATAAAACAACACCTATAAGAGAAAGCATGCACATAGTTCATGCTCTACTCTGCCAGCTTTTGCATTTATACTGAGACCCACTCAATGTTAGTAAAGAGTGGTTTTAAAAACGTTACTTCTATTAGCAAGGCAGATGAAAATTACACTAATATACACACACAGCATACTTCTATGAAATACACATAAAAAAATCAATTCTATGATAGTATCTTAGTGCTAAGGATTAATTCACTAGGTAACTTAGGTCTTTCATCAGTAATCAAATATACAAATCTAAATTCAATTCAACAGATTCATTAATTACTTACTATGTGTAAGTAGCAAATGCAAAGACAAAGAACAACATATCCTCCGCACTTAAGAAGCCTACATTCCACTGTGGACATTTAACATCTACACAGTTATATACAGCAGGTTGGATAACTACTTGTTCTTGAATTAGGTGACTTTAAAAATTCCTAATATTCTATTTGTTATCCTTTAGTAGGGCTAGGAGTCAAGGTAAAGAAAGATTTCTGAGTGAGATTCAGAGATAAGAAAGGAAAAAAAATCAAATGTCCAGTTATCTAATATAGAAACATTCCATGTTAAAAAAAAAAAAGCACCACAAATGGAGGGGTCCCTTCCCCATATTGATAAACTTCTCTCTTAACATGTTCTTTCTTTAGGAATAGGTAAATAGGAAAAAAAGATTTTTCTAAGCTCTAGTCTCTCCTTGTGGTGATTTCCCTTTCTAAATTTTAGTCTTTAGATCAGGAATTATGTTATAAAGCAGGTACAGGCATCACAGGACATCTAAGAACAAACACAACTCACCTGTGTGCTAATCCTAGACACATAGCAGCCATTTCCCGAGATGGAAGGCCAGTGATTAACCCTTCTATCTGAGAGCGAATTCCTCTCATTAGCTCAGTTATAGTAGGACTATGGATACAACTGAGGTTCAGTTTGTCCTATAGGAAGAAAATCATGAAAAATTAATCATGCAATAGAGCAAATTACCCGACAATATTTCACAACAAACAAAGAGATGACTGGTAAATAATCCTTATCACTGTGGAGCACACCAGTACACGCAGAAAAACACAAGTTCTGTATGTATTTAGCACCAGGTCTGTCTCATAGTAGACACTTAATAAATGTTTACCGAGCATTTTCATATGTATGCTCATCGCTATATACAGGTGGATTAGCTTGTCGTTTGGTTATTTCAGTTGTGTCTGACTCTCCGTGACCCCTTCTGGGCTTTTCTTGGCAAAGACACTGGACTAGTTTGTCATTTCCTTCTCCAGCACATTTTAGAGATAAGGAAGCTGAGGCAAACAAGGTTAACACAGGGTCACACAGCCTCTAAGTGTCTGAGGCCAGATTTGAACTCATAAAGATGAGTGTTTTCTTGACTCCAACTTATTCAGTTTTGGATTAATTTTTTTTTCTAAAATGTATTTTTCAAGGCTTTGGAAATGAGAAAACATTCAAACATGTAGGGTGCCACAAATCTTTATGCAGTATTAAGCTTACACTGCAATAAGACTTTTGGGGCATGCTGTATTAGATCTGTGACCTAACTGACACGATTATTTTCTGCCATTGATACATATTATTAAAGCCATTTAGAACTTTATGATGTCTTTACCCTAATTTGTGGCCACAGGACAGACAATATCCCATCTCCCTCAAAATATGGACCTTTGCTTTGAGTAGAGCTGGGGCAGGCAAACTACAGTCAATGTGCTGGCCTCCATCATATTTTCTTAAAGCCAGCAAGCTAAAAATCATTTTTATATTTTAGAATGAAGTTCTATTGTATTTTAAAATGTAGGACTGGTTGCCCTTGTCACTAAATCTATTCCTCCTTCATTTTTAGGTTTCATGTACGCATTTTGGTTTTTCTGTCTCCTTCCTGTCAGCTGTCACTTCTTGCTGTCTATCAGTGTGTCTGTCTCTAGTGATTCTTCTAATATGCTATGGGCCCACAAAGCAAGAAATCAAGCTTGTAGGACTAGTATGAAAAGAACACACAGGCCATGGGTGAATGCTCAGGGTTTTTAAACATGTATAATCTGTGTTCTAAATAGTTGAGGTCTCCAAATGTATATTTTCAATATATACTTAAATTTCATTGACAAATTTTTACTTTTTCTTTATATATGTACTTATTACCCTACTGATTTTTATATGAAAATAAATTCTTCTGCATTCAGGAAGAGGTGGAAGGCTGGGAATCAAGAAGACCCGAGATCAAATCAGGTTTCAGATACTACTAGCTGTGTGACATAGAGCAAGTCCCTTAACCTGTTTGCCTTAGTTTCCCCAACTATGAAATGAGGACAATAGCACTGACCTTGCAGGGTTGTTGTGAGGATTAAATAAGGAGGTATTTCTAAAACTGCTTGGCAGTGCCCGGCGTACTGTAGGCACTCTATAAATGCTTATTTCCTCCTTCTGTCACATTAATAGGTGTCCACTACCTGATAACTTCCTCACCATTAAGTCTTCTGAAGACTGGTTTTTGCATTGGTTGGAGTTTTATCTTTCACCACTGTAGTCTTTTATATCATTGTGGCCAGTCATAGACTGCTCCTATTTCTGCCCTCTGGGGCCAAGAACAATCTGTTATATTGGAATACATTAAAACTCTCAGAATCCTTTTCATATGAATTCTTGTTTAGCCAATTCCGAATGGTGTCAATGAGAGTCTCAGGATCAAAGACATTTATATTATTATTTCACTTGTAAATTTCACTAGAGGCTAACAGTTTCTTTGTGTGACACCCATGGAGTGGGACAGCGTAGTTAAGGTTCTGACTGGAAGGGTTAAAGGGGATCTGTCCTACCGATCAGCCACCAGAAATGTGAACTGAAGGGTCTAGTTCCTGAGATTTGGTGAATGAGGAGGCAAGATTGAGGGGTTGAGAGGGGTAGAAAGATAATCTGGCCCTTTTAAACTTTTTATCCCTGTGTAGTCAGTGGTCCCTAAATAGTAACATAAAATGGAACAGCACCAACTATTAGGAGTTTCAGTTCACGCTCTGTGCCTCAAGGAGTTGATTCCCTGGATCCAGAGCGCCCAAACCTTCAGCTCAAGACTGGTCCCAGTGGAAGCATGAGTAATGTATCATCTACAATCTGTGTCTGGTTTCCTACACTCCTGTGCCTGCTTGTATAAGTGGTGGCCATAACTATGTTTTCTTTACAACTCCTGAGTTCAGAAAGACCTCTACTGTAACTGTAGATGTGGGTGCACAGCTTTGTGATAAATGTATGTTTTTTCCTGTCCATTCCTGTGGGGTGCTGACTCCATTATGCCAGGTCATGTAACTAGAACTCAATGAAATATACCAAGTTCAGGGAAGATGTGCATCACTGTCAGTAGGATGGTGTCTTCAAGCTGATTATGACTGGGTGAATCCACAGTAACTACTCCCCCCAGCCATATAGCCATATATTCAACACAGAAAATGTTGAAGCAAATATAAGATTGTTCACTCTGATCAGAGTCAAGCACTTCTATTCGGTATGGTCACATGCCGTAACTCTCAATGATCTGGGAGAGTGATACTTGCCCAGCTCCTAATCCTTTTGAATAGCATCAAGTTAGGGGCTAGTAGTGTTAACTGGTTCTTAAACTTACAAACAGAAGTATAGGAAGTTTTCCAACACCCCTGGTCATCCAGGAGTCTAACTGCAAACCACTATACCTCTTTAAAAACCACTGTATACAGATCAAATGCTCCCAAGAGACCACTAATTAAAAATGAGCACAGGAATAGACAAATGCTAATAAGCAGACTTTCCACTGAGATTTTTCACTTATATCTATTGTTTCCAAATAGGAACTTTCCAATTGTCTTCTCAGGAAATGTCAATTGACTGACCTAGGAATCAGTTTATCATCCTTCTAACTCCCCTGGCCACCACTTGCTAGGCTTGTCTGTCCCAATTAGAACGCAGTGAGTGTCTTGTTTTCTGCATTTGTTTCTCCAGCTCTTAGTGTAGCACCTAGTGCATAGTTGGCATTTAATATCTTTTCATGCTGCACTAGTTTTTTTTATGCCCACCGAAGTTTTTCCTGTGTCCAATTATATTATATTTCATTCATGTACCACAAGCTGGTTTAGCCACTCCACAATCAAGGGGCATCCATCCTCCATCCAATTCTTTCCTATTAAATGTTTTATTTGTCATGATTAATTTTACAAATCAACCACCAGGTGGCATAACTGCCTCAAGACAGCTTGTCTGTTAGATGACTGTCCCTGGCAAGTATGCCAACTACAATTCTTACCCTGGGAATTAAGCCCGTGCGTACAGAAACACAAAGACAAAGAAATGGAATGCTTGAGAATGGGAAATAAAAATGGTATCTCAAACTATGTAAAGATAATCCACGTGCTCACTGGGAGAAAATATTATCTTTAAGGCATGAATATGAATAAAAGTAGCTAATTCAGAAAGCAAAATTATAGAGTTCTCTGTGTTTTCTAAACTCATCTTTAAGTAATCCACATAAAAAAATAATTCTAGTTGTAGATACAACTTGAAATATAATGGGTATCAATAATATTCTTCAGACTATGCTGAATAAAATTATTAATGAAGATAAGTGATAATTTTTCTTTTTTGCTTTTTGGAGGGTGAAGGCAGGGCAGTTGGGGTTAAGTAACTTGCCCAAGGTCACATGGCTACTGTTAAGTGTCTGAGGCTGCTTCTGACTCCAGGGCTGGTGTTGTATTCACTGCACGACCTAGCCGCCCCAAGTGACAAATTTTTGAACCTACCTATTAGGGTTGTTTTAAATTGTCAGTAGAGGTTTTTGGACTGTTCAGAAAAGATCAAAGTGTAAATATCTTTCATTTGGTTTAACCTTGTTAAAATGTATAGTATGCTAATGAGTCTAATAAAATTATTAATTTTAAGAATCTTAGATCACCTGGATTAAGCCTCTCATTTTTCAGATGAGGAAATTGAGGCCCACAAAACTTAAATAATCCAGCTAAGGTTACAGGCTTACACTAAGTAGCAGAAAGCAAGATCCGAACTCATGACTTCTGGGCCCAGGTGTGGTGCTTTCCCCACTATCACTAAGATATTCTATATTACTTTATTCTTTGTCTTACTAAGTTGATACTTTAATATTTGAAACTTACCATTAAAATCTGGGGAATGCTTGGCATTTTTGAGCTTCATTCCCTTCAGAGAAAGTGGGAAATTGAAGAATTCTCTAAAGCCATTTTATAGACCAACAATGGCTGGTTTTTATATGTCAAGCAAAGTGAAAAGGGTTCGATTTGCCATTTACTTTTTTGAGGTGGAGGGAATACATCCATACATACACACAAATACAAAAATATGAACACAACATATTATGCTTATGTATAAATATAAAATATTGTATACTAAATATAAAGCTCACTAATATTTAAGCTTTTGGGGAGGAGTTATGAAAGTATCTGTATTTTCTATATGTAAGAAGTATATGTAACTTTGCCCGTTTTCACATTAATTTATATCACAATTAAGAAAAAGGTAAAAAATGTATTTTGTGTGAAGGACAAGACAAACCAACATTTATAAACCTGGAATGTCAAAACAAATCATATAAATAACTATCCTGAATCTCTAGGGAAGAAGTTCCCAAACTTATTTGGCCAATCAACCCCTTAAAAAAAAATTTACTCAAGTACCCCCCAGGCAATCTCCTTTCTTTAACCCTTTGATGCTTAAAAAAAAAAACAGCATCATTTAAATTTTTTTTAAAAAATGATGCATCTTAAATAATTTATTGTAAATGTATGTGATTTCTTCCTGCATTGAAGTTTTGATGATGCAATGTAACCATATAGTATACTGTAAACAAGTCATTACAGAACATGCACATAACTCCTGCTGGTGCAAGCTAGACTTCCCGGATAACACACAACATGCTTGCCTTGCCAGCACTTGCTTGTTAAGACTGGCAGTGGACTTGACCACTGATCAGTTATAACTTGTATTTTGTGTGTTTGTTTGGAAAATAATGTGATCACTATGACTTTAACTCTATTATACAGCAGATGAAACATGTACGGTTTTTCAAAATTTTCTTCTTTTCCACCGCCCCCCTTATTTTTATTCAATGTCCCCCAATTGCAACTGAGGCTACTACAACCCCCTGGATTGCTCTAGCACCCCCTTGAGGATAGTTATCAGCCACTTTGGGAACCTATCCTAGAGAAACCTTATAAAGTACTCAGCGCAATGAGTTCCATCATGTGGCAGAGGATGAAACTAAAAAGAGAAAACAAAATTGGGTAAACTGAAAATGAAGAGTAACTGAACAAAGTGAGCATCAACTTAATGGATTATTATACTATAAGAAATTAAAGAGACAGATTCAGAGAAATGGGAAGACTTTTGTGAGCTCAAGAAGAACCAGGAAAACAACACGTAAAACAGTGTTTGGTATTATAAGCTGTACTACAACAAGATAAACAACTCTAAAAGAATGAATATCCTGCATCAATGCAACAACCAATCATGACTCCAGTGGGACAAATGTAGAATGGTGCTTCTCATCTTTTTGGAAGAGGAAAGAGAGAGACGGCAAGGGTAGAATGAAACACAGCCAGTGTACGGGGATTTGTTTTAGTTTGACTATATTCACTTGCTACAGGGAAGGACTTTTAATTTGAGGGTGGGATGGGATGACAATGATTCTTCCCTGCCACAAAGGAACAAAATCCATTCTTACCTTTATGACACCCCCCAGTTTGGCATCAGCGACAGCCAGCTGCTCATGGGCTTCTTTTGCAGCAATCTTCTTCAGAACTTTCTTCAAATTCTTACTGAGTTTACCTTCTACCAAAGCTGTGGAGGCTTTTTAGGAAGGGAAAAAAAGGTAAAAAATCCAAAAGTTTAAAAAAACCTAGTATCAAGCAAAAATTTACTTTATACTACTAAAAACAAAGCAATGTTCTTTATAGGAAGCTTCAATGTCAGGGAAAACCTATGTCCTTAGGGGAAAAAAGGTCCAATTAAAAGAAATAGTAAACGCTTTCACTCAAAACCCTGTATGTTAGGCTCTCAATCAGGAAAATGCTTATTAAGAGCTTACAGCTTTTGTCTCTTGCCCTAATACTGATTTCTTTTTTTTAAAAAACATTCCAGCTTTCTTCATGTGATCATAGACATCTTTTAATTTAGCTTTCTGAACTCTATTAATAGGGATTGTTATTTTATGGATGTCTTTGTTGTTGTCCAGTCATTTCAAAGTCTTCATGAGCCCAACTGAGGTTTTCTTGGCAGAGATACTGGAGTGGTTTCCCATTTCCTTCTCTAGCTCATTTTACAGATGAGGAAACTGAGGCAAACAGGGTTAAGTGATCCGCCCAGGGTCATATAGGTAGTAAGCATCTGAGGCCAGATTTGAACTCAGGAAGATATGACTGAAATGATTGAACATGTCACATACAACAAACTTATCCATGCCTCTACATCCTAAATTACACATTCTCCCACTGAAAAATGAAGAGAGAGAGAGTGTGTGTGTGTGTGTGTGTGTGTGTGTGTAAATATGTATGGGCAAGAGGGCTGGGAGGGCTTCTTGGTTAGAAAGCTGAACCACTAGTGAAAGGTGGGGCTGATGGCAGCCACAAGGTGATGAATAAAGGGGTGATAAAGCACGGCCCTTTTGATGCTGGTGTCTAGTTAGGTCGACTAAAAGAAAACAAGTGCCAAGTCAAGCCTGAATAATGATAGTAACAGACATTGATGTCACATTTTCAAGTTTGCAAAGTACTTGTAAAACCTCTCATTTGAGCCTTGTAACAACTCTGTGAGATCACCATGATATCAAAGACATTGAAAAAGGTTATCAGTATCATCACTTACATTTTTCCAGACTTTACAGGCTAAGTGACTTACCCAAGATCACCCACTGTCAGAGGCAGGATCCAAACATAGCTCTTCATGACTGGCATTCTATTAATAACACATAACTCAACTTGTCTGCCCCCAGCTTAGAACCTACCACTGTACCTTACACACTGTTTTCCTTAATTTTAATCATGTGTATACATGTAATTTTATGTATGTATGTATGTATATGGATTTCTCCTTTTCACAAGAGACTTAAGAAATGACAATGTAGAACAAACTTAAAAGTTTCTATGATAGCAAACAATTTTAGTTTATTTGGTCTTACCTTTGATCCTTTGGCATTTTAAGCCTCTAATTATTTTCAGCATACTTCATTCATAATCATTATTTTTAAATGAATTTTAAACTGGTGGTTTATGACCTCTCATCACTTAATCCACTTGATGTCTTAGTAGCCATTTTTTTGAAATAGATTAACTAAAGGGAGTAGTTTCAATTCTGGAATTTTCCCCTCAAAAAAAGGAAGCCATTGCTTAACATCTTATTTCTAGAGTGGATTTACAAAGAAGTCATTTAGGTGGTGATTCATCCCAGAAAAGGATTTACCATCAATGCAGCAGAGCTCCCATTTAAGAGTTTGTTTAGAAAGTATTAAGCAATTTGGTAAGGACCAAAGGGACTGAGGGAATTGACAAAAATTTAAAGGAAATCATTAATGAAATTTCAATGTCTCAATAGAAAAGCTTAAGATCTGATTTAGAAAATTATCCATAAAATCTAAATGTATCACATTGAAATACATATCTAAAATATATTCTTCTCATTTAAAAATACTTTACTCTTTTCAGAATTCAGACAGTCCTATGAATTGTTTCTCACAACAATTTAATTTCATTTATTTTAACTTCAGTGTTGTCTCAGTGGTAGTGACGAATTGGTGAATGAAATCACTTATGATTCAGTTCCAACATATGTACATCACTGACAACATAACTCTGGCTGACTCCTTCTAACTGAGGCACTAGTACAAAAACCAATCACAAAAACAAAAAGTCAGACTACGTTTTTTATTTTACCTGCTAATGCTTCAGTTGTGTCCTGGAACTTCTCAAAATGTTTTAGTTTTACTCTGAAAGGGAAAAGATACATGTTATCACAAGTATAATTTAGCTTTAGATGGGTCTTGCCCTGCAGTAACTGGTATTTATGTGGAGAACTTTGAAGTTTGCAAGTGATTCACATACATCATCTCTCATGCTGCAGGCACTATTCTTCCATGTTGAGAGCACAAGGAGACCCAAAGGTGCTAAGTGACCTTCTCATGGTTAGCTAGCATATTTCAGGTCTGTTTGAACCTGATTCCCAAGTCTTAATGCTCTAGTACACACTACTCTTCTTTATGCAAAATAATAACTTCTTCCTGCCTTAGCAGACAACCTTTGGCCCCTGTACCCAAAAAATTTTTCCTGTAGAAGAGCTAACCATCCATTGAGCCAGCCCATAACGGAAATCTTTCCATTGGCAAGCAGTTATAATAATTTGTGCTCTGTTGACTGCATTTGAGAACCCAGAGTTAGTCACTTCCACACCAGGGGATACTGAACTAGAACTTTAGTAGCAAAAAAGTCTTGTCCACATTACCCCATTGGACCCAAAGACCCTGAACAGCAAATGTGAAGGAAAAAGAATTGTATAAAAGGGAATGCTTTACGGCTCCAAATCAGAAACCTTAAGAGAGACAATTTGGAAAGAGCTGCCTCTCTGTTGTAACTATAAATACAAAATTATTTACTTCTCAGAAACTTGTGCTGGTGAATGGAAGGCACCTGCCACAAACGTCAAAGGGTCTTTTTTTTAAAAAAATTTAAGTTTCCTGGCTGTGATATGTGAATAGCTATAGATCAACAGTCTAGTAACTTGGATCCTATCTCACAGCTAATTAGTTTACAAAAGGAACAATGTTTAAAAAGAAATCATCCACAACAATAACTAATAGCATTTATGTAACACTTTAAGGTTTGCAAAGCATTTTACAAGTATCTTATTTTATCCTCAACAAGGCTGGGAGGCAGGTGCTATTATTACCTCTATTTTACAGATGATGAAAGTGAGGTAGCAGAGGTTAAGTGACTTGTCCAGTCACACAGCTAGTACAGTGTCTGAGGCCAGATTTGCTCTCAGGTGTTACCTGACTACAAGTCCAGTGCTCTAATCACTGAACCACCTAGTTGCCTAATGGTGCTCTGCTGATTCTTAAGAACCTCCCGCCTTTTTTCCTTCCCAGCTACAGACATTGCCCAGGAAGAGATAAAATCCTCCAGGGATTAAGTGATTTGCAATAAGGATCACCTGAGGCCAAGATGATCTGAAACCAGAAATGTAGCTACTATTACCCCACCAGTTCCACAGGGTCATCAGTATTCTAAGGGTATAATGAAGATAGCTTTAAAAAGTACTACACAAATAATGAGCTTTTCAAAAAGGACAACTAAATTCAGTTACTGTTTATTCACCAACAAGAATCAGACACTATGCTACTAAGCTAAGCCCTGGGGAAACAAAAAATGAAACTGGTAGTTTAAAGTGCTGGATTTGGCTAGAGGAGAAATGTAGGCTCAAATACCACCCCACATTACTAAGAGAAGAAACCTCAGTCAAGTCACTTCATCTCTGAATCTTAGTTTCCCCAGCTATAAAATGGGGTAATACCAGAGGTGGCCAAATCACAAGAGTTGTAGTGAGGAGTAAATCCACGTAAATTGTTCTGCAAAACTTAAAATGCTATAAAAAGCACAAGCTATTATTGTCATCACTAGGACTCAATAGCCTAAGCCTGAAATGTGAACAAAAGCAGTTTAAAATGGAAGAAGCACCCAGCACTTCTAACATGCTTCAATCTTGATTCCATTTAACCTCATTTCAGTACCCAGTAAGTCTCCATCCTTTTAACTCAACTGGCTACAATACGACATGAATATGAACTTCATGTTTATTAAGTAGTTTTATGTTCCCTATTCATTTTAGTATTAGCTAAATGATCCATTCCACCATCCCTAAAAAGGGGTTGGGTGAAGATGGGGGAAAAGTCAAGACATAAGTTTTTTAAATTTTTTTTATTTTATTTTATTTACTCATTTACTTTTAATTTACAAGATTCAGTTCCACAATCACTTGAGTTTCAGATTTTCTCCCCTCCCTTCCTCCCCGCCCCCCCATGGTGGCGTGCAATCATGTATAGGATCTGCAAATACTTTCACA
>CM053591.1:135002618-135048027 GCA_028646515.1 Pseudochirops corinnae
ATACTTGCCTGGCTATTGTCGTTGGTTAGCCACTGTAGTAAATACATTTTTCTCCTTTTTGTTTCTGAGTCCATTGAAAATAGTTAATTATGTGAAAAGTAAATGCAGTAAACAATGAGTCAGTAAAAAAGGAAATAGAATATTCCAAGAAACTACCTCCCATTTCTTTGGTCACTTTTTCCATTGACATCTTTTATTAATTACCATTATAATATGGTTTTGGAAATGCCTCAGTTCAGTAGAGACAACAAAACCTCTCATTCCCAGAGTTTCTGCATGATCTTTTTAATAGGCTTTTCAACTTCCATTCCTTTATGATGGTAGAACTTTATTTCTGAAAGAAAATTTTAAGAAAAAATGCTTCTTTATCCTTTATGTTATAAAATATAGTCTTCTTAGCTTTTCAGATGTTCTGTTGAGCTGATTTTGATGTAAAAATACTGACAAAATCAAATCTAGAAACTCTACTTTTGAGGCAGATCTTTTTAAATCAGTGTTTATTTATGATATCATAATTGATTTTACTGTTTCTATTTTTTATTAAGGGTTCTTTGTGCAAATATTTGAGTCTTCATACCAGTGATTGGGTAAGCTCTTGTCGTTTGGCACATTCTGTTACCAGAGGCCTGGCATACCTTCACACAGAATTACCAAGAGGAGGTAAGATGAGGAATGGACGTAGTTTTAGAGAAACAAAAGTACTAAATCACAATTTTCAAATAAACTAAAAGAGTTTTTAAAAAACAATACATATTTAACTCTGTGATGAGATATTTTTGATGTTATTGTTTCTACAAATTTAGCACTCTCAAAACACAGTCAAGACATGTATTATCTGAATCTCCAAATAAAATCCCACATTCAAGCTATTTACATTTTGCTTGTGGGTGAAAAAAAAAGGAATTTTAACAAAATAAGAATAGAGGTTATACATGATATAGTAAATAGAGGACCAGCCTTGGAATTTTGGAATACCCGGGTCCAGTCTCAAGTCCTGCATCTGACCTGTACTCATGTGACCATGGCTCAGTGGCCCAGGCGGCTCTGTAGCTACAGGTGAGTTTATGTTAAGCCTCAGCAGAGGGAGATTCCACAAAGGAGTTCTCTATCCAGGAGATATCCCAGGTCCCGTGTAGGAAGGGTAGGGGGAAGAATGATACCAGTATTGCTTTCTGATTCCCTCCAGATTCTAAGTCCTTCTGAATGTTAGAAAGGACCGTGGTCTTTGTTGGTGTTGTTCTGTTATAATTTTTGGTTTTTGACTCTTCTTGCTCTGCTGACCTCGCTTTGCATCTCATCCCATAGATCATTCCCTTTTTTTTGTATTCTTCATAGACATTTTTCACAGCTCACTAATATTGTGTAACATTCATTGATATGACCTGATGTATTTGTTCAACCACTCACTGTTAATGGAATATTGTCAGCAGATTTTTTGTTGTAACACATCAAGCAGGTGTGAATATTTTTTATAAAGATGAGGCCTTTTTTCTTTTTAGTTATATCTTTAGTAAACAGTGCCAGCAATACAGACCCTGAGTCAAAGGGTATGTTCAGTTTTGTAATTGTTATTTTGCCAGATGGTATAGATCTTTTGTAGAGGAATCAGTAGTTCTACAAACAATATAATGGATGGTGGCTGTTAATTCCAGGAGATGTTTGTATGAAAAAGATAGACAGTTGTATTTTTTTTGATGATTTTTACCTTAAGATTTTAATGCAAAAAAATTGTGGGTTTTCTTTAATGGTTAATTAGTAATGAATCCAATTTCTGGGAGTTAGACATCTTTATGTTTCAACTGCTCCAAAATCATCATTGCTACATTTCTAGAAAGAAATAATACACAGCAAAGAAGGAATGGAATTATGTAGTATTGTTTGTTGTAGCCTACATAATTCCCCAGAGGTACTCTAGGATCTTATATTGAATTCCTATTTAATTTTTAGCCCAGTTCATTCTCTCTCTCTATTGTTGGTACAGCTAAGTGGGCTCTTATTTATACCCAAGATGAGCCTCCTTTATACTTTTCTTAGCATAATCCAATCAATAGGCATTCTTTATCTCTTCAGTTTTTCCAATATGTTTAGTTAGGCTTAAGTCTTCTGAGACTTAATAAAATCAACACAACAATCACCTGAAGAGTTTCTGAAAGACCTCACCATCTAAGATAGGTGGATGGAAAGAAATACATGTATGTGTATAGAAGCACATATGTTATGTATTATATATGTACACATGTGTATGCATACATACATGCTTGATTTATATACTTGGCAGTTTCTTCATAAATGAAACTTTTCATGTATACAAAAATGGTAATTTGAGGCATGTTTTCTTATAGTTTGTCTTTTAATCAAATTTTGTTAGCCATATGTCATGTGAAAACACATTAATATTACCTACTTCATTTTTTCCTCAATTTCTGTGGCACCCTTAACACCTGACAGATAAAGATTCGAATGTACAGTTTTTAAAATAAGATATGTAGAAGGTATCAAAGTTGCTAGGGAACAGTTTAGTCACTTATTCTTATAGGAAAAATAAATAACATGTCTGCAAAGAGAGGTTTGGAAGCTATATATTGAAGAGGCAATATATTAAGTTTTATGCTAGAATCCAGGTAAATTTTTAACCAAAGTCCATAAAGAAAGTAGAATTTAGTCAGGGCAGTGGCTGTTTGTCCAGCATCTTGCCTTCTCTCTGTTCATAAAAGCTAGCTCATTATGAGGTTACCCTTGTAACCTTGTGACTCTCCCATAGAGGAAGAAATCTGGCAACTTGTCCTGCATGGGTTAACATTTTCTGAAACTACTCTAATGACACCTGTGCTAACAATAAGAGACCCATACCATATTGGACCCCTGACCAGCCCCAAAGCAAACAAAAGTCATTCCTGACCTTTCTATGGGGCTTGTTTGGGTGCTGGAATTGTCACCAAAGACTCTGGTACCTGTCTCTGTTGCTGCGTCCACAGCTCCAAACCTTACAGTCTGGGCAGGTGTTTGAGTGAACTTACTGGGGAACATGTACAATTTGGTGCTTACTGTGGTATTTGAGGTTAAGAGGGGTTTTTGCTTCTTGTTCTGAGATATAAAATATACCACCACTTCTCAGACTGTGAACTTCTTGAGCCTAACTTTCTCCACATTCCAGGGCACTTCTTGCTGTAGTTAGTGTTTTGGTATCAAGAAAGAATCCAAACATGGGATTTCATTGGTGTAGGGAACTCCTTGTGGAGGAAACTTCTCCCAGTCACACCTTCCTTCTCAGCACGTCATACTAGGGTATTGAGGATTTAAGTGATTCACCCAAGGCTTCACTTAAAATCCCATGCTTTGTCTTGGTCCTTTCCTAGGTCCATTGCTGAAAACACTTTGGGTTTTTGTTAGTATATCTTTGGTACATTTATTTACACACTTCCTTTAAAAAATCAGTCAGTCATAGGAACGTCTGAATTCTTCCTGCTCTGATACCTCCTTGTTTTGAACCTTTCTTAGACATTTTCATTCCTTAAAGAACTTTCTTGATTCATAGCCTAGGACTTTGCTTTTTTAGCATCTCTGACCCTATATTATTGAGAATCTTTGATGTCATAAATGTTTCTTAGATCTTTTACATCATTTGTCATTACTTTAGGGCAGTAAATATTTCATATTCACCCAGTTACACTGAATAGCTGTCTTGACACTGTATGTGTCATTAGTACAGCAACGACCACTGTCCTTGCTCGTGTCACCAGCTTGGTACGTTTGTCGTAGCTCTCTGGTGCTTCTCTAACAAACCACACCACGAGGTACACTGGTTCTCCTTGCCTCATCCTCTTCACCCATCCAGGCTTCTCCAGCCACAGCTCTCCTAACTCTAGAGTCTACAGTGGCGGTTTGCAGTGTATCTTTAATAATACAGAAGCTCTTGGCCGATTTTAGGTGCTCTGTAAATGCATGTTGAGTTTTCATCACAGGCTCAGGCTGAAACAGCTTCATTGTGTCATAAGGGATGGTGTATTCTGTCATGTTTGGGAACATTCCCTGTGGCCAGATGTTATCAGTCAGTCAGTGTTGTCAGTCTCTGTCTTCTTACCCAAATTGCTGTGTGTCAGAGTGAGTGGAGTCCTGGGCTCGAAGTCAGGGAGACCCGGTTTTGAGTTTTGTTTAGAAACTTCCTCACTGTGCAGCTCTGGCAAGGTATGTAGTCTCTCAAAGCCTCAGTTTCTTCATTTATGAAGTAAGGTTTATAATAAGCATCTGCCACACAAAGCTGTTGTAGGGAGCAAATGAGATCATGTATGACAAACCCTTAAAGTGCTCTGTAAATGTGAGTTATTATTGTGGTGGGACTGATGTTACAGCCTTTGGATGACTGGGTTTTACTCAGCTAAAGTAAAAAGAAGCCTCTTTGTATTCTGATAGCATAGAATATTTGACACAAGTATCTTTATGAGAATTATGTGTGCTCAAGAGAATACAGTGATGTAGGAGTGCTATTTAGTGTATTAGTTCAGTATCTAGAAATAACATTGTTTACTCAGCTGTGGTACTCAGGTACCATAAAAATAGAGAAATTGCTTGAAATTTATTTTATTCGAATTTTTTTTGAAGTATTTGTTCTTTTGGCATAATTTAATTCAACAGGCATTTCTTAAGTGTTTGCATATTGCTGTGCTATACATTAGAGATTTTGGGGAGTGGTCAGGGTAATCAGGACCTATCATTCATTGGTGTAAGGAATCATGGTGAAGAAAATGCAGATCTGCAACTATTCTGTAGTTTTATACTCTTAGAGAGTTGCCTCAGTTTTCTTAATGGTCAAATTGAAAATTCAGTCATATTGACCATAAAACTTTCATTCTGTTTGTGACTTAATTAAATCACCGGATAGCTATCAGAGCAATTGGTTTGATTATTCTATTTCTGGGCACAGCATAGAGAAACATTTAAATCATCAATAGCAACAATAAATGTGATTTAGAATCTCAGCATTTCAGGAATAGTGAGTGTAAAGCTTGGGAAGCTATTGCATTCTTCATACACTGGAAAATCGGTGGCATGACTTCATACATGATTGGTCAGTTTTTAGGCCCAGCCAGCCAGTGCTCTCTTCCTTCATAGAAGATACCAACTCTTTCCGTAATTCTTCCACTTCACTGTTATAGAACCATCTTGTCTGGTACGTACCTGAACAAAGCTCCCATCTATATGAGACCAAAAAAGTTGTCATCTAGTCTTTTCCTGAAGACCTCAAATGAATAGGAAACTCCGATCTCAGTGGTTGTCCACTTAATTTTCAGGTAGATCTAATTATTAGAAGTTTTGCCTTGGAAGTATAAATTTACCTCTCTGTAACTTCCACACAATGTTTTTATCTTTGCCTTCTGGAACTAAACAGAACATGTCTAATAACTTGTCTGTGAACAAATGAAAAAGCATTTAAGTGCTTGCCAAGTCTTCTCCTAAGTGCTGGGGAAACTAATAGAAAAGTCCCTGCTATCAAGGTGTTCACACTCTAATTGGAAAGACAACACATACAAGAGCTTCTGGGCTAATGGGTTAGAAGTGCTAAAGGTCCAGTGGCAGGGAACCTTTTGAGGCTCAGGGGTCTAATCCACAGGGTGCCACAGCAGTGTCTTTAACATGACAGTCCTTCAAATTACTCCTGTCACATTCCTGCCAATCCTTCTCTGGGTTAAACATCCTCATGTGGCATGATTTTGGCATCCATTGCCATCCTGTTTGCCTTCCTTTGAATACACTCCAGTTTATTAGTGTGTGTCCTAAAATGTGTTACCTGAACTTAAATACAACAGTCCAGATGTGCACTGAGGAGGCCGAGTGCAGAGAAACAGTCATGTACCTAATCTTGGACGCTGTTCTTTCATTCATTGACGCAAAAGCATTTATTAGACACTGTGACTATCTTTCTTGGCTTCCGTATCATGCTGTCAACTCAATTGAACTTGCTTAAGTTCTCAAACACACACAAAAACCCTCAGAACTTCTAAACGAATTCCTCTATGCCCATACTTCTCCCATCTTGTACTTGATCACGTTTTTGTTTATCAAACTTCAGTTCATTCATCTCAGCCCAGTGCTCTGGAGCCTGTGGAGATGGCTCTATATCCTTTGTCTGAATCTCACATGCCAGTTGTTTGTCTGCGTTGTGTCATGCTTTGGTGTGTGTTAGCAGAGTCGATAACACGCACTCTGTGATTCCGGGAATGCTGTTCTGGAGACCTCCCTTTAAGGAGAAGCAGGGCTGTCAGTGACTGTTCCCTGAGTCCGGCCACTCATCCAGCTCTGAATCCACCTGCACGCACTGTCTGGCTCGCGTTTCTCCAGATCTCCATGGCCATTTGTCAGATGGTGTGCCGGAACCTAGATAAGCCGTGTCTCCATAATCACCCTGTGCTGGTTCCGCGTTGCCTGGAGTGACCAGATGAAGCAGTGCTGAAGATCAGCTCATTTTCTTTGCATTCACCTACCAAGTTCTCAGAAAATATTTCCTAGAAGTTACCGGGAATCGAAGTCAAGCCCTTTGGCCAAAAGTTTGCAGATTTCATTCTTTTTCCTTTTATCCGAAGTTTGATACATTTACCTGTTCCAGTCTCACAGCACCTCTGCCATTTTCTGTGATCTTGCAGAGACGTCTGTCATAGTTAACAATTCATTCCTTATCCTGGGACGTAGTTTGTCTCATCCTAGGGCTTTGACTCTTCAAGGGCAGATAGGGCAATCCTTTATTCTCTTCATACTTACCTTGGGTATCAGTTGCCTGTTAGTAATTTTGACTCTCTCCTTCCTAGCTCAGAGATTATTCTCTTTTATCAATAAAACAGCAGCAGAATAAGAATTGGGTATCTCCTCTGTCGCCATCATCATGCCATCCATCCTGAGCAGGGGCTCTTCCTTTGTGGATCCTCCTCTCTGCCTCATTGTACCTTTTGTCAATGTCATTTTTGTTATCCTTCACCGTCCTCACTAGCTTTAGCTCATGTTGAACTTTTATTACTCCTGATGATAACCTTGTTTAAAAGTTAATTTCATCGATCCCTTTTTTTATATCACAGTCATTTCTGGATATGCTTCCTCCACAGCCTCAAACCTTTCCTCATTCTCTCCCTGAATTAAACCCTTCCTTGTAACAAAGAAAAGAGTAGTTAAGCAAAAACAATCAGCACGGTTACCAGGTATGACTGTATAGACAAGATTTTGCCCGAGTAAGTCCCCTTTGCCTAGCGGCAGCCACAAAAAGGAAAGTATGTTTTGTTTTCTATTCTCTGGGACCACTGTTGGGTTTTCAGCTCTGTGGAGTTTTAATTCCTTTTAGTGATCTCTTCATTTAATTTCTGTCGTAACATTGTATATGTTCTTCTGGTTCTGTTTAGCATTCTTTATCAGTTCAGATAAATCTTACCATATCTGTATAAAGTCATCATATTCACTATTTCATACTGCACAATAATATTACATTATTTTCATATATCAGTTTGTTCACCATTCATCAGGTGATAGGCCTACTTTGTTTCCAGCTCCCACAAAAAGTGTCATGATGAGTATTTTGCTATGTATATTAGACTTTTTTTTTTTTGTCTTCCACTTTCTTGAAGTATGTGATCAATAATGGAATCATTCAGTTACCTGACACTGCTTGTATTAGGACCTTGTCACACTTTTGTTTTCAGCCTTTGTTTCTTCTCTTTGCTTTTTCCATCTTTTGTACAAATCTTTTTAGAGATTCTTTTTTAAAACAACGAATCTTTTTCTCTCTCCCACCTCCCCTTAATGAAAAAAATAAAACAAATCCAAAACCCTTGTAACAAATATGTTTAGCCAAGCTAAACGAATGTCCCTGTGCCAGCTTAGAAACACTGACAGAAGACAGATGAGAGGAATGGAGTGACCAGATGAAGCAGTGTTGACGATCAATTCCTTTAAAAGATTTTTCATGTATCCCTATTAAACTTCAGTGTGTTCCACTTAGCCCAGTGTTCTAACCTATGGAGAGCACTTTATATCCTTCCTCTGACATTTAATGTTAGTTGTATTGTGTCATGCATTTGTGTGTTAACAGAGTTGATGGAGCATGCACTCTATACCTGTAATAGTGTTGTACTTAGCAACAGATTCTTATTATTGTATAAATTGTTCTTCTGGTTCTGTTCACTTCAGTTCCTATAAGTCTTCCCAGGTTTCTCAGAAACTGTCCCTTTTATCACTTCTTATGGCACATTAATACTCCATTTAATTCATATACCATATTTTTGTTCAGCCAATCAATGGGTACCCCCTTAGTTTCAAGTTCTTTGCTACTATATAAAAAAAGCCAACAACCTACTATAAATATTTTTTTTACAAATGAGTCTTTTTTCTGTTTTCTTACTTCTTTGATCACTTTTGATCACTTTGATCACTATATACACACACACACACACACACACACACACACACACACACACACATTCATCCTTGGGTCAAAAGTATGCATAGTAACTTCTGGGGCATAGTTCCAAGTTGATTTCCGGAATGATTGTACAGATTTTTTATTTAAGTCTAACTGGTTGTTGAATTCCCATTGTATCTACATCGATTTCTTTAGACAGCTCATTCATTCCCATCTTATTAGAATTATTCACTAGAAACTATCTTCAGAATTTCATTATTGAGAATTTCCAGGCACTTCTAGGTTAACTTCTCTTATAGACTTTTTGGCCTTGGGAATCTAATCATCTTTTCTTTTACCCCCTTCAAAATTTGTAAGTCCTTCAGAATTGTCTTGGATCATCATATTGCTGAGAGTGGCAAAGTTATTCACGTGTTGTTACTATATACAGTGTTCTTTGTATTCGTTCAGGTATGTCTTTCCGTGTTTTTCTGAAAGCATCCTGCCCATCATTTCTCATGGCACGGTAGTATTCCCTGCTATGTTTTTGATAGAGATGGCAAGGTCTAGCAAATTTCTGGATATTTCAGTCTCCCACCGCTCCTTCAGGGCTCTGTGCTAGGCTTGTGATCTGTTTTTTAAACTGTTCATCTGCTTCTTCTTTCCAGCCAAGTGGTCCCAATGACAGGAGCACTTCTGGTTCTGCTTCCATTAATCTTCATGAAATGCTTTCCACAGTACCTCTCCCCCTCTGGTTCCTGAATTTTCTTATATAAGCACGTTTTCATGTAAATTGATTTTGTTCTCCACCTTTTTTCTATCCTGTTAGTCAATAAACATTTAAAAATAATAAGTGCCAGGCACTGTGCTAAACACTAGAGATACAAAAAGAGACAAAAGATATTCCTACCCTCAAGGAGCTTATGACCTAATATGGAAGACAACAGATACATACAAATAAAGCTTAAATATAGGATAAATAGGAAATAGTTAAAAGAAGGAAGGCACTAGAATTAATAAGGGTTGGGAAAGTCTGTAGAAGATGGGATTTTAGTTAAGACTTGAAGTCAGGAAAGCCAGGAGGCAGAGATGAGAAGGAAGAGCCCTCTAGGCATAGAGGATAGCCAAAGAAAATGCCCTGAGCCAAGAGATGGAGTGACTCTTGAGGAATAACCAAGAGCTCAGTGTCACCAGATCAAAGAGTATGTGTTCAGGAGCAAGGTCTAAGAAGACTAGATAGGTAGGAGGGAGCTAGATCATGAAAGACTTTGAATGTTAAACGAAACATTTTATATTTGGCTTTTTTTTGTTGGTGGGTTGTTGGTTTTGTTTTGTTTTTGTTGTTTTTTGGGAGGGGGAAGGCAAGGCAATTGGGGTTAAGTGACTGGCCCAAGGTCAAGTTAAGAGCTAGCTAAGTGTCAAGTGTCTGAGGCCAAATTTGAACCTAGGCCTTCCTAACTCTGGAGCTGGCCAGTGTTCTATTCACTGCACCACCTAGCTGCCTCATACATTTTGTATTTGATCTTGTAGGAAATAGGAAGCCACTGGAGTTTAAGTTGGAGCAAGGAGCAGGGGTAAAGGGGGAGAGATGGAGCAAGACTGCAGTCAGTGGGGGCCTAGTCAAACCTGTGCTTTAGGAAAATCACCTTAACAGCTGTGTGGAGGATGGATTGGAGTGGGGAGAGACTTGAGGCAGGCCCTACCAGTCAGTATTGCAGTAGTTCAGATGGGGATGAGAGCTTATGCTAGAATGGTGGCAGTGTCAGAGGAGAGAAGGGAGCATATTTGAGAGATGTTGCAAAGGTGAAATCGATAGACCTTGGCAACAGACTGGCCATGGGGGTGAGATAGTGAGAAATCCTAGGTGATAGATAGATTTTCAAAAGTTAAAAGCACATTAGCTATGTACTCTGTAAACCCAACCTTATTTCACATAACTTTTTGCTGCCTCCAAAGACTGACAAAGTTGTTATCCAAAATTTCCTATGAAGAGAACATTATAAGTCATGACTTTTTGTAGTCACTACTTAAAGACATTACATTTAAAGGGAGAGATTGAAGAGTCAAGGACAGCCTCGGGGAATGCGATATTGATGGTGTCTTTTACACTGAGAGGAAGGTTAGGATAGAGGAAAGAGTTTAGAGGAAATTTTGAATGCTATACCATTCCAGATCAATGTTCCCATTATGTCTCTTCTCACCAATTTAGTGATCTCTATAAAGTTAAATTTTTTCTCCTCAAGTTAGAGCCTCTAGATCATGTTGCTTGTTACCCATAATTTGTACATCTTCCTCCTTTGCATAGGCTAGCCCACCTGCCTCTTAGAATACCTATTTTCTTTCTAAGGTCAATTCAAGTATAACTTTTAAAATGAGGTCTTTCCAGAACTCCCCAGCTGTTAGGGAACACTCCCCCACACTTCTATTTATTTTGTAAGGGACCTCAGAAGTCATTTGAATAGCTCATGATTCCTAGAGCTAGGAATTTATGTTATAAATATTCTATATACATTTATGTGTCTTCCTATTCTCCTCTGATAGAACGTAAACTTGTGAGGAGCAAATCTGTTTGGTTTTTATTTTTGGGTCCCCAGCACCTACCACAGTGCCTGCTGCATAGTGAACACTTTCCAAATGCTTGTTTGTTCATTGTGTAGTGATCTCCAAGACCATGGGGTTTGTTTCTGCCTCCTTTCTTGACTTTTTTCTCCTTTAATTTATGTCTGCTGCTATTCTTGCTATGATAAAGCCCCATTGTGGGGTATCTAGCTTGGTGTATAAACATAGACAGTTTTTTACTCTCTCCCCTTTACTTTTCACTTTAAAGTCCTTTAGATAGGACTCATGATTTCATTGGTGTAAAGCAGGAATTCTGAATCTTTTTTTTGTATCATAGGAATCATCGCAGTATTTTAAATTGTTATTCTATCAAGCTAACATTTTTATTTATAAAAAAAAATTCATTTTCCTTTACCTCTTTTAACTCCCCATTGCCACACCCAGGAGATAAAACTAGTTTGTTTTAGAATTAATAAGCAACACATTAGCCATTAGTTTCACCAAATATGTTTATATTTAATTAACCCTTCCTACACAAGTGGATGTGACTGTTAGAAACCAATGATTAATGAGTTGAGAAAATGATTACTTGTGTTATCTTTTTTTTAATAAAAATTGGTAGGATAGGAAAAAATAGGCAGAAGCCTATTTACGTATCACCTACTTACCAAAGTATGGTATTTATCTCCTATGGAACTATTCAAATATCAAAAAGCATTTGAAATTATCCAAACAGATCATTACAAACCTGCAATTTCCCATCGAGACTTAAATAGCCGAAATGTTCTTGTGAAGAACGATGGAACCTGTGTCATTAGTGACTTTGGATTATCCATGAGGCTCACCGGAAACAGGCTTGTTCGCCCGGGGGAAGAGGACAACGCAGCGATAAGCGAGGTGAGCCTCTTTGAGATATTCCAAAGGGAGAAATCAGAAAAGCCTGGTAGCTTGCAGAAGAAAGCCTCTCATGCCATCCATACCATCACCTCTTGTGTATTTATTAAGTCATTGATGTTATTAGTGAGGATTTTTTTTTAACCTTAGTAGTTATTAGTACTCTAAACCCATTACAACTTTTGGCAGCTATTGACTTATTAGCCAACTAAATTCCTTTTGGAAATCCTTGTTATCGGGGGTGGCGAGGTGATGCAGTGAGTAGAGCACCGGCCCTGAAGTCAGGAGGACCCGAGTTCAAATGTGGCCTCAGACACTGAACACGAAAACTAGCCGTGCGACCCTGGACAAGTCACTTAATCCCAATTGCCCTAAAAAAAGGCAAAAAAAAGAAGAAATCGTTGTTATGCCAATGCATTTTGACAAGCAAACAGAAGGATATTTTGGAGCGGGCTTGAAACAAGTTTGAGTTCATGTTCTGTTTGCTTGTCTTCATTTTGAAAGATAGCAGATGTCAGTGTACTACACAGGGTATGTCATTATTAGTGTTTTTTGATGGATGGTCATGGTCCTTTCCAAAGAGATGTGCCCCAAAGTGATCGTCCCTGGTACAGAGAAGGGAACCTTCTGTCACCTGTCCCAAATACTCCTTCTAGCCTGCTTTTGATAGGAATTGAAAGGTAAAGTTTTAAAAATATTCCTAAATCTAATGTGATCATCCCTTACCTTGGGAATATGTGTTTAAAACATAGGTTCATGTATTTTAGAACTGAACGGGACCTCAGGTTATTTAAATGTTATGCCCTTTGTGATTCCCAGAACTAGAAAGGAAGAGCCATTAGAGCATTTCCACCCCAAAAGCTGTTTCAAAATAATGGACTTCATTGGAATAATATTCTTGGCTATTTTAAATATGCAGTAGAAATTAATCAGTAGACAAAAGTGATGGAAAAGTTAACTGTGCTTATCAAGTGGAAATCAGTAATTATTCAGTGAAGGACAATTAACAGAAATGTTAAAGAGGTGCTGAAATTAATGCTAAGGACTTGAACTTTTATTGATCACCTTTCTTCTTAGAAGCACATATATTTTCTAAGATACATATTTTATATATTTCTAAAGTACTCTATACATAACAGATCAACATTTTATAGCTGGAAAATGGAAACACAGAAGTTAAGTGACTATTTTGAATTCATGCAACAAATAATATATCTATCTAAATTCAGATCTTCCAATTAGTGCTTTTATTCACTAGAATATGTAATAATTTCAGAAAACTTTGTGTCATTAGGTTGGTACAATCCGATATATGGCACCGGAAGTGCTTGAAGGAGCAGTGAACCTGAGGGACTGTGAATCCGCTCTGAAACAAGTAGACATGTATGCACTTGGCCTAATCTACTGGGAAATATTTATGAGATGTACTGACCTCTTTCCAGGTAAGGGGAGGAATGCTATTGCAAGTATGGAAATGAATTGGCTTCATGTTAATACGTAATATTTTTGTTGATTAAATCTATCTGTTTGCCAGAATCATGAGAATTTTGCTTTATTCTTTAGTCCATTGCCACCTAGTGTTTAGAAATAGTACTAACAGACATTTATCACAGGAAAGATCACAGAATCTACTCTGTCTACCAGTTAGTTGGCTTCTGACTGAAAAGCATGACCTGGGCACTGATCACCACAGAGTTAATCACTTCCCTTATGAACCTTTCCAGTATTTGAGATAAACTGCTGGTATATTTATACTAACATTTTCTGAATTTACCAAACAGGAAATTAAAAACAATGTGTTTTCCATTGAGAATGCTCATTCTTGGAATTATCTGCCAGTGCTGGTCTGATAAAACCTCTTTCCTTTTAAGTACTTAGCTTGAGGTGGCCAAGAGAGGTTGGAGTTGTTTCACTTCTGGCAAACTCATTGTTATCATCATTCAGTCATTCAGCAAATATGTATTGACTGCCTGCTTTGTGCACAACACTGTATTAAAGGCTAAAGGGAGTTCAAATCTTGCAGGAGAAATGAGACATGTACACAGGTGCCCAGAATATAAAAATTCAGTGTACGTATAAAAGGCACAAAGTGCTTTCAGAGCAAAGTAAGAAGATCACATTCAGCTTGGTGGAGAAAAGTTTTTCTGAAGAAAGTAACGTTTGAACTGTGTCTCAAAAAGCCTCATCAGAAATTAAACACCTGATTTTGACTGCCACTATGCTAGGGTCTCATTCTGCCTCTTAGGAATTTACTAAGACATCATTTAGGGAACAGAAGATATGATTAAACCAATCCTAGGCAAAGTTTTTAGAATTTTTAGGCATTTGACGGGTTTGGGGTTTTTTTCAGTCTAAGCAATGAAATGAAATTTACATTGATTGAATTAAGCAATTCTTTTTTAATCTTACATTTTGTATTATGAGAATAATTTCTCAATATATTCCCCTTCTCAATTGAAACTTCCTTGTTAAAAAGAAAATTTTGATCAAAACCCAGTTGACAGAATATCTGTGCCTGAGATAGGCAACCTTCCAATTGTCCTCCCACCTTCCGCTGAGAAGAGGAAGATATAACTCCTCTTTTTTTTTTTTCCCCTCTAGGCCTGAGATTGGTCAGCTGTAATTGAGTGAACTTGCCAAGTAAATGGCAGCACAGGATGGGTGCTCAGTTTAAATGTTCTAACGATAGCCTCCAAATTTTGTGCATCTCATTCCAGGATTATTATACGTGAGCCAACTTTGGCTTCAGTTATCAAATCAACATTTGCCAGTTATAGGCACACTATAGTATGTCATTAATTGCTTTTCAGAAGTACATTGTTTGGCAAAAGAAGTTACAGTAAGTTCCATAGGAACAATGTTATAAAAATAACTTTTTCAAGTAGTATCAGAAAAGAAAAAAGAAGCCATCTTCACACATCCTGCCTGGGAGTCTGCCTGTAGGGTCAGTTTACCCAAGCTGTTCTTCACAAATTCTTTAAAACTCAAAGTGGTTTCTTTATTTTAAAGCCATGCCTGCAGGATGATGTTATTACTAGGGATCTAAGAGAAATCCTGTGTATGGGTCAGTTGTTTATATTTTGGAGAGTGCCTGCAATTTCCTTTAGATGGCTAGAGATATCTGACTAGAAAGAGAATAAAAGACTTGGGCCTGGGAAATAGGTGAACATGTGAGTCATCTGCCTGTAGGTGGCATGTAATTGAATAAGCTCCCATAGGGCACTAGTATATATGAAGAAAAATGTAGTCTGAAAAACTCATATCATTCATTCACACTTCTCTCTCCATCCCTGTATTCTCCAGCCAAACTAAACTAGTCACTGGGTTGTCTATACATACTGAACTTTCCTCATCTCCATGAATATATTATGATTTTTTAGGGAGGGAAGGGAAGAGTTTGCAGCTTATCTGGGTCAGGGAAAGCCTCATGTAGGAAATGGAATAAGCTGAGCTTTGAGGGAAACCAGAGATAACAGGCATAATTCTTTCTCTGGGGGAGGTGGGAGAGGATAGATAAATGATACTGCTGATTGGTTTGGGGAGTGGAGAAAGGACGTTAAGACTTGACTTGGGATGTTCAAATCTAGAACTAAAATCTTCCCCCACTGGGCTAGACACCTCTCAACTAGACTCATTGATGACTGTGATTTTATTGACATAAATGCGGAGGGGGAGAGTGGGGAGCAGCTAAGGGGTATAATGGATAGAGCACTTGGCCTATGTTCAGATCTAGCCTCAGATACTTACTAGCTGTGGAAGGAACCCTGGACAATTCAGGCTGTCTGCTCAGTTTCCTCATCTGTAGAACTGGAATAATATCAGTACCGAGCTCCCAGTTTTTTGGTTTTGTTTGTTTTGTTGTTGTTGTTGTTGTTGTTGTTGTGAGGATCAAATAGATAGGATTTGTAAAGCAGTTTGCAAAACTTAAAGTGCTATATAAATGCTAGCTATCATTATTATTATTATCATATAGGCTCCATGGTCAAGACTATTACTTTCAGCCAATCACATCACTGGCTTTATTAGTTGTCAAAGGGATCCACATCTCATAAAGTTATCTGAGAGTGTAAACCATCTTGCTTATAAGCATCATGAAAAGATTTTTGCATAAAAGGAAGCACCTGGGCCTTAAAGAAAGCTTGAAGATTCCAAGAGGCACAGATGAGGGGGGTAGGCGCCATCCAGGCCCAGAGGACAGCTTATGAACTGGAATGGAAACAGGATATGGAAGACTGAAGTTAGAAGTAACAAGTAGGCCAGTTTGGCTGAGAAAAGTAAAATAATGGAAGGAAATAATGTAAAATACCACTGAAAAGGCAAGTTGGAGCCAGATTGTACAAGGTCTTAAATTACAGGCTAAGAATTTTGCATTTGATAGTAGAGGCAATAGGGTGATTGGAGATTTTAGACCAGGAAAGTAATGTGGTAAGGCATTTTCTTGGGACACTTATTTTGGCAGCTTTGGGGATCATAGAGTGGTAAGGAGTAGAACTGAGAAACCAGTTAGGAGATGGTTACAACAATCTAGGGCAGTGATTACATGCATGTTTCACCATGAGTGAAAAAAGTTTTGAGAACATATTTATTTTATAAGTTATATGTGTGTACTGGAAGAACAGTACACATAGCTGAGAGATAGCAAGAAGATCTTGACCAGCTAGAGCATCAGTTTTGAAACTTTTTGGTCTTAGAATGCCATTATACTCTTCAAATTTATTGAGGGCTCCCCTCCCCAAAGAGCTTTTGTTTGGTGAATGATTCTGTCAATATTTACCTTATTAGAAATTAAAGTACCTTGTTATTGTAAAAACATGGACCCCTAGGGGTCTCTAGACCATAATTTCAGAACTACGGAACTAAAGCATTAAATAGAATCTATTGAGATGAAATCCAGTAGGAATAAATATACAGTACAAGTCCTATATAAGTGAAGAATGGGGAAGTTGGGTTAGATAGCAGTAGTACTGAAGAAGATCTGCAATGTTAGTGGACTACTAACTCAGGTAAATCAGTTCCCCAAAGAGCTAATGAGCTCTTGGCTTGTATAAGAGGGACATAGCTTCCAGGAATAGAGAAGTAATAGCCTCACTGTATTCTGCCCTCATCAGACTTCAGCATGGGATACTGTGTTCAGTTATAGCCACCAAGGTTTAAGGACATTGACAAGCTTTAGGAAAATCACTTTGGCAGGTATGTGGATGGATTTGAATGGGGAAAGACTTGAGGTTGAGAGCCAATGAGAAGACTTTTTGAAGAGTTTAAGCAAGAGATGATTAGAGCTGAGCTAGGGTACTGGACACAGATATGCAGAGATTATAGAGAGAGAACCAATATGATTTGATAACAACTCATGTTATAAATATGGGGTTAGCAAAAGTAAGGAGTCAAATATAACTCCCAGGTTGTGAAACTTAGATAACTGGCAGAATAGTGATACTCTTGATATAGTAATTGAGAAGTTTGGAAGATGGGTAGATTTGGGAGAAATGATAATATAATGAGATCAGTTATGTAGTCACAACCCATCTATACATGTTCATATTGGATGACCAACTTTGTCCCAACAAAATGAAAAGGGGGGCAGATATGGTTTTTACTTTAAGTCACTGCCTATAGATGTAGAGCCTACCTTCCAAGGAGTTCCTGCTATAACCAGGAAGTAATCTGAGGCAAAAGGAATAGGAATGCAATTTTCCCAGTGATCTGTGTGTAGTTGCTCAGCTTAGACCATAACTACTCCGAGTGACCGATAACCTGTACAACAAAGGGAAGGTCCTGAGTGGAGGAGTATTGGTTTGGATATGTTGGAGATAAGCCCCACTTATTGGCTATCGCAATGAGGTGGAATGAGACCTGTCCTCTGATTAGTTAATTACATACCCTTTGAGGTGATGCAATATTCCCCAAAGGGAAATATCTTACCTCTCTCCTCTCACGCTTTTTATCCACGGAGTTGTTTAATAAATACATATTGGATGATTGAGTATGTAAATGAATTAAAGTTATTGTTGACCTGGAGTTCAAGTCAGAAATTAGATTGAGAGTTAGCTGCATAGAAATGTTAATGGAGCCCATAAGAATCCATAGATGATATCATCCAGAAAGAAAGCATAAAGAGAGACAAGAACAGAGCCCAAGACACAGCTGGAGGGGGGCAGGAAATGGGATAGTGGTAGAAGAAGAATGATCAGATATAGATTGTAGGAGAAAAACTAGAGGAGAACATTGTCATGGAAACCAGGAGAGGAAATAGTGCCCAGAAAAGAGGGAAGATTCTGCTGCCAAATGCTGCAGAAGAGACAAAGGTATGACCAGGGTAATAAAAAAAATGAACAATCCTTTCACTTCCCTTTTGAAATTTTAATATTTTAGTCATCTAATATTCATCCCTTTGGCAAGTTTTCTAATAATATTGAACTTATAGACAGAAAAAAAGACATATGAATTTTGAAATCTTTTACTGAATTTAATTCTTCTAATCCTGAATCAGTTCATCATAAGAAGCCTTTGAAAAGAGAATAAATAGCAAGGATTTATTTTAATATGTAGTATTAGGTAGGTATTTTTAAAAATTGAAATTAATAATAATGCCAGAAAGAATTTATGATTTTCTCCTTTTCTCCACAAAACCCATTATGGAAGGTTACATAGCAGAAAAAGAATTAAACTGGCAACATGAAATCCTTTAGTAAATCGAGCATTAATAGGATATTGCACCAAAGTAAACATCTGTTTAACTGCTTTGTATAAAAGTTGTATGAAAAATTGTATAAAATTTACATTGGTGTAAGGTTTACATATAATTACTTAAATCTAATATATTTTCCAAAGAGCTATATTTTTCTCTAACCCAACCCAACATCAATATGATAAAGCTATTCACAACCTTTTCTTTTAAAGTAGATATTTTAAACTTCACTTACTGACTTACATAGGATTGAATAGTAATAACATTTTTCACCCCATTGTTAACCTATAGGCATCCCTGTGTAGGTAAGGAGGTATTGCCCTTGCCTGATAAATAGAGGAATTGGCTATACACTGAATCAGTGCTAGAATCTAGGCTCCTAATTGGCCACCGAGTGTTCTTGGTAAGAGAACCTATTTCTGTTGAGGATTTATCCTGTAAGTTGTTCAAACCATTGGTTTTTAAGAAGTGATCTACAAAGGTTCTCCAAGTATTTTGCAATATGTGGCACGAACATGTGTGATATGACTGTTGGTACTTTCATTTCCCATATGAATTAATAATTTACATGGTAATGAATAAAAAATATGATCTTGTTTAAAAATCATCTCATTAAAAGTAGCACCATGATTATGTCTGGTAATTCTGGCAGTGTTTTATGTGTTTTCTGGTGGTAAACAGGAATACATTGGGATAGAATATTGTGTTTCATATATGAGAGGAATGAGAAGACAAATATATTCATCTCCTCAGTCAGATGGCCACCTATAAAAAATAACTGTAACATTTAATATTAACTGGCAGCTATTACAGACAGCACAAAAATTTTATGGACCATGGAGACCTCACGTATTGGTCCTTCAAACAATTCCTGAAATAATAGAATCACATAGACTTAGAAGGGACCGTGATGTCCTTGCCCAAGAAAGCTGGGTGGCACAATGGCTAGAGCACTGGGCCTGGAATCAGGAAGCCCTCAGACACTTCCTAGCTGTTTGACCCTGGGCAATTCCCTTAACCTCCTGTTTGCCTCACCTATGAAATGAAGATAATAATAACTCTCTGTTGTGACGATCAAATGAGATATTTGTTTTAAAACAAAAGACAGCTCAATGTCTGGCACATAGTAAACACTGTAGAAATGCGTATTCCCTTCACCAATAACATGAATTCTTTTCTACAAGAGTTGCTGTCAAGGAATCACCCAGTATCTGCTTGAACTTCACAATACTGATTCCCTGCATCTGCCCACCTCCCATAGCTGGGGACAATTCAGGATGATATGGAATATCCTCTACCTTTTATGTACACCATAGACTTTTCCTCCACAAACTTTTTTGAACTGTTCCACAATTAGTGCTCCAGAATCAGCAGGTTTATAAAAACATTCACATCTTAAAATTTACCCTTCTTTCTTTTTAATACGATCTTTTTTCTATTGGTGTATATTATAGAGGTACAAGGAGTACAAATTATTTGCTAATAGTACAGTTCTCTCCCTCCCTACCCCCCATCAGTACTGGTTTTTAAATGCCTAGCTATAATGAAAAGTTTCGAAAAATGAACTAGAGAGTATAAAAGAGTCCTAGGTAGCCACATTATTTGTACTTGTCTCCTACTTGCTAATTTGGGTTTGGGTCCTCAAAGGGTCAGTGACATTGTTTTGTTGTTACAGTTGAACATTTTACACTAGTCCACTTTCCTAAAACCTTGATTTTAAGCAGGTGAGTCTGTGCCAGAGTACCAGATGGCTTTCCAGACAGAAGTAGGGAACCGTCCCACTTTTGAAGACATGCAAGTCCTGGTGTCTAGGGAAAAGCAGAGGCCCAGATTCCCAGAAGCCTGGAAGGAAAACAGCCTGGTATGTAAGAGGAGAAATTGAATTATTAAAGAAGAGCTAAGAAGAAAATGCTATCATATTCTTTTAAACAAAATGTAAAGTATATATATTTTCAACAATAGATTTCAGAATTGCTTTGATTATTTCTTCCATGTGATTATGACTATCTAAATTCTTTGGTGTAACATTCATGCTTGAGAGTTTTTGTTTTTTTTTTTTCAAATAAGAAATTATGACAGGGAAGATTTCATAGGAGTAATGTATACTGCATTCACTATAGCCTCATGAAGAATTTTAAACCAGATTGAATGACAGCTGTAATCATACATATTAATAAGCCTTTCCAAATGTGGTTGTTGAGATTTCTTCATTTGCTTTATACCAAAAGTAAATATATCAATCAACCATGCAGATGAGCATAGATCCATCAGTCCATAAACTAATAAAAATGTGGGCAACCACGAGAAAAAAGAATGGAAAGAAATACTATACATTCAAAATGTAACACACAGCGCTGAAACTTCTTCACAGACACTTCCTGCTATTTGGTTAAATTGTTATTACAATAACAGTACACAGCTCAGGACAGACGAGTAAAAATGAAAACCATTAGATTCAAAAATCTGTCTGAAAGTCATTGTAAATATCTAATAGGCAATTTTGCATGTTGTTAAATTTTTTTCTCGATATAACCATTTCCCCAAACTATATCCTTCCATAGTTTTGTTTTCTTTACAGTTGAAAGTCAGTAAAATTTGACTAATGATTTTGATAAATGAGCATTTCATTTCAGTGCCATCATCCTCAAAGCTGTCACATAAAGAAATTCTTAGGAAATAATTATCTTATGCTCCTTCACTGGCTCCTCATACCACCCACCATAAATCTTTCTTTCTTCCTCACCATTCTGTTACTCCTTTTCTTCCCTTTCACCCTAATGTCTCAGTTACTCCAAAACTCCTGCTGTTAAACTGTGTTGTTCAATCTACCTAATATCTGCTGACTTTATCTTTTTCTTGGTTTCTCTTGGTTCATCACTGATTTTATTTCCCCATTCCAACCAAATTCACTTCCTGACAATATTCTACTCACATTTTTTTTCTTCTCAAGTAGTTCTTTCTAATCACTCCACAATCCTTCCCACCCATCCACAGCCAAATCATAACTTTCATTTCTTCAAATTCCATAGCAAGAAACCATCCTGAAACTTTAAATTTGTGGATTAGTCACTTTAGAGAATGTTCATGACAAGAAGCTAATCAAAAGTCAGCTACATCTATGTATTGTATGGTAATATATATGTGTGTACATGCATAATTTTATACATAAAGTCACTCCCTAATTTACATAGGACTTTTGTGCCTTTCTGAGATAGACAGGTAAATAGCTAACCTACGATTATATTACCTTTTAAAATTTCCTTATCACACTGTTGTTTCACATTGAGCTTGCAGTCAAAACAACCTGACATTTTTCAGTTCAACTTCTGTCTTATGCTTTTGATGTTGAATCTATAAACAAACCCAAGTGCAAGTAAGAATCCTAATAATCTGTGTGGAGTAAACAAAATGAGGTGGATGCCTCAAGAAAGCTCTCCTGAGTTTGCTAACTTTCAATTGACTTGTTAATTTTTACTTGACATAGGGGGCCTAGAATACATATTAAGAATACCCTACATGTAGTAGTTGCTTAATTAGTCTTTTTGAATTTAATTTAATTCATTGACTTTTAAAGTTATATTTTTAAATTAAATTTTAAGATTCAAGTTGTTTCACATAAAGTTTTTGTCATAGGCTGTAAGATCACTGAAGGAGACGATCGAAGACTGTTGGGACCAGGACGCAGAGGCTCGGCTCACCGCTCAGTGTGCCGAGGAGAGGATGGCTGAACTCATGATGATTTGGGAAAGGAACAAGTCAGTCAGTCCCACAGTCAACCCAATGTCTACGGCTGTGCAGAATGAACGGTAAGAGCAGTGCGGAGTGCGGGCGTGAGTCATTGAGTGCTTCAGTAGAAAAGAGAAGGGGATGGGAGGTGAGTTCTTAAACGTCAGGCCAGTGGTGCCATCTTCCCGTGAAGGTTCTTGTTTTTCTTGGTGAGTGCGGAAGAACACCTGCCTCAGTATCGAAAAGAGAGCCAGAAAAGACGTCTGAGTTGTGTGACTCCCCAAGGGGGCGACATCTCCTCGTCTGTTCTCGGAGCCTCTGCTGGTTCTCTGTTCGCTCCGAGTCTGGCCCCTTTGAATGATCTCTTCGTGGAAGGGGTTGTTTCTAGTGCAGCAGGTCAAGAACTCTGGGCTTGGAGTCAAGGAGATCTGTGTTCAGATCCTGCCGGATCCTGCCTCCGGCACTCACTAGGTTTGTGACCCCAGGGACATCACTCAGCCTCCATCAATCTCAGTTTCCTCATTTGTAAAAAATGCCCCCACCTCCCAGAGTTGTTGTAAAGATAAAGCACGATACTGTTTGTAAGTGTATGGTACTCCAGATTTTATTATTTGTCCTGATAACAACCCTTTGGTTGAGTTTAATGCTATTATCATCATTCTCATTTTATGAGCTGAAAGAAGTCAGATGACTAACTCAGTCTTGAACAAGTAAGTGTCTGAGGCAGGATCTGAACTTGGATCTTCTTGACTCCAAGTTCAGCACTCTATCCATCAGACCACTTTGCTTCAGTCCATGCAAATCTTTCCTTGATTCTCTTAGTTTCTGATATTCATTTCTTATTGCACAGTTATACTCCAGTACAAATCACTGTCAGGCAGTTCACATCAAACGTCCTTAAAGATATCCAGAAAAGAGCTAGTAGAGGTTACAAATGGTCCAACTCTCTATTCCCTGATGGGTTTCTTAGGAAAGGAATATGTTTGACACTTGGACAATTTTCTTTTCCATTCCCCAGCATATTTAACTTATGAGAGCCAACTGTTATGAAATAAGGTGCTACAATTGGCTCTCCCCTGGATTGCTTGCTCTCTGCTGTTTTTCTTCCTGTTAACATGTTCTTGGTGGCCACTGGTCTGCCGTGACTAATAAGTAACAGGTTGCAAAAAGCCTCAGGTCCCAAGACTGGTTCAGAAGAGGTGAATCTCCTCAGGGTGATTCACTCTGCTGTCATCTCTTTCCCTGGTTGATTCACAGATCCTACAGCTTTCCAACGACATCCCTTTTCTCTCTTCTTCCCCTCCCTGTACTTTGGTTCTGTGTTATCTCCTTTCTGTGAGTCTCTCATTCTCTCAGTGCTTATTGCCTCTTCCCCCATGGCCTCTGAGACCCCCATCTACCCTTTACTGTTACTGTTGATTACATTACTGATTCTGTGATCGGTGTTGCCTTGGATGTTCTTTTTAACTGTTACCTATGTATTAATGCAAAGCTATGCTGTGGGCTTAGGTGATTCATACAGTATGGTTTGGCTCCTGCTTCGTGCCTCCTTAGGTATAGTCCTAGTACTAAAGACACAATGATCATCTTGGTCAGTTTTGGGTTTAACAATCGAATCAGAACCTTGCCACTTCCTTGGACTTTCCTTACCAAGATTCAGGGGCCTCACAGGAACCCTAAAGTAGCCCCACCAGGGACCCCAGTTCCTTAGGCTAGCGGATACCAGAGTCCAGCTCCCCCACTGAAGCTTTGATGGCCTTCTGAGATCTGTCTTGAGTGGGAGGATGGAGATCTCGCGTGCTGATGGTCAGCTTTTACCTATCAGGATAGGTGCTTCGTCCCCAAGGACTTTGACCCTTATTCTAATGTTTCTTGAGGAGCTAGTACGTGCATAGCAGTCTGATAGGTGGTATAGAGGTTCAAAAGTAGTGATGGCTTTTATCCCAAGGATTTCATAATCTAATTGTGACCATTCGTTAAGTAGTTGTTATAGTACTGTTTTTAAGTATTGTTTTGAATTGGTAAGGTTTTATGATTGTTGTGCTATTGTTTATGCAAAGAGAGGTTTAAACTGATGCTGGCATATATTTAGGAAGTAAAAAAATAGATTGGATATATCTGAAAAGTTTTCTTAGGTTGGTCTGTTTCCACAGACCTTTTTCAGTAGTCTTGTTTTTATGAAGGCAACATCAGTAGCTGATTATTACTACTTTTGTTTAAAGAAATTGGGCATTTTAATATTCAAGTTAGTTCATGTGAATTTTCTAAGTTATGAAACACCCAGACTGAGTTATGAACCGGAATTAAAGTAGCTCCAATTTCAAAATCTGAGATATTAAATGTGGAGATAGTTTGTCATAAATGTCCTCTCAATATGAATGACACTTCTTTTCTTTCTTTAAGCAACCTGTCACACAACAGGCGTGTGCCAAAGATTGGCCCTTATCCAGATTATTCTTCTTCTTCATACATAGAAGACTCTATTCACCACCCTGACAGCATCGTGAAGAACATTTCTTTAGAACATTCAGTGTCCAGCAACACACCTTTAACTGTAGGTGAAAAGAACCGAAATTCAATTAACTATGAACGACAGCAAGCACAGGCTCGGATTCCCAGCCCTGAAACAAGTGTCACCAGTTTGTCCACAAACACCACCACTACAAACACCACTGGCCTTACTCCTAGTACTGGCATGACCACCATCTCGGAGATGCCCTACTCAGAGGAAACAAATCTCCATGCCACAAATGTGACTCAGCCAGTTGGGCCAACCCCTGTCTGCCTACAGCTAACCGAAGAAGACTTGGAGACCAATAAGTTGGACCCAAAAGAAGTTGATAAAAATCTAAAGGAGAGCTCTGATGAGAATCTAATGGAGCACTCCCTTAAACAGTTCAGTGGACCAGACCCCCTGAGTAGCACCAGCTCCAGCTTGCTTTACCCACTGATAAAACTTGCAGTGGAAGTAACGGGACAGCCGGACTTCACACAGACTGGTAATGGTCAGGCATGTTTAATTCCCGATGTCCCTCCTGCTCAGATCTATCCTCTCCCCAAGCAACAGAACCTTCCCAAGAGGCCTACTAGTCTACCCTTGAACACCAAAAACTCAACAAAAGAAGCCCGGCTGAAATTTGGCAGCAAGCACAAATCAAACTTGAAGCAAGTTGAAACTGGAGTTGCTAAGATGAATACAATCAATGCTGCGGAACCTCATGTAGTGACAGTCACCATGAATGGAGTGACAGGCAGAAGCCACAATGTGAACTCACACGTTGCCACAGCCCCATATGCTAATGGTGTAGTGCCATCTGGTCAGGCACCCACCTCAGTGGCACACAGAGCCCAGGAAATGCTGCAGAATCAGTTCAGTGGTGAGGACAGCCGACTGACTATCAACTCCAGTCCCGATGAGCATGAGCCTCTCCTGAGACGGGAGCAGCAAGCTGGCCATGATGAAGGCGTTCTGGATCGTCTGGTGGACAGGAGAGAGCGCCCCCTGGAAGGTGGCCGGACAAACTCCAATAACAACAACAGTAATCCATGTCCAGGGCAAGAGGCTCTGAGTGTTGGCCTTCAGAGCACAGGCGCTGATCCCGGGCAGCCAAAGCCCAGAAGGGCACAGAGGCCTAATTCCTTGGACCTGTCAGCCACCAGCGCTCTGGACAGCAGTAGTATACAGTGTAAGTGGAGGCTGTGTGTAACCTACCCTCTCTGGGCAGGTGATCACTCAGTTATCGTCAAATTGTACCGTAACAAGTCGATTCACCACTTTCAAAAATAAGTGAGAAACTATGGAGCCCTGAGAAATAATAAGATTATATTTTAAACCAAAAAAAGTCATTTTTTTTTCTGTGTCACCATTAGTTAATATCATGTTGTTTAATAGAGGCAGCTCTGTGACAGAATAGAATAGAAGACCAGGATGCAAGCCTGTCCTCAGATACCGACTAGCTCTGTGATCCTGAACAAGTCACTTAACCTCTGTCTACCTCAGCTTCCTTACCTCACCTCCCAGGCTTGTTGTGAAGATAAAACAAGTTAATGTTTCTAAAGTACTATATGATTACCAATGGTTATTATTAAAATAGTTGTAGATCTAATGTACAACAGACTTGGCTGTAGCTTTACTAGGCAACACATATTTATGTTTATGAATTTTAGGAACTAAGCAAATATCCATCAATTCCAAAAGGCAAGATACTGCTTCAAGAAATAAGGTGAAGTTACTCTTCTGTGAGTTTTTCTAGCATTTTAATTAGTTTACAACACAATACTGCCAATTGTAGCTATCAAAAGAATGTGATGAGTTACTTTGGGCATTTTATCCAAAAAACTAGTAAATTTTCAGTCATAAGGAAAATTCAGAACAATCACCAGAGACAACGGTGATACATCCTCCTCTCTTACTGTCCTCTTCATCTAGAGCTTATATTGACAGGCAGAGGCTCCTGGCATTGTTCTAGGCACTGTGAGACTCAAGTTAAATTGATACATGACCTCTGACATATAGGAGCTAATCACCCAAAACAGGAGTTTGCTAAAATTCAGTCCCATTTGCCACTAAAAAATCACTTTGTTGCTGATTTCTTGATGTCAGCTTCTTGTGCCAACAAAACTATCGGAAAGAATTAATCATCTGACGAAGGAACACCTTTGTCTGCATCATTAGAAGAGACAAAGGATAATTGTTTAGCATGAATTGATCCTTTTAGTGTGCAGAATGGTAAAAAACTCATTCCTGTTTTTATATACAAGGAGTTTATTTCCATTTTAGTTAAGAGTAAATGCTTGACATTACTAACAGAGAACACCATTTATGAGGAAGCAGAAAAACATATTCAAGGTTGGTGAACATCTTAGGAGAACTGCAACACAAGTACAAGTAGACACGTTCAAGACTTATGTCAGGGACCCCCGGCCACATGTTTCACAAATTATCCCCTAATGTCCAAATGGAAAAGACCCTCGCATTGAGTGTCACCTCCCTCAGGATGGCAGTACAGTATGGCCCAGTTGATTAGTTCTTAAGAAGAAAACCATTGGAAAATACCACTTTGATAGGTCTGCCGTTTCTCTGAAGCACATGATATGCTAAGTATTATTTAAACTTGGTCCACCTTGAATTGACTCTTAAGGGGAATAGAACTCTTCCATTTCTGCCTAGTTTTCCAGAGTTTAAGAATTGCGCTTAGAAGAAACAAAGCATGTGAGAATTTCTTAAGGGCCTTAGTTTCCTATGGAATTTATGTTTGTGCTTCTTTTCCCATCTCTATCCTGCAGAACAATTTTGTATTCATATCTCATTAAGAGTTATTTTACAGGTAATTAGCCTAGAGCTCAGTTTCCTGGGTGTGAGCTGTGAGTGGGGGAAAAAAGTCAGGATAAATAAACCCCCAAATGATTAAAGATAGGCTTTGCCCACAAAAATAACTAATAGTAGATTTCAGGGTATCTTCCATTAGTACTGCCACTGCCATGTGCCTCGAGGGCTGTTTTATCACACTGCATTATCTCTGTACAAACTAACCGTACCACTATGGGCAGTTTTCTTCCAGATAACATTTTTTTTGCTCTTCTGTTTTCAGTAGGCGAGTCATCACAAGATGGCAAACCAGGATCAGGTGAAAAGATCAAGAAGCGTGTGAAAACCCCCTATTCTCTTAAGCGGTGGCGTCCTTCCACCTGGGTCATCTCCACGGAACCGCTGGACTGTGAGGCCAACAACAACGGTAGTGACAGGGCTGCTCACTGCAAATCCAGCACTGCCGTTTACCTGGCAGAAGGGGGTGCGCCCACAACCAGGCTGTCTCAAGACACAGGGATGACCTGTCTGTGAAGTGTCTCACGAGCCCACCAGAAAAGGACTTTTGTTTTTCATCATTTAAAACAAACATGCAGAAGACATTAAAAAAAAAAAACAAAAACTTTATCCTCCTGTCAGCTCCCCCTACCAAGGACTTGCTTTAAATAGATTTCAGCTATGCAGAAATTTTTTAGCTTATGCTTCCATATTTTTTAAGTTTGTTTTTTTTTTTATGTTTTTGCACTTTTATTTAGTCTCACTAAAGTTAAGTCTGTCTGTTATGACCACAGAATTCTATATATATGTATCAAGAAGAGGTGGTCTCAAAATATTTTTTTAAATGTATTTCTGATAATCAGTTTGGACCATTTTTCTAAAAGGTCACTAAAATCAGAAGCAGACTCTAAGACAGGTTTGACTGCAGTGGTGTCTTGTATCTGTGTTTGATTTCTGTGCACAAGCTAGTTTGTATGTTTATCCGTTCCCGAGTGTATCTTTTGAACATCCCTCTTGTGTTCTGTTGGAATGTGCAATAGTCTGAAGGCCACAGGATGCCCTGTGTTTCTGACAGGGACACAGATGTCCTCCCACATGGTTAATACTAATTGATTTCTTCCTCATCAGTTGGGCTGGTCAGACTGTGGGGCAGTGAACTTTGCATGTTGCAGCCAGCCTGAAAGTGCTACCTTGTCTCATTTTTTCTCTTAAGATGATTACAGAGAGTGCAAAAACCTTGCCTCAAAGGGCTCTAAAGAGGGAACCACAACACTTAATTTAAAATGCAATGATTTTTAACCTTCCAAATCTGAATACATTTCCTTCCAGGCATTTTAAGAAACCATAATTAGAGTATTAATTTTGAAAGTTCTTAAAATAAGAGAGCATTGAACAAAAAAAATAAGGAAACACAAAAGTTAGCCATTTTTCCACTTTGCTTTCCTGTTTGTATCTGTACTCTTTCCATATTCATTCATATTAGTAATATGTTATGTAAGGAGTACATTTTCACCAGAAAGCATGAAGAGCTTAACACTGTGATGTAATTTTTAAGTAGGTAGCTTGTTCTCTCCTTCCTTCACTGAGCAGTCTTTGACCGGAAAAAGGTTCAATTTCCTAGTTTGAAAATGGATTTTAAAAGTAATTTTTAGTTACAGACCTGTAGTATCTTGTGTATTTAGTTCCCAAACAAAGCCACATGGCTTCATCAGAAAATGATTCATCTTCCTAAGACCTAAAACACTGTGTGGAAAAATTATTCCGTGAGCATGCCAAATGCCTGTGGCAGGAAGGACTGCTGCCATGCCTGCCTGTCTTTAGCTGATTGAGGCCAAACTTCTCTCCTTTCAAGCCATCTCTTTCTTTGCTTTACCTTTCACATGGTTCTGCTCCCATTAAGTACTTTTGCCCACTCTCCACATGAACTGCTGATATATGAGTAGCATATGTGAGGTGCTGGATGCCTTTTTCTGCCATCGCATGTCCATGTCCCATTCTCTGGGCTCTTAGTATTTCTAAAGCTTCCCTTACCTCTTTCACTTCTTCTGAAACATATCTAAGTAGCCTCAAAATACGCTTTCTCAGAAATTAGAGCACCTTCTCTCACTTGAGTGATGCCTTTCTTTCTAAGCACAATTCTTTGATAACTCAGTGTGTGTGAACAATAATCTAATACTTTTTATTTCTCTAAGTGGTCCCAGGGCTTTATGTACATTAGCTAAGTAATTCTCAAAATGTTGGTTCAGGGATCTGCCTCCTGAACTACACTGCTTCAGGCATGGAACCTTCTCCAGATGCTTCTCCAGTTAGCCAGAGACAGCTGGCCTGACAGACCTTTCCTTGCAGGCTCATTTCCTTATATTTCCTAGCTGCTGTGAGCTCACATCCTAGAAATGGAATACTTGCACCATGTTTGGGTTCTTGACATTGAGCCCTTTGTCTACTTTTTGGCACTGATGCTAGCAAAAATGGTACCCCAGGCTTCCATGTTTTGACATTTCTCTTTACTTGGACTTCTATAGATTCTTCTCAAATTTCTGCTGACATGTGATAAACTTCATTTTTCTAGTGATAATAATCTGTGTCATGAAATTATTTGAAAAAGTTTTCCTTTGTTCTTCAGGATTTAAATACATCCCTCAGAGACATTTCAGGGATTCTTTTCAGTGATGGATAAGATATTCAAACGCTCATCCAATATGAAGTATGTTTAATACTGGAGAAAGAACATCTCAGCTCCACCTGATCCTTCTTTTCCTGCCATGATAGGAATTAGTCCATATTCTACTGTGCTTCATTTGGGGGTTAATTCTTTGTAAGTTTTACAACATTTTAATGCTTGATGCAGTCAAATGATGTGAACAAAGTTTATACCACATGAAAAAACCTCACTATGTTATTCATTAAACAAAAGTCTATTATAATAGTTGTAATTTTTCCCTCTACTTCTCTAGCAGTCTGATGGAAAAAGACAAGGTAGAAAATGCTTTTTATGATAAAGCATCTTATCAGTAAAACAGTTCTGAAAAATGGTTTTGTTAAACAGTCATTAATTTGTTTCAGACTACTTAATTGCTTAAATATGTTTGTAATTCTTAGTGGAATAATTTCACTTTAACTGTCTTCATTGTGGCTCTGCTACTGCTGCAGAGCAGTAGGCTAAAATATATGTTTCCAAATTCCGATGTTTAACTGACATGGAAAACATTGGAATTTAGAAAGTGGTTTGATCTTTTTATGAACAAAAAGCCTAATGATTAAAATAATAGAATGTAGTTCACTGAAGGGTAGTAAAGAAACTTTAAAGACCAATAATAAGTAACCCAATTCCAAAACAGTACCCCTAACTAAAGTTAAACTAGCACACTGAAAATTGAGGGCTGAAAGTTTATGTTTCATTGTTTTTAGGAAAGGGTTTAATTATAATTTATGAGGAAAGTGATTTTCCTTTCCTTTGTTAATGGATGGTTTTTAGAAGACAGGTAAATCATCAGTAGAATGACGCTGTAAATAAGGGATTGTGCCAATATTATATATATATATATGTGTCTATGACAAGAATGTTCTATATGCTGCTTGGTTGGATGAAATTCAGTCACGGTAGGCAAGCAAAGGACCAGGTTTCCTAATTATTTTATCAGAGTAAAGGCTGAAAAGTAAGCAGGCATTGGAATATAAAGGCAAACATGTCTGAAGTTAATTTTCTTTCCTTGTAACCTGGAAAATGTGGCTGATTTAAGACCAAAAGAAAAAATCAGTCCGTTACATGCTACTATGAATTCTAAAAAGGTTTCATTTCTGCACATTGTAACTTTACATTGCAGACTTAAGGCAAGATTGTTTTTAGGAAAGTGGATTATTAGTATAAAGAAACATTTTATAATGATTCCATGTTGATATAAAAAGCTTGTGGTTTTTGTTAGTATATTTAATGAGCTCAATTCTATCAAACATTTGCTTCCATTGGGAAAACGGTCTCCTTTTAGGATTAAAAAAACACAGTTTTGTCATTTTAGAAAATAATACTGAGATAAAGAGTGGGCATAGTGAGTAGGAAGGCTACAAGGAAAAGCTTTGCATCAAATGGGTTTTGTAAAGCTTATTCCTTCCTGTTTGTCCATTTGCTCTATAAAACTTTAATTGATCCTGAAGGCATCAAGAATTGATATAGGAAACACTTGATTAAATACATGTAAACATGTGCATGTACATGAGTGGGAGTTATCTTAAAATGCAACAAGAAGTATATTTTTAAAATTTTCCAAATTTAGTATAGAATGCTAATTTATAGTGTAAAAGACTAAGAATAATGTGATGTTTCTAGCTAGAATGAAAACACAAGAATCATTTGGAGTGGATCATACTTAAGATCTCAATCTTGAGCAACGTGAATTTTAGCCAAAACTACCTTGAATGTCCCCTTTGTGGATGTGCTCAATAAAGAAATAAAACTGGCAAATCACTGGTTGAGATACTTATCTGAAACACACAACCAAAACAGGGCTGTTAACCAGATGTTCAAAATTAAGCAAATGCATAAAAAAAATTAGGAAATGATAGGATTGGGAGAGCTAGGCCACAATGGCAAATTAGAAGCAACCCAGCTGACTCTGTATTCCCCTCCAAACAACTTTACAATAATGCCTCAAACCAAATTTTGAAATGGCAGAGCCAACAAAAGATTAAGGTGAGAAATTTTTCCAGCTCTAACACTTAAAAGGTCAGCAGGAGAAGTTTGTGACACGGGGGTGGCAACCTGTCCAAAGCCCACACCTATATGGTTGCAGCAACAGTAGCTACAGTAGCAGCAGCTTTGGGAGCTCTCACCCCAGAGAGAGTAAGGGGTCAGACAACTGGTCAGAAAGAAATTACAAGGGACCCTTTGCTGACACTGGGTATAGTTGTCACTGATTGGCAATTCTATTACCCATAAGCAGTTCTGGGTCATAGTTCAAGGGTGGAGAGGGTCTCTGAGATTCAGTCACAAGGGAGTATGGACCCTGGTCACAGTACCAATATAAAGAGATCACTAGTGTTTGTGGCTACAGGGGACCAGGAACCCTTCCTGGGTAAAGACCAAAGCATAGACCAGGAGAGCAATGACCACGACTCTCTCTGAACTGCACCACATTGGATGCACCATGAACGTGCAGACTCTCAAAATTACTTCTGAAAACAACAGCATGAAAAGCCTGATTTGATTCTTAGGACAGTCCTCCCCACCCCGTAGTGAGCAGAGCTCAACTTTAACATAAAGTTCAAAGTAAAAAAATAGGCAAGGGAATTGAGCAAACAACAACAACAAAGAATTTGAACCGTAAAAATTTACTATGGTGTCAGGGAAGACCAAGACGTAAACTCAGAAGAAGGTGACAGTGTGAAAATAAGTGCAAGCAAATCCGCTAATTGGATTCAAACCAATCCGCTAATTGGATTCAAACCAATCCGCTAATTGGATTCAAGCCCAACTAGAATTCCTGGAAGAGTTAAAGACAGAGATAAGAGAGGTAGAGGAAAAATGGAGAAAGGAAATGAAAGTGACACAAGAAAATTATGAAAAGAGAATTAACAGCTTGATAAAAGAGGCACAAAAATTCACTGAAGAAAAGAATTCCTTAAAAATTAGAATTGGGCAAGTGGAAGCTAATGACTCCATCAGACATCAAAAAACAAAGTCAAAAGGATTGGTAGGACTAGGCCATTCACCTATTTGTCCATTTAAACTGACATTGGTCTTGTGTACCCACTCTTGGCTCCAGAGAATGAGCTATGGCACTCTCTGTTTTTCGCATGTTCCATCTTTATCTCACAGAAGTTTCTTTTTGTGTACTTTATAAGCCTTCTGCTTCTTCTCAACTATATTTCCTCTCTCCCAATAGAAAATGGTCATGATCCTCTGTTATCCTTCCATATCCTTGAAAACTGTTTTGTCAGTCCAGATGTCTTATTTTCCAGACTAAATTTTCCTAATTCCTTTAGTTTTTCCTACCTTACTTCATAATCCTTTTTATTCACAGTTTTAAACAGTTAAAACATAATTATAACAAATAGTCCCCTAGTTGAATAGGTGCAGAAATTGAAAGCTAAGTTTGCAAAACTTGACAAAAGGTTTGGTTGTTATGCTATTAGCAGATTAGCCTTTGAGGATTGGACTTTAGACTGGACCATCCAACACTTTGTAAATTTCAACTGTAGGATTTTATGGTTAAGTGTTCCCACCAATTAAAAGTGGGAAGCCATGCATGAAGAGTTGTACATCTCACTAGCTTGCCTTACTTGGGTTTATTTTAGCTATTATTGCAGCAAGCTTTGTATCATTGTAATAGAGCCATGGTAATGTTGTATAGACCTCTTTCTAAACTACAATATTTCATACACTAAATGCTATAGGTTTGGCTATCAAATAGATATGCTATACTAATCAAGTATCATCTGTGAGAATTTTCATAGGCCACTTTAAAAATGTATATATTTCCTTGCAGCATAGATTGGATTGTGACAACCAATTTTCATTTAATTTCTTTCTAAATTCCCTTCAGTGACTGGTTACAGCTGAGTTATTTCTGCATGTAAAGAAAAAACTAGAAATTCATTTGATAGTAAATACACCTAAAAACAAAGTCAAAAAATCTAGTCTGTATATTAAAATTATGCCTAAAATAAATCTAAGATTTTAAAAGGATTACTTGAACACTTAAGTTCCGTTATTATGATGATGATGTTCATAAAGTTACTATGAAAACATTGTATACATGTTTATTTTTTAAACCCAATTTAAAATTTAACATCTAGACTTTAAATTCTTTGGGGAAAAAAATCTAGATTAAAATGATATCATGTAGGGCCTCAATTTAGGATTGAATTTTTTTTAACAGATAACTTTTAAATTATGATATTTTCAGTGTTTTAAAAAATAATTTATCATTTTTACCATTTAATTTGCACTTGTAGATTTAAAAACCACGCCGTTTTAGGATTTTGAGCATCTAAGTCAGGGTACCCATTTTTGCCTAAACACTCAGGACCCACCATGTCCCTTTGCACACTGCAGACTTCAGTTGATTCTAGACAGTTGTGTCCAGTCTAACACATAAGTGTAATCTGTGTATTGCATAGTGCATTTTATTTCATTTTATGTCAATTTAATTTACATAATTACATTATATAAGAGCAGAGGTTCATAAAAAAAAGAACATGTCTGGTCATAGAATAAGAGGATGAAAATAAAAGGATGGTTCTGAAGCAAGGAAACCTTCCAGACTAATTGGCTACATGTTGCTGCATAGTAAATGATGGCCTTCTAGTGGAAATACCATCTTCAAAGACATTACAATCCTTTGAATTAACGAATATGCAGGTTGGCTTGAGTAGGTTGCTTGTTTTTTTAAAGGAGGAGCTCACCTACATGGTAGAATTTTCTCAGCAAATAATTTGCCTAACCTTGTAAAACTTTTCTAAAACATAAGTCAACAAGTCCAGAAATAATTTAGAAGTCCAATAAGAAATAGCCCAAGGTGGTAGCACTCTTCTATCTCTTAACATCATTGAGTCCAGCAGGAATTTGCCAAGTTACTCTCTTATCCATAGCTGTTGATTCAGACTTGAGCCTGAAGTTCAGTTTTGTTTTTTAAATTATCAGGCAAGTTAAGACCCAAAGCTAGGTGTTTCACATACTTAAAATCCTGCTGGTAAAGTCGTCTGAAACCTAAATCTTTCATCTCAGGCAGTACGATTCAGTATCATTCGTGTTTATAAGAAAACTAGCACCCTCCCCACAAAATGTTTAACACTGAGAGACTGAAAGAACACAAAAGACCTAAAAAGATACAATTCAAAGTTAATTCAGCCTACACTTTAACTTTGAATTATCTGGCTTATGTGGCTTTTTTTAAATCACATTTATTTATTTAAACAGTTTTGTATGCTTTGTCTTTTCATTTTCTTAGGTAATGTGCTGCATAGATGTTTGTATAAGCTGGAATCATCCTTAGATTTCAGTTGGTGACTTTTTTCACATGACTATACATGGTTTACTGTAAAATACACTAACTTCTAGGGTTTGGTGTTTGTAGAAGCTGAAACATGGAGATATATAGCTGCCATGGTTATTAGGAAAGCACAGGAGAAATATAAACTGAAGAACATTCATGTCTAAGTATGCTTTTCTGGAAAAGAAAGTGTAAAGAAAAATCAGAATCTCCTCAGAACCCTCTTGTTAACGGGTATTTTTTGTTGGTGTGTTTTCCTCTTAAATTGGTGTCCATTCCTCTAAAATTATGGATCGAATATCATGTATGAATTTATAAATAATTACTTTTAGTTACTTTGCTTTTGTATAAGCTGTCTGATAACTTGCTATGCTGTATAAGTTGTGTTTGATGGAACAGTGTGAGTATGAAATATGAAATAAAGCAAATTACTTTTCTTTTTTTTTATCATCTATGGATGCCACTATGAAAGCTGACATTAAGCCACTACAGAGTTTTCTATGAATACTTGTAAGTAAACGCTTTGATATATATAAACCTAAATAAAAAGAGATTGTATTGATACAGAGACATTGGATAAGAAAATTTAAAGACAATTCTTTAGGTTTAAAAAAGGCTTGCTGTAAAATGGTGCATTACTCCATTTATTAAAGATCATATTAATGACAATTGTGGTCTTTTGGCTTGGTGAATCTACCAGAAGTTTTGATTGCTTGAAAACATTTTTTCGTATCCTCAAGGAAATTAGAATATTCAGTTCTGTTGATTTGATACTTCAGTGACCTGTGATTTTATTAGGCATGAGTATTCTCTCTGGCAATACAGATCACAATCTCTTTACAGTTGTGCAAAAGGTCTTTGAGAGTTGTAGTGGCCAAAAATTCATCACACAGAACCAATCTTATATAATAAGTAGCATTTATCATAGGCTAGTCTTGACAACTAGTCCATTGTCACTGGCCTCAGTCATAGTTTTTATCAAGAGGGCTGTATTTTGCCCTATTAATAGAATAAGTGGCAACCTGCAGGTTGTAATTTGAAGGATACCTGAGTCCCCTTAAATTCAGCATGAAACACTGTGTGCAAAGCACTATATTTGATGCAAGATACATAGTTCAATTAAGACAACTCCGTCGGAGTGTATTTAGGGGCAGATGACACATACAAATCTCACATCTCATTTTGTATGATAGCCAAGGACACAAAAGAGACACAAAATACTGTGTGAGGTAGAAAGATTAAGGAAGGCTCCTTGGAGAAAGGAACATGGAGGTTGGGGCTTTAAAATAGGTGTAAGTAAGGAGGATTTTGTTATTGTTTTAGAGTTCAGTTTCTCAGGATCCATGGCCATGGCAATGTCTAGTTTCCAGGTGTTAGATAATTCCCAGAATAGCCCCAAGGATTCTAGATAGTAGTACCTAGAATCATAGTGACAGACAGCCCTACTGAGGCTGTGCCATGAGATAAGGGGTGACACTACTGGTATTAACTATGCTTGCACAGAATGATTATATTGCTAAAGCTAACTTATGAGCTTAATGTTGACAAGATGCCTTCTTTGTCTGTTGCCCTATAAAGCAAGTGGGCACTGGTCAATGAGTGGGGAACCAAAGGAGGAAACTATGGGTAATGCATAGAGGAATGCATATACCTACCTCAACCAGCCCCCATTGAGGCTTGAGAAGATTTAGGGGAGTGTACAAGCTGTGCCTTTCTCAATTGACCCCATCAAGGCGTAGGGGTGGTTGCGCCCCTTTCTCACTGGCCCCTGTGAGAAGGGTGATTAGGGGATGCTGTAGGAGCTGGTACTTCCATTATCAGCAACCTTTCTGAGAAGATTAGACTAGAATAAAGCTGATGATTCACCCCTCTGAAGGTGTCTGCCTGTCTGACCATCTCTTAGAGTGTGGAGTCCTAAAATTCCAGTGCCTCCAGTGTGTTATCTGTGAAACAATAGGATTCAACATTAAGGGGGAAAGACTGCTCCAAGACAAAAGAAGAGCAAAAGCCAAGAGGCAAGAAAGTACAAGCCACACATGGGAAATGGCGGCTGTGCTGTGGAGTGCTGAGCAGAGGGGGGAGGGGCATAAGAGAGCAGCCTCAAGGTGTCAGCTTTTGCGACATTTTGAATTCCAGACAAAGGAGTGGGGACTTGGTTTGATCAGCTGGAGGGACCTTAGGTATGGAGAAAAATAATAGGAATAGATACCATGCAAACTTTCTCCCCGCCTTGCTTACAATAATGCCTGAGACTCAGACTATTAGTCCTTTGAACTTTCAGTAATTGACTCTCTTGAAAATCCTTTTAAAATATAACAATTAAGAGAAATAGCATGTTAAAATCTTAGTAACAGTTGTTCGTTGTATTCTGTTTTGTCTCACTCTTCATGACCCCATTTGGGTTTTCTTGGCAAAGATATTGGACTTCTCCAGCTCATTTTACAGATGAGGAAACTGAGGCAAACAGGGTTGAGTGATTTGCCCAGGGTCATGCAGCTAGTGTCTAAAGATGTGAACTCAAGAAGTCGATGAGTCTGTCTCCTTGGCTCTGGGGCTGGCACTCTATCCAATGTGCCCCCTTGCTGCCTGGTAACACAGTAGCTCTGAGGAATCCAGATATTACAATAACTCACGTTTACAAGATTTTCTAGATTCACAAAACTTTTTGGACATCTCCTTTGGTCTTAAGAGTTTATCATTAGCTCCCACAGAGCCAGGAAGGAGACAGCTCTGAGTGAACGGCCTTTTGATTAAGAATAGAGGAGGGAAAGAGTAACAGGTCCTGAAAGCTGAACGTAAGTGGGCCCACGACATTGACCAACTTAACCTTCTTAACCATTTGGCTTCCTGGCAGGCCCTGAACGCATGCCATAGGAAATGTTGGCAGGAAACGAGAGGACTACTGCCGGAGACCACATCGCACTGTGCCAAACAATATGATACCCATTAGGATTAGGAGACTAGGAGAAACTGTTTTCTTAAGACACATAAATTTGTCCTGCAGGTTAATGCAACATTCAATTTTACAAGCTTCTACTTCCAGGTCTGCACACAGCCCCAGTGTGTGACATTCAAGTAGTTATTAAAGGTAGTGATAACTAGTAATTTCTATGTTTAATTACCTCAGATGCGATCCTGTGACCTGGGAAATTAATCATAACTGTGTCCCCCAGTGCGTTTTAATGACCACCTTCGTTTGGTAGTACATATAAAATAGGTCCAATCCTGCACAAATGAAAGAACCTCCTTTGGTTACATATGTGTGTTTGTGTGTATGCATACACACACGTATGGAACAAATCCTTCTCTAAGATGAATGTCCTAGAAATTGAATTACCTTTTCACCATAGGATAAGACTTTCTATTTCAAGTCCAAGTAAATACAGTCTACTTTTCAACTGAATTCAAAAAAATATTTGTTAAATGTTCAGTCTGTCATCTGCTTTATACATAGAGCATAGAAGCACAGACCCTTCACAATTAAAGGACCTGACCTCAGAGATTGTGTACTCACCTTTCCTCAATTTCTAGATTTCAGCAGAGGGCCCAGAGAGGCTCATTGGCTTAGCCGCCATCACCCAGAGCTAGCTGAGCCAGGTTTCAGAACAACATCCTCTGACTCCAAATCCAGTGCTTTTGTGCCCAGTCACAAGAATCTTTTTTATCTATGCTAACCTCTCACATTTTGATAGATGGGAAAACTAGGGAGCAGAAACATGAAATGGCATAAACCTAGAGAGTATCAAAGGAGACAGGATGATTAATAGTGTCAAAGGCTGCAGAGAGGTGGATAATGAGGACTGAGAAAAATCCATTGGATTGAGTGATTAAGAGATCACTGGTAACTTTGGAGACAGCAATTTTGATGGAAAGATAAGATCAAAAGCTATATCATTAGGAATTAGGAAGAGAGAGGAAAGACAAAGTGAAGGCACCTATTCTAGGTGGCCTTTTCAAGGCATTTGGCCTCAGAGGGCAAAAGAGATATAAAATAATAATTAGTGGGGATGATGGGGAGGGGGAGCCATGAGAAGTTTGAGGAATAATAAAGAGCTATGGAAGAGCCTCAGTGGAGAGTGGGATAGTGAATTGATAAGGTAGGCAAAGTAAGATTGCCTAGCAGCAGTGAACACCAGTGGACCTGGTCAGAACAGTAGCATGATTTCCTCCAATTTCATTTAGCAGCACATGTGAAGCAGTAAAGGCAACAAATGGTGGGAGTGATCCAAGGCACAGCATAATCAATATGATGGGGTGTGGGGGGTAGGGATTAAAGAGAAGAAGACAGTGTAGTTGAATCGATTCACTAAGGGTTGAGGTGGAGAGAAGAGGGGAGAGTGGTCAGTGCAGGGGAAATGACCTGGGACATCTGGGGATGAATGTAAGCCATAGAGGGTATGATGGAGATTGACTTGACTGAGATAGATGTTCATATTATGTGGCAAGTAAGAAGGAACAGATAGTGGAAGACTTTGGAGGCTGCACTGGATTTGGAGACACAGGACCTGGGTTTGAATCTTAATCTAATAATTAAGAACTATTGTTGGGCCCTTCTTTACCACTGAGGGACGCCCCCCTGCACTGGACCCAAGCATGTGGTTTGGATCCAGTTTAAGCTGGCCTCTAATAAAAGGAATTTGATTTCCTTTTCTCATACTCCAGCTTGTTAAATTTCACCCTCATCATTTGGGACAAATTTGCCGATAGCTAAGTTATGGCTCACATCTAGGGTTTCTCCAAAAAGGAGGGAATAATATATATAATAATATAATATATAATATGAATCAGATATGGAACAAGTGATTGATTTATTCTTACACACAAAAAAATGCTAAGCATAAAAGACAGCATACAATAATAGAACAACTTAAAACAAAATTCATTCTCTTAATATAATAGTCTATGGAGAGGATGATACTTAGACTTCATCAGAACATAAAGCATTTTGTAGAACTGCCATTTAGGCATTTTACATTTGACCTTGACTCTACACTCTCCAAACAACTTCAGGTATATGATTGCTGATAAACTGGCCAGTCTTAAGTCAGACCATCCTCTCCAAGATCAAACTAAATCTTTTGAATTGTTAAGACCTCTGTAATGCCATGCATGAACAGCTTCCCAAAAGAATGCTACTGTGAACAGCTTTTAAGGTTCTGATTACACAGTATAGTGAACACTCCATTTATTCCATTACAAATCAAGGCAAACAAACATTCACAACAAATCACAATATAATATTCACAACATTACATCTTATCACAGAAAATCACAATATAGTGTTCACAATAGCTTATTAACATTAGAATGGCCACATAGTTTTCACCAAAGTAGCCACAGTATTTGTGGCCAAAGAACAAAAGGATAATCATCTGGTTTCCCTAAGGGGGAAACCCTCCTTACTTAATCATTCAATCAATTTACAATACAATAATCAATCTTCCATTCATGGGGCAATCATAGATTAACTTAATCAGTCACTTATCCAGTTTAACAATTACTAAGTACCATTAATTACTAAATACAATCATTAGAAAATTACACAAACCCTCCACTCCTCAGTGTCTAGTAAACTTCAATTTCATCACACGTTCAATATCCAAGGAGAGGCCTTTTCTTCATCTTGACTCGGAGTGGTCTCTCAGATTTCCTGGATCCCCTTCCATGGTCCCAGCTGCTACCTGAATCCACCAAACAGTCACCTGGATTCAGAGGCAGGCAGCTCCCAGGTCCTCGTCCAGTCCTCCGGGCAGCTCTTGGCACACACTAAAGTTCACAGGGTCTAGCACATCTCAAACCCTTCACCACTTCTGTTGCCGAGAACTCAAGGATCAACCAAGCCACAAACTAAACAAAGTCTTAGCATACCAATCATGCTTCTTCAGTCCTCCAGCAGTTCAGCTGGCCCTAGGACCCAGAAGGAATCTCAGCCTTCCAGGAGGCAGCAACTTCAGCCTTCACCAGATTCTGGTCTCAAGAAAATCTCCAATTCAGTTCTCAGTCAGCTTCCAGATGCTGGGGGAGAAATTTTCTCTCTCTCTCTCTCTCTCTCTCTCTCTCTCTCTCTCTCTCTCTCTCTGTCTCTTTCTCTTTCTCTCTCTCTGTCTCTTTCTCTTTCTCTCTCTCTGTCTCTTTCTCTTTCTCTCTCTCTGCTGGCTTCAGTCTCCATGATTCTTCCTCTACCAGGAGCCACCAGGAGGAACATTCTTGATTTCAATTCTCTGTCTCTGGAATTCTTCTTATATACACACGCTGGCCTCTTGTCTCAGCCAACCCTCTCTTGCGTGTCAGCAACAGGAGACAGAGTTCACACCCTCTGCCTCTTTCACAGAAGTACTTAGCCCTTAGTTACTAAGTACCAAGTACCTGCTAAATTAATTACCATTACAACCTCCAACCTTGGATACACCTGTTTCAGAAGAGATGATCATTCACCTAAAAACAGAAAAGAACAAGCTCAGAATTAGAAAAGGAAACCAGGCACCTGGGTGTCTAGTTTGGTGCCCCCCCCCCATTACCTGCCAGATGGGTGAAGTTGGCATGATGCTGGAGTGGAGAGTGCATGCCCTTCCACTCACCTCCCAGCAATCTTGTTATATTATGTCATGTAGAGCCCACAACACTCTATAGTTAGGCAATAGTTAACAAAATAAATAAAAATTCAATAAAACAAAGATGATATCAGCATGGGGTTTTCTAAGTCAATATGTAGCCCTCAGAGATCTGCAAGTATGGCTTGCTAGCACTGATTTCTATGAGTTTCATACCACTGCTTTAGAGTCTCTGACCAAGATACCTCAAGCCAAAAGCTGCCTTTTCTTTTAACTGATGCAGCACCTTACTCCTCTGCCACCATCACAGGGTGGGGGTGAGGACCAAGGGACCACTCAGGGTTTGCCACATCACACCAAGTAAATTCGTTTCAGTACTTATTGACCATATGGCCAGAAACAGGCCCAAAGCTCCCACATGGTCCATTGGAACCAGGAAGAGCATCTCTTGGTACATTCAATGGAATGGGCTTTGTAGACCAAATGAGCCTTTGCTACTCTAGCTCTGCCATTTACTAATTGTGTGACTTTTGGCAAATCACTTAAATTTTGAGACTATCTGCAAAATGAGGAGAATGAACTAAATTTATGATCCGTTCCAGCTCCAATGATCCTGCCTTCAAGAATGCCCAAGTATCTCTTCTCCTTAAAAAAAGGACCCTATCATCCACTCATGTTATTGTCCAACGTTCCTCTTCTCTTTCTCAGCAAAAACCCTGGAAAAAAGTTTGTTTTCCTTTTCTCTCACTCTCCAACCCTTTGCAATAGGACTCCTCATCTCATTGTTCAACAGAAACAGTTCTCTCCAAGGCTGATACAAATTGATGCTGAGTGAGAAGGGCTGAACCAGGAAAAACTTGTACACAATCACGGACACATCGTATGTGTGATGGCTAACTTTGATAAACTGGACTCTTCTCAGCCACACACAGTTATAAGACAACTCTACAAGTCTCAGGATGGAAGGAGATACCTACATTCAGAGAAAGATCTAGAAAGAACAGAGTTTAAATGGAGACTGAAGCAATCTACATGCTCTCACTTTTCCATGTTTGGTTTCATTTCCTTTTTCCCACTGTTCACTCCATTGGTTACAACCCTTCTATACAACCAGACCAATGTCCAATGTGAAAGTATTTGCAGATCCTATACTTGACTGCGTGCCGCCATGGACGGGGGAGGGGAGAAAGGGAGGGGAGAAAATTTGAAACTCAAGGGACTCTGGAACCCAATCTTATAAACTAAAAGTAAACAAACAAATCAATTTAAATAAAAAAAAGAAACAACAACAAAAAAAGAAACCGTTCTCTCCAAAGTTACCCATAAGATTTTTATGACTGAATCTGATGACCTTTTCTCAAGCCTTGTCCTTTTTGACTTATCTGCTACACCTGAAAATTGAATACCATTTCCTCCTGTAAATTTTCTCCTTTCTGGGTTTTTGTGACACCTTTCTCCTGCATTTTTTTTTAACTGTGTGGTCCCTCCTAAACTGTCTCTTTTGCTTACTTATCTGTATTACACCCCATATCCATGGAAGTTCCCCAAGATTCTGTCCTAGGCAGAGGGCCCCCCGATCTCTGCAGACTATTTCTTGGTGACCTTATCCCTTCCCACATGTCCACGTGAATGAACCACAAATCTAACCCTAGTCTTTCACCTAAGCTTCAGTCCTGTGTCTCCAATTGCCCGTTGGGCATTTCAAACCGAACATCACCACATTGTAGGAATTTGTTTTTCTTGACTATGTTTGTTACAAGGGTTTTGTTTTTCTTTTTATTTCCTTTTCAATTCAGGGGAAGAAGGTGAATAAAAATAAATGCTTGTTAATTGAAGTTTTAAATTTAATTTAAGTTTTATTGACTGTACCAGAAGCATCTTAAACTCAACATGTACAGAACGGAATTCATTCTCTTTCTACTAAAACCCTTTTCTCTTCCAAACTTTCCTATTCATGTCAAAGGCACCCATCATATTTCCAGCATCCCAGGTTTTTTACCTCACCATTATCTTTATTCCTGACTCTCCCTCACCCCACATATCTAATCAGTGGACAAATCTTCCAGTTTCTACCTCCAGCCTCTATCAGAGATGCACATGTCTTGCATCCACCCCCTTCTTGCTGTTCATACAGAGATCACCTTCATTTAGCTCCTCATCACTGTTCACCCATATTACATCAGTGGCCTCCTAGTTGGTCTTCCTGCCTCAAGTCTCTATCAGCTTCAGTCCACTCTGAACACTGATGCTTAAATAATTTTCCTTAAGCACAGATTTGACCATATCACTCCTCTTCTTAATCAATTCAAATGGTTCTTATTGCCTTTAAAATCAAATACAGAGTGTCCCAAAAACCTTAGTGCATTTAAAAGCTATTAAAACCTTAGAAGGGGCAGTTAGGTCGTGCAATAGATAGAGTACTGGCCCTGGAGTCAGGAGGACCTGAGTTCACATCCAGCCTCAGATACTTCATACTTACTAGCTGTGTGACCCTGGGCAAGGCATTTAACCCCAATTGTCTCATACACACAAAAACAACTTTAAAAGTCCTCACAATCAAGTCCCAGCCTATAGGACATTACTCCTGCATTCTACAGCACAGCCACACTGGTCTTCTCTTACACCTGACTCTCCACCTCTGAGTCTTTGCACAGGCCTTTCCTTTTGCTGGCAGTGTGGTTTCTCCTCATCTCCACCTTCAAGCTTCCTCTCTCCTAAATGCCACTGTATTAAACAACTTTGTATTTATTTGTATTCATTCTATCTATATGCATTCTGTACATATTTTATGTATATAGATATATGGTTTTTGTTTTCCCCATTATAATGTAATTTCCTTGTGCCTAGAGATTATTTCATTCTTTGTATCTGTAATCCCAGTGCCTAGTTATAGTTCCTGACATATTGGCACTTAAAAATGCTTGTAGATTAATCCATTGATATAATGCAGAAGAATTGAATTTGCTCTTGTGGAAGTGTAATATGCAGGAATTTTGTACTAATGGTGCTCCAGAAATAATTATGAGGCTCACAAAAATACGAGTAACTGGGCTAGGAGGTTTTACTTTTTTTTTTTTTTAAACTATGTATTAGATTTGGTTACATCTTGTTTTGACAGACACTTATCAAAACATGACTATTGGGACATCTGGATTTAAAGGTCATTTTAAAATGTTTTAAATAACTATTTTGGGTTAATTAGTACGTTTTAAAATTCATAATAAATCACTTAAGGAAGGAAAGAAAAAGAAGGGGAAAAGGAAGGAAGGAAGAAGGAAAGAAAGAGAAAGAAACAAAATTAAGAGAAGGAAGGAAGGAAAG
>CM053591.1:135048527-135072819 GCA_028646515.1 Pseudochirops corinnae
TTTATTTTGAGGGGGGAAGACAAGGCAATTGGGGTTAAGTGACTTGCCCAAGGTCACATAGCTAGTAAGTATGTCCACTGTCTGAGGACAGATTTGAACTCAGGTTGTCCTGACTCCAGGACCTGTGCTCAGTTTACTGAGTCACCTAGCTGCCCTCCCCCCCCCCCCAAGGTATTTATAAAGTTTCACATAATATTTCTGCATAACCAGAGACTCTTAGCTATAATACCTGCCTATCTATCTGAATAATTAATTAAAATAATGCATACATATCTTTTCAGCACATGTGAAATTGGGCAACTTTACTTTTTTATAGTTTGGAACACTTGTAATTATCTGTTGAACTAACTTTTCAGTGTGTAAACCATTTGAAAGTAAATTGATTACTTTTGAAAGTCAGATTAGCTCCTATCATTAGGATAGCATTCATTCAACAAATTCAGTTTGGTAAATATTTATGGAACATACTCATGTTACTTATTGTCAAAGTTTATATGTTATTATTTTTGTTCATGCCAACCCTTTTATCTTATTCAATGTGATATTATATATTTTAGTTTAATTTTTAATCATTTCTTTACTCTTTTGAGAAAGGGAAAATCCCGGTTACCAGATTGTCATGACACCTAGTATTTTTGATGAAATTTTACCTGCAGTTAGTTATAGAGCTATAGTTTGTTCTTTTGTTCTTGGGCATTCTTGTTTTGCTAGAAATAACTAGGTCTGAATCAATAATAATAATAGTAGTAGGACCTAACATTTACTCAGCACTTACTATGTTCCAGGTGAAGCAGCTAGATGGCTCAGTGGATAGAGCAGTAGGCCCAGAGTCAGGAAGACCTTGGTTCAAATGTGACCTCACACTCTTATGCAGCTGTGTAATATTGAGCAAGTCACTTAGCCTCTGTTTCACTTAATCCACTCAGGAAGGAAGTGGCAAACAATGACCCTGTACAGGGTCATGGAGTCGGACTCAGCTGAATGACTGAACAACAACATGTGCCAGGCAGTGTGCTAAGCACTTTATAATTATTATTTCATTTGATCCTCATAACAGCCCTGGGAGGTAAGTGCTGTGTTATCCCCAGATAATAAATGAAGAAACTGGGGCTAACAGAAGTTCAGTGACTTGTCCAGGATTACACAGCTGGTAAGAATCTGAGGCTTGCTTTGAATTCGGGTCTTCTGGACTTCAGGCCCAAAGCTCTATCCACTGCACCACCTGCCTGTATCACTAGGAGAAGTTAAGGCTGTTCAGTGTAGGCAGCAGTGGTCCTTTTCCTGAAAAATGTCTCTGATTTCCAGCTGTCAGTATTCTTTTTCCATGTTGCACTTGGGCTCCCCTTCGAAACAGCAGGGGAAAGGGCATACACATGGAGATGATAGAGCTTCTGCCTACACTATATTCTGCTTCTTTGTATTCACCCATACTAGAAATATATGCCCTCCACATTGCTACCTGTTGAAATCTTTGATTTCCTTTGAGGTTTAGCTCAAGTGTCACTCACTCTGTGAAATCTTTCTTTCTTTCTTTTTTTTCCCCAGGAATAAAACCTTTATTGGATTTTTAAAAACAAAATAATTTTTTAAAAAAGAGTCCCCAAAAAATAAATGAAAAGGAAGTAAACACAGTTAGCAGTATTATTTACACTTAAGAGCACCAAAGAGTTCCAGGTTGTTTTTTTGTGGTTTTTTTTTTTTTTTTTTGGTAATGCAGTAATCTCTAGATGGGTTTTTAATGTTCAGAGAAGCTATGTGAACTAAAGAATTCTCATTATCAGATCCTAAATCAGAGTGCAGTTTTTTTTTTTATTATATAGTTGTAGAGTTCAGTTTCCCCATCAATCCTTATGGGGTATTTGTTCCCCCTTTTTTTGGTTTTGTTTAGAGTTTAATTCATTATCATCATAGTAAAAAATTCTGTGAAATCTTTCTTAACTGAAAGTGATCTTTCCTCCAAATTTTCTTAGAGAACTGTCTTTAATATTTTCTTTGTCTTCATCATATACTACCTTTTCTCATGTGTATCATGTGTATCCCATTCTCTATTCCATCCCTAAAGCCTCTTGAGTGCACTGACTACATTTTTTCCTCATCTTTATATGTTCATGCATATATATCAAGAGAGTGGCAGGATGGCATAGTGTAAAGAGAGCTAGTCTCAAATTCAGGAAGACTGGGGTTCAGTAAACTATCTCTTATTACTTAAAAGTTCTTTCTTATAGAAGACTATGCTACAGAACATTAAGACTCCATGTTGCTGCCATTTTCCTGGTTGGAGAATGGTTAGCTGTGTGTGTCAGTTAACATCTTACTGCTCCAGGCATCTTCCTAATAATATAGGCTACAGAGAATGTGCTGACCTGCACTGGTAAAGGGAATTACTTCACTTGGGAGTACCCTATAGTATGTCCAGTGAATTACTCATAGTAGGAACTAAGGCATAATTATGTACTACAAAGTAGTTTCTGCTCAGTGTTATCTTTGAGCCTTCTTTCAGCTTCTTCTGGGTAGGCCCTTGTATTATACTATGGTAACACTCTTTTGTGACTAGAAGCTGGAAGTAGAGTCATCAGGATACATGCTGCCATATACTCTCATTTGTTTGTTTTTTTAACCTTAAAAAGAGGTATAAAATTTATCTCCTGAATTTTTGGATTTAAAAGCAGAATAAATTTGTGGAGCGTACTGTAAAATAATACAACCTCAAGTTCTTAATCAGGGAGGAAAATTGATATTAAATTTGGCTTTTAAGGAATCTACATTTTTCTTAATTTATTCTAATGTGTGAATCATACAAGATGAGTTAATTAAAACATGTACTTGCATATTATCCTCTTGTAGAAATTGTTGGTTGACATTTCTTATGAATATTTGCAGGAAAGAGAAAGTGATGAAATTTGAATTCCAGGGTTTTTACCACTTTCTCGTTCTCCATAAGAGGCAAGTCACTTAACAGTAACAGTATTAATAATTAGTCTTATTTCTATCATAATATAAATTTGATCTTGGGAGAAGCCCTTCAATTTAACAAACATGTTAAGTATGTGTATTTCATCACACATTAAATCTCTGCTGTATGGATATGGCAATGTGCTAGAGAGATGAAACAAACAAAATAATCAAAATGCACAAAATTTGCTCAGAGAGGTACAAAATGAATGATTGGATGTGGTGTGTGTGCCAGGAAAGCTTTTTTGGAAGAGGTAGAGTTTGAAAAGGGTTTTTAAAGGAATTCTCTAAAGCAAGAGAGAGGGTTCCTATTCCAGGCACAGGGAAAAGTGGGAGGTGAGAAAGCAGTTTGGTTACAGTATGTAGAGTGCACAGAGGGGAGTAATGCTAGATAAAGCTGGAGAGGTATGATAGAAGACATATCTGTATATACAAAGTAAATAGAAAGAGAACAGACACAAGGAAATAGCAAAGTAGGTTAAATATAGGGTAGTCTAAGAATCAGGGCACTGATAATTGAAAGGGATTGGGACAGTCTGCAAAGTTAAGTTGGGGGCAGTGTTGTGAAAGGCTTTAAAAGCTAAACAGGAGATAATTTTGGATTTTTGAAGCACAACAGGAAGCCACTGGATTTTAAGTAGGGTGTGGCATGGTCAGATTTGCCCTTTGGCAGCAGTGTGGTATGGGATACCCATGCCACTGACAGAAATAGCAAAGTTAGAAGAGAGGGGAGGTTTAGGAGGAAAGATGAACTTGTTTTGTTTTTTTTAAATAAATGTTGAGTTTGAAGTACAAGTGGGACATTTAGGGAGAGATATTCTATAGACAATGAATTTCACATAATTTAGGAATGAAAAATTAAAATATTATAGCATTCAGATTATTCAGTTGGAAAAAACATTATCAATATCCAACATTTGAATTATTCAAATGGAAGAACATTATCACTATCCAGAGTAATCTGGAAACTACAGACCCATAAAAATTTAAAGTTGGAAGGGATCTCAGAAGTCATCTAGTCCAATTCCCTCTCAGCATGAATTCCTTCTACCACAACAATAAAAAAAAAGCTAATGTATATAGTATATTAAGGTTGACAAAGCTCTTTACATATATATTATCTCATTTGGTCCTCCATCAACTCTCTGGGGTGGTTTTTAGATTTTTATTATTATTTTATGAATGTAAGGATTAAAGAAGTTGTGTCTTGCCCAGGGTCATATAGCTAAGTGTTTGAAATAGGATTAAAACTCAGGTGTTCCTGACACCCAGCTCAACACTCTGCTATACTACCTAACTGCCTCAGTTTGCTGACAAAGGGTTGTCCAACTTCTGCTTGAAGACCTCTAATAATAAGGGAACTCACTAGGTCTTAAGGGAGATCATTTTTGATAACCTCCAATTGTTAGGAAATTCTTTACATTGAATACTATTTTTCTAAATTAGGCTAAATCTTCTTAGAAGTAGTGTGATGCATTTGAACGTAAGTCTGAATTTGGAGCTAAAGGACCCAGATACAAACTCCCTATTATTTACTTACCTTGGTCAAGTCACTCTCTTTGAGTCTTAGTTTCCTTATCTGGAAAACTGAGCAGTTAGACTAGACAGTCTCTTAGGTCCCTTCTACCTCTGAGTCTTTCCAAATATCTGTTCCTAGGGTGCTCAGTTCCAGATATTTTGAAAAGGAAAAAGGAGAAAACAATGTCCATGAAGTAATATTTGTACATTGACATTGGTCATTCCCTAGTTAAAGTTTAACTAAAAAAGGTAAACAGAGCATGAATATGACTTAGATTAATTGAAGATCACGTGATTTAGAGCTAGAAGGAACACCAGAGAGTATCCATCAGCCAACTGATCAACAAGTATTAACTATGTATTTAATGTGTTCCAGGCACAGTGCGAGGCAGGGGGTGGTGTGTGTGTATGTGAGTGAAACAAGTACAAAGAAGGAAACAATCTCCGCTTACAAGGAGTTTACATTGTAATGGAGGAGGCAGGGATGACACATACAAATAAATGTAGCATAAACATAAAGTGAGTTATTACAACTATATACCTGCTTGTTAAATAGAAGGTAGTTTACTAGAAAAAAACATTAGCAATTGGGGGAAATTAAGAAAGGTTTCATGTAGCAGATGGTGCCAAAGAGGAAGAGAGGGAATCTATGAGGTAGAGGTAAGGAGGGAATATGTTTCAGAAATGGGGGACAGCCCATGCAAAAGCATGAAGATGGAAGATACAGTGTGTCATGTGTGAGGAACAAAGAGAAGGCAAGTTTGGCTAGTGTACAGGAGGGGAAATATATATATATATAGTGAGGCTGGAAAGATAGTTTGGGGACTGGTTGTCTAGGACTTAAAAGCTAGATAGAAAGGGTTACATATTATCTTAAAGTCAATAGGAAGCGACTGGCAAGAGTCAAATGGTCAGGTCTGTGTGGGAAAGGAAAATTAATTTGGCAGCAGTGTATAGGGTGAACTGGGGTGGCAAGAGCCTTGGGGCGGAAAGACTAGTTAGGAGACTTACAAAAATCTAGGCAAGAAGTGATGTGGTCTTGAATGAGGGTGGTGGCTGTGTGAATGGAGAGATATAGAGGTAGGAAGAGGGAGATTTGGCAACTGCTTGGATATACATTGTGAAGAAGAGCGAGGAGCTGGTTATGAACCAGCAAGCCTTGAAAGGACCATGATGCTTTTTGACAGAAATTGAGACATTTGAAAGAGGGGAGCATGTAGCAGGGAAGAGAATGAGTTCAGTTTTGGACATGTTGAGATGTTAGAAGCAACCAGATGGTATAGTGGATAGAACACTGGGCCTACAGTCAAAAAGACCTGAGTTCAAATGTAGCCTCAGAGAGTTACTAGCTGTGTGACCTTGGGCAAGTGACTTAACCTCTGTTTGCTTCAGTCTCCTCAACTGTAAAATGGGAATAATAATAGCACCGATCCCACAGGGTTGTCAGAAGTATCAAATCAGATAATACTTATAAAGCATTTAGTACAATTCCTGGCACATAGTAGGTATTATATAAATATAATTAGTAGGTATCATAATTAATATTACTCATTTTGGTAAGTATTATAATTAATACAATTAAATTAGTAGGCATTGTGTAAATATTATAAGTAACATAATAAATAAATAGGTCTTATATGAATGCTGCTACTGCTACTGCTGCTGCTGCTGCTACCGTGACTACTACTACGACTACTATAATTATGACTACATCCACTTTGAAATATCATATAGTTTGTTTCCCAGCACCAAAACTTGGGAAAGAGACAAGGATTATCTGAGAGTGATCTGCATAGAGATGATAGCCTATGGGAGCTAATTGAATTACCAAGAAAAGTCCAAATCCTTGATTTTACAGATTAGGAAAATGAGACCCATTGAAGTTAAAGGACTTTCTCATGAACACACAGGTAATAAAAAATAGAGCTGATATTTTCATTGATTGCCTCAGTCCAAAGCGATGGGATTGTGTCAATCTTTTCCCTGGTCTAGTTTTTCGTTAATTTATTTGTGTGGATTTTTTCCATTTTGGCTCCATTTATTTCTCTGGATTTGGGCCACCTAGATTTAGAGGTAGAAAAGGCTTCAGAGACCATCTGGTTCAATCTCCTCATTATATGGATGAGGAGAACTGAGGCCAGGAAGGATAAAAGACTTGTCCAGGGTCACATAGATAGTAAATTCCAGTAAATTCGAACTCGGGTCCTCTGACTCCAAAGCTGGTGCTCTTTCCACTAGTTTGAAGAACATTAAATCTTTCCAGGAATGGCCACTCCTAGTAGAGCAAGAGGGAAAAAATCACCCAAGCCTTATTTGTCCCAGAAGTGCAGAGTGGGGAACAAAGGAAGCCAGAAACAGAGAACAGTTCAATAGATGAGGTGTCTTCTCTTTTCTGGGCCGTGTAGCCATCATGCTGGGACAGGGACATAAAGGAGAGAGAAGAAGAAACTGTTGGTGAGGGAAATTAACTTGTCCTGTTGTCAGCTCAGCATTTTCTTTGGCAACTTTTGGAATCCTTTCTTAAGAGGCCAAAACATGGGGAGATTCTACAGGGACTCTTCGTTTTGTCTTCACTTTCTCCAGCAGTGTGGTATATTGGATAAAGATACTGTAACTTGGAGTGAAGACTGAAGTTCAAATGCTGCTTTCGACACTTAGTAATAACTCTATGACCTTGGGCAAGTCAGTTACTTTCTCTGCTTCAAGATTCCCATCTGTATGAGAATATTGGACTTGGATTCCTTCAAGCTCTAAATCTATGATCCCTCTCTTTTTAAATTCAAGACACATTTTTGCTGCATTTTCAGAATATTTTATAAAACAAGGAACCTCATACCTTATACCTTTTAAAAATAATAAAGATTCTTATTCTGTACTATTTCGACATCTCTCTCGGGAACTTCAATAAATGAGACAGGTTAGCAACCACAGATATTTATTAAATGTCTACTACTATATATTAATTTCAAGGTGTTAGGTGTGTTAGGTGCTAGGTGTTTATATAGACAGAAACATGAGACATGTTACTGGTCTTCAGAGACTCCAGGATAAAAATTCCAGTGAACTTGACATATCTGTTCTCATGTATAATCTAGTAATGGGCAAATCTTATCTATACTTTTCATCTGTGGATTTTGCTTTTGTGTTGTCTAGCAGTCTTTTTAACTGTGTATTTCTGTGTTACATTATGGAGTCCTTTGGTGAAGACTTTGGACCCCCATTTCAGAAGGTTGTTTTTAAATTCATAAAATAAAATACTTTGGATTACAAAGGAAATCAATTAAATTGAAACAAAGATGTAATTTTTCTATCCAAACAAACAGACTCCCTGAAATCAATCCTTAGACCCTAGTTTAAGAACCCTTTAACTAGATCAAGTCTTTTCTTTTATCTAGAAAGATAGTGTCATTAGTTGGTCTCATAATCCTTATAAGAGAGTATATTTAAAATGAATAGGTAATTGGGGAAACTGTGGAAAACAAAGGTTTTTTGTTAAGCTGGAACTTGTTTTATTTGTGTTTCGGACCTCTGTTGTTCCCCACTCCTCAGATATACCAATTAATCTGTGGTAAGATATTTTTAAAAACCAAAACCAAACCAAAAAAAATGCCATTGTGATGTTAAGAAAAGAAATGATTTGTATATTCTGAAATATAGCATTTTTTATTAACATGTTATAGGGAATTTTAGTTATACTTTGAAATCACAATTGTGTTTATTATAAGAAGTTTGTTTTCTGGGAAAGAAACTATTGCCTCAGTTATTTGCCCCATTACTGCAAGGTTTCCTGTGTTGTTTATTACAGATAGTTCATTCTGACAGCTCAGATAAACAGAAGCCAAACAGACAAATATGTTCAGAAAAAGTCCCTGAACTTAAATTCAGGGTAAAGATAAAGGATTCAGTCTTCTCCAGTTCAGATAAATATATTATAGCTACTGAAAAGAAAAAAGGAGTGTTAAATGTCATTCATGAGTTATTTGGTTACTGAGTAATAGCAAAGCTTTTAAAAATATTCCTTCAAACAGATTTTGTGGGCAAATTATTTCAATAAAGTATCTACCCTTAAGTCATACTTTAGTCTTTAAAGATTCAATAAAAATATTCCTTATATCTTTGTCAGAAAGTAAAAGATATTGTATCACATTGAACTGTGCAGTCCTGCCCATGATCCTTGCCATTTTGACTTTTCAATATTTTGGATATAACTTTCTTTTGTTTTGGTGTTTGTGTCCGTAGTGCTAGTACAATGCCCTATATACAACAGGAACTTAATAAATGTCTTTTCAATCAAACTGAAATTGTTGGAGAATAACTTGTAGAAATTTATTAGCGTGCACTTGATTCCATTCTACTATAGTTTGGCTCTTCAGTACATTCCTACTGTTTTCACATATCGTAGTTATCCCATTTTCCACTTCCCTTCATCCCCTGCCATCTCCAAGTAAACTCTAGCCTCAGATTTTAATATAGGAGAAAAATTAAGTAGATAAGCAGAATATAAGATTAGTTAAAAACGAGGGAATCTGCTCTATGTAGTTATATTTATTTTTTACTGTTACCTAGAAGGAAAATAGCCAGAGAATAACTAAAAGACGTTAGTACTTGATAGCATTTGTATAAGGAAGTCTATTGGGGCAGCTAGGTGGTGCAGTGAATAGAGCACTGGCCCTGGAGTCAGAAGGACCTGAGTTCAAATTCGGCCGCAGACACTTAACACAAAAACTAGCCATGCGACCTTGGGCAAGTCACTTAATCCCAGTTGCCCTCCCCCCAAAAAATTGTACCCCCTCTTCCCCCAAATAAGGAAGCCTATTAGTGGCAGCATGAAGTAGGGGAAAGAACACTGGACTTAGAGTCAGGAGAGCCATGTTTGAATCCTGGAAGAACTGTGACTCCGACATTTATTTAACAGTGGCATGATGAAAGACCAGTCACTCAGTCTCCCTGATCCTTAGTTTCCTTATCTTCAAAATGGAATAATAATGCTCCACTGAACTTAATGAGTTGTAAGGAGAATATTTTGTAGGCATTAAAATGGCATATATATGTTGTAGGTATATTTTGGAAGGCTAACCTGAGCAAGTTCAGTCTGTCCTTCACATGACAAGTCTTTCAAATACTTCAAGACATTTAACTTCTCTCTCTTAAGTACCCTTCTGCAAGCTAAATATCCTCAGTTCCTTTGATTGGTCCTTATGTGATATGGACTCAAGACTCTTCTTGGTTATTTTCCGACACTTTGCAACTTATGGGTGTTCTTCTTAAACTGTGGTACCCAGAACTGAATACAGTGAAGTCTGGTGAAGTATTCATCCCCAACTAAGATCTGACAAGGGAACACTAATACCTCACTCCTGGTGGATGCTATACCTTCTTTATGCATCCCAAGATCACACTATCTACTTAGAGTGCTTACTTCTGTTGAATATTGAATTTGCATCCAACTAGGACCTTCAGATCTTTTTCAGAACAGCTCTCTAACAATGCCTTCTCATATTATATTTGTGAATTTTTTTTTGATATCCAAGTAGAGACTTTGCATTTATCTCAATTGAATTTCAATTTGTTAGATTCAGCCTAATGCTCCAATCTTTAAATATACTTTTCAGTCCTGTCATTCACTGCGTTAGCTGTCCCTCCTAGCTTAGTGTCATTTGTAAGTTTGATGAGCAAACTATCTCTGCCTTTATCCAAATACTTGATTGACATTGTTAAACAGTATTCTGACCAAACATAGATCTTCTGGCTACTCCACTGGACAATTTCTATCACATTGACCATTAATAAGTGTTCTTTGAGTATTGCCACCCAACCAGTTCTAAATCCGTTTGACTGTATAATTGCTTAATCCATATACTTCTTTACATAATAGTGTTGTGGTTTGGGGTGCTGAGAACTCTGAAATGCAAGGGTACAGGATGGATCTACTTTGAAAGAATTTGACCACTCAATTTGATCACCTTCTTTCAGTCAAGAGTAGTGAGGTTTTATATAGGCAGGCAAGATTTCTAGAAAATCTGCTATTGTGTCACTAGTAAGAGTGGGTGAGATTCTAAGAATTTTCAAAATTTAATTGGGGATTGATATTTATATACAAGAAAAGATTGTGATAAGAGTTGGATGGGATTAAGTAGTGACAAGTAGCCTGCTGTAGTTCAGTTACAGATGGTGGAAAGGAGTTAAGTGATCTGAGAGCCACCGTGAAAGGACAGTTAAAAGGATTATTGAGTATCTAGGTAGAGTGGGATGGACCATCAGATGCCTCAGGCGAAAGGCCAGTGTGAGAAAGTTTAGGAGCATTTAGGGGTTCAGGTCCCATAACCCCATCATTATGAGATACTTTAACAAAAACTTTGCTAAAATCTGGGTAAACCTCTGTTTTTAGCTTAGTGATGTTTTAGAGAGGAGAGAAAGATAAAGCTAGTATATGACTTGATTTTGATCATGCCATTTTGTCTCTTTGTAACTGATGTTTCCCTGTCAATTTCTTCACCAACCATCTCTTAGTGACATGTTGTGGAATTTCCCCTAGAATTGAAGTCAGACTCATTGTCTTGTAGTTTGTAGATTATCTTCTCTTTCCTTTTAAGGAAATTTACCATTTTCTCACATTGTGGCACCTCTTCTGTTTTCCAGGGAGCTTTTAGCCAGTCTGCCAGTTCTTTTGGGACTGGAGGATAGAGTTCTTCTGGGCCAGATGATTTGAATCCCTCAAGGGAAGATAGATTCTCTCTTTCTGTCTCTTTAACTTATCTTTTATGAGATGAGGCTTAGAGGAAACCAAGGATTCTAAAAGATAGAAGTGAGAAGGGAAAACATTCCACGCATGGCAAAGTGGACAAAGGATAGAATGTCAAGACCAACTAGACCAGTTAGGCTGAGTGTAGTATGTCCTTGCTGTGGATTTGCGATTCTCCCCCTCCTCCAGCTTGGGTTTCTTGGGAGACCCCTTTGCTTTTCTGCTTCTAAACACAGAACTCTGCAGGCTGTGCATTTCTGGCCTATCTCTGATCTGACTGGGAGGCTACTGGCTTTTTTATTTCCTGCTTTAGTGTTGACTTTGCCGATGACTCTTTTTTCTATTGCCCATGACCTTCTGGCTTACCTTTTGTGCAATTCTAGAAGTCATATCCTATAGTTTTTACATTAGATTTATTGATTATTTAGTTTTCTGGAAATTTTAGGATTTTGCTGGTGTAAGTATATAAGAGTTGGGCAGCCTGTTGCTATTTACACATGCAGCCATTTGGGCTAGAAGTTCCCTGTTTATAATTTCTTAACAGCTCAGTAAAATTATGTTACATTAATGTACCATAGTTTGTTAGTCTTTTCCCAATAGATGGATGCCTTCTTTGTTTCCAGTTCTTTGCTCTCACAAAAAGTGTATCTATAAATATTTTGGTATGTATTGGACTTTTCTTTTTCTCTGACCTCCATGGAGTGGATAGATGCCTACCAGTGGAATTTGCATCAGGGAATAAAGAAGCTATTTTTTTCAACATAATTCTAAAGTACTTTCCAAAATGGTTAGACCAATTTACAGTTCTAATAGCAGTGTGTTATTATGACTTATCTTCCTGCAGCATATGTAGTATTAACTATTTCTATGCTTTTGACATCTTTGTTAATTTGCTGAGGGGAAACTTCAGTTCTTTTGATTTGTATTTACCACACTAGTGAATTGAAGCAGTCTTTCATATGGTTAATAGTTTGCAGGTCTTATTTTGAGGACTATTAATATGCTTTGACCACTTATTCACAGATGAATGATTCTTGGTTTGATCACACTTTAAAAATTCCTTATATATCTTGCCTATCAGAACCTTGTTTTATTTGTATTCATATACAAAAAATTTTCTCCTCTCTCAACAGTTTCTTATCCTAGCTAAATTGCTTTTGTTCTTATAAAAGTTTTTCAAATTCATGTAATCAAGATTATCTTTTTTATCATTTGTGATCACTTTTATCCCATGTGATTAAGAGTTCTCCTTTTAGAGATGGAATGTTATGTTTTCTTTTGTTTTTCATTTTCTTATAATAGCTAAATAATATTTCAGACAGATAACATGGCTAGATTTTACACAACCAAACTACTTAGGATCCTAAAACCTACATCTCCTTCATTCCTCCTCTCTTCTCCTTATATTTTTGTTCATTTATCTTTCCATACAGTTTCGATCAGGTGTTTTTGTGACCTACCAAGAAATTGTGCATGGAGACTTAGCTTGGGTTATTAGAGTTCCCACTCTGAAAAATGGTTTTTCTTCCCAGTATTATAGGTTTGCTCTGAGTCTCTGATTCCCATTTGTATTTCCAGGCTTTAGCCTGGATGTATGATATGTATGGGTCTTTCTTGCTCAAACTTCTTCCATAATCTTTATGATTCATCACCCTGCTAACTTTCTAACAGGGCAAGATGAGTTTCTATACCATAGTAGCTGTTTATCTTATTTCCCAGTTGCGTGTAAAAAACAAATTTTTAAACATTGTTTTTAAAACTTTGAGTTCCAGATTTTTTTCCCTTCTTCCTTCCTCACCCACCCCCACTGGGAAGATAAGCAATTCAATATAGATTGTACATGTGTAGTTAACCCAAATCACTTCCACAGTTGTTATATTGTGAAAGACTAACTATATTTCACTTCCTCCTATCCCGCCCCCCACTTATTCTATTTTCTCCTTTGACTCTATCCCTTTTCGAAAATGTTTGCTTCTAACTACCCTCTCCCCCAATCTGCCCTCCCTTCTATCATCCTCCCTCTTATCCCCTGCCCCCTATTTTCCTGTAGGGTGAAATACCCAATTGAATGTGTATGTTATTCCCTCCTTAGGCCAAATTCAATGAGAATCAGGTTGTCCCATTCCCTCAAAGAGTATTTGTTAAATGCTTACTAAATGTTGAACACTATGGGAAGCACTGAGAATGCCAGTACAAAAGTGAGAGTTGCTAGGCTTACATTCTAATAGAAAGAGAGAACATGTAGAAGAGAGCAGTGGCCAGGGAGAGAGGTTCTGGTTTAAAATGTTTCAGGGACGGTGAGTAGAATTTGGGGGAAGTAGAATGATACCTTCTTTCTAGGAACAATGGCAGTTGATTTGATTATGGTTCCAGAACTAGAAAGAAAAAAAAAGAGGAGGAAGGACATAGGATACCTATGCTGTGGTGTAGTGGTTGTTGAGAAGAAGCATAGCTGGACCCTGGCCTGGAGGTAGTGGGCAACTTTTAGGGCAATGGGGCCCCAAAGCTGGACTCCCACACATGAAAGGGTTAATTCTCCCAGGGATTAATTTCTAGGCCAGCAACTTGGCAGCTGGCAAAAAGAAATATGGGAGCATTTTACAAAGCATTTAAAAAGTAGTTTACAAAGCATTTTCCTCATAATTCATTAAGGTAAGTAGCTGCTATTATCCTCAAATTACAATGAGAAAACAGATTTAGAGAGATTGAAGGACTTGTCCAAGGTTCCACAGCTGTTAAATGGAAGAGTTGAGGCTGGAACCAGGGTCTCTTGATTCAGTGCAGGGTTCTTACTCTTGTGATTCTAAGATATCCATATCAAGATGTTTTTCTTCCAGATTTCCTCTGTATCCTGAAGACTCCCTGTCTTTAATACCACTTGCATGATGTGATGTGGCTCTATAGGGCCAATGCAATATTCATAGCACCCACGATCACTATAAATATACCTGTATGGTGCTCAATCACAAAATATAATAGACTCTCTATATAGAAGACAGAAGCAAGACATTAATTCAGACATCAGAAAACCAAATGCCAAAACCAGTAAGCTGATTCCATCATAGTAGCAAAGAAGTTAATAAGCCATAACAGCACAGAAAGCCACACCATCCTTTAGCCTTCCCATAAACACCAGCATAAGACCAACATTTACTCACAAGCCTATGGACGTGTGCTCTCTTCCCAACTGTCTAGCTGGCTCTGACTCCCAACTTCCTGTGGGCTCTGTTCCACCCTTCAGCAAACTCCTCCCACCACAGACTCCATGTGATTATATTCAGCCTATTAGGGGGCAGAGCTTATTTTCAAAGCAGGGAAGGTCTTCAAATTCCCTTAGGCTTATTAAGGTGCAGGGAAGACCCTCAAATTTCCATTACCATAACATACTCATCACCAAAATCTTTTCACAGTTTCACGTATAACATATTTCCCCCAGACAGTAATTAATCAACAAGTATTTATTCCTGCTCTGTTAGGTAGCACAGATGTTGAAGTAGTAGTAGTAGTAGTAGTAGTAGTAGTAGTAGTAGTAGTAGTAGTAGTAGTAGTAGTAGTAGTAGTGATGCAGCTGCAAAAGTGATACAATATCTGCCTTCAAGGAACTTATACTTCACTAGGGAACATTCTCTGTTTTTACATATTAGTAAATATAAGATATATACAAAATAAATGCACAATAATTTGAGGAAGGGGGCACTAACAACTAGGGGAATAAGAATAGTCTCTTGAAGGAGGTAGCACTTAAGCAGAGCCTTGAAGAGAGCTGAAGGTTCAAGTGAAAGAGTAGCCCCTGCAAAGACTCAGAAGGCATAAATGAAATACCCTCTTATGAGGAACAGCAATTAGGTCAGTTTGGCTGGAGCATGGAGTGTGTGAAGGGAAGTAATGTGTCATCAGTTTAGAAGGAAGGTTGGAGTTAGATTTTTAAGGGCTTTCTATTTTATTGTAATATTTATTCTTAAAACTTTCACTAAGGGCTTTCAATAGCATAACATTAAGAACCATTCAAAATTTATTCTTTCAATTTTCTGTCTTAGCTAAAAGTAACTTTAATACCTAATCATTCCCGTTGGAGCCCAGCTAAAATCAACATTTAATCCCTTGCTTTTATGGGTCATACTTTCTTCCCTTCTTTCTTGTCTCATGTTTAAAGTGAATGACAACTAACTTCACTATTTTTCCTTTTCATCCACATTTTTTCTTACTAAAAAAAAATTGTTTTCATCTCAGCTTGACAAACTGAATATCATTCTGATTGATAATTTGACCCTGAAATTTGTTTCTGCCAGACCCCCTCTTTAGTGTGTAAATTGGTTATTGATAGGTTCTGGAGCACTTTAGTGAGGTTCAGTTGGAATTTTTATATAGTTATTCATTTTTTTCTGTTTAAAATATCTATAGATCTCTGCATCTTCTGTCTTGAAAATGAAGAACTGTATTGTCTTAATGTTGGACTAAGAAAATAAGATGAATTTATTCCGTGTCCCACAGGAACATAGAATTTCAAGAACTAGAACTGATGCTAGACATCATTATCTAGTCCAGTCAAGAGACTTCTTATTAATTAATTAACTTTTAGTTTTCAACATTCACTTCCACAAGATTTTGAGTTCCAAATTTTCATTTTCTCCTCATTTCTTCCCTCCCACCACCCAAAGATGGCATGCATTCTGATTACCCCTTCCGCCAGTGTGCCCACCCTTCTATTCACCCCTCCCCTTCGTTCTCTTATCCCTTCTATTTTCCTGTAGGACAAGATAGTTGTTTTTTCCTTTTTATTAATTAATTAATGTTTATTTTAGTCAAGAGACTTCTACCAAATACTAGATTGTTTTACCACTGTCTTTGCCAAAAATATTACGTTAAACCTTTTCTTTTGATTGCATAAATTCTCTTCCTTCTGCTTTCCTAACACTTTAGTTCTTTAGATTTTCTTTTAATTGAGAATGTTATTGACTACCTACCTCTACTTTTAGTCATATTTACAATTATTTCTGTTGTTGTTGTTTTGCTACACATATAGTTCTCAGATCTTTATATCCAGCTATAGTCCTATATGATCAAGTGGTTTTTGGACATTTTGAAATAGAAATTTCGTAGATATCTCAAACTCAGCATATCCAAAATGAAATTCATTACCTTTCCCCAAAACCTTATTTCTCTACTGAACTTCCTTATTTCTGTTGAAGATATCACTATCCTTTCAGTGACTGAGTTCACAATCTTGTAGTCATCCTCAGCTTCTCATTCTTTCTTACTGTACCTGCCTAATCATATTCTACTCCTGCATCTATTCTGTAAGATCCCTATTCTCTATTCACCACTTGAGTTCATCACCTCTTGCCTGGGCTTTTGTAAAAGCTTCCTAATTGGCTTCCTTCCTCTAGTCTTCTTTCTTTAATACATCTTCCACAGGACTGTCAGATGGATATTTTTTTTTTTAAATACAGATCTGACTATGTTCAGTACCCTGCTCTATAAATCCTAATACTTAGAGGATTATTTAAACTTCTTCACATCCTGGCTCCAACCCATCTTTCATCCACCACTCCCCGCCCCGAACCCATCTTTCTAAACCTTTCAATCACAAACCTTCACAGACATCGTCTGCCAATACCATATAGTCTAGCCAAATTGGCCTTCTTTCTGTTTCTTACAGGACACTCCATCTCCTTTCTTCATGGATTTGTATGGGCTGTCCTTCATACCTGGATTACATTCCCTCTTCGCATTTGCCCCTTTGAATCCCTAATTTACAAAAAACTTAGCTAAAATTCCTCTTTCTACATGATTTTTCTTGATTCCTTCTCCCCCAGCTGCTAGTGCTTTAGCTACTAGTGCCCCTTGAGAAATACTTATTATATTTATTTTATATATATTTACATATTGTCTTCCCTGGTAGATTGTAAGTTCTTTGACTCCTGGCATAGGTCCTGGCACATAGTAGGCACTCAGTAAGTATTTTTGTTGATTGAAGTGTCAACAATTGGAACATATACATAATAAGCAGTATACTTTATTAAGTTCTTTCCCCCTAAAAATGAAATTTAAAAACTTTTACATGGGATATTAAATTGTATTGGTTGTCCTTTATTGGACTAGGGAAGTTGCATGAGATAGAAGGCAAAAAGTATTGTGCCTAAAGTCAGAAGTTTTGAGGGTAAGGTTCTCTGAGTCTGGGTGAGTCTCTTAATTTCTTTGAAGTTTACTATAAAATTGGAATAATCATATTTGGAGGAGAGAGAGGAGCTAGCCCAAATAGCTATGAGTGATCATAGTTAAGCACAGTCTGGAGCCTTTTCTTTGGGATAGAGTGACCTGGTATTTTCACCCTTTTCGCACATGTATTGGGACTATTTGTGAGAAATAATTCTTTCAACTCCTGAAATCACTATAACTCTAGCCATATTACTTTTGTTTTTCTTGAAGCCTAACAATAAAATGTATTTTTCCTTTGAGAGTTAATACACATATTTGATAAGTAAGAGTTGGTCTCAAATTATTTTGGAGGTTTGCAAGGAAAGTTTTTGGGAGAATGAGATAGCAGAGATCTTTATCTGTGTACCTTGTAGGTAATTAAGTGTTGAGAGGAACTAAGGTTTTTTTTTTCTTTTGTAAAGAACTTCTATGAATGTGCTTCACATGAAGAGGCAGAGTCAATCAAAGGCTTGATGAATAAGATCATGATGGGGTTGGTGCAAAATGCAGCAACAAAGAGACTAACTTCAGGGAATTAACTTTAATCATATTGATGGCCATATTACTTTTAAACACTATTAGAATTTCCTCTGTTTTAAGGGCTGAATTTGTCATAGCTAGTCCTAAGTAACTAATTTCAGATAGAATGTAAAATAGGAGGATAGTAATTTATATTCCTATGATTCTTTAAGGTTTATAAATCATCTTCTATATAAGTCAAGTCAGCCTACATTTGTTGAAGACCTTCTATGTGCCAGACACTGTACTAAGCACTGGAGATGCAAAGAAAGGCAACCACAGTTACAGTCCCTAAGAAGTTTGTATTCTAATGAGGAAGACAACATGCAGACAGCTATGTATAAACAAAACAAGATAGACAGATTGCAAGTAATCTCAGTGAAGATGCTAGGCAGCAAGACATGCTGGGAAAGGCTACTTGCAGAAGGTAGGATTTTAGCTGAGACTTGAAGGAAGCCAGGAGGTGGAGATAAAGAGGAAGAACATTTATAGCATTTAAAACAGCTAATGAAAATGAACAGTTAGTAGATGGAGTGTCTTGTTCAAAGAACAGCAAGGAGGCCAGTGTCATCAGGTCATAGAGTTTGTGGAGGGGGAGAGGAAAGTATATGAAGACTAGAAAGATAGATAGAGGCTAGGTTGTGAAGGACCTTAAATGTCAACAGAGGAATTTATATTTGATCCTGGAAGCAATAGGGAAGCAATGGCAGTTATTGAGTGGGAGGGGGGAGGTGACATGATCATACCTGTGCTTTAGAAAGATTGGTTTGACAGCTGAGTGGGGGATGGATTTAAGTGGAGGAAGACTTGAGGCAGAGAGACCAACCAGAAGCCTTTTGCAATAGACCAGGTGTGGGAATAAATTATCATCACAATAACTCTGTAAAGTATATCACTGTCTGCATTTTATAAATGAAGAAATTGGCTTGGAGATGTTGAGTGACTTAAACAAAGTCACATAGTCAGAGACAGGATTTCAGTCTAAGTCTTCTGATTCAAAGTTTGGCATGTTCTTTTCACTACAGCTCTCATTTGTAAGAGCTTGTATTTGACATAAGTAGAACATCAAGTGTCTTCTACACCTTTATCTGCCAATAGTTTTTCAGTTATCTTTTACATCTGAGTCATGGAACACCATAGTCTGGTGGAGAATTAAAGTTGAGGGTTATCCTCAGTGGAGAGTCACTATGTGAACAAGCTGCAGTATATTATAGATAAAGGGATTGTAATAGAAACTCAGTGTGACGAATATCTTTTAAGAAATGGCAGTTTGAAAAAGAAGATGGTTTAGTGCAAGGACTTGTGGCCTTGAGGCCACCTGTGTGATCCTCTAGCTCCTCAAATGCAGCCCTTTGACTGAATCCAAACTTCAAATAACAAACCCCTTAATAAAAAGATTTATTCTGTAAAACTCAGACTCAAGTCAAAAGGTCACACCCAAGGACCTACAAAGCCACATGTAGTCTTGAGGCGACAGGTTCCCCACCTCTGGTAGAGATATGGGAAGAGTAAGGAGTAAGTGATGGATTCTCCTAAGTGCTGTTGGACTGGTGTACAGATGAATTTCTGCATTGATCTACTAGGTGGTTGTCAGGGTCCTTTTGGCATTGGCTGCATTCCCATAATGGTTGGCATCTTCAAAATGGCTTAACTCAGGACCAGCTGGGATTTTATTCTCACTCTATTCTGGTCCAAGGGAGGAGATGACTCCTTTATTCATAGAGGGAGGAAGGGGAGGTTATGGCCTACTTTTCCAAGTGAGGCCATATTACTTCTAAGAAATGGGCCCATTTGAGACTTCTGGAATCCTTTTCCTTAGTTCTTCTCTGATCCAGGTGCAGGAAATAGAGTCAATAATCTGGGTGTGGAGCAGGAGCCATGGGGATCTGAGGAGGTCTAGGAACCCAGGTTGGGTGTTCCAGCCAGCCCATCTGTGGTGTCCTGAAGACCAGTAATCTGGCATTTCAAATCAGCAGAAGTCAAAAGTAATGCCTACTTAGAATGTAAATTTGGAACCAATGCTGTGTAGAAAGTGACTTAAGAGTCTAATACACTCTGTCTCCAAAAAGGGAGGGGAATATGGGGAATTATATGTCCCTGAGGTATTGGGGAAATTGTTTATATATTTGTTTTTGCTATATCTTTTAGGTAAATATCCATTTATGGAAGCTTATCTGAAGCCAAGTGGATAAATGGAATTAGGTGCCAGTCACTGGGCCCCTAAAATAGGGGGAAGATGACTGTCAGGCTCAGACATATGACCGAGAAAAGAGATTCCCCAACTCCCTCAATGTACGTAAGAACTCTGTGGAGAGGGTAGGAAAATATAATAAGCCTGGTTAGGATAGATTCAAGAGATAGGGTGTGATAGTAGGGGCAGTGTATTGGAGAAGATGGGAGTAGATAGAATCAAGGGTATATGTAGAGAGGTTGGTCTTAGTGAGCAGAGGGGCCAACTCTTGAGAGTGGAATAAAGTAAAAAAACAGTGGGAGATAATGTCACTGGATTGTGAGATGAGAGGTTTTGAGAAAGCATCTTTTAAAAATATTTTATTCATATCGTTTGTTTTTATATCATATTTATTTTCTAATATATCCTTTTGGCCTTCTCCACCAAAAGAGCAATCTCTCTTAAAGAATACATGAAAAGAGAGGGGAAAAAACCAGCAAAACTAATCAATACATCAATGCACACTAAGAGTATAAACAATATTCCAAACCCATAGTCTTCCACCTTTGCCAAGAGGGAAGGGAGTTTCATTGTTATATCTCTACTTTGAAATTAGTTGTTATAATTCACAGAATTCAGTTTTTTTCCATTAAATCATTGTGTGTATTGTTTTCCTGTTTATACTTAATATCAGTTCACTTAAGTCTTCCCAGGCTTCTCTTGTATTTATATCAATTCTTTCTCAAATTTGCAGTAATATTTCATTATATTCATGTACCACAGTTGTTTTTTTAACCATTCCCCAGCTGATGGCCAATTTTATTTCCAGTTTTTGCTGTTTCAAAGTTTTGCCATGATTTTTTTTTGGTCTATATATCTTTTTTTAAAAAATCTTTGAACTGCTCATGGCATATTCATAACAGTGGGATCTCTAGGTAAAAGGTATGAATATTCAATTAATTTTCTTTATCTAATTCCAAATTGCTCAGAAAACACTAGTAATGCTTTTTTTCCACTAGCAATGCTTTTACTGTGAAGTCCATATTGTAATGGAGGTGAGGTAACCCAAAACCAATGGGAGCTATTTCTTGCTGTTCATATTTTTTACTCTTAAGCGTCTTAGGAATATATAAGATGACACTGGGTTTCCATGTCAAGTACGTAATTTAATTTTGCATAATGAATAATTATAGGAGACTTTGCTACATCAGCTTTAGAATTATTCTCATATGTTCTTAATTCTAATGAAATTGATTATAGAGGAAGCTTTATACTAATTATAGACATGGCACTGTGATATAATACTGAACCTGGAGTCCAGAAGACCTGAGTTCAAATTCAGCCTCAGGCACTCTGCCTGTGTGATCCTCTCTCTCAGCCTTTCTTTCCTCAGTTCTAAAATGAAGATAATAACAGCACCTCCCTGGCAAGGTTGTTGTAGGAATAAAATGAGATAATATTTATAAAAAACTCTTAGCACAGAGCCTGGCACATAGCAGGTACAAAACAAATGCTTATTCTTTTTTCCCCCTCCCTCCTTATATATTGAAAGCCAGAAAGGTTATTCTGAGAACAAATGATGAATAGGTGATTTTTTTTCATCTTTCCTATTTTAAAAGAAATAAACCACGTTATTCAATATTTATAGAGATGATTTTGATTTCTCTCCACAGTTAACAGTTAACTTCAGTTTAGGCATGTTAATTTAGTGCCATCTCTTCACACATTACTTTCTTAGTAGTCTCATGTCATGGCGTAGAGAATAAAAGACAGCTGGGTATTCTAGACTCGAAGCATCTGTTCTTGCAAATGAAGCTGCTTCTTGTGACTAGCAGGAACTGTTCTACTCAGCATATGCAAGCAGAAAACGTGACCCCTTTATCCTCAGTGATTTGGCTAAATATATACATTTAAAGGGGAGCAGAAATAAAATGTTGTTTCATTTCTCCATGCCATTGCTCAATATTCATTTTATAGGAAGCTATAAAAAGACCATAACTTTCATTTGCATTTTTTAGCACTCAAATGATACAAAACTGTTGAGCACTATTTATGTTTCTTGTCAGAAACAACAGATGCTTCAGTATGCTATGCAAAGCAAGTCAGACACAATTCTTGACCTCTAGGAGCTTACAGTGCAATTCATGGGCCTCTTTGATTCAGTCTTATAGAAGTTCCCTAAAAGAGATGTTCAAATGTTCTAACATCTGATCATTGTGGTTAAATATAGAGTACCTGCTACCTTACTTGTTTGATTGTTTCTTTACTTTGTCCCTCCTGCACAGTATTATTAAAAATTCTTAATAATCCTTTTAAACTTTATGTAATTAATACCACTATTTATACATGACTCAGATTCTTCTTTTGAATGGAAAATAGAAACTTAGCCTTTTAGACAACCAAAGGATTTAACAAAAGATTTTTAACTGCTTAGAAAAATGTCTGTTTTAAAAGATTATCTAACTTCCCAAGTTATTTGCAGATACTTACAAAAATATGAGCTAGTAAACCATGCATTATTTTCTGATTTTATTTAAAAGTTTGACCCCCACCAAGCGACAAATATGTATCTCTACTACTACCACCACCACTACCACCACCACCTACATTACTAGATTAAGAGAATACAAATATTTACCTGTAGCAAATGCTCATGTAAAATTTAATGCAGAGATCCACATTAAAGATACAATAAAGATCCATTTAACATAGAGATCCATATGAAAATTTAAGGCCTATTGTCTATTTTGCCTTAAACCTAACTAGACTTTTGTTAAGGTAAACTAACTTAAAAGCTTGCATAAAAGTAAACATTTCCTTGTCTATTAGGCCATTCTTTAATTAAGAAGCTATGATTATTTTATATCTACCATTTTTGTAGAGGTATAATGAAAATTCTTAATGAGTAGGGCACTGTCATTGAGGTTGTTGACTAGAAAATGTTTCTATGTGCTCATTTTACCATAAATCAGAAATTACTTTGAAGATAATGTACTCCAGTGAATCTGTGACCTCATTAATTTATACATTTCTTCTAAAAATGTAGATTGCAATTCAAATTTTTTTTTTACCCCAAAGAATGTATATCAGTTCCTTCTCCCTTCATCTGCCAAACTGCTCTTCCTAAAATGCAGATCTGACCACGTCACCCTCTCCTCTCCCACTCAGTAAACCCTAGTGTTTCCTTGTTACCTCAGGAATCAAATATAAATCCCTCTATTGACATATAAAGCTTTTCACAACCTCTAGCCCCGCTTCCTACCTTTCCAGTCTTATACTTTCCTCCCTTCCACAAACTCTGTGTTCTGGTGACACTGGCTTCCTTGCTATACTTTGCACAGAATACTCCATCTCTGGATTCTATGCATTTTCCCTTTCTGTCCCCCATTCCATTAATGCTATCTCTCCTTAACTCCACTCCTGGCCGCCCTGAAGTGTCTCAGTCTCTCTCACCTCCCTGTCCCCTTTCCTGCCTCCTATTTTCACTCTGAGATTACTTCCAGTCTACCCCATGTATATCTTTATATCTTGTTGGTACATGGTTGTTTGTATCTTGTCTTCCTTTTTCTGATAAAGATGAACTTCTTGGGGGCAGTGACTGTTGTTGCCTTTCTTTGTATCTCTAGTGCTTAGCACAGGCCTCACAGCAGGCCCTTAATAAATGCTTGTCGACTATAATTTCCTTAAGGCCGGGACTGTTTCCTATTTTGTCTTAATCAGTAAACATTTATTAAGGGCCTTCTCTATGCCAGGCGCTGTACTAAAACTAAAGGACACAGAAAAAGGCCCTGCACTTAAGGAGCTCACATCTGGGAGGCATGGGGGTGGGGGTGGGGAAGATAGCATGTAAAAGGATCTGAAAAGATAAGGTGAGAGGGTGATAAAATCTGGAATCTGATGGAAATGACGAGATGACAGCCTTGAGTATATTTCTTTAATGGATGATCTGAGACAGAGGGTACTGAGGAGGTGAGCATTTCAGAGCTGAAGCGGTTTTGCAGGAAAATGAGTTTCTAGAGACCATGATGGATTTCAGGAGAAAGACCAGGTATTCCAAATGGTGAAATTATGAGGAGAGAGAGGATTAGATTGAGAGGAGACAGGGAGAATCAGAATGGGGTTGAGCATCTCATGGAAGAGGCAAGAGATAATTGTTACAGTAGAGGGGGAAAAGAGGAAGGCAAAAGGGAAAG
>CM053591.1:135073319-135094175 GCA_028646515.1 Pseudochirops corinnae
ATGCAATTATTATTATTATTCTTGACTACATCCAACTGGAACTTGAGATACACAGGCACTGCGGTTGGGAGATCCATCCCACCCTACCGAAAAATGACATAGGAGAGAATAGACTGGGGGAGGGGGGACACACTGGGATGGCTGTTTTGGGGTGGTGGGTGGGAGAAAGAGGGGGAGAAAATATGTAACTCAAAATCTTGTGGAAATGAATGATGCAAACTATAATAAAATAAAAAAAAAAAAGACCAGGTAGCCCAAGTCCTTAGGGTTTAGCACAGTTTCTGGAATATAGTTGGCATTTAAGAAAATGCTTGTTGTTTGGTTTGTCGGCTCTTGTCTACAGCCTTCCACAAGTTCCCCACAAGAGGTACCCCCACTGAGGGAGGGATTTCTCTCTATATTATAAGACTGACTGACTGAATGAAAAGACCTTTATTAAGCCCTAAACATATGCAATGCATTGTGCTAAGCACTAGGAGTAGAAATAGAAAAACTAGGCAGTTCCTGCTTTCAAGGAGTTCCCATTCTAATAGATGAAGATAATATGTATGGGAGGGTTGTGTGGCAGGAGCAAGTGCTCTGAATGGCAAATGAATGAATTTGATTTTGGGGGTGGGGAACCTGCTGCCTTGAGGGCCACCTGTGGCTGAATCCAAATTTCACAGAACAAATGTTCTTTTCTGGGTCTTTAGTCGTGACTGCTGAGGAGGTTGGGATCTTTAGTGCCAGTGCTTGATCTCTATTAGGGTTACTTCCTTCAAAGATAGCAGTGGAATAGTATCCAGTATCTGAGGTGTGAGGTAATACAGTTTCTCTTTAGCCTGAAATTCTGGGTGTCCAGAGTTATACATCTTGCTTATCACATGATCAGTCCATCTTTTTCTTTCTTTTTTAGCATGTATGTAGTAGGGAAAACAAACTTACTCCAATTCTTCATAGTTTTTTTTTTTTTAAGACATAAATTCCCCCCCCCCCCCCCCCAGGCCCCGCATTCCATTATTTATTTTTTTTTTAAAAACATTTCTTTCTTTTTAAATTTTGAGTTCCAGATTCTCTCCCTCCCTCTCACTCTTTCCCCATCCACTAACAAGGCAGACAATATGATATCAATTATACATGTGAAGTCATGCAGAACATATTTCCAAATTAGCCATATCACCCATTTAAAAATTGAGAAAATTAGACATCAGTTTGCACTCGGAGTTCATCAGTTCTGTCTCTCTAGAGGTAGATAGCATGTTTTCATCATAGGTCCTTTGGAATTGTCTTGGATCACTGTATTAATCAGAGTTGCCAAGTCTTTGAACTTTGAACTTTGAACTTTGAATGTTTTTTTAACATTCTTTATTATTTTTTGGGGGGGTTGGTCTTTTTGGAGTGGGAGGGGGAAGGCAGGACAGTTGGGGTTAGGTAACTTGCCCAAGGTCACACAGCTAGTAAGTGTTAAGTGTCTGTGGCTAGATTTGAACTCAGGTACTGCTGACTAGCCAGTGCCTAGCTGCCCCCATTCTTTACAGTTCTTTATCCTTTGTGTTACAACATACTCATATCACCTTTGTGTCTCTGTTGTCTTCTGAGGGTTTCTCATCTTGAATTCTTTAGTGGCTATAATATTCCATGACTTATAGCCATGCAACATTGATTGGCATTAAAAATATTGACCTTTGTTTTGGGAATAAGTTCATGATTGTTAACGAAGGTTTGCAATTTGCTGATGGCACTGCAAAGCTGTCTTCTTTTTAATGCTGGCCTTAACTCATTGTCCATTTGTAATATCTGTCCAGTATACTGATCATCAAAGCCTATAGGTTGTACATCTAACTGACTGGTTTAATGCCTACAACAGGCATTTGTTAACTGCTTGATTTTCACAGTGTAGATGATAAGCTAAATTCTTTTGAATTATTCACACCTTTTCTAGGAGGCTCTGCAGTGTTCTTGAGTTTGATGTAACCAACCTAATGTCATGAGATATTAATATGGCTAATATTCACAATACATTTGAATTGGCAGAAAAAAGTCTAGAAAAGAAAAAGTAGTTAATCCTAGTAGATTATGATATTAGTGATCATTAAATTAGTTTGTGAGGAAAATGTGTGATGTTAACAAAGATAATAAGTACTAGACTAAATTTGAAAAAGATAACTTGAGGTGAATGAGGGGAATGATAAATGTAGACAATTTTTAAATGAAAATTGAGGAAACAGGATTTTTCAGGAAAATGTAAGACCACCCAAAAAGCATGTTTTAAATGTTAGCATTAAAAAAAATCTCAATATGGTTGTTTATGGGGTAAGCATCAGAGAAGAAAAGTCTTCTAAAAAGATATAGCATGCATGAAAGCATAGTATAATTTCAGATTCTTTTACTTTGCAATTCATTCTTCAAATTTCTCCTCCAATTCAAATGCATTATGAATGACTTATCTATGAAACACCTGTAAAAATGCACATTTTGTTACTTTTTATCTACTGTTAGGAGACAAAGCTTAATACCAATGGAGAAGTTTATCTGCATGACCTGCCAGTCTTTTGGTGGCTGTGATAGTTATGTGAATTCTTTCTTGGACGTTCATAATCTAATGTGGGATGGCCTTAAGAACTGCAGAAGAATTCCCGAAGTGCCATACTTTGGAATTATAAACTTCTTAGGGACACTTACCAGTCTCCATTGCCCCAAGGTCAGAAAGGCTGGTACAGTGTGATATATCAATATCTTACCTTTACTTTTCTCTCCCTAGAAAAAGACTGTAGTCAGTTTTGCTATAATGTGACATGTGTGTTTCCAGAAAGCTATACTGTGTAAAATCACACAGTAGAAATCACAGAGCTTATTGGAAAAATGGGGCTAGGGGCACAATGTTCAAAAGCTTCAGCCAATGGTATATTTTTTTGAAAAATAACTTAATAAAATGATTACAGTTTTATACATGATAAATGGTTAAGAAAATCATAAATACTACAATAAATAGTGGTTGTATCTAGGGCCTCAGTCTACCCTGTGCCCCAGGCCACACCTTGGGCAGGGGAAGTCCACAACTTCTTGCCAAGGTGCAATGGAGGTAGCCCGGTAGAGTGCTTTAGGACGACTTACTCTGCGCACAGCTCCATCTGCACCAGAAGACATACAGTAAGTATAGCATTTCACCTTGACAAAGAGCTAAAGTTTGCTTGTGGAAGGCGGTATCATAAGGGTTCTAAATTATTGTGAAATGAGTGGTGTACTGTTCTTCATTCTCACTGTTTTTCTAAGGAAGAAATCTCATAGAATTCCCATTATGCTATAAATTGTTATAGGGGAACTGACAGTATACACCTGACCCTTGTTTAAAGAAAATGACATTAGAAGCTGAAAATGGCCTGTCTTTTCTAAAGATCAAATGTTTAGGAGATTAAAACTTGCTTTAACTTCCTTCCTGCCCAGATCGGCTTTGTTCCCAAATAATTTGTTTTCTTAGGTATCATCATATTCTTGGAAAACATATGAGCACCTCTTTTCTTTTCTCTTCTTCTTCTCCTAGATTTTGTCGTCACTCACAAGTCTTCTTTCCGTAATAACAGACTCTGAAATTCCTCTGCCTGGTCATAGCCTCCTATCGTTCCATTCCTCCCTATTCCGCACATCTAAACTTACATAGTTTGTTCTCTTCCGGACCTTTGATCTCTCCCACCCTTCAATACTTTTTCAAGCTATTACCCCTGATCTGACCACTTTCCTCCTGTTCTCATCTTGATCTGATAGTTAACCGTTTGTCATTTAGTTTCAAATTCATTGCTTTCTTGTCTTTTTACTGTTGATGCTTGCTAACCCCTAGATCACTTCTGGTCACTGCCTCCTCCCTTCCTATTCGACACACTGATGAACTGAGGAAATTATTCAGCTGTGCTGACTAGTTCCACTACACTACAGATTTGTTATTTAACTTTAACTGGCCTCTCACTACAAGGCAATGCTTAATTGATTCTCTACTCCACTGTTTACAGAGACTATTCTAAACTTTCTCTTACCTCCTCAAACTTCCCACAGCTCTCTATGCCCTTTAGCCTTTTATCTGAGGGCCTCAACTTGAGTGTTATACCGAGAAAATAGATGATGTTCACCTTGAGCTCTCCTTCTCCCTTTCCCTTCATCTCAGAACCACTTGATTTCACTCCCTACTTTTTCCTTTTCTTCAATCTCAGAAAATAGGTGATCCTTTTCTTTGCCAAGAGCAGCCCTTCTACACATGCCCTCAAACTTTTTTCCTTCTCTTCTTCAGCAGTTTGCCCCCTCAACTTTCTACCTTTCTCTCATTTTTAACTCTCCCTATATACTGATTCTTTTCCTCCTGCTTACAAACATGCTCCAGTCTTCCCTATCCTTAGAAACCCTTTATTAAATCCTATCATCCTCTTAGGCACATGTATCCTATTTCTCTCCTTCCTTTCTGTGCCACACTCCTGAGATGCAGAAATGAGAAATAGAGTGTCATGTGTGAGGAATAGCTTGAAGAAAGAGTACAGGAAGTGAGTTAATATATAAAGTTGAAAGGTGGGGTAGGGCCAGGTTGTGAAGAATTTTAAAAACCAAGAAAAGGGTGCTTATATTTGATTCAAAAAGCATTAGGAGGCCATTGGACTTTGTTGAGTAAGAGGTTACAATATGAAACCTATGCTTTTGGGAAAGCACTCTTGTAGTGGTAGAAGAATTGAAATAGGAAAGGAGTGAAATAGGCAATTAGAAGGTTATTGTATTAGTCTAGTTGAGAGTTGATAAGGACCTACCTGAGGGTGGTGGCTATGTGAGTAGAGAAGAGACATATTCAAGAGAGTTTTTGAAGGTGGAAATGATGGAATTAGGCAACTGATTGGACGGGGGCAGGGGCGGGGGCAAGTGAGGCAGAATGAGAAATAAAGGTTAACATTAAGATTGTGAATCTAGGTGATTGATAATAGCATGGTGATACCCTGGATGGAATTACAGAAGTTTGGAAGAATGGTAAAATTTTGGGGAAGGGTAATGGGTTTTCTTTTGGTTGTGTTATTTTGGATGTTTGTGAGGCATTGGTTTTAAATATGTAATAGACAGAAGAAGATGTATGACCGGAGCTCAGAAGATGATGACTAAAACCTATAAGAGGTAATGAAGTCACCAGGTGAGAAGCTGTAGAAAGGAAAGAGAAAGGGCCTAGGACAAAGCCTTGAAGTACACTCCCAGTTAGGAGTCATGATATGGATGAAGAGCCTACAGAGGACAATAAGAACTGAGTTCAAATCCAGTCTCGAGACATTTACTGAGTGACCCAGGACAAGTCACTTAACCTTTCTTTGCTTCAGTTTCCTCATCTATAAAATCCCCTTTTAATAGCACCTATCTCGTAGGATTGTTATGAGGATAAAATGAGATAATTTTGAAATAATAATATTTTTTCCTCAGTTACATGTTAAAGCAATTTTAAAACTTTTTTTTTTAAGTGTTGGGTTCCAAATTCTATCCTTCCTTTCCTTCTTTCCCTTTCTCCTCCCTGACACAGTAAGCAATGTGATATAGGTTATACATGTGTAATCATGTAAAACATTTCTGTATTATTCATTTTATACAAAAAGACTCTAATAGTTTTTATAAGAAAAAAGAAAGAAGGTGAAAAATGGTATTCTTCAGTCTGTATTCAGAAAACATCAGTTTTTTCTCTGGAGGTGGGTAGCGTGTTTCATCATGAGTCCTTTGGAATTCTCTTGGATCATTCTATTGATGAGAATAACTACATCATTCACAGTTGTGAATCATTGTACAGTAGTGCTGTTGCTGTGTACCATGATCTCCTGGTTCTGCTCACTTCACTTTGCATTATTTCATGTACGTCTATCCAGGTTTTTATGAAATTATCCTGTTTGTCATTTCTTATAGCACTGTAAAATTCTATCACAATCATATACCACAGCTTGTTCAGCCATTCCCCAATTGATGGGCATCCCCTCAATTTCCATTTCTTAGTTGCCACAAAAAAAAGCAGCTATAAATACTTTAATACAAATAAGTCCTCACTCCCACCTTTTAAATCTCTTTGTTGTGCAGGTATTGCTGGGTCAAAGAGTACAAACAGTTTGCTAGCCTTTTTGGCATAGTTCCAAATTGCTCTCCGGAATGATTAGATCAGTTCACAACTTCACCAGCAGTGCATTGGTGTCCCAAAATGAGATAATATTTTAAAATCTGATTTCACACGTGAACAACATTAAGGAGGTCATATGCTAGTTGTGTGACCATGGGCAAATCAGGGAACTTCTCTTAATTCTCTTAAGATGCGTTGACTCTCTGTGTCCTGGGATCATAAACTTGGAGATGGAAGAAACATTAAGATCCCTTAATGCAGATGAGGGAACTAAGGTTTACAGATGTCAGTCACATAGTACATGTGAGACTCAAACCCAAGTCCTCTTACTCTAAACCAATGGTTCTCAACCTTCCTAATGGTGCAACCCTTTAATATAGTTCCTCATGTTGTGGTGACCCCCAACCATAAAATTATTTTCATTGCTACTTCATAACTGTAATTTGCTACTGTTATGGATCGTAATGTAAATATCTGATATGCAGGATGTATTTTCATTGTTACAAATTGAACATAAACCACAGGTTGAGAACCGCTGCTCTAAACTGAGTAAACATTCCATTGTATCACATATTGAGAGTTAACCAATATCCAAGAAATTAAAGCTCTGGACCCCCCAAAAAATCTCACATGAGACTTTTGGGTAAACAGATGTCCATTCATTAATGTATAGTAGCAACTCTAGAGAAGTGGAACCAAAGTGGTAGAGGAGCAGGGAGAAGTTTAGCAATCTCTACCTCCCTCACTGAAACTCCTCCAAAAAGATTTAGAAAACACCAGATCTAATCCTGGGTCAAGGCATCCAAGAGAAAAAAAAACAACTGCTCAGGTTTACTGCCCTGGGAGGCATAAAGAGACAGAAAGAAAGATGTATGGACACTGGGAATGAGGTCTGCCCTAGAGTATCCCTCATAGAATGTTCTAACCCAAGGAGCCACAATACATCAGGGCAGAAGGAGGTCCCAGATCAGGAAAGAGGGGCCTAAATTTGTGTAACATGCAGGCACAGGTGCCAGCTAGCAGCTTTATCATTACTATTCAGTTCCAATTCATAGGTCCAGGGTAATTGAGGAGAGATCCTGTTCATATCTGGCATTCCAGACTGAGTAGCACTTGTAGGCCTTGGGCTATGTGTTGAGCAAAGAGAAAGCTTGGATGTGAGTAGCAGCCATGTGGCTTGAACCCTAGGAGGGAATCAGAGTTCCATAGGCAGCTTCTAACGTAGTCTAATGCTTGCAGAGGAGTAAGCAAAACATGAATCCCAAACCAAAAGTAAGCCTGAGCTCTGTCACTGAACCAGCAGAAGTTTATATCTGGTTGATTATATCTGAGTCCAGCAGCAGCAGTCTACCAAAACTCTAAATGGGGCAAGCTCACAGGCTTGCTGCTCAGACCCAAACCCGTGACAGAAACTTGTAGAATTCAAACCAAGGAAGAAAGCAGTAAGACTGTATCCTGAATCAGACTACTTTGGGAGTTTGTAGGTCTACAGCTAGAGCCTCCCCTGAGAACCTGGGAATAACATAACACTCAGTGCCCCAAGGAAACAGCAACTGAACCAACCTAGACATTGGTTGCAAGCATAGAATCTAGTCCTCACATAAAGTCCCAAGCCAAAAAGTAAGATGGAAGAATAAACAAACAAAAAAGATTTCCGTAATAACAAACTGACAAGGACACTTAAGACATAAACCCAGAAGAAGAGAAATGCCCCAAAGAAAAACACTGCTTAGGCATAAATTCGACTAGAATTCCTGAAAGAAACAAAGCAAATGTTATATAAAAAAAGAGTTCAAAATGTTTTTTATAAATTAAATGAGTGAATTAGGGGGGAAAAATGGAAAAGAAATGAAAGTGATGAAGAAAGAATTAGAAAGGAAACTAACAGCTTGACATAAGAACTATACAGTCTTGTCTAAGAAAAAAATTCTTTGAAAGTTAGAATGGACCAAATAGAAGCAAATGACTCCATTAAACCACAAGAAATATTAAAACAAAGTCAAAAGGCTAAAGGAGGAGGAGGAGTAATAATAATAATAATAATAATAATGATAATAATAATAATAATAATAAAGGTACCTCATAGCAAAAACAACTGAGCTGGAAAACAGGAGAAAATAATTTAAGAATCATTGGAGTATCTGAAAGCCATGACCCAAAAAAGGAATTTAGACATCCTAGTTCAAGAAATCATAAAAGAAAACAGTTGGACTTCCAGGGGCAGAGCCAAGATAATGAAGTAGAGAAAACTGAGCTCTCCCAGCATTCCCCTCCAAACAACTTTAAAATAACGTCTCAGATTGAATTTTGGAGTGGCAGAGCCAGCAAAAAGTCAGAGTGAGATATTGTTCCAGCCCAAGACAACATAGGAGGTCAGAAGGAGGATCTGGCAATTGGTCAGAAAGAGATTAATAGGGTACCTCTAGGCTACCACTAGATGTAGGATCAGATGCTGTTTGGCAGCTCCATTACCTATACTCACTTTTGGGTCATGGTTCAAGGGAAGAGAGGAATATTTTCAGTGAAGAAGGAGTGGAAGCTCTGAGGGGAGGTATTTTCTAGCCCCAAGGGTCAGGGGCCCTGAGCAACAGTATCATTTCTGGTCCCAAGGAATCAGGGACCCTTTCTGGGTAAGGACCAGGGTACAGACCAAAAAAGCAATGACTATACCTCTCCCCAGGTCACACCCCCTTGGAAGCACCAAAAACGTTTAGAACTACATCTAGGGCCAACAACAGTGACAGTGGCAAAAAACAAGCAGGACACGGTTGAAAAAAGATATGTAACAAAACATAAAACCAGTGAATGAATTAATAGATTATATTGCATCTATACATGGTAACCTATTTAAGCATCCATCTGATGACATTCAGGAGGTCATTAGGCATATGGATACTCCAATTTCTCCCCCATCCAATGAGTTCAGAGATAATTAATTTTTCTCCCACAAGTTTAGTTCAATATCAGGCACATAAAAAAATAGCCATGATGCACAACAATACAAGATAAGTAAATAAGATAGGTACAATTCAGTTATACTATGAAGTCCAATAGAATGTGGGAGCTGAAAATAATTTTAGAGATTATCTAATCCAACCCACGTCGTTTTGTAGATAGACTGAATAGTGTCTGGCCTGGAGTCAGGAAAACCTGAGTTCAGATCATCCAGTAGGCACTTACTAGTTGTGTGACCCTGGGCGAGTCATTTAGCCTGTGTTTGTCTAATTTTCCTCATTTGCAAAATGGAAGTAATAACAATAAAAATAAGTTAAAATAATGTATTGCAAATAATTTACATTATTGCAAATTAATAATGCAAAATAATAAAATAAATAAATAAAAACAGGATTGCTGTGAGGATCAAATGAAATATTTGTAAAACACCTAGTTTTACAATGCTTAGTACATAGTAATCTCTATACAAATATTAGCTATTCTAATTGTTGTTGTTATTATTATTATTATTATTATTAATCCTAGGGAAAGAGATTGAGGTCAAATAGTTTAAAGTGGCAGAGTTGGGACTAGAATTGAAGTTTCATTCATGAATGAGTCAAGAGAAACAAGTCTAGGATTTTATTCAGCTTATGTCATTCAATGCCTAGCACATTGTATAAACTCAATAAAATGTTTGTTGAACTCATTCATAACTCTCCCTAAATCAATTGTTATAACTCAGAAGCCTTAAATAGATTCAGTGGCTTAACCAATTTGTATCCAAATTTTCCTAATTTCTCAAATGAGGATAATAATTAACCCGAGCTAGAAAGGCCAGCTATAAGAAATAACCTACTGCAAGGAAATGGTATAAACAATAAATAGCAATGAATGAATAAGAAAAAAAAAAAAAAAGAACTACATCAAAAAACAACAGTGAGAAAAAGCCTGAAGTTTGAGAGACAGAATCCTGTGTCCTCCCTTCTCCATGTGGGAAGAACCCAACATTAACATAATGTTCCAAATCAAGAAATGGAGTGGAAAAATGAGCAAACAGCAGCAAAAAGAACCTGACTGTGAAAAGCTGCTGCGGTGACAGGGAAGCTCAAGACACAAACTCAGAAGAAGACAATGAAGTCAAGCCACAAGCAAAGATTCAAAGAAAAGAAATGTGAATTAGATTATTGGAAGAGCTAAAAAATTTTCAAAATCAAAATGATAGAGGAAAAATTAGGTAAAGAAATGAAAGCAAAGGGGAAAAATTGTGAAAAGACAATGAACAGCTGGATAAAAGAGGCACAAAAAATACTGAAGAAAATAACACCTTAAAAAAACTTGCCTAGATCTCTTAGAACAAGAGAGCAAAATGGAGATAGAAAGAATCTACTAGTCCTTCTGAAAGGAATCCCAAAATAAAAACCCACAAGAACTTGATAGCCAAAATCCTGAGCATTCAGATCAAAGGAAAAATATTACAAGCAGCCAGAAGGAAAGAATTCAAGTACTAGGGAAGCAGTGTCAGGATCATACATGATTTAGTAGCCCTTTATAAAGGAATGAGAGTGTAGAAGAAAGAATGGGAATATGATATTTCAGAAGGAACATCTGTTCTCAAAATCTGTAAAAATGAATATTCTAGAAGGCAAAAGGCAAAATGTAGCCTTACATCCAAGAATAATTTGCCTAGCAAAACTGGTTATAATCCTACCAGTAGGGGTGGGAAGAATGGACCTTTAATGAAATAAAAGACTTTTAAGCATTCTTGATGAAAAGAGCTTCATAGAAACTGAAGAACAACATAGGAGTCATAAAAGATAAACATAAACAATCATAAGGTACTAAACAAGGATAAACTGATTACATTCTTATATGGGAGTTGATGCACATAACTCTTCTGAATTCTAACTTCATCAGGGATCATAGAGAGTGTGTAATTAGACAGAAGACCTGGAAGTGGTTCTGCTCTGTCTTGATGGTATTAAAAGAAGAATGGAAAGGAGACTACACTAGGGGAGAAAGGAAATAGAAAGATGAAATTATCTCATATAATTGGTATGTACAAGTAGAAGTCTGTATAAATAAGGAGGAACAGGTAAGAGAAGTGGCTGACATTTGAACCTTACTGTCATATGAACTGTGCAAAGGAATTAAGAATATATACACCCATACAAACAGATACATGCAGAATTCAGTAAAGAAATATTTTACTCAACAGAGAAATAGGATGAAAAGGGGAAAAGGAAGAATGAGGAATTAGAAGTAGGGTAAAATAAAGGAAGGATTAATCCTAAATAAAACGCACTTTAAGAATATACAAAAATATTCAGACCTCTTTTTGTGGGGACAAAGAATTGGAAATTGAGGGAGTTTGCATAAATTGGAGAATAGCTGGAAAAGTTACGTTATATAACTGTTACTGAATACTATTATGCCATAAGAAATGATGAAGGGGATGGTTTCAAAGAAACCTGGAAGGCTTTGTAGGAACTGATGCAGAGTGAAATGAGCAGAACTAGAAGAACAATTTATTCAGTGACAACAATGTTGCAAAAACATACAACTTAGAAAGATTTAGGAACTTGAATCAGTGTAATGACTAAATAGAATTCTAGAGGACTGACGGTGAAATATACTATTCACTTCCTGATAGAGAGCTAAAAGACTCAGAATACTAATTAAGTCATATTTTCTTGGGGAAAGGGGAAGGGGCATGTGGTAATATGTTTTGTTTGACTATATATGTTTTAACAGTGGTTTTATTTTTTCTTTATTTCTCAATTGATGGTCAAGATGTAAGAGAGAGAGAAGGATTTTTATAATCAGGAAGACTAGTGTTTGAAACCTGATTCTTGTCTTGTAACTTTGGGCAAGTTACTTAACTTTCTCAGCCTCAATTCCTTATCTGTAAAACGAAGATAATAATAGTATTTATCTCAAGTGTTGTGAGGATCAAATGAGGTTACATACATAAAGTCCATTGCAAACTAGAAACACCTAATAAATGCTAGTCATTATTATTGTATTGTCCAATCAGTACATTCTTTTTACAACAGGAAAGTCTTCTTGTCCAGTTAATTGAGGTTTCCCAGGAAGTCAGGCACTATGTCTTTTGTTCATCTTGATATCTCCTGTGATGCCTAGCAGAGTGCTGAGCACATAGACACTTAATACTTATTAATTATTTGGTGGTAATTGTATCAAATTCAACAAAACAGGTTGTATATGAGAAAGTGGTGGTGGTTCATTTAAAGTATGGTGGTTCAAGCTTGTCCTTTGTGATTATTGATGATCTTTTCTTGGTATTGTACTGTTCTTTGTTTTTTTTAATAAAATAAAAAGGCATGCATTTATATTGTTAATTCTATTAAATCATGTTGTACAATTCTATTATTCATAGCTGAAGAATTATGGAATTTTCAGAATTACTCATTTATCTAGATAATATATGATTTTTTGCTCCTTCTGGGGCTTGTAATTTACTCATTATTATTATGTGTTTAATAAACACTAGAGCTTGTGAAAGTTCTGATCTGTTTGGGGAGACGTGTACATTTATTAATTGTCATACCTCTTTTAAAATGGATAAGATCTCAACATTATTATTTCTGAAATATTGTGAAAATATTTTCTTTCTGGTTTTGGGCATGCATGTATGCAAATTGACACTAGAGACTCATATAAAGGCCAATTAGTGGCTGCTATTTTTCTTATAACAGCTTTATTCCTTTAAGGGTAAATTATTCACTTTTTTCCCTTTTGGCTAGGATAAGGAAGGGTAGAAAGTAAACCTTTTTCAAATCTAATGTTAGCCATTTTCCTTATTAGTGGAGAAAATATTAATGATAGTAGTTTCTTTGGTCATAGATAATTGCTTTTATCAGATTATTTTGAAAGTTATTTTCTTGTTGGACAATACAATATTAAAAAATGAAGGAAGAGTTGTTATTACAATTGTCTTTTAGTGTTGGGAATAGAAAAGGGAAATCCATGTAGCTTTGAACATGTTTTTTTATAAGAGAACTATGGTTTTTATTTTTCTGTTGATTCCTTTCTTTCTTTTTCTTTCTTTCTTTTTTAGCTTCCCAGAATCAAGAACGGTTATGTGCATTTAAAGATCCATATCAGCAAGATCCAGGAATTGGTGAGAGTCGTATATCCCACGAAAATGGCACTGTGTTATGTTCAAAGGGTAGCACCTGCTATGGACTTTGGGAAAAATCCAAAGGGGACATAAATCTTGTAAAACAAGGTAAGTCATACTTTGCTGATCTAACATGCTTTTCTTTATCTTATAATTACTTACAAATTGTTTATTTTAACTTGGCTGTAGGAAGAAAAATGGAGAGCTGAATTTAAATCCTCCCTAGGAAAAAAATGAACATAAATGTCTATACATGTACACATGAACGCTAAATTTGGACAGCTTGACTCCTTCTAACCTCCTTTATATAAATGTTGCTTTGTAGGATGTTGGTCTCACATTGGAGACCCTGAAGAGTGTCACTTTGAAGAATGTGTTGTGACAACTACCCCTCCCTCAATTCAGAATGGAACGTACCGTTTCTGTTGTTGCAGAACAGACTTATGTAATGTGAACTTCACTGAGAACTTTCCACCTCCTGACACTACACCTTTGAGTAAGTTAAAACTTGAAGCCAGAATTCTTAGATTATTCTTTTCTAGTTACATTTATAGTGTTCTCTTTATATTACTATGAAAAGGTTACATGTTAATTAATTTTCATAAAGTTTAAATGCTTTAGGAAAATTGTTGTCTTAAATCAGAAATGATAGAGGAGCATGGAATCTTAATAGAACAAAGGGAGTCGGAGAAGTGCATGCTGGGCATGAGCACCCTGCAGTACATTATAAACCAGAAATTGTGCACAGGAAATAGTATAAAGAATATCATTAGAGAATTGTACAACTGGAAGTGAGAGTCCATGTGCTCCATTGGTGTCCCTGCCTTTTTGGTTCTCTTGCTTTCTGAGCTTATTCTTCAATTTTATTTGTATTATTGTTGTTATTTGATCATTTTAATTGATTCTGTTCATTATTCCTTCTGTAGATTTTTGTAGATATTGGATATTATTTTACAGTTTCCCTAGTTTTCATCCCATTTCATCTTCTGCTTTTAAAAATTGGTGCAGAATCCTCCTTTAGTGCCCATAATATATTATCAATTTTATTTTTCCTATTGGTACATTATTTCATTCTTTTATTCTTTTTTTTTTTAATTTCGAATATTCTTTATTATTTAATGTTCCTCAAACTGTTGTCCAGGGGAATAACATTATTACTTTTTCTAATTAAATAAAAGTATTCGCACATTAATTCATTGTACCCTCCCAAAGAGTAACCTCAAGCAAACTTCAGTGACAGAAAGGATACCATGCATTGTCTTTATCTCACAGCCTGTTTGGACCTAACTTTCTTTCTTTCTTTTTTTTTTTTTAAACATTTGATTTTAAAATTTGGATTCCAGATTCTTTCCCTTCCTCCCTCATCACCCACCCTTACTGGGAAGATAAGCAGTTCAATATAGGTTGTACGTGTGTAGCTACACAAAATATTTCCATAGTGGATATTTTGTGAAAGACTGACTATATTTCCGTCCATCCTATCCTGCTCCCCACTTGTTCTATTTTCTTCTTTGACTCTGTCCCTTTTCAAAAGTATGTACTTCTAACTACCCTCCCCCCAACCTGACCTCTCTTCCCATAGTCCCCCCCTCTCAATCCCTTTGCTCATATTCTCCTGTAGGGTGAGACGCCCTATTTACTATATACATCATTCCCTCCCTAAGCCAAATTCAATGAGAGTATGGTTGACCCCATTGCCTTTTGCCTTCCTATTTTCCCCTTCCATTGCAACAGTTTTCCCTTCCCTCATCTATATGAGATAATTTACCCCATTCTGTCTCTCCCTGTCTCCTCTCATTATATTCCTCTCTCATTTCTCAATTTCACCTTTTAAGAATCATCCCTTCCTGTTCAATTGATCCTGTGCCCTCTGTTTATGTATACCTGTACACATATATACACACACTCACATAGGTATTTGTACACCCATATACTCTCCTATATAGACATATATATATATGTATGTGTATATGTGTGTGTGTGTGTGTACACACAGACACACATTTATATTTCCTTCACCTATCCTCATACTGAAAAAAAGTTTCATAAGTTATAATTATTGTTTTTCCATGTAGGAATGTAAATAGTTCAACTTTGATAAGTTCCTTATGATTTCTTTTCCCTGTTTACCTTCTCATGCTTCTCTTGCTTCTTGTATCTGAGTATCAAATTTTCTATTCAACTCTGTTTTTTTCATCAAGAAAGCTTGAAAGTCCTCTATTTCATTGAATGACCATATTTTCCCCTGAAACATTATTCTCAGTTTTGCTGGGTAGATGATTCTTGGTTTTAATCCCAGTTCCTTTGACTTATGGTGTATTATATTCCAAGCTACTTGATCCTATGTTATGCTGATTGTGTTTCTACAATATTCATATTGTTTCTCCTTGGCAACTTGTAATATTTTCTCCTTCATCTGGGAACTCTGGAACCTGGCTATAATATTCCTAGGTGTTTTCTTTTTGGGATCTTTTTCGAGAGGTGATTGGTGAATTCTTTCAACCTTTATTTTGCCCTCTGATTCTAACACATCAGGGCAATTTTCCTTGAGAATTTTTTGAAGGATGATTTCTAGGTTCTTTTTTTGATCATGGCTTTCAGATAGTCCATTAATTTTTAAATAATCTCTTCTGGATCTATTTTCCAGGTCAGTGGTTTTTCCAATGAGATATTTCACCTTGCCTTCCATTTTTTCATTTGTTTGTATCTGCTTAATAGTATCTTGATTTTTCATAAAGTCATTAGCTTCCATTTTCTCCAGTCTAATTCTGAAGGAATTATTCTCTTCAGTGAGCCTTTGAAATTCTTTTTCCATCTGGCAAATTCAGCTTTTTTAAGGCATTTTTCTCCTCATTGGCTTTTTGAGCTTCTTTTGCCATTTAAGTTAGTCTGTTCTTTAAGGTGTTATTTCCTTCAGTCAGATTGTTGACTCTCTTTTCATGATTTTCTTGCATCATTCTCATTTCTCTTCCCAATTTTTTCTCTACTTCTCTTATTTTGTTTTCAAAATCCTTCTAGAGCTCCTCGATGGCCTGTAATCAGTTCATATTTTTCTTGGAAGCTTTTGGTGCAGAAGTTCTGACTTCATTGTCTTCCTGCTGTTCCATGATTTGATCCTTTTTGTCTCCAAAAAAGGAATCTAAAGTTGGATTGCTGTGCATGCTTTGCTTCCTTTGCTTGCTCATGTTGCCTCTCAATTACTTGACTTTTAAAATTTTTGCCACAGTAGGACTCTGCTTCCAGAGAGGAGAGCTTTGTCCCAGATCACTGGGGTTTTTGCAGCTGCCAGAGCTATTAGTTGGGTGCTCTTTGAAGCCTCCACAGGCTCTGGCACCTGGTCACACACCCCAGGACCTCCACCCATTACAGCGATCCAGATCCAAGCAGGTTAAAGCAAGAGCCATTACCCCTCTGAATGTTCACTTGGTCCCCCTACAATCTGCAGGCTAGGAGTGCTGAAGCAGCCATGTGGAGGCTGCTGCATAGCCACCGCACCTGAGGTGCTTCTCCCTTCCAGGGGCAGAGGCTGGACTGCACTCTTGGTCCCCCTGTTCCCAAAATCCACACTGACCTCTCACTTTTTCTTTGGTATTTATGGGTTGATATTTCTGGAAACAACCACAGCTATTGGTGATCCACTCTCCCAAAGTCCCTCCAGCCATGGCTGATTGGGGACGCCCTGGGGATAAAACCATGTTCTCACTCAGGGCTGGGCTTGGCTCCCAGCATGCTACAATGAACCCTTCCTGTTTGCCTGCTAGGCTGCCTTCAGAGGGAGATTTGTTTCTCTCTGTCACTTTGTGGTTTCTTTAGCTCTAAAGTTTGTTCAGAATCGTATTTTCTAGATATTTGAGGTGGTTATGAGGGGAGCCACGGAGTTTTCCTGCTTCTATGCTGCCATCTTGGCTCCACCCCTCATTGATTTATTCTTAAGCAAACATTTCTGCAAGGATTTTATTGCCTAGATCTTTTACATTACTTTTTCATTGAATTATAAATCTAAAAAAAAATTTATAATTCATTTTTCTGTTTTTAGATGAAAGTATTAAAAATGCTCTAGGTGTAAAGCAGGATTGCTGAATAAGGTTGAGGCCCTGATATGACTTTGAGGTTATGGAGAGGTCCTTATACTATAACACTTATCTGGTTGCTAAGGAGAAGAGAGAAGGCAGGAACCCTTTAAATTTTTATGTGGAGTAGAGTGAGCAGTGTTGGAGAGAAAATCCGGAAGTGACTTTACTACATTAAAAAAAAAATGAAATGACACAAGTGAAAAATTTTGCAGCATTAAATTTTGGAGGGAGTAGGGTATTATATAAAGGTTTTTCACAATTGTTTCTTCTAACTGAACCATATACTTTTAGGTTAATTGTAAAATATAGCAAGGAGTAGAAGTCTCTATGACATAGTTACAAGAGCTGTGCCATCTCCTTAAGCCCATTTTTATGAGCAGTTATAATAAATTTTTATGTATTTCTCTTTAAATCATTCATTCATTGTTATTATTTATAAAAACTAGGTGAGTAGTAATTGTTGCATAATATGATGAAGCAGCAAGATATGAGATGCTGGCCTTAACAGTTATCTTCAAGACTTTCTTCACGGCCTGTTTTTCATAGTTGCAGTTTTATTCATCACATTAAAATATGTTATAAAAGTATATATTAGTAGTTATTTAGACATACCTGAAAACAATTATATGCGAAATTCAGGGAGGAAGACTATACATCAAGTAGAATTTTTTATTGTATGTTTTCAATTAAAGTTTCAATTTAAAGTTTATCTCATTTATTATTTATAATTCTAAATGTCCTCACCCATTGAAAAAAGGAGACCTTGAAATCAGTTAATAGTAATTAGTTTGATTTGTTTTAGGATTGTTTTCTTTCGCTAAGAAGAGCTAAGCTAGCATAAATATTCTTTAAGCCTAGGTTACTTATAGATTTTGTGAATACATATTTTAATAAGATTTAATAGTAGATAAGTTAAAATAGGAAATATGTATTTATAGAAATAAAATAATAGGATTAAGCTTAAATATCACAGGACTCTTTAGTAAAGGTCGAATTGGCAGCTTCAAGACAAGGATGGGGTGGCGGGGGAGGCATGTAACTCAGAAGTTAGTTCTTCTTTTACAGTGAGCATCATAGACCCATAGCAAAAATCCTTAAAGGACCACTGAAAGGAGATTTCTCAAAAAAATTCACAGAATGGTAGATATGATTTCTAAACCAATGAAATATTGAATCTAGCAGTTAGCCCAACCTAGAAATTCACCATTATGCCCCTTACATACCCAGTGACCGACTATTGCAAGTCTACCTACTTCTCTGTTCTTTTAAAACTTCTCTATCCTTGTAAAACTTATGAATTAGCCTTATGATTATAGTTCTTTTTTTTTCTGTTATAAAATAAGCTCTGTAGACCTATCAAGAGGTCACTAATCATTAAGGGATTAGCTCACCTGATTTAATGGTAACTTGCTGACCTTACTACTATTAAATCATTTTCTCTTGGAGGTAATAAACCTCAAAAATTTTCTTTTTTTTTTTAGATATAAATTCAACACTCAGAAACACCAATAGTGATCAGTAGACTCAGACTGTAAGTGTTAAATGGACACATTAATCTAAGCCAGGGGTGTGGAACCTGTGGCCTTGAGGCCACATGTGGCCCTCTAGGTCCTCAAATGTGGCCCTTTGAATCCAAACATCACAGAACAAATCCCCTTAATAAAAGGCTTTGTTCTGTAAAACTTGGGCATAGTCAAAAGACCACACCCAAGGACCTAGAAGGCCACATGTGGTCTCAAGGCCACAGTTACCCACCCCTATTTAAGTTCTGTACTAGCACTGCCCTGGGGACATGAAGACCAAAAAGTCATGGTCCTTAATCTTTCAAGGGTTTACCCTCCATTGAGGAGAACAACAGAGACATGTACAAATGAATATAAAAAAATAGACAAAATTAATACAAGGTGATCTTTTTGGGGAGGGGAGGTATGTGAGGAGGTAATCAGGCAATGTAGCCACTATTTCATGTTCCAGCTGCAGAGAATGGTTAATGCCACTTCATGCATTGTGCCACTTTTTCACACTTGGCATGAAGCATTTTTCTGGACCTAGGTTTTCTATTCAAATCATGTTTCTCAAAGTCAGAAGAGCTGCATTGTAGCCCTAGTTCTATCCTTAGTTGTCTATGTGGCCACGATATCTCTTCTCTAAATCTTGTTTCTTCATCTCTAAATTGAGGTTTGACTATATGATCCAAGGGCTTCCTTACAACTCAAAAATTCTATGATATTATAACTTCTATAATTCCTTTGTAATGTTTTCCACACTCCATCCCCTGCCCTCCCCTGGGAAAAGTGAGTTGCAATATATGCTTCTTTGTCTTTTTCTATCCCGAAGTTCTTAACCTGAAAAGCGTTTTTTCTTTGTTTTTATTTTTTTTCTTGTTTAGCATTTTATTTTCTCCCAATTACATGCGAAAGTATTTTTTAACTTTGCTTTTTGAAACTTTGAGTTCCAAATCCTTTCTTTTCTCCCTTCCCCTTCTGTCCCCCATTGAGAAGACAAGTAATTTGATATAGGTTATACATGTGTAGTCATGCAAAACATCTATAATAGCATGAACTATTTAAAAAAAAAGTTTTGATAATTGCATTTTAACTGATTTCCTTTGCAATTCTAGATATTTTACTTTATGCATTTAAAAATATTCTCCCGAGAAGGATTTCATAGGCTTCGCCAGACTCAATGGCATCCATGACACACAAAACAGTTAAGAACTCCTGTTCTAAGACAAAAATTGAGTTTCCACACTTATGGTGGTGAAAGGAAGGGGCAGTTTAAATGGCTAATATTAATAGCTGGATCTGATATGTAGAAAGGAAACACTAGACTTTTTCAGACGTTAAGACATTATTAAAGTAATTCATATCAAAATGAAGAGTATCTCAGCCAGATGATTTCAGAATTAATACTACAAATGACTCATTTAAAAAACTATTTACCCTCAACTTGTTTTAAAAAAAATACTCAGCCAACAATATCCTGTTTTCCCTTAGCTATTTGTACCTAGCCATGGTCATTTGTTTTTGTTCTAGTGGATATATTGGGTTTTTTATTGAGTATATTGGTTTACATGTAGTGTATTGGGTAAGAACATTTTTACCTCCTTCAAAAAGAACAAGGAATCTAGTTTTCACAAGTCAAACAAGGTGTAATATCAGTTTTGTCTTAACTTTTCTTTCTAAAAAGCAGTTCTTCCTTTAAGCATTACATAACAGGTGATAAGTTGGAGTCATAACTGACAGAGTCCATAACCTTATGATCCAAAAATAAGGACTCTACCAGTCTGAATTCTGGTACTATGTTCTTTTGTATAGATAGCACCAGGAAACTTCCAAAGCTAGGACCCTCATTCAGAAACTTTGTTCCATTTATTAGGTACTTTCTCCAAAAAGAGAGGTGACACATGGGTAAACAGCATATTAATATTCAGCTGAATATTTGCTTTCTTAATCTTTTTTTAATTTAAATTTTTTTATTTTAGTTTACATCATTCATTTCCATGAAATTTTGAGTTACAAAATTTCTCCCCATCTTTCCCCTACCCACCACCCCAAAACAGCCATCCCATTGTATCTCCCCTCCCCCAATCTATTCTCTCCTATGTCTTCCCC
>CM053591.1:135094675-135117105 GCA_028646515.1 Pseudochirops corinnae
CCATAATCAAATGTTATAAATATATATCTATATCTATATATATGCAATTATTATTATTATTAACTACATCCAACTGGAACTTGAGATACATAGGCACTGTGGTTGGGAGATCCATCCTGCCCTACTTGAAAGTCAGAGTGGTGAGGGGGGAAGACATAGGAGAGAATAGATTGGGGGACGGGGGATACACTGGGATGGCTGTTTTGGGGCCGTGGGTAGGGGAAAGAAGGGGAGAAAATTTGTAACTCAAAATCTCATGGAAATGAATGTTGCAAACTAAAATAAAATTAAAAAAAAAACAAACAGCAGGTGGCAGAAACAGAATTTTAAAGTAAGTTCTCTTGATTCAAAATTTAGTGCTTTTTCCACTGCCCCATGTTGTCTCATCAATAACTGTATTATGCTCTGGAATCCAGAAATGTTCAAGATAGATCTATGTGTTCTTCTACATATCTCCCCGTGGGCTACCTTTCATGTACCTGAATTCAGTGTAAATTGAGAGGCATAAAGGAAGATTCAACTGTTCCAAATGTTTTTTTTTTTTTGGCTGCCTACTGGGTAATTGGAAGGATAAAAGAAAAAAAAACCCAGAAAGCATACATTCAGCATTCAGGCTTGCATACTGATAGATAAAAATCAAAACGATTTTAAATGCTCCTCAGGATGTGCTATATTAGGAACCATTCAATAAGATTTCCAAACAGATGACCTCAGCCTTAAAGTTAAGCTGATAAGTGCTGCTTATGTTACAATAAATATTTAATTGCTAGAAAAGTAATATGCAATAGTTAACATGGCTACAGTGATCCTACATCCTAGATGTTCTGGTACAGCTTCTACTTCAAATATTCTATCCCTTTGTCCCCATAAACCATCAAAAATGATCTGAAAAGTCCAATATTTTGGCAAAAAGTACATCAACATATTAAGTCAGTAAGCATTATAACAAACATATCTCAATCACAAATGACTGATAGCCATAGAATGGAGAATTACAGGCTAAAGAAATTATGAAATTACATTCATCATATCAAGTATGAAAGAGTTAAGCAATGTATAGATGTCTGGTGTTCAACATTTAATTCAAGCAGTACAGCAGTGGCAATGATTTGTTAAATAGTAACTGCTGTGGTAAAGTACACAAATACCACACCTACTTCATCTATGTAACAAAATAAATCAGAAACTCTTTCTTCAGATGTATCCCAATACTGGTTCAGAAGATGTGGTAGGAAGTTTGGAGTGTCACAAGTATTCCGAAAAGGGAAATAATGCAGTGTAGTGGAAAGAAATGTGTAGCTGTAGAACCTGGGTCTGTGGGCCCTCAGGCAGTTCTACTATCAAATGAGGACACAAGAAACTGGGCCAGTTGACTTCTAAGGCACCCTCCAGTTCTAACTTATGGTTTTAAAAATCTTACTATGAGTATTTAAGAAAAATTACAGTATTTAAATTAGGTAACCTCTAATCTGTAACAATGCTACGTTTTAAAAAAGAACATGTGTGTGGGAGAAGATAGCTGGAAATAGTAGGAAATAGAATCATTTAAAAATTTGCTTAAAATCTTATTTATTTCTTTTATTTCAATGGCTAAACATTTTAATGGATTAACTTTCCAGTATATGTCAAATGAATCTAAAAATGAAACCTCAGAAAAACTGCCAGTGAAAATAATTCACTATGTGTTTTCATATATATGTGCAACAAAAATACCTTTAAGTGGAGAGCTCTGTAAAACTAATCATACTGTGACTTTAAAATGTCCTCCTCTAAATGTCACAAAAATCTATAAATGCTATACATTAAATTGTCCTGGTCTCCTAGTTCTTGTAAACCCTCTTCTTCTCCTCCATTGATTTTTTTTAGTTAAATACCCAGCCAAATTTAAAATGCTGTTATGTGTTCTTGTGTGTGATGGCTGAGCTTGTACAAGCAAGTGCTTCCTGCATGCAGATCAGACGGGGAACCGCTGTCTGCCTTATTGGAGCCTGGGATGTTTCTGTTTACAAATCCTGGAGCCAGGCCGGGGCCTTGACTGGAGGCATGCAGTCTGCTTCCTTGCTACACTCAGCCTTTGTCTGGGTCTGTGTCAAAGAAAGAACAACACTGTTGTGTGTGCAGTTAGCAGCAAAGGAATGGTTTAAATATAACACACTAGCACAGGCTTTTAATCCTTTCACGGTCTCTTGCAGAAAGGTAAATTAAGGATTAGCGGTCTTTTAAAGAAGCAATAACACTTCAATAAAATTAAGGAAAGGCGCGTAAAGTAAAAATAATTAATACACAATCAAGGTGAAATTACTTCCCCAAAGGAACCATTCTGGTTGTTAAGTTTTTACTAAGTGTACTTACTGTCTGATTTACTTAAGTATCAATGTGCTAAGTAAACATTTTAAAAGATAAGAAAAATACACAATGTAGATGTATCTTAACTAATCTATTTGAAAATTCAACTATACCAAGAATGAGCTGAAAATAATGCTCGGATTTAATACGCTAAAAAGAAAAAGATATCTTAAAAACATCAGGTTTACTACCTTTTGTCCTTTTTGCCAGCGAGTACTGAGACATCAAACATTCATCTCAGCTACGTCAAATGGAGCTTTCCTTATGTTAAACATTTTTCTTACTTAATAAAAGTTGGCATAAAAATGTTTTTAATTCAGTCAAGAAAATCTCAGTGCTATAAGAAAACAGGAAGAAGACTGACCAATGTGAGGGGGCAGTGAGGAGGAAAGCTAGAATTAGACAAAATTATAGAAATGATTATGAAAAGCTATGAAAACGACCTTTCAGATACTGTAAATATTTATTTTTATGTGCTTTTAAAGTTTCTAAAAAAATTTATGTTATTGGTGATGGGTAAAAGGAAACAAGCCTATATATGTTTTTAACTGACATTCGATAAAATCTATCCGTAAATAATACTGTATTTTTCTCAGACAAAAATATCATTTTAACACTGGGTATAAAAACAGGATTTCCACGGACACAAACGCACACTTTAGTAGATATAGCCAAAACTTGAGAATAAAAATTAAATCTATATACTTTACTAGTTTATTTTGAAATCTATTTAAAGTATAATGATGACTATACAAAATATAATTCCAAATTTTTTTCCTCTGCCATGCCTTAATTCCATTCCTAACAAATTTTTTTAGTCTCTAAAAAAGTTAAATAAAACGAGAGCTTGTCACTTCTAATAACAGCTTTAGAACATAATAAAAAATTATCTACAGAAAATACTTGGTGGAAAACTCCAATAGCCTTGTTTAGGTAAGGAAATACAATCTACAAAACTAAATTCACATAAAGAAGACTCAAATCGGACTGATGCACATGACATTAAGAAAAAAACCAAATCAAAAGATTTTAAACAAAATTTACAGTAACCCTAATAGCAAAAAAATTTAATGTTTGACAAAAATTATTTGTCCAATGTTTCTTTTATTAGTCTACATGACAACAAATATGCTCAGAATTCACACACACAAGATCTTAACTCTCAGTAGGTCAAAGTTCAAATACTAATGACAGAAAAACAAATTGTTTACAAAAAATTAAGGCGATGTATTCTGTTCATTACAAAAAACTTGCATATAATTACAACTTGCAAAACACTTTCCAAAGAGGAGATGGAAATTTTAATGATTTTTCCCATGATTTTCTACCAGTCTACTTTTAAGGAGCTTGGTAAATATTAGTTGAATTGTCTTTTTTTCCCCGGCCAAACCTTTTAATATGGGGTTGTTTATGAGTCCTACTGACTGAGACTATGACTCGATTACAATAATAAGTAGAGTACCCCTGTAAATAATACATTTTAAGTTTCACAGAGGCCTTCTGCAAAAGTATATGACTGTTGAAGTCAACAGCAAGACATTTTCTTTGCTATTTTAAAATACCTAACTTTGTTAGTAAGAAAAATTGAGTAAAGACAGCAGAGAATCAAGTAAACATATAGATTTCCTACCCCTGTGGACTGCTAGTGACTGAAGCATTACCATAGACTATGATGTCTGAATAAGGACTCAACTGGAGGTAAAAAGGGGAGAAGGTAAAAGGACACTGAAGAGAATATAACGTTAGTGTGCTCATCAGGTCAGAAGAGCAATAAATCCAGCAACATTTAGAACACAATTTGTGATTCATCTGTAAAAACACATATTTTATATATCGCTTGGTTTTGAATGCATATTTTAATGCACTATAGCTTAGTTTTAATATTTCATAAGGACCATCTTAATAATCTGTATTATCTTCTTCCCTTACACACTCATCAAACATGTTCTACACATAATACCTATCAGTTCATATATCTTGGACAAAAAATACAGATGAGTAATACACTGAGCTCAGTAATGGATTGCAGCTAGCTGGTACAGTGGGTAAGAGTGCTGGGCTTGGAGTTAAGGAGACCTGAGTTCAAATTTGGCCTCAAGACAACTGCTAGTTGTGTGATCCTGGAGAGGTCATTCAACAGCTCTGGGCCTCAGTTTTGTCATCTTTAAATAGGGATAATAATAATACCTGCCTCAAATAGTTATTGTGAGAATCAAATGAGATGTCATGAAAACTTCCAAGACTATACCTATAAATACAAGGTACAATAATAATAATTATTATCATTAATAATTATAATAAGAAGAGAGTGAGCTGAACATTTCAAAGAGTGCTAACACTTCTAATGATCCTCAAAATTCATCTGATATCACAAATGCCTGTAATCACATAGTAATATACTGAATATTTCAGCCATAAAAATTAATAATCAATAACCCTCTAATTAAAACATAATCATTTTTTTGGGAGAAATTATGTTATGTTCTCCAAAGATACAAATCAACCTTTTGTGAAATACAAAAATATTATCAATAACTTTAAAGGCATGTGTTTTCCTTAATGGCCACCCTACTCTTTAAATTCTCTATTCAACTCTAGTTATTCCAAGTACCACTTCACTTCCAATTTATCCCTTTCTGTGCCTGTAGATTTAGCTTTTAGTTCCATTAATTTAAAACTCTCACATGAAGATACCAAACTTTTCCAGATGATCTACTCTATCATCACCACTCTCATTAATTTTCAACCTCTTTTTATCTACTAGTTGCTGCCCTACTCCTACTCCTTCCCTCGACCTCCAAATACCCTGTCCATACCTACTAATTATCTTCCTATATCTCTTCTATCATGGCTAAAATCCTTGAGAAGGCCACCTACAATGAGTGCCTCCATTTCCTCTCACTCTCTTCTTAACTCTTTGCAATCTGGCTTCTGACCTCATCATTCAACTGAAACTATTCTCACCAAAGTTACCAATGATCTCTTAATCCTCAAATCTAATGGCTTTTTCTCAATTGTCCTTCTTGATCTCCTTGTGGTCTTTTACATTATGATTAATCCTTTACATGATATCCTCTTCTCTCTGTGTTTTCATGCTGTTCTCTCCTGGTTCTCCTCCTACATCTCTGACAACTCCTCAGTCTCTTCCACTGGATGTTCATCCAGGTCATGCCCACTAAAAGTAGATGTCTCCCAAGGTTCTGTCCTGGGCTGTTCTTACCTTCTTCTACATTTTTTCACTTGGCAACCTTATCAGCTCAAACTGGATTCAATTATCATCTCTATGTTTATGATTCCTAGATCTCCTTAATCTGTTTTAATATCTCTCCTTTTATTTCCAATCATCAATTACATATCTCTAAATGGCTGTCTAATAAACATCTTAAACTCAACATGTCCAAAACTAAATGCATTATCTTGGCCCCTAAACCCTTCACTCTTGCTAATCTTCCCATGACCATTAAGGGCCCTACCATCCTCTTAGTCACTCGGGCTCACAACCTAAATGGCATTCTTGATATCTCATTCTCTCTTACTCCCCAATTCGGGGTTACTGCTTCAAGTCATGTTCTATTTTTATATTTTAAGAGTTAATGTATTTCATACAAATTTACCAGTCTGCATAATCTTTTCTATTGAAGATTCCTTTAAAACATGCCCCTCAGAAAAATTATTTTTAAAAATAAAATTTAAGCCTTAAAATTCTCAACAGGGAAAAGGCTGCACTGTTTGACAGTAGTAACACTGTAAAACTCTAACACAAAGAGCCTAAACTAAAGGAAAGACTTTCCATATCTGTGCCAATGCTAATAAAAAATAAAGTAAGGGAAGTCATTTCTTTTGTTCCATGGTGAAATGTTACAAGTTTTGTTACTATAGCAACATGACAGTTCATATTCTATAATATGTAATGCTAATATCAAATGTTGGTATTTCTTAATACCCTAATGAGCAGTAGCTTCCTATGGAGGATGCTTTCCCCAAGTACAGCTCATACCATCTCATTCATATATTCATTTATTGGTGTGACAAGCATTTACTGAATACCTAGCAAATACTGAGGAATATTAGTGGATAAAAAAGGACAGCATATAATATGTGGAATTCTTCCACGTGGCTAGAAGCTATAGTAAGAGATATCCACTATGGCAATAGTTGCACCATTCCTCAGGCTGATGGTATACATACTTTGTTGGTTGGAATAAGCCATGATAGGAAACATATATATATATATATATATATATATATATATATATATATATATATATGCATACACACACACACACACACACACACTTAAAAACTATATGCTTTCATGACTTTTCTGAATACTTGGCACTTGGCATCATTATATGTAGTAGACCAGACTTTCAGGGGTCCCCTGACCCCATTAAGGATATGCTCCCCTCTTCTATGAGGCAGATATACAGGAAGAATATAGTCTTGTTGGGTGGATGCTTTCACTGGTTCTTGAATATCTAAAGTAGTTTCCGGTAGTCAATTAGCAAATGACTCCCTGCTTTGTTTATGTCATGGGGAAGGGTCCAGAGGAAGAAATCTCTAGCCTTGGGCTGGGGTAGGAGTGGTCGATTCCAAAGAAGGGTCCAAGGGTCCGTGCATTCCTTCATGTAGGAATTCCTGCTATAGGGAATATAAGCCTTGTGATTTTCTTGTATCTCTGGCTCTGTATGAAATGGTTCTGTAATAAACAGACTATTGAATACATCCCCGTCTCTCTTTTACTCAGCTGGTTGCTGGGCCAAATTACTGTGCTGGTCACAGTAATTATAGACATGATTAACTGAACTGAATGATACTCCTGAAAAGCAGCACCACAGTAGCCTGAAGAATCCTAACACCAGGACCTTTCAGTGATACTTTTTTTTTTTTGCATAGTAAAACATCTTTCAAACATTAAGTCTGTTGTTTTAAATGCTAGTTATCTTCTGAATTAGAAAGTTAACATGAAAAATTAAACCAATGGGATGAATACTCCACAAACTACAAGAACAGTAGTTTCCAAGCTTGTATGGTTTGTGAAATAGGTCTTTGAGGTCTCACTGGGCAGTGTAAGAAAACTTGGGTCTTTTCTTTAACTTTTATGCATACTGCTGACTTTTAAGACAGCATTTGTGTTCAAATGTGCCTCTTCCCTCCCTTGCTCAGTAAGAATTTCCTCATAGGGGCAGGTAGGTGGTACAGTGAATAGAGCACTGGCCCTGGAGGCAGGAGGACCTGAGTTCAAATTTGACCTCAGACACTTGACACATAACTAGCCATGTGACTTTGGGCAAGTCACTTCACCCCAAGTGCCCTCCAAAAAAGAAAAAAAAAGAATTTCCTCATAACAAAGATTTTAAAACAACACTTTGGTAAAACATATAGATTGTATCTTACAGACATACAACATTCCATATCCATAGTACCCCATTCTCTTCACTGAACCTAGGAGGGAGGTACATTTTCTATGATATTCTCTCAAGTCACACTTGAAAACCTTGTATTTTTGACAACTATGATAGGAAAATAAGCTCCTACCAAACTAGGAAGGCTTCAAGTCTGGATCTTGAGACGGAAATATGTACATCACCTTTGGATTACCCTAGCTAAATTCAGAGAGTCTTATAAAAATTAGTAACTAGGTGATGATATTTAGTCCCAGAAACTCAGAGGATACCTACTAAAAGGCAGAGGTCTTTTAATCTGTGATAGCGGAGAGTTGACAAAGTACCTGCACTAATGAAATCATGGCTCTACATGTCAGTATATACAATCGGGCCTGAAAAGCTAGGTTTCCATTAGTCACTAGAGAAAAACAAAAGCAGTCACAAGAAATAATAGGTCAATTGGTACTCCTTTATATGAATTATGAGTGTAATTTCAAGTAAATCATTAAATCATGCCAGAAACAAAAAAAAAAAAAAATGAAGAGAAGACAGAGTCACAATGATCTTTTTTATTGGGGAGTTGGAAGGGGATGAGGTAGCAATCGGGGTTAAACTTGCCCAGGGTCACACAGCTAGTAAATGTCTGAGGTCGAATTTGAACTCAGGTCCTCCTGACTCCAGAGCTGGTGCTCTTTCCACCACTCCACTTAGCTGCCACAGAGTCACAATGGTGTTAAAGAACTTATAATATATACACAGTATACACAGTAACAGCAACATTGTGTGATGACCAACTTTAATAGATTTAACTCTTCTCGGCTATAATACAAGGATCTAAGGACAATTCCAAAAGACTCATGATGGAAAATCACATCCAGAGAAAGAACTATGGATTAATATGGATCAAAGCATACCATTTTCTCTCTCTCTCTCTTTTTTTTTTTGTTTCTTCTTTCTTGTGTTTTTTTTCCCCTTTGGTTCTAATTATTTTTTACAATATGACTAATGTGGAAATATGTTTAATATGATTGTATAGGTATAGCCTATGTCAGATTGCATGCTGTCTTGAGAAAATGGGAGCAGAGGAAGGGGGAGAAATTTTAGAACTCAAAATCTTATAGAAGTGAATGTCGAAAATTAAAAACAAATAAATAAAAACTTTTAAAAGAGCTTTAAATTACCAAGAAAAATAGGACAAATGAAAAGATATACATAGAACTAAAATTTCTATGCTCATCTAGCTGCTTTTAGTCCTCAAGGTAGCAGAAGTGGGAAGAAAAACCAAAGGAAGCAGTGACTAGCAAGAATGCTGTTTGAAGCCATGATTATGCATAGATAGACATACTGGACTGGCCAGGTTGCCTCTAAACCATTTGGTATAGATGTATAACTTTTTTTTTTTTTTGGAGGGGGGAAGGTAGGGCAATTAGGGTTAAATGACTTGCCCAAGGCTACACAGCTAGTAAGTGTTAAGTGTCTGAGGCCAAATTTGAACTCAAGTCCTTCTGATTCCAGGACCTATGCTCTATTCACTGTGCCACCTAGCCACCCTGGATGCATTAAATGTCAGAAATCTGACAGAACAGTATCATGAAATTCTAAGAATAAGGTGAAGTAGAAAGAACATTGACTAAACTTGATGCCAGAATACCTGGGTTTGAAATCCCAGCAATAAGACTAGGAAAGTCAGTGACTCTCTTGGCCTCAACCTCCTCATCTGTAAATTTGGGGTAGCAATGTTTTTACTATCTACTCTACAGAGTTGTGGTGAAAACTGTACTTTGTAAATCACAAAGTACTGATTGTTGTTTGTCCTTCATTCTCCAGGAGGACCAATGACATCAGGAAGGTGATATCTTGATTTGCAACTAAAGCGGATTTAAGTATGGAAGGGCAGTGCAAAGTTACTCTCTCTCTCCTCCTAAGCCATTTGGGCCCAGGGGTAAGACAGGTCAGGGACAACTGGAAATGGCCCAGGAAAACCACAGAGTACTATGTAAATATGAGCTATGATTAGTGTTATCTTGAGGCTAGGACATACAACAATATTTCCAATACCATATTCTATATATCTCCTGCCTCTACACTTTTGCACAGTCCACTCCCATGTTCACTTTTGCCTTTTAAAATCTTTAAGTTCTTTCTAGGCTCAGATAAAGTACATGAAGACTACATGAAGACTAAACTGAGATCTCTAGTTGCTATGACCCTTCCCTTGCCCCTAAATAGCCTTGCATGTAATAATCTGTATTAATGTCTTTCCCCCTCTCCCAATAAATTGTAATCTCCTTGAGGGCAGGAACTGTTACATTTTTGTCTTTGTATCCCTGCTACAGTAACCAATATATACTTATTAAAAATGTGTTGAACTGGATGGTTGGAGGATTTCTCAATTACTGTCATATTTTTTGATCCCTTGGCATAGTTTGTGATCTCTCATTGACTGAGAAGACGTAATAGTAATGAAATTTGAAGATCTCATTGTATTGTTAAACTAAGAGGTATTTAGCACCTAGTTTCAAATTAATCCTCTGTTAAAGAAACAGAAGGTATGAACCCCTGTTGCTGACATGACAGGAAAGGGCTGAATAGGGAGGAGCAATACTGTATATAAGGAAAAGCCCCAAAGAGGGAGAGTCAGATCTTCTTGGAGCCAGGTTCTGGACGCTGAGGAAGGAAGGCCCAGGCTGGAGAGAATTATTTTTATTTTGAGAACCTGGATGAAGTGATGAAACTTGGATGAAACTTCTGCTGAGTCCGAGGATCAGCCAGAGCTGCAGAAGACTGGGGAAACATGACTGTGGTGCTGCTATTTTGTCTGTTTGTGGCTTTGTTAAGCCTTGACTTCCCAGGAACAGAGACTGTGAAGGATTTAAGGTGGACTGGATACTGTGAGCTTCAGCCTGGAACAGGAACAGCATGGAGAGCTGGATAAGGAACTAGGAGCTGTCTGCCTTTGAACTCAGGTGACAGTTTGGTGAATCCACATAGGAGCTGGGACCATGGAAGGGGATCCACGGTATCTAAGAGCCTACCCCCAGTCAAGCTGAAAGAAGACTTTACTTGGATACTGTGTACTGACTGAGAAGATTGTGATTTACCTGTGACCAAGGGGTGGATGGCCTGTGTATTTTCTGATGACTGAATAGTGAATGATGACTGAATAGTGACTGATTTATAACTTACTGTGCCCTATGAGTAGAGAACTTTGACTTTTGTATTTTGTGACCCTTAAGGAGGCAAGAATGATTGAATGATTGAGTTGATTGAATGACTGACTGACTAAATGATTATACTTTGTTGAAAACTATGTGACCATTGTGGTGAAAACTATGTGGCCATATTAGTGATAAGTTGTTGTGAATGCTCTATTTTGATTTTCTGTGATAAGTTGTAATATTGTGAATGCTGTACCTTGATTTTCTGTGAATGTTTTGCTCTGATTTGTTATTGAATAAATAGAGAGTTTGCTATACTATGTAATCAGAACCTTGAAAGCTGTTCACAGCAGCAGTCCTCTGGAAAGGCTTTACATGGCTTTACAGAAGGCAAAAGTTATAAAGGCAATGCTGCCTCAATCTACAATAACTACATCTAGTTTACTGTTGCAAATGACAAGCAAGGGGCAATGAATATGTAGTATTTTTAGTATCTTGCTACTTATCTTTAGATTTCTAAACAATACACTATTAGAAAAAAAAGACTATTGTTCTAATATCATCATGTGGTAATCAATAATCACTCATATAATCAAAGGCATCATTCACCTTCCTGCCACACTATTAAAGAGTTTTTTGGGTAGCTAAAGAGAAATATTCTAATGAATGAATAATGATCTTGTTCTAGGAATACCCTATATCAGCACTATTAAATCTATCTAGAATTCTTAATGAATAAATGAATAATTTTAAAACGATTTACTATATGCAAAGTAGCGTGCTGAGGATTGGGGATACAAATAGAAAGGTAAGTCACTCTCTGCTTTCAAGATCATATTTTAATAGGAGAAAATCTATATAGGAAATTTCGGCTATAAGGTGGGAAAGCTGAGTGTCCTTAGGGTGAAGAGGAAAAGCAGATGGTAATGAATCTTTTTAATGCTATTCCCATTGACAAAATCTATCCATTTCTGATGCTGAACCATTTGCTAGAGAATTTTGGTGGCAAGACCTTTCTTCTCTAGTTCTTCAGTGGCTCTAGTTGTTTTAGAAACACTTCAGAGAGTAGGCAGGAAGCGTTTCCCCAGGAGGGCCCTGGCTAGTATGGGCAGCACTGCCATTCCCAGCATTTGGAGGCTTACTTGCCTATCGGTGGAGACTGTTCAGCAGTTGCAGTAACAATATGACTCTTACTAGCTTTAAGACTATGAGCAAGTCACTTAACCTCTTTGAGCCTCAGTTTCCTCATCTCTGAAATGTGGATAATAATAGTGTCTACCTCAAAGCATGGTTGTGAGGAACAAATAAGACAACATGGGAAGTACTTTGCAGACATTAATGTGTGATATGATGCTATAATTAATATTTTCCACAAGGGCTGCTGCCCTCAATGTTAACTGTTAAGGGCTGGGCTGGAAATGATGAATGGCCTGGGGATGGAGACTGCAAATCTTGGGGCTGTTGGGCTCTGAGGCCTGGTCTACCTCTACTAGGATGCCAGAGGAGGTGGTAGTGGTCTGACTTACCTGGCATATTCTGCTTGCTGTCTTGCCCTCAGGATACCTTGCTGGCTTGCTATTCAAAGAGCTTCCTATTAACCTAACACTTTATATTTCTCAATCTATACTATGAAAAATTATTTAAAAATAGATGCTATATGTATCATGGAAGGCTTATAGTTCATAGATACCTGTGTACCCCTTGAGGATGGCACACTATTTCCCTGTACTTATCAAGCATAGTGTAGGGGGGTTGACATTTTACTTTTTCTTTCTCTCAGGTAATACTTTTGTGAACTACAAAAATGTTCAACCCACAAAGAGTTGGCCATTCTCCTAGGTAAAGAACTATCCTGTCACCTGTCTGTTGTATTCACTCAGTATTCTTTTAACTCTACATTCATAATACCTTTACTTGCTATTTTCTAAATTAAGACGATTCCTTAAATGGCATGACAAAGCATAATACTAATAACGCTACTGATAGACGGTTTGAGTTGGTGACAGTTATGTGTCAAGTGTAGAAATGTGTATTTCAAATGATAGGATTTCAAATATTCACTTCAAGAAACATTTATTAAGCACACTGCTCTATGTACTCTGGAGATTCAAAATAAAAAAATATAGTCTGCATACTTAAGGTGCTTATAATGATATATATGTACACATTTGTGTATTTGTCTGGCTGCTATAACTAAAGCATATAATTTAATGTGACATTGGCTTAAGACAATGAGTTGCTGAGAAACAAATTAATAAATTATATTTCTCTTTGCTTTCTTCCCAAAACTAGAGAAAGTGAAAATAATGAGATGTGACATTACAAAAAGAAAAGGCAGTAGAGTCCTCCAAAATAGTTAGTTTGTATCATCTTAAAAGTAGGCCTGGAAGAATTACAAAAATAGGAGTATTGAATACTCTTCAATTATCCCATCTTAAACACTATGTTTAAATCTCTATTGTATATGATTATAAATATTTAATTGTATGTGTATTTTACTAATTATCAAATGTTCTGGAAATGATCCACTTGGGAAAAACAAGAAGAATATTATTGCTTTGGGGATAATTTCTGTTGGTTTGAATATTTCTTGATTTGAAAAGATTCAGGAAATATCTTTGTCATGTTTCTCATCTACTACCCAAAGGAAAGGCAATACAGGGTTGGGTAACAACCCTTCCTTCAATTGAAGGACAGAACAGGCAGGCTTTCAGCTGTAACAAACAAGCAGCAGCACAAAGGACATTCTTCTCTTGCATAAAAAAAAAAGGAAATTAAGAAGAATAAAATGTTCCTAGCACTTGAAGAGACTGAGGAGCTTCATTTAATACAATCTTCTTCTAAAGAAAGAAGTACTAAGAGAGAAATGAAGGTCTCTTAAACCAACACATTAAGTTTCATATGGACCTGTTTTTAAGTAGAATTGGTATGCTGATCCTATACCTCAGCAAAATGAGTTTTTCCTAAAGTCACTTTGAAAAGTGATAAAAAACAACAACACAAAACTGTCAACACATATTCACCAAAACCATGTCTCTTCAATTGCAATTTTAAGGTCCCCTTAGGGGCAGGTAAATTATAGCTCCTATGTTAAGTCTGATAATAATATATATTGCTTTAAGGCTTACTAAATGGCAGGTAGGCAGCTCAGTGGATAGAGTGCTGGGCCTGGAGTCAGGAAACCCTGAGTTAAAATTCAGTCTCTGACACTTACAAGTCACTTTAACCTCTGTTTGCTTTAATCCACTGGAGAAGGAAATGACAAACCATTCCGGTATCTTTACCAAGAAAATCCCATGGGCAGTGTTGGTATGCTATGGTCCATGGGGTCACAAAGTCAGACACGAATGAACAGCAAAAATACTCTCTTCACAATTCTCTGAGGCAGCAGATGCAAATGTTGCTATCCCTATTACCTATTAGTTTCAATAGATTCTAAGGATTATTGTGTATCTATCACTATATACAATTATAAAACTTTAGGGTTGAAAAAGACCCCAGAAGCCATCTAATTAACAGCAGTAAGTGGTTATCCAGCTTTTGCTTTAAGACCCCGAGAAGGGGAACCTATTGTTCCTCAAAAAGTCTATCCCACTTTTTAGAAAGCTCCATAGTATGCTTGGTGGTGGTGGTTGTTTTACTTATATCCAGCCTAAATTTACCTCTTACCTCTGTAGCTTCAGTTACTTCTAGTTCTATTCATTGTAGTCCAGTAGAACCACGTATTTCTTCCTCTCCCTGAGAACCTTTCCTATGTGAAAAAAGCTACTGTGTCTCTCTCTAAAGTCTACTGTCTCTTAGGTTACACATTCCCAGTTCTTTTCACTAATCCTCATGCAGCACTTAATCAAAGATTTTTGTCATCCCAGTCCTTTTCTTTTGCAACTTCTACGGACCCTAAAATGTCATCCCCATAAATAGACAACACTCTATGTGCTATAAGTAAGGCAAATCACAGCAAGACTAGAACCTTCCTAGTAGCGGACACCATGTCTATCCCATCACACCACTGACTTGTGGTCCATTAAACTCTCCTGACCTTTCTCCTGCAAACTGTGGTCAAGCTATGTGTCCTCTCCATTTTTTCACTGTTAAACTTTTTTTTAACTCATCTTTAAGATGTGACAATTACGTCATTAAATTTCATTTTCCTGGATTCAGTACTATACTTTAGCCTGTCACCTCTATCAATCAATCTGTTAGCTATTTCTTCTACAATGTTGCATTATGCAACTATGATAACCATGCCATCTATGTCTTTCATTTCGAGTCATTAATAAAAATGTTAACTCAAAATTCTGGAGTACTCTATTGGAAATCTTCCACTATGATATAAAATATTAATAACTACTCTTTTATATCAACAAATGAACAAACATTTATTAAGTACCTACTGTGTATCAGGCACCATTTTAAGGGCCGAGGATATAAAGACAAAAAAGAAAACAGTGCCAATACTCAAAGCATTACCGTCTATCACGGGAAACATCATCACATCTGTAAAATGAGGCAGTTTGGACTCAGGGGTGTGGTGGAGCTAGCTTAAACCAGTTGGCAAGAGCTGATTATTAAATTCTCTGTGTAAGCATTTACCCTGGAAGCTGGAAAACACTACAAATCAAGGTTTGATTTACCATTGTGTTGACTGTCAGTTCAAAGGTTCCCAAAGTAGGCGATACCAGCCCCTGGGGGGTGTGAGGGCAGTAGTACTTTGAAATGATGCAAATTAAAAAAAAAAAAACCAAATAAACAAACAGCCAAAAAGCATTAAAGGGTTAAAGAAAGTAGATTTCCAGGGAGCTCAGTGGGCCAAATAGGTTTGGGAACCTCTGGGAACCTTGGGAACCTTAAGAGAGTACAGTTAAAACTCAAAAGTATGTCTTTAGCACATTCCTCCTCTCCCCCTATCTCCCACCAAAGATCAGGTTGTTGAACATTTATTAGAACACCCTTGAGTCTATATGAGCTAAATATGGCTTCTAAGATCCCTCCTAGTTCTAGATCTATGATCCTACATACATATTTAAGTATATACAGAATAAAATACAAAGTGATTTGGGGTGTGGGTGGTAGCTTCATGCAGGAAATGGTATTTGAGCTGAGGTTTGAAAGAAATAAAGAATTAAGCAAGGTAAGAAGGGAATGATTTCAAGGATTAGCAAAGGCAAGGAAATGAGAGAATGGAATGCTGTATCTGAGGAACAATAAGAAAGCCTAAATAATTTGGACTGTGGAATGTGCCAAGGGGAGTAATGTACAAGGCTGGATAGATAAAGCTGTAGCAAACTCTATGGAAAATGGAGAAGGAAATAAGCCTTTATTTAATGTCTACTATGTATCAGGAACTATGCTGAGTTTTTCACAAATATCTCATTTTATCCTCAAAACATCTCTTCAAGGTAGGTGAGGTTATCTAAATTTTATCCACCATTGAGGAAATTGAGGCAGAGGTTAAGTGACCTGCCCAAGGTCACACATCTACCAAGTGTCTGAGGGCAGATTTGACTGCTAAGTACTCTATCTGCTATGCCTTGGCCCTGTCACATGGTTCAGCATCAGAAGTAGATAAGGTTTTAACAGTGTAAATGACAATTTTAAAAAGAGGCCTGAAGGGCTACAGAGGGTTTCTACCTGACTTACAGCTAATACAAATGTATTGTCTTCCTTTTTAAAATGTAAGCTCCTTGAAAGTAGGGACTGTCTCTGCTTCTCTATTTGTATCCTAATGTTTATCACATCGTAAGCATTTCATAAATGTTTTTTTCATTCATTTATTTATTCATGCAATTCCTTCAATAAGATACACATTTTTAAAAAATGTTAGTACATTAGTTTCCTTATCCTGCTTTACTTTTTTTAGTCTTAGGAAAGACTATTATGTCAAGGTCTGTATAACTCTTTAAGAATAGCAAATATTTCTTTTTAAAAATCAAATAATTCCATATTAGCCAATAATGAAAAAATCAGGCAACTGCACAAAATTAAAGAATCAATTTAGGAATAGAAAAGAGACAAAAATGAACAAAAGCAACAACATGTACACTGCATTTTCCTTTCCAATACCATTTGTTGCCTGTACAATTTTTTTTTCTTAATTCTTAATCAATTCATCATAGACTCCTGTCACTTCTAGACAAGGTCAACTGAAAAAGTTCTTATGACTGGACTGGCCCAAAGAGTAGGCAGAATTGCCCACGTAGTTGACTTGAGGATTACTTTGAAGTACTGCCTTCTTAAGTATCTGAAAACTCAGAAGCAGAGTTTACTTGACTTTCTCAAAGTCACACAGAAAGTAAGTGGAAAAAGAGATATTCCTTTTTTTTTTTACCAGAAATATATTCTAAGTTAATATTTTTAAGTCACCAAATAGAAAAGTACTTAACTTATTCTTTCTTTGCTTTATTCTTTTAAAAAGAAAGTCTTACAGATTAGCATACTAATTCAAGATTCTGAGAAATTTATATAAATAGATCCCTATTATAAAAACTTGAAAATAAGCCCTAAACAGCAGTCCTCAAAGGTGACTAAAAAAATACATTGTGGTCATTTCCAGAAGAGAATTCACTTAAGAAACTTTCCCATCTGTAATATCCCTTCTAATTGTTCTTTTATCACAACGTGACATATAGAAATAGGAACGAGAAACTCTCTAGGGTGAATGGCAGATTTTGGAAGGATTCTCTCTTAATCAGATCAGAAATACATTCCAACGGGCTAATCTGCTAATGAGATGTCCTGAGAGCTGCAGGCATCACTAGCAGACAAGCAGTCAAAGTAGTGACTAAGACTCGCAAAAAAGAGCCCCTATGGTATATGAAGAAGGACTTTCTGGACACAGCTAAGTGGAGGTAATGATAGAGGAAATGGTGATGATGGTAGTAGTAATAGTAGTAGAGCAGCATTTATACAGCACTTAAGAGTATGCAAAGTACTTTATATGTTATCTCACTGGATCCTCAAAATGACGCTGTGAGGTAGCTGTTATTACTATTCCTAGTCTATTCTGCTATTATTATCCATATTCTAGAGAAAATTTAAGTAACTTGGCCAGAGTCACATAGTCTGTAAGTGTTAGAGGCAGGATTCAAACTCAGATTTTCTGACTCCAAGTCCAATACTACTGTGTACAGTCAGTTTTGCTATAACACTTATTTTGAAAATGAAAATTTCTTTCAACATGATTTATATGTAGAGAACAATCTGAGAATAATGTGAATTTTTTGTTTGCTTATGCAGGATTTCATGCACAAGCAACAGCGAGAATGTAGAAAACAGTAACACTTCACAATAACTGACAAGCTGAAAACCTCCAAACACCCATTTCCACAAACTTCAGGTATTTCTTAAGGTTTAGAATGGTATATTTATTCTGTATCTTCTGGAAGCTGTGGGTGAAGGGGTGCTAGTCTACACCTAAGCCCTTCATCCCCACCCCTTGCCCATGTATAGACATGTCCTAGTTCTGAAGCTGTGGCCACCTTAACACCAACACTAGCTGACTTTGCCAACTCTGAGCCCTGAAGGCCAACCAATAGCTGGAGGCCACCGACTCTGTCACTATTTTTTAACCAATTAATATATAAGTAAAACTATATTAGCATTTTATCAGGTTCTTATCTTTTTTTAAAGGTCACTGATAAAATTTTTGAGTGTTGTACCACTTTCCCCCATAAGTCCTATGGTTTTTATGGTGTGATTTTACACAGTACAGCGTTTCTAGGAATTCACATACAAGTTACAGCAGAGCTAACTGTTCTACTGGGCTTTGCCTAAAAATAAATTTTGATCTAATGTGCCACTAACTTGTAAAGGGTTTTAGGTGCTCAACATATAAATTTAACTCAGCTACTGCTAATTAATGTCTACAAAAAATGTCCATGTGTACATACACACACACACAATACCACCAGTAGAATATTGGCATTAAAATATGGTCTTTTGTGAGAGAAGTTTAGAGACATATAAGGCAAGCCAGTCTCTTCTTCCTGCATTTGTACAGTCTGCCTCAGGTCCATATATTCACAGACAAGTGAATAGTTTTCCACCCAAAAACATGTCATAAACAGAAGAATAAACATTCTTCATCTGTGTGTGTGTGTGTGTGTGTGTGTGTGTGTGTGTGTGTTCAGGCCAAGTTCTTGAATGGTTAGGGATATCTTCAGTATGTTCTGCGGTGTTCTAAGGCATGATGAGACTATGACAAGGTAATCAACAAACAGGAGTATCAAAGAACCTGACCACCTTAGGGAATTCCTCTTCAACTTGGGTTCTGCACTGGCATTCCTTCATCTCAATGGAAAACACCTTTAGCAAGAATAAATCTCCTTTTTTTATTCCTTACCTAATGTTTATGAAATGGGGAACAAAGTTCTCTTTTTGGTTATGTCATTCAACACTTATTTAAAAAAACTTTTTGAATTCCAAATTCAGTCAGTCAGTGTCTCTCTCTCTTCCCCCCTGCCTACTGAGAAGACAAACAACATGACATCAATTATACAAGTGAAATCACGTAAAATATTTCCTTATTATCCATGTGGCAAAAAAAGAAAGTAATAAAAAGGAAGAAACATAAAGAAAAGGTAAAAGTATGCTTCAATCTCCACCAGTTCTTTCTCTGGAGATGAACAGCAAAGCATTTTCCATCATGAGTCCTTCAGAATTGTCTTGGATCATTGTATTGATCAGAATAGCAAAGTCTTTCACTGTTGATCATCATTAAATACCATTGTTTAGTAATCTGGTGTCTGATAAACCCAAAGACCCCAGATTTTGCGACAAGAACTCATTATTTGACAAAAATTGTTGAGAAAACTGGAAAACAGTACGACCAAAAATAGGTATGGTCCAACATCTTACAGGATATACTCAGATGAGTTCACAATGGTTACATGATTTAGACATAAAAGGTGATGTTTACCTGTCAGATCTATGGAGAAGGGAAATATTTGTGACAAAACAAGAGATAGAGAGGATTATAAGATATAAAATGGATAATTTCGATTATACTAAATTTAAAAAGGTTGGCACAAACAAAACCAAGGAAGCCAAGATTAAAAGAAAAGCAGAAAGCTGGGAAACAATTTTTACAGGAAGTGTCTCTGATAAAAACTTCATTTCTCAAATATATAGATATTTGAGTCAAATTTATAAAAATACAAGTTATTCTCCAGTTGACAAATGGTCAAAGGATATGAATAGGCAGTTTGCACATGAAGAAATAAAAGCTATCTATAGTCATATAAAAATGCTCTATGTCACTATTAATTAGAGAAATGCAATAAAGACAACCCTGGAGTTACCACCTCACTCCTATCAGATTGGCTAATAGGACAGAAAAGGAAAACGATAAATGCTGGAGGAGATGTGGGAAAACTGAGACACTACTATACTGTTGGTGGAATTGTGAACTAATCCAACTACTCTGAAGAACAATTTGGAACTATTCCCAAAGGTCTATCAAGCTGTGCATATCCTTTGATCCAGCAATACCATTGTTAGGTCTATATACCAAAGAGATAAAAAAGAAAAAAGGGAAAAGGACCTATATTATAAAAATATTTACAGAAGCCCTTTTTGTAGTAGCAAAGAATTGGAAATTGAAGGGATGCCCATTAATTGGTAAATGGCTGAATGAGGTGTATATGATTGTAATGGAACTCTATTGTAGTATAAGAAAAGACAAGCAGGCTGATTTCACAAAAAACCTGGAAAGGCTTTTCCAGGAACTGATGATGATACAAAGTGAAGTAAGCAGAACCAGAAGAATACTAAACACAGTACCAGCAATTTTTACATTGTGATGAACTATGAATGATTTAGCTATTCTCAGCAATACAACGATCCAAGACAATTTCAAAGGACTCATGATGAAAAAAGCTGTTCACCTCCAGAGAAAGGACTGATGGACTCTAAACGCAGATCAAAGAATATTATTTTTCACTTTATTTTTTTCGTGGTTTCTTTATTGGTCTGTTTTTTCTTTTCATAACATGATTAATATGGAATTATGTTTTACATAACTGCATGTGTATAAACTATATAAAATTGCATACTGTATCAGGGAATGGGAAGGGAAGGGAGAAAATATAGAACTCAATTTTTTTTAAAAAAAAAATGAATGTTAAAAAATTGTCCTTACATGTAATTGGGGAAAAATTAAAAATACTGTTATTGGGGCGGTGAGGTGACGCAGTGAAAAGAACATCGACCCTGGAGTCAGGAGAACCTGAGTTCAAATCGGACTTCAGACACTTAACACTTATAAGCTGTGTGACTTTGGGCAATTCACTTAACCCCAACTGCCCGGCCCTCCTCCCTCCAAAAAAGCAAAAAAAAAAAAATGTTGTTATTACAGTATACAATGTTCTCCTGGCCTTAATTTTGCATCAGTTTATATAAATCTTCTGTTTTTGTTAAACCATCCTGCTCATCATTTCTTATAGCATAATAATATTCCATCACAATGATATGCTACAACTTGTTCAATCATTCTCCAACTGATGGGGATCCCTTCAATTTCTAATTATTTGCCATTTGATATGTCTTTCAAGGAATCTTGAGTGAATGTACAGTACAAATGAAATAGATTATTGAAAAAGAGTACTTAATGGTACTTTTCCTGTTACTGGCCTTTTTTGTACTCAAACTGTAGGATCTCATATTTGCTACATCTCTCAACCATGTAGTAAAAAAAAATGTGGTGGCGGAGTCAAGATGGTGGCGTAGGAGCAGCAAGGTTAGGCAACTCCCACACAGCCACCTCAAAATACCCATAAAATATGACTCTAAACAAATTCTATAGCTCTACAACACACGCAAATATACTTTCCACTGAAGGCAGCTCGGCTAGGAGGGATCATCTCAGCGCTGGGAGCCGAAACCAGCCCAGCCTGAAATTGCGGCTTGGCCCTGGGGGTGGCCTGACAAGCAGAGCCGAGCCGCAGATGGAGCTTGAGGAGAGCGGACTGGTGGCAGCTGTGGCAGTTTCCAGAATTATCAAGCCATAAGAAAAAAAGAACTAAGTAAAAGGTCAGTGGAACTCGGCTAAAATTGGGGGAAAAGAGCGGGTCTGGCCAAACTGCCTCCAGGGCAAGGAAGCAGCAGAAGCAGAGGCCCTGCAGCAGATTGCAGGAAGGGATAAGCGATCGTTCAGAGACCAAGTGCTCTTGCGTTGAGCGGCCTGGATCCGGATTGCGGTCTTGGGCGGGGGTCCTGGGGTGCATTTTCAGTGAGCCAAAGCTGGTGGGGACTGCAGCAGCCTCCTAAAAGTGCCGGCAGCTGGGAAAACCCCAGCAATTTGGGACAGAGCTTTCCCCTCTGGAAGCAGAGTTCCACAGAGCTAAAAAATCAGTGACTGGCCAACCATGAACAGGCAAAAGAAGCAAAGTAAGACCAGGAACCAAACTCTAGATTCCTTCTTTGGGGAAAAGAAGGATCAAAGCAGGGAACGGGAGGAAGACAACACAGTCAGAACTCCCGCACCAAAAGCTTCCAAGAAACATGAAGATTGCCTAAAAGCTAGAGATCAGCTTAAGAATGA
>CM053591.1:135117605-135141145 GCA_028646515.1 Pseudochirops corinnae
TACTCATGTACAGCCTGTATTTGGAGGCTTGTTCTTCCAGTGGTGGTGGCTGATGAGGGAGGAAGAGAAAGAATCTAGAATTTAAAGTTCTATAATCAAATGTTAAAAATATATATGTATATATATATATATATACATATACATACATATATATACAATTATTATTACTATTATTATTAACTACATCCAACTAGAACTTAAGATTCACAGGCACTGTGGAAGGGAGATCCATCCTGCCCTATCAGAAGGTTAGAGGAGTGAGGGGGGAGGACATAGGAGAGATTGGATTGGGGGAGGGGTCATACAAGGGGATGGCTGTTTTGAGGGGGGGGTAGGGGAAAGATGGAGAGAAAATTTGTAACTCAAAATCTAGTGGAAATGAATGATGTAAACTAAAATAAATAAAATAAAATATTTTAAAAAAAGAGGTTATGATAAAGGGAAATGTACAATGAACAACTTAAATAAGACAAAGAGATCCATGGAGTAGTGCAGCTGAATGGATTAAAGCAGAATCTAACAATATGCTTTTTATAAAAAACAATTAATTCCAATGGCAAATAAATTATCAGCAAAAATAGGGGAAAAATTAATCTTGTCATACTCGCTTTGAGACAGACAAACCTAAACCAGAGAGAAAAAAAGTAGAAAAAAAAAGCTACAATTATCTTTGATGAATATCAGTGTAAAAAACCCGAAATATTAGTGAAGGTTACAATATATTAAAAAGATTAAACCAGGGCCACAGGGTTTATTTATTATTAGAAAAACCATAAAGACGAAAGATAAACAAAAAGAAAAAAGATAAAAATAATTCAAACTGAAGGACCATAACAATAAAGTGCTCAACAAATATGACACCACTTATGCTTAAAACACCAGAAAGTATAGGAACGAATGACTATTTCCTTAATCTAGTACACAGCGTCAGAAATAAAATGCACTGCCTGTAACAGAAATGTCGGAGGCCTTTCCAACAAGATCGGGGCAAAGCAAGCATGTTACCACTATTATCACCGAGTCTGGGTAGGAGGACTTCCAGAATTACATGATGTTGAAGGAGGGACAACCTAGAGGACAAACGCAGGAGCGTTGTGGCATCGTGGGCAGAGAATTAAACCTAGAGTCTGGCAGACCTGTTCAAGTCCTGCTTCTGAACACATACTTGCCGTGTGACTCAGTTATTTAACATCTCATTATCCCAGAGCAGTTGCCAAACTCCAATGGTAGAGAGACTTTCTTCACCAGGAGTTCCCTCTACTCATGAAATCAGAGACATAATTCTATCCATTATGGACGGCGGGGAGTGTGGATGGGAAGAGCCAGCCACCGAAGCCCTGAAAGTATTCAGGGTACCTATGACCAAGCCCACAGAGCCTAAAAATGACCAGATCCTATGAAGTCTGACTCTAGGCTGCAATAAAAGACTGACTTCAGTGAAGCAAGAAAAGATTTCTGCCAATAAAATGTTCCTCTTGAAGTTAGATTTTCTTCATGTTGCTATTATCATCCTTAAAAATAATTTTCACAGGGGCGGCTAGGTGGTGCAGTGAATAGAGCACCAGCCCAGTCAGCAGGACCTGAGTTCAAATCCGACCTCAGACACTTAACACTTACTAGCCATGTGACCTTGGGCAAGTCACTTAACCGCAACTGCCCTACCTTCCCCCCTCCAAAAAGCAAATAATAATAATAATTTTCACTGTTGGTAATAATTAAAAGCATGTATTTATATTCTCTCTCGCCAAAACCCTAAGATTCTTTAAAGGCTTAAGATTCGTAAATTCCTTTGTGTCTCTCAGTAATTAGGCTAATGCATACAGGGGTAACAGGTGTATAGGGTTCATATTCTTATTAAAAAGGTGTTTTTATATATATACACACACACACACACACACACACACACACACACACACACACACACACACATGCATACACATACACATGCACTTACATGACTCGGCACCTTAATGAGAAACAATTCTAAAGGGGAAATTTTTTAAATTACAAAGACAAACTTTGCACAACTCTTTTTATCAAAATGTATATACATCACTTCACAATCATTGGAAGTATTTCTACCTCATGGCACTTGGTACAAAGAGTATGTATTTAGGCTCTTGCACGAGTTCTCTCTGGGTTGAGACCACTCCCCGTTTTTCTCTGGGGTTTTCCCCCATAGGTATTTTGACACTGTTGTCCTCTTCTGAGATTGTGTCTTGGTCTTCCCTGTCACCATAATAACTTTCTATGGTCAGATTCTTTTTTGTTGTTTTTGCTCTTTGGGGGGGGAAGAGTCTATTTCCTTTGTTTTAAATTTGAGCTCTGTTCTTGGGGTAGAAGGAGCATTGTCTCAGGCTTCTTGTGCCAGTGGCTGAAGGCCTGGCTGTTTACCTGGTGCTGCACTGATGTTGCACTGAGGTCCACAGGCGGCCCCTCATCTCTGGTGCTGTGCTGAGGGGGTGGGGGATGGCGCTGCTGGAGGCCAAAGAGGTCTGGCAGCTTACCAGCTTAGCTGCGGTCCTAATGGTGGTGTCTAGTGTGTGCTGAGGCCTCATGGGATGGTTCTGCATTTCCCCAGGGCTACACTCAAATACATGGTGGTTCTCAGAGTTGGAGTCTGCCGGTTCCCTTGGCTATGCTAAGGTACATGAGGGGGGGAAAGGCGAAGGACAGTCCTGGTGGTGGTGTTCACCTGTTCTACCACCCCGGGGCTCAGGATCTCCTAATGGTTTGCTGCCAGCTTGCTGGGATGCTTCCTGCCCTGGAATCAGCTCCCCTTTTATCTGAGGGAGATGGACCTTTACTGATGATCTTCCAAGTTTCTTGGGCTAAAAGTCTGTTTCATCCCGTCTTTTTGCTGGTTCTACCGTCCTAGGATTTGTTTGGGGGCGCTATATTATGGTTGTTTGGAGGTGAATATGGGAGTATTACAGTGATTTACCACTTACTCTGCCACCGTGGCTCTCTCAAGTCTATAAAGATCATTTGGGATGTTTCTGAAACTTCCTCACTTCAAAAATCATCAGCCCAACCTATCACAGTTAAATCAGACTGAATTTACATAAGGACATGATTTTCTATAAGATCTATTCTGTCTTCGCAAAACATAAAAACATACTTTGCCACTGAAAAGTGTTTAAACCTCCCAGGCATTTTTTACCTCCTGCACACAGCCTCTTATCTCCCATACCCAATAAGTTAACAAAGCTTTAATGTCTTCTGCTCTCTCTCTCAAATCAATCCCTTCTCCTTCCCATTCCAATACTACCATTCTGGCTCAGGACCTTGGCACCTTAAGCTTACACTACTACAATAACCTTGCTATATGACTTCCTGGCATCCCAGTCTCTCTACCCTACAATATACATCGAGCAAACTATTACCAGATCAATTTAAAAAATACTTATGGAATTAGTCTTCCTAATTATCCCCTGACTCAAAAAGAACTTTGGTAGTTCCCAACTATCTACAGGCTAAAATTCAGTCTCATTAGCCTTCAGTTTCTGTTTGAGGCCCTGTCCAGCCTGGTGATTCAACATCACAGTCATACTGTGTCCCCACACACCGCGTCCCCACAAAACATCTCACACCTTCCTGCCCCCCTCATTCTCTTCCCAGGATAGCCCTCGCTGGCCTTCAAAGTCAGCTCTGAAAGTGTTTTTTTCATTCTTTCATAGGTTTTTCAATCCTCATCTCTCCTCCAATTTCCTAGCATTTGACATACTTGGTAATTAACCACACCTTGTCTACCTTCCACTAATCTATTATGCTGGCTTTTCTCCTCAAATAGATCTAAGCTTCTGGAGAGCAAGGCAGCTTCTCATGCATGATACTCATCACAAGCCCCCAGGAACTGAAGATCCCCGCCCCAAAGAAGCTTGCTGAGAGGATACAAGACATACAAAAGGAAGGATAAGGCAATCTGAGAAGATTAAAACAAGATCTGGGATTTCCTTGGATTTTTTTCAGTCCAGGACTTAACAGCTAAATCCTAGGGAGTTGTCTCTGTTGACCAGAGTTTAAGTGATGTGCCCTCAAGGTCCCTCAGCTAGTGTGATACATGTAGGATTTAAATTTAGGTCCTGGGACGGCTAGATGTTGCAGCAAATAGAGCACTGGCCCTGGAGTCAGGAGGACCTGAGTTCAAATCCGGCCTCAGACACTTAATACAAAAAAACTAGCAATGTGACTGTGGGCAAGTCACTTAACCCCAATTGCCCTACCCCCCCTTCCAAAATGCAAAAAAAAAAAAAAAAATTAAGGTCCTCCAAACTGTAAGCCCAATACATGATCCCCTATGCCAGTGGTTCTCAACCTTCCTAATGCCATGACCCTTTAATACTTGTATGTGGGCAGACCCACATGGAGACAGATAGAGGAGCGGTGTCCCGGCTCCTAAGATCATTGGAAATATGTGTTTTCCGATAGTCTTAGGCAGCCTCCAAAGGGGTTGCAACCCACTGGTTGAGAACTGCTGCCCTACGCCTTTATGGCAAGGGTTCTCAATGCTCTGTTGTTGTTCATTCATAATTGAAAGCAATGAAATGCTAAATTTCTGTAAAAGGTTGGTAAAAATCAAAGATGTAATTTTTTTCACCATTCAAGGTTACAAGTCTCTTGAAACATACCTCTTTAGGAGTCTATGGCCATCATATTAAGAAACTTACATCCTACAGATATATCTTACACATATGGAAACACAGAGCAAGAGAGGAAATGGAGTTTAACAGGGTCAAAGAACAAAGACTAGTAATGTGAAATAAGGTCTGAAATGTAGGATGCAGACAGACTATTGAATCCTTAAATTTCAAGCTAAGTAGCTTGCATTTAATCCTAGAGGAAAGAAGAGAACTGGCAAAAGTTTTACAACAACAGAAAGATGTTGGAAGACCTGTGCCTTAGGCAGATTATTTGGGTAGCTGATTAGAGAATGGATTGAAAAAGGAGAGACTAATGCCCAACATATAGATATATACATACATACACACAGTCAAAATATCTGATTAGTGTTTCACTTAACTGTGAAAAGGGACAGCTTTAATAACAATACTGAACATTTTTAGAATTTTCATGTTTAAAAAACACTCCTCACAACACCCCAGTGAGTTAAGTAATAGAAATAGCACAATCTCCATTGCAAAGTTGACACAACAAACATAAACAACACAAGTAAGAGGAAATACAGATTCAAAAAGGATAAATATGCTGCGTAGAGTCACAGGGGCAGCTAGAATGTTGGAGACTGGCTCTATGCAGAGGTTGCATGGGCTCCAAATTCATCTTTCTTACCTCTATGACACCCACTGTCTCAATTTTTATTAATGAGTTTATCAAAACCAAATATAGTACAGGATTTCTAAGAAACACAGTTAAGCTATTCTCACTGCTATACCTGAATATCAATTCCTATTAAAAAGAATGAGGCAAACATACTAAAAGCCCTTGTCATTTTTTCAAATATTAACAAGGCCAAACAATGGCTCATTCCTATGAAAGGAAAAGTTATAACCTACCAGGTAAAAGTAGTAAATCATTTGTAGTCTACAAACACAGGCCACTAATCTAAAATAACTGAATAGGAACTACAAACAAGAGGTACTAATTTTCATTTTCTGATGCAAAATATGCATTATAAATCCTCACTGCCACAACTTAAAACACAAATTGTGGAAACTATTTGTCAACAATGTCATTGTCAAGGGTATGAAGTTGACAGCAGTCCAAATGTCTAACTCTGAATTCTTAAAAGTTATACATTTAACAGGCAAACGCTGAATTATTCAAGTAATCTGAGCCCCTCACAGCCTGGTTCTGGCTACTACTCCAATCTGACCCAGTGTCCTCTGTTTCCTCATTGGTAAAATGAAGGAACTGGATTAGATAAAAGGTACCTTCCAGCTATGACCAAGTACCCTAACTCAGATCTAACTCAGGAATCCATGATTTCATCTGTTTAAGTACTCCCCTCAATCCCTCCACACCTTACCAGACAATTTTCCTTGGTTCCTGCAATAAAAAATTAAGTCACCCAATGGCTTAACATCAAACTTAAGTTCTTCTTAGGATGAGTAACACAGCAAATGATTGCCCTTACACCTGAAAGTCTGCAAGTCAAGAAGCATTTATTACGGCATGTACCAGCCACTACTGTTGACAATCTTAATATAAGCTGAAAGAAAAAAAGAAAACATCCCTTGTGCCTTTGAGGAGCTTAAATTCTAATGACGGAAATAATATATAAAAAGTCCTGGTGAGTAAGAAGCAAAAATGGGACTGAAATAAAGGATAATTGGCCGGATCCTTCTTCAAAAATAAATGTCCTCCAATGGGAGGCAAAAGGACGTTCCTGAGTAAGAAGGCCACGGGGAAGGGAGAATGTTCCTGGATGAGAACACTTTCTAAGCTTGGAAGGACCTATCGGAGTTTGCATACTGATTGTTTTCCAATCCTGTCTGATTCTTCCTGACCCCATTTGGGATTTTCTTGGCAAAGACAGTGGAATGGTCTGCCATTCCCTTCTCCAGCTCATTTTGCAGATGAGGAAACTGAGGCAAAGAAGGTTAAGTGACTTGCTCAGGGTCACACAGCTAGTTAATGTCTGAGGCTGGATATAACGCAGGAGACGAGGTGCTCTCCACTGTGCCACCTAGTTGCCCTCTTCTGATAGTACTGCCTTCAAAAACTCTGGATTACTAAAAGCAATAGGGCAAAGACAGATTTGGAAGCAGATCTGGAATCAATATAAGAAGAAACTTTCAAGAAATCAGGACCACACAAAAGCTAAATATACTACTTTAGGAGAGATATTCAACTTGAGGATTTCCTTTTTATAAGAAGTCTTCAAAAAGGAGCTAAATGACCACTTGCCAGGGATGTTGTCAAGGTAATTCCTTCCTATTCAGTTACCAGTTTAACTACAGCAATAGAAACAGGGCAACATACTGCTCTAAAAAACAAAAAAATTAACATTATCGATGTTGTACTGTGTTTTTGTTTTGCTGAACATCATCACCTCTAGACTAGAAAAGTCCTGAGGTCCCTTAATTCTAAAATCTACCTCTATAACAAATGAAGCATCAGGCTAATGGAGCAAATGTTCACAAAGGTGGAAGGATTATGGGTATGGATGCTATATCAGACTCAGATGTGCTGGCTTTTCTGATTTTTTTCTGAATTTATGTCCCTTTTTCTTTTTTTATACTTTAATACAAAGAATCCCTGAGACGGAAAAATTAAGTATCTGGAAAAGATGGTGATGTAAAGACAAAAAAATATAAATATTCTTTTTCTAGTTTAGTCAAGAAACCCATATGTAAATTATAATAAATCAGTGAAAGCAAAAACTCCCACATGGAATATGGAAAAACATTAGGGAGACTATGGCTTTATCATCTAATATATAATTACCTTACTTTTATTTTACAGTATAACATTTGAAAATAAAAAGAGCTCAAAAGGCTTTAGACCTAGAAGAATATCAAGGGCATTAAAGGAAAAGGCACTAAAGACAAAAGGTTCACAAGCAATGCTCTCTCCCTTTTTAAAAAATTATAAATATGTAAAAAAAATTGTTTTAAGTCTTGAGAGATTAGTGTTCCATGACTTACAGCCATACAACCCCAACAGAAGACTGATGGCTTTTGTTTCTGGGAGAAGGGTGGGTCCCCTTAAAGGAAAGTTTGTAATGCCTTGAAGGAAATCCAACTGGCTCTCTTCCTCCAGCTTAATTCTGGGCCCAACTTAGTGTCCATCTGCACTGTCTGTCCAAGACACACATCGTGAGAGCCTAAATCTATAGGCTGAGCTACACACCAAATAAGGAACTATGGAGAACTGAGCAAGGGCTATCAAAGAGAAGAGGGTGATAGAAAATGATAAGCTATGTGTGGTCAGGTGTCGGTACTTCCCCACATCAGTGATTTTGTGTGTGTGTGCGTGTGCGTGTGTGTATGTGTAAATCATATTTGCTCTTATTTTACTATTCCTGAGCTTTTACTCTGTCACCTCTGGCTTCCTTCCCATTTGCCTATATTCTAAACAAAAGAAAATCACATCAACCAAATCTGACATTATACTGCAATGCCCAACACACAAAGTCACTCATTTTTATAAAGAAGGAAAAGTAGTGCATTCTCATATTTCAATGAAGCCAAACTAACTCCAATGTTAAAAAAAAAAAAGAAAATGGTAAGCTAGCCATGTGGATAAGCAAAGGATAATGGGAGGACAGTCTGAGGGCTCCAGTGGTATTCTCACCATGTCAGGAGAAAAAAAGGTAGGCCCCAACATACTGGGAGGACACAGTGAGTCACACAGAATGGGCAGGCATGAACAGACTGGGACCCGTACCACTGGTAATAGCCCACAGGAGATCACAGGTCCACTTGGGTATCTGAAGAGTGACTAGACCGTGTGACCATAATAACGTGGCTACATGGGGAGCTGCCAGTCCTGAGAATTCAGTAGTCTCAGGAGCATCTTTCAACACAAAAGTTGAAAGTTGCTCTAACACTTAGTCATAGACAATTACCTGTACCCACAAAGAGATCAAATGACTTGGCCAGGGTGACACTACCGATTCCAGGTCAGAGGAACGACAACCAACCTATGATACAGCACCAGGCTGCTTTTCTCATGGTACAAAACAGAAATATAAACATTTATTAACAACACATTCAGTGGAGAGCATCATGCCACAGGTGCAGTGGGAGATAAAAAGTTTAGAAAAGACAGTTCCTGCTTTCAAGGTAAGACAACAACACAGGAAGCTAGAACAGACAGAAGAAACAGAATTAAAATAAAGGGCTATGGGGAGTCTGAAGAGATCCAGCCTAGGGAAAAGAATCAGATAAGGTTTCCTAGAAGGGCTGACGTTAGGGGTGGGTTTTCCACGACGGAGGATGATGGGAAAGTAGAGCATCCTGGGGCAGAGGGAAGAATGTGAGCAAAGGTACCAGGTCATGAAAACGCAAAGTCTATTGGGGACAGAAGCAATTGGCTAGAGTGGAGAGCATGGAGATACACCTGAGCAGCAAAGCTGTAAAACCAGGAATGTGCAGAAATAGGCTAGCACGGGTTTAAATAAAATTTACAGGGAAGTAAATGAGACATTTAATGATAATCAATATTGTTCTGTATCATAATTAGGCTTAAGTTATTGTTGTTGTTTGTCCTTTGTTTTCTCAGAGGACCAATGACATCAGAAGGTGAAGTCTTGACTCAGGCATAAACTGGTTTTAAGTGAGGCAGAGGTGCACCAAGTCATCAGCCTCACTCTCTCTTCCAATCATCAAAATCCAAAGGCAAGACAAAAGTCAGGACAAATTGGCAATGGCCTGGGATGCAATGGATGACTGTGTCTGGCCAAGCTCCACAGCACTTGCTTCAGCTACCTTCACGACCTTTGGAACAAATTGTTTTCATCCGCCCATTCTACCGGGATAGTCTTCACATCCCACCAACTCACCAACAGGTTTATGACCATCAGTTACCCTCAAGCTGGTATAGCCTGTCTGCCAAAACAGTGTTATTGAGATGTGGCTGCTTCAATGCAACAGCTTCTTGAAGCCACAAGTAAAAGTTATGTGCCAGATGAACACCAAAGATAGATGAGCAATCTTGAAAAGGGACTGGCAAGTTCTCACACTAGAGGTGCTGGTCTTCCTTGAATGGCCAGGCATAAGTCATATAGGAAGCAAAAGGGGACCAAAAACAAGCTTTACCTACCCCACTACAGTCCTGATAAAAATTTATGTAACACTAAGTTTCACAAACTTTATCTCATTTGGCCCTCACAATTACCCTGTGAAACAGCTACTATTACTGTTATTCTCTCTACTTTGCAGGCGGTAAAACTGAGTCTTGAAAGTTACAAGCACACAAGGATCCCTTTCAAGTCTTTCCTGTCAGTCTTCTTTCCATAATGGAAGCAAAACTTTCTGTTCAGAGCTACCCTAGGAAGGGTTTTAGAACTAATGACTTTCTTAGGGCTAGCACGCTTTGGTTTGGCCAGTACACTGGACAAAGCGACCTAGGATCCAAGTTGGCCAGTGAGCTACAACTTGTATAGGAGAATAAACACAGGGTTTACTCTCCCCAACCACCATCCTTCTTTTACCGGCAAAGACTGGGAGGAGGACACTAGGAGATGGAAGAGGGAGGGGGAAAAGAGCAGTCGTACTTTTGCCCTCTATCCAAAAATGTCTACACAGATCCTCAAAGTGCCAACAAGATACTCAACAAGATGAGCATTCTTACTCTAACGTGAATTAGTGGGCAGACTGTTTTCTCTAGAACATGTAGTTGTAATTGACGGTGTACACTTAGGAAAATGGGAATTTTTATTCTATAGTGAAAGAGGAGGGGAAAGAGAATGAGACTAAAAGACTGTGGGCAGCATAGTACTCAATACTGTGATCATAACCAAGTCACAAACACCCTGGACCTCAGTTTTCTCACTGGTAAAAATGAGAGTCAAATTAAGTCCCTCCCAGCTCCAGACATCTAGAATCTTGTAATAGTAAGGAGCTAGGAAATGTCAGGTAACAAAAGCAGTAGGGGGCAATGAGATGAGTATGCACAACATTTTGTTGAAGGACCTCCTCCTCTTCTTATAATGGAAATGGTAGGAGCCCTTCCAGTCAAAGGCAAGCTGCATTTCACTCCCTAGCCACCTTTCATTATGCCACCAGCTTACCTGAGAAGCTCCAACCTTCTCCAGGCCTCCCCTGCCACTCTGAACTGGCTTTGGAATGACCAAGACATCCCAAGACAAATTATATTCTGAAATAAAGATCTTCTCATCCTCCAACTCCATTGATTTTGAAAGTTCCAGAACACCTTCCCCTAAATTTAGAAAATAATGACGGTCAATTCTCTCTCAGATCATATCCTCTGCATTAGTCATTCTCTCTTCTTTCCCTTCATCTTGACTCCTTGGTGAACCAATGCAACTCTACAAGCCCATCCCCCCAATATTATCATATTTGCGGATCACCCCCAGTCAAGTCTCAGTCTTGGATCGCTTCCATCATTTGCCACCTTTGCTCCAAACGAAGGAAGATGGAGAATATTATGCAACAGTTCTGAATGGGTCCACTACACACTTATATTACATAAGGTTGACTGGGTCTTCACTGCTCCCAGGCAATTCTACTACATATACCTCTTCTCAGCTCACTACCCCACTCTCTACAGCTGTCCTTCCAAATCTTTTCATCTCCCTTTAAAGCTCCCATGGCTCCCCATCCTCCCCCTATCAGCTGAGAACCCTGCTTCTTGTTTTACCTGAATAAATAAATATATGAACAAATGAATAAACAAGGCCATTCACTGTGAGCTCCTTCTCCTCCCCTTTTCAGATGTCTTCTGCCACTCTCCTCCTCATTTCACACAATAAAGGGGCCTTACTCCTTACCCACTAACCCCTCTATTTGTGTTCAAGTGATCCCCTTCCAGCTCATCTCCTCCAACAGATCTGCCCCTTCCATCATCCCCACTCTTTCACTTATTTTCAATCTCTCTATCTCTACTGGCTCATCTACTACTGTTAACAAACATGCCCATCTCTCCCCCATTCCGGAAAACCTCACTTGATCCTTCCTCCTCTGCTACTGTCCTCTATCTCTTCTGCCCTTTGGAGCTAAACTCCAAAAGACGCACTCTACAGTGGGCGCCTCCACGTTCTCGCTGAGCCCTGTATCCAAACTCACAATTCCACACAACTGCTCTCTCCAAAGTCACTAACAGTCTCCTGGTTTCCAAATCCAATGGTTTTTTCTTCTTCTTCATTTTACACGTCATCTCTGCAGTCTTTAAAGCTCCTTGACAACTCTGTTCTCTAGGCTTTCAGGAGATCACTTTTCCCTGGTTTTCCTCCTCCCTATCTAACCGCTCTTTTTCCATCTGCTTTGTTGGCTCCTCCTCCAGAGCACGCTCTCTAAGGACAGGTGTCCCTCAAGGTTCTGCGCTGGGCCCTCTCTTCTCTTTTCCTCTCTAGTACTTCACTTGGTCATCTCCATCAGCTTCCATGGACTTAATTACCATGTCTATGCTGATGATTCTCAAATCCCACTCCAAACTCTCTGCTGACCTCCAACTACCTTTCAGACGTCTAGAACTGGACATACAGTAGACATCCGCTTAATTATGTCCACAATAGAACTCACAGTTTTTTTCCCTCCTACTATCCCCATTACTGTGTAGGGCAACACCAACCTCCTAATTCCACAGACTGTTAACTTTGGAGGCCTCCTCCATTCCTCACTATCTCTCACACCCCACTCACCAAATACAAACTGTTGCCAAGGCCTGTTGATTTTGCTTTGCAACATTTCTCAAATAAACCCCCTTCTCCCCTCTGACACTGCCACCACTGATGCAGGCCCTCATCCCCTCACATCTGGACTAGAGCAACAGTCGCTGCCTCCAATCTCTCCCTACTCTAATCCATTCTCCACTGAGATGCTAAAGTGATCTTCCTAGAGCTCAGGGCCTGATCATATCAACTCCTCATCCCTGCCTCTTCCCCACTCAAATTCCAGTGGCTCCAGTGCTCCAATTGCCTCCAGGAGTAAATACAAAATGTTCTGTTTGGCAACCCAAATCCTCCATATTCTAGCCCCTTCCTACCTTTCCAGTCTTCAATCTAGTGACACTGGCCTCCTGGCTGTTCCACTAACAAGACATGCCAGCTCTTGACTCTGGATATTATCTCTGGTGTCCCTCACGCGTGAAATGCTCTCCCCATCTCTGCCTACTAGATTCTCGGATTCCTTTAAGTCCCAACTAAAAACCCATCTTCTACAGGAAGCCTTCCCCAATTCCTCTCAATTCCAATGTTTTCCTTCCATCAATTATTTCCTATCTATCCTATGTTTAGTTTGTTTCACACGTTTGTTTGCACATTGTCTCTAGGGGAGAACAAAAGCTCCCTAAGGGCAGGGCCTCTCTTTGTAACTCTAGCACTAAGCACAGTGGCTGGCACATAGTGGGCTCTTAATACAGCTTTACCGATTGATTAAAATATCTATTTTCAATGTGATGTCCCTGGAAGTAAGAGAACAAAAGCATCCAGGCAGGGCTACCAAAGAGCTAAAAAGCATCCCTCCCTGTTTTCACTAAACTCTAACAGGGAAGCAGCCACATGACAAGAGTCCACTCCAGCCCTTTCCAGATACTACTACCATTTCACTCTCTTCGAAAGTTTCTCTTCTTTGTACGTTTCTATCAACTACTGATATTACAACATCTACAATCTATGCCTATTTTTTTTTCCCAAGGACAGATTCCAACCCTGAGGAATAATAATGTTTTAATCGGAGGAAACATGTTTCTGAACACCGAAATTTTTTAGAAAGATGACTCTGATGAGTGAACCCAAATAACAAATTCTCAGACACACAGCTTGTGTGTTACAAAAACAGTCCTATCACTACAAACATATCTACTCTGTGCTATACGCTATTTGGAATGCAGATGTTTCCATCCTAACCAATTTTTGGCAATTTGTATTTGGTTTAAGAAATGCAGTTTCTCAAAACTCCTCCAAACATCTAAATGTTTTATCTTTCTAATACAAAAGCACATTTTTTCCTCTACTAATATATAAATTATCCTAGTAGGAAAAGGACTACCACTAAAAAGTCCTGCATCTTGTCATCTCCTGACATAATTAATAAAACCAGAAGTTAGTTCTACTATTTCTTTCAAGCTTTTTAGAGTCTCAGGAGTTCTTAACCATGAAGCCCCTTTGGCTATTCAGATCTTTTTCTCAGAATGATGTCTTTAGATGCAAAAAATTGATATCATGAAAGAAACGAAATCTTTTGAAATAGTTATAAAACATTTTTTAAAAAAAACAAGTCCACAAACCCGAATTAAGAATCTCTGCTCTGCAGGGACGAAAGTTTGCAGGGAGGAGTCTTGAGCTCTCCGAATTTGATACCGTTTTTTGGGGGAGACAGAAAAAAGAAACAGAAAAAAGAAAAGCAACAGGCACTTGAGCATTTCATTAAACAAAGCCCACAGTGGGCAAACCTCGCTTTCTTTACTCCACATTCAAACTGTTTCATTTAACAAGTGTTTGGTTTTTGGGGGGGGAGGGGTGGAGCGGATTTGTTAGGAGGTTTCTCCCAGAAAAGAAGAGACATTCAACGAAATAAGATAAACCGCTGAACTCATAGAAATGACGAACCTCCCGGCTTATTGATTAGCACAGATCAAGGCAGGCTGGTGGCACAGGCATGCCCCTTCCTTGGAAATCCGCACACGGTGGACTCCAGTTCAATGAGCCCATTGTCCCCCCAAAAAAAGAAACTTGGGGGGAGGCGTCTCGGATCGGTCGGGGGCGTGGTCACCAGCCGGTGGCCCCCGCCCACGGAGCAGCACGAGCAAGACTGAGGTCGCCCCGGCCCCGCCCCCAACCGCTACGGCCGCGCGAGCCAGCGGGCGCCCAGGTCAGGCTCCGCGCGGGGACTTCCCCGCGCGCCGTCCCCGCCCCCGCCTCCCCGCAGCGCCTCCTCCGGCACGTACCCGCCTTGCAGACCGGGGAGCTGGGGCTCCTCCTCTCCGGGGAGCTGCGGCTCTGCTCCGGGGACCGCCTTGGGTGTCGAACCCGGGCCGTAGCAGGGGACGCGGTCGCATCGCTCGCCAGAAGATGGATGGGGGACGAGCAAGGAGACGAGACGGTACCCAGGAGAGGCTGGGGGGGCGGTGGCTGCGAGCGAGGGGGGCTGCCCCGCGCGCTCGCGCCCCGCGTGGGGCTGGTGCCCCGCGTGGACGTCGGGGGCGCGCCCGTCTGCGTGGCCACCGTGGGGCTGGCGCGAGCGCTGGGCCCGCCGGCGCCGGCGCGCGTGGGGCTCGTGCTGCGCGAAGAGGTGCGCGGGACGTTGACGCCGCCACCACCTCCTCCTCCTCCTCCGCCGCCACCGCCTCCCGGGGGCACCGAACCGCCGCCGCCGCCGTTGTTACCCCCTCCGCCGGCGACGCCGCCGCCGCTCCGCGTGGGGCTGCCATGTTGCTGCTGCTGCTGCTGCTGCTTCAGCTGGAACGGCACCGTGGCCCTCATGGGCTGCAGGCGGCTCCCGGGGGCGCCGCCGGGGCCGGTACCGGACGCAGCGCCCGCGCCTCCACCGAGGGGGGCGGCGGGCGTGGGGGACCCATTGCGCCTCACCCGCTGGGACATGACGCCCCCTCCCTGGGCCGTGCTGCAAGCGCGGGGGGCGGGGAGGCTGCTCCGCGAGGCCCCGAGGCCGCGAACCGGGTCCCCTTCCGGGAGGCTGAAGGCCGGGCAGCCCCTCGCCGGTGCAGCCGCCGCGGCCCCCGCTGCTGCCGCCGCTGCTCCTGCTGCTGCTGCTCCCGCGGCGGCAGCGGCTCCTCGCTCCTCATCAACAATAGTGTCTCCGGAGCTGCCCCCGCCCCCCGCGGCCGCCGATTGGCGCCGCGTCAGCCGCGCTGGGGCCCCTCGGCCGCGCCGATTGGTCGCGGAGTAGCTTGGGCCGAGGGTCCCGCGGCCTTAAAGAGACCGGGTCATCCTCTCGCAGCCTGTTGGTTCTCTGAGGCGGGGAGGGGGGGCCTGACACGCCCCTTTTCCTCTTCCCTCCTCCCATCGTTGCCCCGCCCCCCCCGAGCCTAGTAGTGCGGGAATGTGTGTATGAGTGTGAGTGTGTACGCACGCGCCCTGAGTCGCTTGCCCTGACCAGTGCGGGAGCGCCTAGGCTGGGGGTCGGATGGAGACCGGGTGGGATCGGGGAGGGAATGGGGAAGGGGCTGTAAAGAGAAGCCAGATCCAGCCTGACTGCCGATTAGGGGCGGGGGTGGGGGGCGGGGCATCCTGGGAGGAGGAGGGTGGGTACCTGGCGCACCAGCTGCACTCACCATTCTCGGGTGGGGGCGAGCACCCAAGATAGAGGCCCAGCCCTCCCTTTCTTTACACTGGGGGAGCCAGCTCGGGGTGCGTTCCCGCACCCCCATCCCCACCCCACCCAGACATCCACAGTGCCATCTTAAGAACAGCACAAAGGACTGAGCTGGATAAAGCGAGGCTGCAGGTGGTCCGGAGCGAAAAGCTTGTCCATCCCGCCCCCGATACTTGCTCTGGGATCCCAATCAGGTCACTTGTCTTCTCGGGCCTCAGTTTCCCCATGTGTGAAATAAGGGCGCTGGCTTGGGCGACCTCTGTGGCGGGTTTTTTGTTTGTTTTTCAGCCGTGAGTCTGGGATCTTAGGAATGCCCCTGTTGTAAAAAAGATCTGCCACCTCTGATTAAGGGTTGTGCCCAATGTGCGTTCCCAACTGAATGTCACATCACACCCCCAACATGTCCAAAACTGAGCTTGTTATCTTTCTCCACAAAAGCCGCCCCTCTTTCTAACTTCTCTGTTTCTATGGATGGCGCCATCCTCCTTCCAGTCACCCCGAAGTTTTCATTCTTTCTTACCAGATAAATCTAATCACTTGTCAAATCTTCTCATTCTGTCTTTGCAGCATCTCTTGAATCCATCCTCTTAATGGCAACCACCCTAGTTCAGGCCATTATCATTTCACTTAGACTATTGTAATAGCTTCCTAACAGGTCACCCATCCTCAGGTCTCTGACTTCCAACCAGGGACCAAAGTGATCTTCCTTTACAAGAGGCCTGATAGTGTTGCTCCTTTGCTCAATGAACTCCAGTGGCTCCCTCTTACCTCTAAGATCAAGTATGAACTTTACTGTTTGGTATTTAAAAGCACTTAACAGCAAGGATCCAACCTACCTTTCCAGGATTATTATATACTATTTGCTGTCACATACCCTAAAGTCTAGCCAAACTGACCTTCTTGTTCTTCCTTACACTCAACATTCCATCTCCAGTCTGTGTTTACACATATTATCTTCCATTCCTGGAATGCACCCCATGTTCACTTTTATTTCTTTGGTTTCCTAGTTCCTTTCAAAGCCCACTTCAAATTTGGTCATTTTACCTCTGTTCCTTTACTCATTGTGTTCTCTATGCCTGGTGCCCTTCAACCCTTCATGGAAATCCTAGTGGAAAGGGCGCTAGACGTAGTCAGAAGACCTGGGATTAAATTCCTGCTTGGTCACTTAGTCTCTGTGTGACTAGACAATTCACACCTGAAGCTCTTATTAAGCTTCTTAGTTCCTTTTATCTCCATGCAAAATTACCTCACTTTTATTTTATATATAATTTGCATTATATGTGTACATATGGACTTTCTGATAAAATGAAATCTCTATGATGAAGGACTTTCATTTTTGTCATCTTACCTCTAGCACCTGGTGCATAATAGGTACTTAATGTTTACTGATTGATTATGATCCCATAGATGCTTCTGATGTCACAAGCCCACTTAGTGAAAGGTGGTGTAAGATGGCCAACATTTCTGAAGGCCTGACAGGTAAAACAGTACCCTAGAACTCTCCCTTCAAATTACACCTCACCTCTTCCCTTGGATTTCACAGAATCATGAAGTTTTTGGGGTAGCTAAAAGGTCATCTAATCCAATCTCCTAATTGTATATGTCTAATACCATCCAACAAGTATTTACTAAGAGCCCATCACGCAGAATATGAAAGCATGGTGTAGCACAAAGGTGTCCAAGCTTCCCAGTGACCCACAGAACTCCCCAGTGCAACCTGAACCAGATTAAAGTGTAATTGGGAAAAGTTTGACTAAATATGTAAAAGTGTAATACAAGGTAAATAATGCTAATTTGAGCTTGCTAAGTCAATATGCAGGGACAGAGATCTGTTTCTATTTGACATCAGTGGATAGAGTGTGGGCCTCAGAGTCAAGAATCCTAGGTTTAAGTCCAATCTTTGACAAATACTAAGTGCTCCTTGACCTCAAATCATCAGGTAACTCTTATAGAGACTATAAGCTAAAGACCAATTGTGATAAATATTGGTATACAGGATTTCCACACCAGAAGGTCCCTGTACTAATAAAACCACAGGTCCAAACAAAAACAAAATATGAACAAGGCACTGAGCAAGATTCTGGGATATAAAATTTTTTTTAATAGACCAGACCCTGTCATCAAGAATCTCACATTCCTTCTGTAGGGACACAGCATGTAAACAGATCATGATAAGTTTATATATAGTAGGTTGAGGTTAAATATATTGTGACCTAAGTGGTAAAAATGCTTCCCCATCTCTTGGTTGTTAATTCAGGCTCACAGGTCAGCTTTAACCATTATACCAGGTATCTGTTTCTCTCTTCATAACAGCGATGTAATAACATTCTTGCAATAATAACTATGCAGGATGTAAAGTGTAGTGTTGTACAAGGTCAAATGAAGTTGAGAAGGCTTTATGAAGAAGGTACAAATTGCAATGCTCTTTGAAAGATCTCTGGATTTAAACCTTGGAGGTAAGGTAGGGAAACTGAGGCTGGAGGGGCAAGTGATTTCCCCAAGGCAAATGGTGGGGTTCAGACCCCTACTCTGATTCTGATCCATTGGGGCTTTCCACTACCCCACAATGCTTCCCTAAACATAACAATACTCTAGGTATTTACATCATGTCTTAAACTTTACATCATGTCTTAAACTTTACAGAGCACTGACATTCTTTCATCAGATTAAAATAACAATATGATGAAGTATGCATTTTTATCTCCAATTTATAGATAACAGTCTCAAGTTAAGTGATTTTTCTAGTCACATAGTAAAATCACTGAGCTAGAATTTAATCCCAAGTTTTAGGCCTATATCCAATGCCTTTTCTACTAGGATTTCTACATGGAGATGCAGGGTACCAAGCATAGCGAATCACATGAGCAAAGAATTAGTGAGTGACATGAGTTAAGTCTGGAAAAGTAAGGAGATGCCAGGTGGTGGAGGGCTTGGAAAAATAGACAAATGAATTTTAACTTTCCTTGATGGGCAGAGATGAGCTGTATTGAAGAGATTCAGGCAAAGGAATAACAACAGTGAGATGTGATGGACAGTTTAGAGGAAAGAGAGACTAAAGGCAGGAAAACCAGTCAGGAGCCTGTTACAGAAATAGAGGCTGCCAATAAATGCGGAGGGTAATGGTAATAAGACTAGAAAAGAGTAGATGCATGAGAGAGGTGAAGGCAGATTGAATACTTTGTACACAATTATCACTTTAAAAAGGTTTGTTGTAATGCCTTGTTGATCCCTGATCTCATCGACATGGGTCCTGACCCAACAGTCCAGATCGTAATATCCCTTCTCATCCTGGGTTACACTTGTGTCCTTTTTCTTCCTGAGGGGTACAGCTGAGGTGCTGGAGACCTTATTCTGGGCCAAGGGTTCTTCACCTTTTTGGGTCATGTCCTTTGGCAGTCAGGTAAAGCCTAGATAGACCCCATCTTTTTTAAATGCATAAAATAAAATACATAGAGTTGTAACGTCAACCAGTTATGTTGAAATAAAGATGTATTTTCCCCCCATCCCTGTCCAAGATCTCCTGAAGTCAAGCCATAAACCTGTTGGGATCTGTGGATCCCAGATGAAAAACCCCTTATGTAGGTCTTTTAAGATTTATGTGGGTACCAGTGCATCATTCAGCCTGTCTTGGCTGTTCTTTATTCTCTCCACAAAGCTAGAAAGAAGCAGACTGGCCTAACTTCAAGTTGTCTGGGACACACCTTGGCTGTGTGATCTGGACATCACTTAACCTCCCAGTGCCCCAAGCAACTGATTAAGACTTTTAAATTTCAGGGAAGGTTCTGACCTGCCTTGATAGAATTTTATCACCTGGGAATTCCATGTAACAGTGAAAATCACAGATCCAGTCCCCATCCTTATACCCACAAAACTGGCTCACTTTTTCCAGTCAGACATTCCTGGAGGAACATTTCTCAAAGTGTTGTCTGGGGAACCCTGGGGATCTGGATTGACATCAAAATTGTTTTCCTAATAATGCTAAGTTGCTTTAGTTTTTAATACAGTAGACATAGACATAACCCATATACACAAAAGCTCTTTGAGGTCCTCAGTCATTTTTAAGAGCATAAAGTGGTCTTAGATTCTTTGAGAATCTTTGTCCTGGAGAATACCTCTTTGACTTCTACTTCTGTACAGGTCATTATTGACAATATACTGCAGCTTCTTCCTGCTCGCCATACATTTCTCCATTGCCTTTTTAGGTCACCTGCAATTCTGATCTTTTGCAGATTGTAACATGTGATTCACATTCTAGTAGAATTGGTGGCTTTATTTTAAGAAACCACTAAGGATTATTGAAAGTTCCTTAGGACTCTGAGGAACTGATGCAGTCAGCATAATGTCATCCACAAAAAGGAAAGTCTGGAGGATTTTGCCATTTATAGGGAATTTCTCTTCCATTTGGACTTTGCATAGGACAATTTCTATAATAGAGTCAACTATATTTGGCAAGCATGTATCTACCTTCTAGCCTTAGGAGAAGTCATGCTAGGAGAAGTCATTCCGGATCTCAGTTGTTTGTACTCAATTGCTCCTCAAATTGTCACGCACATACATATAGGTTTCTCTTTATATGTTGCATCATACCAGCAGAATGTAAGCTCCTTGTGCGAAAGAACTATATTTTGTTTTGTCTTTGTAATCCCAGTGCCTAGAATGTTGCCTTGTACATAGTAGGCATTTAATAAATGTTTATTCAGTTCCTTGGATCTTGCTGTACTTAATATACTAAAAAAAATAAATACAATGGGATCCTTTATTTTCTGCATCCTTCAGTCAGTTGTGTGAAGTCAAGTTAGATAGGCAGCTAGGTGGTGCAGTATATAAAATGGGCCTGGAGTCAGGAAGAATGGAGTTCAAATCTGACTTGAGATACTTACTAGCTTTGTGACCCTGGGCAAATCACTTTACCCTGTTCGCCTAAATTCCTCATCTGTAAAATGAGCTGCAGGAGGAAATGGCAAATCATTCTAGTATCTTTGCCAAGAAAACCCCAAATAGAGTCATGAACTGAAATGACGCAACAACAACATACTAGATAGGAATGGGTAACATTAAATGTGGGAGCTGAGGAAGAAAGGAGAACAAAGTTAAGGTTTTAAGCGTATGTGACTGGGTGAATGCTGGTAATGTTAACAGAAATAATTAAGTCAGAAAGGGGTGTATGTTTTAAGTGAAAGAGACATTCTGTTTGGGTCATGTTGAGTTTGGTGTGTTGCCGGCACATGAAGGTGAAGGTCACTTGGAAATGTGAATCTGAATTGGAAGAAAGGTAAAGACTAGAGATATAATTGTATGAGTCATCAGCATAGAGTTGATAGTTGAAACCATGGGAAAGGATAAAATAGCCAAAGAGAGAATCGAAAGAAAGAAGAGAATCCAGGAAGGAATACTGAGGGACAACTACTTTAAAGTGCTAGGGAGAAGATGAGAAATAAGCAAAAGATACACAAAAAACACCCTGAGAGGTAGGAGGAGAACCAGGAGAAAGTGGCTTTAGGGAAGCCAGGAGAAGAAAAAGTACAAAGGAGCAGGAAGTGTCTTCACTAGTAGTCAAGAAGGATGAGAACTAAGGGGAAAGGACCTATTTGCACTAAAATAGCTATTGCAGCTCTTTGTAGTAGCAAAGAATTGGTAACTGAAGGGATATCCATCAATTGGGGAATGGCTGAACAAGTTACTGTACATTTATGATTATAATGGAATACTTGTGCTATAAGAAATGATGAGCAGGATGCCTTCAGAAAAACCTGGAAAGACTTACATGAAATGATGCAAAGAGAAGTGAGCAGAACCAGGAGAACATTGTACATATTAACAGCAATATTGTGCAATGATCAACTGAGAATGGCTTTTGCTATTATCAGCAATACAATGATCCAAGAAAAATAATTTTTTTTTCTTTTTGGAGGGAGGAAGGCAGGGCAATTGGGGTTGAGTGATTTGTCCAAGGTTACATGGATAGTAAGTGTTATGTGTCTAAGGCTGGATTTGAACTCAGGTCCTCCTGACTCCAGGGTCAGTGCTCTATTAACTGCAGCACCTAGCCACCCCCGATCCAAGAAAATTCTAAAGGACTCTTGATGAAAGATGCTACCCACCTCCAGAAAAAGAATTGATGGAGTCTGAATACAGATGAAAACACTATTTTTCACTTTTTTGTGAAGAGGAGTCTAATGGGATAAGTCTAATGGGATGTGTTTTTTATCAGAACATGACTAAGAAGGAAATATGTTTTACATGATTGTACATGTATATCAATTTGCTTACTCTCTCAAAGTGGGGGGAGGAGGGAAGTAGAGAACTTGGAACTCAAATTTTTTAAAAGCAAATGTTAAGAATTGTCATATATAATGGAGGGAAAATAAAATATACAAGAAAAAAATAAAAAGATGAGAACTTAATAGAATCCATTGTATTTAGCAATAAGGAAATAAAGGGTAACCTTTGAGAAAAGTTTCAATAGATAAGTAGATAATGACAGAGTAGAATTGTTAGATGTAGGCTAATTTTTCAAAAAGTTTGACCTTAAAGGAAAGAAAATAGACAATAACTCAAGAGGTTAGAAAGCTTGTTGAAGAGTGTTTTTTAAGGTTGGAAAAGCTAGAACATTTGTAATGTATGAGAAAGTAGTGGTGAAGGAGAGATTGAAGATCCACAAAAGTATAGGTGATTTTTGGAGCAAGATCACAAAGGAGGCAAGAGAGGATAGTATCAAAGGCACAAGTGAAGGAAGTTTACCTTAGCAAGCAAAAGGGCCACCTCCACAAGCTAAAATAATATGATGCTAAAATGATTTGAATTCCATCCCCTTTTATGCATGGCCCACGAAGTGATGGACCAGCTAATTAACAGTGGAACAGCCAAGGACTAAAGCCCAACCCCAAAGCCTCCTAATTGGTTCCCTTGTTTCCAATCTCACATCTTTTACTATCTTCTCTACATAGAGAATATTTTCTCATATAAATTCTCATTTCCAAAACAAGGTCTGACCATCACACACCCCTACTCAAAACTCTTTAGTGTCTCCCTCTTGCTTTTAGGATGAAACAAACTCCAGAACCTTGCTTTTAAGGCTCCCCCCAGATTAATTCCTGCCTTTAAAGACTTACCCCATTAGACTCCTCTCCATGAACTTTACAAGCAAGTCAAACCAGCTCCCTAGCTGTTCCCCAACTTAAGATTCGATCTCCTAAATTAGATATACAGGCAATGGGGTATAGAAATGTATCTTGCTCTTCAGAAAAATAGAAGGAGGAGGGGATAAGAGAAGAGGGGGATGATAGAAGGGAGAGCAGATTGGGGAAAGGTTTAATCAGAATGCACATCGTCTTGAGGTGGGGGGAGGGGAGATATGGGGAGAAAATTTGGAATTCAAAATCTTGTGGAAGTGAATGTTGAAAACTAAAAGTGAATTAATAAAAAAATAAATGCAGAAAAAGAACAACAATAAAAATATCTATTAAAAAAAAAAGATTTGATCTACCTCTGGGCTTTCTTATAATCTCCATGCTCAGAAAACACTTCCTCCTCTATTCAGATTCTCAGAATCTTTAGCTTCCTTCAAACTCTCTCTCTCTCTCTCTCTCTCTCTCTCTCTCTCTCTCTCTCTCTCTCTCT
>CM053591.1:135141645-135164607 GCA_028646515.1 Pseudochirops corinnae
TATTTGCAGATCCTATACATGATTGCACGCCACCATGGGGGGGGGGGGTAGGGAGGGGAGAAAATCTGAAACTCAAGTGATTGTGGAACTGAATCTTGTAAATTAAAAGTAAATGAGTAAATAAAAAAAAAAAATCCATAAAAAAAAAACAACAAACAAACAAACAAACAAAAAAAGAAATAGGGGCATTCCAAATCACATCTATTTAAATAAATCTCTGAAATATGTGGACTGCCAATATCCCTGTGATGCAAGTGTTCTTACATACAGATAAATGCAGCCAATTCCAACTAATCAAGGCCAAAATTGTCATTCTCCTGTTACATATATGTATGCAATACACATAGTGTAATTTCTTTTCCCCTTTGAGGCTATACTTCTGATCTAAAGGCATTCACTTAAGATAGCATTAGAAGACCACAGACAATGAAGCAATATAGAAAATTTTTACAAATTTCAATGATAAAAAACCTAAATTTTCAAATATATACTAAGTATAGAACTGAGTCAAATTTATAAAAATAAGAGCCATTTCCCAGTTGAAAAATCATCAAAGGATATAAACAGATAGTTTTCAGAAGAAGTCAAAGCTATCTATAATCATGAAAATGTGCTCTAAATCACTATTGATTAGAGAAAGGCAAATTAAAACAACTCTGAGATGCCGCCTCACACCTATCAGAAATTAAAAATGCTGGAGGGTATGACAGAAATATAGATATGCTAATGAACTACTACTGGTGGAGTAGTAAACTGGTTCAACCATTCTGTAGAATAATTTGGAGCTATGATCAAAGGGCTATAAAACTGTGCATTCCCTTTGACCCAGCAATACCTCCCCTATGTCTATATCCAAAAGAGATCAAAGAAAAAGAAAAAGGACTTATATATACAAAAATATTTATAACAGCTCTTTTTGTGGTGGCAAAGAATTGGAAATTGAGAGGCTCCTTATCATTTGGAATGGCAGAACAAGTTGTGGTATACGATTGTGATGGAATACCATCATGTTATAAAAAGTAACAAGATGAGAGTAGTTTCAGAAAAGATATGGTAAGAAGTATATGAACTGATACAGAGTGAAGTAAGAAGAAATGGAATATCATTGTGCACTAAACAGCAATGTTGTAATGATGACCAACTGTGAAAAACTTGGCTACTTTGATCAGTACAGTAATCCAAGACAATTCCAAAGGACTCATGATGAAAAAAAATGCTACCTATGTACAGAGAGAGAATTGATAAGCTCTAAATGCAAACTAAAGTATAATTTTCTTATTTTCTTTTTCTTTTTTTTTTAAATAGCTAATATGAAAATACGTTTTGCATGATTTCACATGTAGAATTGATATCATATTGCTTGCCTTCTCAATGGGTGTGGGAGAGAGTGGGAGAGAGAGATTTTGGAACTCAAAATTTAAAAAGAGAAGAGCATGTAAAATAAATCATAAATTAAAATGTTAGAAAAAATATGGAATTAGACTGAAGATCTTTTAAAAGGCACTTTTATTCAATCATGTTTCCAGAATCTTATTTTTTTTTGTTTCTATGAGAAATTAACATTTGAACAGAAACATGGATTGAAGACCACTTCAGGTATGTCATTAATTTGTTCAAAAGTTAACCATTTCAAATTCCTTTCAACTCTCTGGAATGTTGTAGGTGGACTGCTAATTATGCTTTGAAAGCCATTTGAAAAACAAGAAGTTTTAAGAATACCCAAGAACTTACCACTTTCATACCATAGCATTATCCTGTCTATGTGTATGTATTTAAACCAAATGGTATTATTGTATAAAAGAATCATTCACTTTTTCATTTGACTGTAGGAGTTTTTTTTTTAATGTACATATAGATGATTTGATTGGTTCTTGGGTTATCTCTGAAGAGAGAGTCTATTTCAACAATCAATGAAAAAAGACTATCTCTGTGTAGCTCCACATTTTTATTGCTGTCTACCAACCTATTCTCTATTACAACCTGAAATTTCTTAGGATATAGTTCAGGTTGTTCTATTTCTCTCCACAGCTCAGGGTAACCGACTATATAAAATTTTAGCTCAGGAGCAACTTTTTGCAATTGTTTTGAGCGTTTTATACCATTACAGGGAGAACTTCTAATGGGTGTGTTTATTATTCTTTTGTAACTTTTAAAATGTCCTTGTGATATTGGAGAATTGATGGTATATATAGGGTACGTATGATGAGTGTAGAGGGAAATCTTTAAATCTTTCTAATGAAGGATTAAATATACATGAAACCAAATATAAAGTATTTAAAATAAAAAATATCATCAGGATTTTCTGTAAAGTCATCAGATCATGGAGCTAGAGCTAGAAGAGTCCCTTAAGAAGCCATCTAATCCAATTTCCTCATTTTACAGATGAGGAAACTGAGGCCAAGGAGGTTAATTGACATGACCAAAGTCAATCAGGGTAGTATTTGAACCTAGATCCTCTAAATTTAGAATCTGTGACATTTCCTCTGTACTGTATTGCCTCCTCATGCTATGAGTAAAATTCTCCTGTAGTTTAGAAACTTGCCATTTTACTGAGCTCCTTGCCTCTTAGATGATGCTCTCTAGCCCAAAATTTAGCACCCATATGGTGCACAGAGACAACAAGAATAGTCTGTATCCTTCTGACAATAATTAGAACAGCTTACATTCCCAAGGAGACCCTTGCTATTCTACCATGGCTGATTGAGTGCTTCTTGCACTTAGGAGTATCTTTGAAGATGGATGTTCTATTTGGTTCAGAACTGTATGTTGAGAGGAAGAGAGTAATGGAGAATAGGAACAAGACCTAGACCTCTCGTGTGCCAGTAATGTACTAGGTACCGGAAGGTAGGAGGAGGGAGAATACAATAGGCTCTTGTCATAGAATCATGGATTTAGAGGTGGTTGGAACCTTAGAAGTCAACTAGTTCAACCCCACCTTTTTTTTTTCTAGCTAATTGTTTTATAACCGCAACAGACTAGTGCGTATGATGCCCTGGACAACAATACCACATTAAAGTCTTAAAGATCGAGGTGTGCCCATAGCAAAGCTAAAAATTTCACTTTATATCATTTGGAATTTTAAGCCATAGTCCTTATTGTTTTGGATGGTTCAGTGGGTAGGCAGTTCATGGTCTAATCAGACTTGGAAAGAAGAATAGAAACTTGGCCCAGGTGGAAAAGTAGATGAAGTACTTCGTCTCATAAGTCAACCCCCTCTTTTAACATAAGAAAACTCAGGCTAAGAGGCCAAGTGATTTCTCTTCCATCATTCAATTAGTAGATGACAGATGTAACACTTGAACCCTCAGTCTTTCTGAATCAAAGTTCAACATTCAATCTACCACACCACCTTGCTCCTCCAATGATAAAGTCCTTAGTCACAAACTCAAGAGTAATACACAAAGTATTAGAAAACAATAAAGACAAGTGTAAATTAACTTCCACTAGAAGGAAAACTGCTGGTATTTTCATTAGTTTTTGCTAAATTCTATCATTTCTCTTTGTATTTTCTTTGTTAAACATCATGGCTTATTGAATAGGAGAGGACAGTGGAATATGTCTGGAAATGAATGTGAAATAAAAAGGCATCAATAAAATAAGACAAGAGTTTAAAATGACAATAATAATGTCTTCCATTGGTATAGTTTTCAAAAACATCAAAGTTTTCAACATTCTTGTAAAGGAAAAATTATTTACTCCATTCTACAGAAAACAGCCAAGGCTCAGTGAGTGTGATTTCCTTGTTCAAGCTCAAGCCTGTAGCAAGTGGCAGAATTGGAATTAGAACCTGATCTTTTGACTTTTAGAAGAAGCTCACTCCTTCATGCCTCTCCACAAATTTTAGGTGCTCACTTTATAGGAGTTCTAAGAAGGTCTTGATTTTCTCATCTGCAAATGAAGAGATTGATTAGAGGTCCCTAAGCTCCCCTCTAACTCTAAACGTTTGTGATTCTTTGAATATATGTCATGGGTGTTGGAGATAAAGCAAGACCAGACCTAAGATTTCATCAGTGAAAGGAACTTTTTTTTCTTCCTTCCTTCCTTCTTTCTTTCCTTCCTTCCTTCCTTCCTTCCTTCCTTCCTTCCTTCCTTCCTTCCTTCCTTCTTCCTTCTTCCCTCCCTCCCCCCGCCTTCTCTTTCTCTCGCTCTCTCTCTCTTTCTCTCTCTCTCTCTCTCTCTCTCTCTCTCTCTTTCTCTCTCTCTTCCTTTCCTTCTTTTTTGGAGGCAATTGGAGTTAAGTGACTTGCCAAGGATCATACAGCTAGTATGAGATCACATTTGAACTCAGGTCTTCCTGACACCAGGGCTAGTGTTCTATACACTGCCCCTAGAGGACTTTCAGTGTGGAGAAACCTTCTATAATCTGTCTATAACTGCCATTTTATGGTCTAAGGGAGTTTTCTAGGTTACTGGAGATTCTGTGGCTTGCATGATTTCTTTGACTTAACGTGGTTAAGCAGCTTGTATATGTCACAGAAAGAACTTAAACCCAGGTCGTCGTCATCATCATCATCATCGTCATCATCATCATCTACAGAGCCCTTACTTATGTGCCAGACACTGTGTTCAGCACTTTGCAAAAATTATTTTATTTAATCTTCACAACAACCCTGGGAGACAGGACTATTATCATGCCCATTTTACAGATGAGGAAACTGAAGCAAACAAAAGTTAAGTGACTTGTCCAGGGTCACATAGCTAGTAGGTGTCTGTTGGAGGTCAGATTTGAACTCAGGTCTTTCCTAACTCAATCTGTTACAAAACTGAATTTGGAGTAGGAATGCGGATGTGCTACTGAAGAATGAAGTATTTATCATGCTCTCTGCCTGTTGTGTGTTCTGTGCCCTCACCCCATTCCTGCAGCCCCACACTAGAGTATCCTAAACTCCAATGTAATCTTACTGGTAACCCAGGGAGAGGACTTAATATGGTTAAACAAAAGCAAACAAAAGCGTTTAGAAGCCTAACATGTCAGCATTCTTCAAGCTTCATTAATGAAACCATTTCCTTGTGGAATTAATGTCCCAAGAGAGGAAATGAACTAAAATAAACTCTGGGCCTTACTTGAATTTAGCATTGCTGCTCATGAGGCTATTTGAGAGGGTAGATTGCTCATCTTGCCAGACAACAAAATTACATTCTACAGAGGAGACATTTTACAGCTACAGGAGCCCAAATACAAGTGGAAAACCTATAAAGTCTACCAATGAAGGGCTGGGCATTAGAGGTGCTTAGTCAGATATTTCTTCTATAAAGATCTAAGCAGGAAGCAGCTAGTAAAAGTTATAAATGACTGGAAGAGGCACAGTAACTGTTAGACTCTTGGATGAGTTATGGCCTAACTGTTTTCTGAGGAATCCGTTGCTTCATGGTAGTTTCTGCTGCAGGTTATGTCTGATGGTTGGATTAAGCAGCCTTTTAGCCATACTTCCATAGCCATACTCTACAGCAAGCAGAAGATGTACAGAGTGAGTGAAATGTCACCTGACTCCATTTTATCAACTCTTTTCAAATGTCCACCAAGAAGCTATAGTCCATCCAGCATGACCTTCTTGCTATCTGCCCCATCGTGGCCCACTGATCTAGACCTGAGGAGAACAGACACCTCACCTTGAGGATAGTAGCACAGAAAGACAGTTAAGTCCAACTAACAAGATCATTCTCTTTCCCACAGTGTGCCTGCCATGGCTGACCTTTTGTACATAGATAAATCCAGGGAAAGACTTAGAGGGAATTTTGAGCTTATCCTTACATAAATACAAAATAATCTCATTTTTTGGAGAAGGAAGGGATTACCCATTACTAAGGGGATAAAAAAAGACCTAATTTAAGAGGAGGCTCTTGTTCTTCTTCAAATAAGCTTGAGGTTCTAAAAGGTAGCAGTGAGGAGGGAGGACATTCTGAGCATGGGGCAGTGTGTGGAAAGGTACCATGCTGTTTATGGGGAATAGAAAGTACTTGGAGTTTGATTGGAACATAGAGTTCATGAGGGGAAGTAATGTGAAACAAGCCTGGAAAAAAAGGTCGGAGTCAGATTGTAAATGGCTCCAAATAGCCAATGAACTTTGTATTGTATTAGAGGTTATAGAGAACTGTTGAAGCTTTTTGAGCAAAGGAGTGACACAGTCATATTTGTACCTTATGAATCACTGTGGCAACTGTTTGGTAAATGGATTGAAGGTAGAAAAATCGGGTAGGAGTCTGCCTGTTGCAAAAGTTCAGTTGAAAAATAGTAAGGTCCTAGGGTGGTCACTGTGAAAGCAGAGAGAAAGGGAATGAATATAAGAAATGTTCTAAAGGTAGAATCCACAAGATGTAGCAGCTCATTAGATCTGGGAAATGAAGAGTTATGGAAGACTGAAACTGTGAACCTGAATGACTGGAAAAACCATGGTACACTTGTCAAAAATAGAGAAGTCAGAAAAAAGGAGGAAGATTTTGGAGAAAGATATTGAGTTTCATTTTGGATATGCTGAATTTGAGATACCAGTGGAACACACAAGGGGAGATAACTAACAAGAAAGAGGTAATTCATGACTGAAACGCAAGAAAAAACTAAGAAAGACTAGGATTGTATATGTAGATCTGGAAATCATTTGCATAGAGTTGATAATTGAACATATGGCTGCTGATGAGAAAATAATAGTAGCTGGCATTTATATAGTATTTTAAGGTTATCTTAAAAGTGTCTTTTATTTTCATAACAAATCTGTGAGGTAGGGGATATTATTATAACCACTCTGCAGAGGAGGAATCTGAAACAGACAAAGGCTAAGTAACTTGCTCAAGGTCACACAGCATCTGAGGCTAGATGTGAATTCAGCTCTTTCTGACTCCAAATCAGGCACTCTATCCACTATGCCAACAAGAGGACGTAAAGAAAGAAATATTAGAACAAAATCACAAGATTGAACAAATAGAAGAAAATGTAAGATATAGGATATAATAAAAAAGAACTGACCAAGAAAAAAATTCAAGGAAAGATCATTTAAAAATCATTGGACTTCTTGAAAACTGTGATAAAATTTAAAAAAAAAAAAAGCTTGGACATGATATCTCAAGAAATCAGACCCTTTAGACTCAAAGGGCAAAGTAAAGCTCAAAGAATATACCAATTGTTTTCTTAAAGAAAACCCAAAAGAAAAAGTCCCTGGAATACATCACATCCAAAATTCAGCTCTCCCACAACAAAGAAAAAATACAAACATTCAAAGAATAGCAATTTAAATACTAAGTGACTACCTTCAGGATAACAATACCTGGCAACTTCCACCATAAATCCTGGAATACAGTATTCTGAAAGACAAAAGACATAGGCTTAAAACCAAGTAAAATAACTTATCCTACAAAGCTGAGCATATATGTCTGTGTGTATATATATATATAAATATGTGTACATATACACACCCATACACACAGATATGCATGTATGTATATTAGGTGGATGGATGGATGTGCATATGTAAAGATTTTTTGCAATTTGAAAGGGCTATATAATGATGTAGTATTAACATTCTAATATTCTAATGTGGAGAAAAGAAACAGGTGTCCATTCAGAATCTTACTGTCTTCAAAGGATTAGAGGAGTCAAATAAGGAAAAACAGATCATTGGAGTATGTGGGAAGAAGAGGCTATAAGCATGAAGGAAGAGGCAGAAAGGGAGGACATCAGATGAGGCTTACTTATCCGAATTAGACAAATAAACATTGAACATATATGCACACACACACATAGCTTGGTAATGAAATACATCAAACCCAACAGGGAAATAAACTGGAATGGTGGAATGGGAGGTTTAAAGTGAGGATAATACTGTGGCAAGAATAGCTACAATGAAAACAAAGTTCTTCAATCTGAAAGAAGAATTTAAAAGGGAGAAAAAGGAAAGAAACCAGCTAGAATTTAAAGGTGCAACCTAGATTTCCTCTTGGGCAGTTGGGAACTAGCAGTACTGATTGTAGCATATGGATATTATGGAACATCATTTTATGGATAAGAAATGAAGAGACATGATTTCAGAGAATCCTGGGAAGTTATGAACTGATGCAGGGTGAAGTGAGCAGAACCAGGAGAACAGTATTTTTTTCAATTTGTTTATTTATTTTTAGTTTTCAACATTCACTTCCATAAGTTTTAAATTTTCTCCCCTTCCCTCCCCAAGATAGCATGCAATCTGATATAAGAACAATTTATACCTTGAAAGACAAGAATTCTGACCAGGGCAGACTGTGTCTCCAGAGAACCTAGGATAAAATATGCTACTCAACTCTCGACAGTAGGTGAAGGAAATGGAGTGCAAAATAGGTACAGAAATAGAGCAAATTAGGTGGAAACGAGGTAGAATGTGTATTTTCTCTCACTTGGAGTGTGTGAGAAGAGTATACAATGGCATATTTTTTTAAAATGGCCACTGTGTAGATTTGTTTTTGCTGACTGTGCTTTTTTATTACAAGGCTTACCCCTCTTCCTTTCTTTGAGGTAATAATTGGGTAGGAGCAGGGTAATAAATAATAGTGATTCCCACTCCCTAAAAAAAATAAAAGAAGAAGAAGAGCATTACAAAAGGTGAGATTTTAGCTGGGTCTTAAAGGAAGCCAGAGAAGACAAGAGATAGAGATAAGGAGTGAGAAAATTCCAGGCTTAGGGGTGGCTAGATGGCACAGTGAATAGAGAACCAGCCCTGGAGTCAGGAGGACCTGAGTTCAAACCCGACCTCAGCCACTTAACACTTACTAGCCATGTAATCCTGGGCAAGTCACTTAACTGAAATGAATTGAAGGATTCATAGAGATGGAGTAATGGGAGTAAGGGAACTGGAAAGGTAGGAATGGTTCAGGTTATGAAGGACTTTAAAAGTCAAACAAGATTTTATATTTGATTCTGGAGGTAATAGGCACCCTGGAATTCACTGAAGAGGGTGGGTGACATATTCAGTCCTACATTTTAGGAAGATCAATTTGACGACTGAATGAATGAAAGAGAGACTAGAACGGAGAGAGACCTGAAGCCGGGGAAGGGGGAAGCAACCAACAGGCTATTCCAATAATCCATGGAGTGATAAGGAACTAAGAAGGTAGAATCAACAGCATTTGGCAATTAATTGGATAGGGTGTGTGTGTGCTGGCAAAGAGGTAAAACGGGATATGTTTATGTAGAAAGGTTTTTCTTAGCAAGGAGAAATGCCGTGTCTTCAAGTGAGACGGAGACATCGGGAGGAGGTGTTTGAGTGTAATGAGATAAGAAGAGAAGAGAATTCCCAGCAAATAGTCTCACTTTTTTCAGTGAAATAGGAGTCAGGGTCAATAGACATTTATTAGGTGCCTGATATGTGCCAGGAAGTCTGATAACTGCTAAGGAGTACAAAATTGGTATAAGACAGTCCCTGCCCTCAAGGAAGATGACAGGTAAAAAGAAGTCAAGAGGGGGCAGGGGTGGGGCAGCCAGGTGGCACAGTGGATAGAGCAGGAGTCAGGAGGACCTGAGTTCAAATTTAACCTCTGACCAGACACTTGACACTTACTAGCTGTGTGACCCTGAGCAAATCACTTAAACCCAATTGCCTCACCAAAAAAAAGGGGGGGGGTGGCTGGGTGGGGGAAAGGTTACCTTTGCAGGGGCATGATGAAGTCCTGTGCGCTGGGCAGGGAAATAATCTGAGAAGGTAAAAATTTCAGAGTTGATTTCATCTTGCAGAATGATGAGTTTCTAGAAAGGCAAGGTTCTTAGCTGAGAGGATGGAGGAAGGGGGAAACATGGAAGGCTTGAGGAGGGGTGAAGCGGTTTAGAAATGCCTCTGTGGTACGTTGCATAGTGAATCAATTAGGGAGGTATAAAAGGATTGTCTTCCTGTGGGGAGGGCCCAGTTGAGTCTATCCCAGGGGTGAAGAACCTGGTGCCTCGAGGTTACATGAGGCCCTCTAGGTCCCCAAATGCAACCCTTTGACTTCAGGGCTGCACTTGAGGACCTAGAAGGGCACCTGTGGCCTTGAAGCTGCAGGTTCCCCACCCCTGTTCTATGAATTATAAATTTATAGTGGACACAATTACCATGGTTTTGAGATTTTATCCTGCTCCATTTAGCAGTATTAGAATAGGAGTAAAGGCAACAGAGGGTGGGAGTAATCCTGAAGTGAGGCTTGGCAGGGAATGAGCAATGATCAGATTTCAGGGCAAAGGATATTGCAGAGCTGACCTGACTTACCACAACATCAAGACGAGAAAGGGCTGAAAGCGAAGCCAGGGCAGGGGTTCTGGTCTGGGAAAGAATTGAGGGATGGAGGGATTAGAAGTGTGGTGAAGACGAAGAGTGAGGCTGATAGAGAGGGGACAAAGAACAGGATTAGGGACATCAAAACTGGGGGGAAATAAAATGGCAACAGAGTATGATCAGATAAAGGAATTTCAGAGTTTACGAACATGCAGATGGAGCACTTGTGGGCAAAGACAAAATCAAGTTTCCGATTATCTCTGCTATTTGAATTCAGAACAAACACATGAAATTATAAACAAAAACAAACAAACAAACAAAAAAGAGCACGATCAAGAGGGAAGGACACTTGAAACCACACATTGTCAAGGATCAATAGGAGGAAGTGGAGATGTTTGGCCCAGAGAAAAGACGGGGAGGAGAGATGTTTGCAAGGATTTGAAAGATAGTCTTAAGGAAGTGTTCTGCATGCAGAAAGGCAGATTTTGGCTTTGTGTAAGGAAAAACTTCCTAATAATTAGTGTTGCTCAAAAGTTGAATGGGCTCTCTAACCCCCCATTGGAAGCCTTTACATGGAGATTGGATGACCACTTGTCCTTCTTCATAGAAGCATAGATTTAGAACTGCAAAGGACCTTACATTTCATTCAGTCCAGTCTCCTTTTTTTCACAGATAAAGAAACTGAGGAATCACACATTAGAAAAAACTTCACAAAAACCCACAACAACAACAACAAACCTACAGTTGCACAGCTAATAAGCATCTGGGACAAATGCTCTGTACCCTGAACCGTAGGAAAATCTGGTGTTGATCATGAATTGGACTGATGGCCTTGCCAGCCACTTCCACCCTTAGAATCTGTGCTTCTGTAAATCTATGGGTTTTAAAAACACTTAACTGTTGTTGGGACTTGGTTTCTTTGTAAAAACAAAGAGGTTGTACTATATTATATCTAAGACCATATATACATTGTATTATATATTCTGCATTATATATGTACATGTGTATATAAATGTATGTGTATGTAAACATATACGTGTGCATATGTGTTTATATATGTATATCTATCTATCTATATATATTTACTAATGTGATATATTGATACAGTCGGTATGACAATATGTCTCCTTGGACTCACAATGTATTAGAGAATACAATTATCCCTTCCACATTGTAACTTTTCCCATTGCAGTTTTGACATATCACGGTCAGCATAAAAAATTAAATGGGAATTTTGGGGGGAGTTTTGTGGAAGCCACGAATGACTTGTGAAGGCCAGCAGATGATACAGAGCCAATGATCAAATATTTAACCCAAATTTTATAATAAGGTACCGTAAATACCCCATAAAAGAAAGAGAAAAAATTCATACTTCTTCTCTGGTACAAAGGGAGGGCCAAAAAATTTTACACGGATTTTCCATATCTCAGTGGGACCCCCCTGCCCCATACCCTTAACCCCCTTGATATAGAAAGGATAAATACATACAGCCAAAGGGTGAACTTGAGTATCACAGAAAGATAGGGGCTAGCTCTCTCCTGTTCTCACTGGATCTGAGGCTGCTCTTTGCCCTGGTACTCAGCCACAAGCCCATCCCAATCCCCATATGGCAAAGCTTCTGGGCTGGACCCCCTCCCATGTGCCTGCAGGTATCTGGCTGTCACCCCATACTGAACTGGACTGGAAAAACGACCCATTTTGTTTTCTCCTTAGATTCCCTGATTACTACTTGGTCTGGTGTTCTTCTTCAACCTTTGTTGGAATAGTTGTGGGAGAGGATTAGTCTGCCATTTTTGTTGGTCTCTCTCTTTCTCAATGACTTTTTATATATCACCAACAGTGGCTCATCTGTCAGTTCATTCAGAACCCAAGGATGTAGTTAGACTTATGAGTTGAGTTCCTTACAGGCAACTAGGTGCCCTCTTACCATCTCCTGACTTATCTTGGCTATCAATTCCCAGTTAGTCGTTTTTATTCTTTCATTTCCAGTGCAGCGATCATGGCAAGAGAAAGCTGAAGAAAAATCAGAAGTGAACAGATCTGTTTTTATTCAGTTGTATCCTATTTACTTTGAGCAAAGATCCCCTTTGATCTTCCCTTTTTTCTCAATAGACCTAAGAAGTTTTTGTTATCCTTAGCTTTCCTCATCAGCCTCAGCTGATTCTGAGTTTTTAGCATTCTTGACATTATTTTTACAGAGCTGAGCAATACCTTCCATTTATCTTCTGTTCCCTGGCCTTGCTTCCATCTTCAATACATTTCTTTTTAATGTAAGATATTTGCATGTGAGTTGTTTAAAAATATAGGCATAGCTCATCAGTCTCATGGATAGCCATAGTCTGAGGTCTCACTCACCTTCGTAGAGCAGGAAAATTGCCTGCCCTGTAAAAACGGTAGGGGGGAAGGGGCAGATAAATTCTCGGACCTCAAGAGTCTGGGCAACCACTGAGGAATATAGCTCTCTCTGTCTCTCTGTCTCTGTGTGTCTGCCTCTCTCTCTCTCTCTCTCTCTCTCTCTCTCTCTCTCTCTCTCTCTCTCCCTCTGTCTGTCTCTCTCTGTCTTTCTCTTCCTCTCTCTCTGTTTCTCTCTCTTCCTCTTTGCCCTACATATAGATATGTATATACACATACACAGAGGGATATATATGTATACGTATATCTATATATCTATCTACCACCCATTCAAATATCTTTTTTCCTAGGGGTACAAGCCTAGATTCAGAAGGAGAGCCCCTTTCCTAACTGCTTTTAAGGGGAAGGGTAGCCCTTAGCTCACATACGTTAGCCTAGCCCCTTCCCACCAAATGCTAATTACACAAAAAGACTATCACAAAAAGCCAGTATCAAGTGAGCCCATTTATTCAAGCGAAATGGCAAACAGAAACTGGAGATGTTCTATAGGCTAGAATATATCAGAGAATACACAAGAACAGATGGGCCCCTTGGTAGGCGAGTGTCCTCAGCCCCCCTGAGCCCAGCAGTGATTCTAATTTTTAGATCAGTGATAACTGTACAGCTGCCACGCCATCATTTTACCCAATGCCAGAGCCTTAACTAGGGTGGAGTGACTGAAGCCTTGCCAAATATAGAGATTCTACAGGGACTTGAAATCCTTTAGCAGTATTAAAAAAACAACATTAAATTAAACTCATTAAGTTAACTAGAATAAATAGTTAAAAGTTGGAAGTTCCAAGGTGGCAGGCTGGGGTGAGCTACCCTGTGAGAGCGTCCCCAGCAGCAACTTTCCACCCATGTTCTGGGGTCTCTGTCTCCACATCCTGCATGCTCTGTGCTGTGTGACCCAGGAATGATTTGTGGTACTCATGCAAAAGCACAAACATTTCTCATTATGACTGCCTGCTGCTAAATTAGAGAAGTTGGGGGAGGGAGGAAGGGAAGGGGAAGGAAAACTAACAATGGGAAAATCAAGCTATCCAAGATTCTGTTTTGCCTAGGCTCTTAAAGGCAGAAGGGCCCTTAGACACCTTCAAGTCTAACCTCCTTATTTTACAGAGAAGGAAACATTATGCCTTCTTCCTGTATGCTGCTTTGCCTGTTGGATTTTGGCCAAGGATGCTAACTTAAAATCTATATCCTTACTATTTACTAATTACTAATAGTAATTGCTGTTACTTCTATAGTAAGGATATTGATTTCAACTACTACTACTACTACTATTTTAAATACAACTCCTACTACTACTTTATATGAATTATATAATGCTTTAAGATTTGTGAAGCACTTTTACAAATAACACCTCGTTTTATCCTAGTTTTTATTTAATTTTATCCTATCCCATCAGAGAATACACAAGAACAGATGGGCCCCTCAGTAGGCAAGTGTCCTAATTTTCTACTAGGATTCAAATATCCTTTGTTGGACCCTTCTCTTCCTCTTTCCCAACCACTGCCTTGCCCCATGTCCAGTCCTAAACTATGCCAGAATATAGACCCAGTATCAACCAAAAAAACCCAACATTTATTAAGCACCTATTTCATTTCAGGTACATGACTCATCATTGGGGATACAATGATAAGAGCAAAACAATCTCTCCTTTCTACTGGAAAGAAATAACTTGCACAAAGATAAGTAAATAAAAAATACATCCAGATTCAAAAAGTTCTGAATACATAGGGCTCAGTAGTCATTTAACCTGAGTTGGGTTTATTGGGAGATCTGACCAAGCTGTCCTACTCAGTAGGATAACTCACCCCATTAAAATGTGAATAAACTCAAAATATCTTTAATCACTCAACACAGTGTCAGGATAGACAAGGAATATTATACTCTCATGAATTAAAGCACGGGCTTGTCCAGCCTTCACATTTAGAAAACTAAAATAAGTCTCCTTGCTTGACCCTCAGCTCCACTGCAGTAATAATTCACAGTAGTACAGGATGAAAATCTGTTCATGATACTTTTCACTGTTATTTAAGAGAATCAGCAACAAGGCTCTCGGGCTTGCCCAGCTATATAGCAATTACCTGGTTGCTTCTGGTTCCTTAAAGCAGTATGCTTTGAAAGTCCTCAGTCAAGGATTCCACTTTAAGCACACATAGTTCTTTCTGAGGGTGGTTTGCAGTAATAGATCACCTCTAATATGCACATAGTCTATGAAGATGAAGGAGATCAAAGAGGAAATCAAACTCATTCTGAACATAGCAACATCCAAAAGGGATGCTGGGACAGTCCTATTTTTCCTTTACCTTATCCAGGTTTATTTGTACTTAATAAAAAGTCTTAGTCTCCCCTCCTCTTTAACCTTTCTTTCTTGACTTTCTGTTGTTATTGTTTTCAACAAACATTTATTAGGCACCCACTGTGTGCAGATCACTGTTTCAAAGTTTAGATAAGATAATGTTTCTCATAAAGCATGCAATTTAATGTGGTAATAAGAGGCAGATAATTACAACGAACAAATATCATGTGATAAGAGCATTTGAGAGTTACAAAACAAGTTGCTAAATGAGGCTGAAGATGACTTGGACAAAAAAGGAATTGCTTCATGTAAGTGGCAGTATTTGAATTGAGCTTTAATGAATAAGAATTCCTTCATAGTATAATGGTGACCTCTGTGCTCAGAGCCTGTGCAGAATGCTCAACCTACCACCAACCCATGTGGGAAAAGGCATGGTGATGTTTGATGGAAGAGTCCTGCTTCCAGATTTAGAGCATGTAACTAATTAGGTTTGCTTACCATATGGTAAAGAGACATACCTTTGATTGGCCACTGAGTCAAAGTAGGGATGCATACAAAGGGCACTAATCCACCAAATTTAATCTCTTCCTTTTCCTTGCCTGTCTGTGTTCAGGTGAGAATGTCAAGTATTGCTGTTAGCCCTCAATAGGGAGGGAGGCCTAAGGTCATTATCTCCCTACCAGAGTCATGTGTCCCTGTAATTCCTCCTGTATCTGTTCTGTCTATTTTTTCTGTTTTTGGGTGAAGGGGTTATTGGCTACAATCTTGTGAGCTTCAAAAGGTTAGAATGACAGATGCACAGGAGTTGAATCCATGCTGGGTTTGGGGGACAGCTCAGATGATGAGTGATATCAGAGGGATTTGTATGATTGAAGGCAGCCAAGAGGGAACTCTAGTGATTCTTCCATTCAACCTTGGTGGAGTCAAGGTTATGGAGAAACTGCTTTAAGCTTGAATTCACTCTCCTAAGAGCATAAGGAGAGTATACCCTCAGGTATTAGTGGAAATATAATTATCCCTTGGCAAAAACTAAATGACGATAATTTTTTAAGCAAAAATAAGACACTAACCACTGGCAAATGATATTGGAGAGAACTAACTGGAATGGGGGCTCCAGCTGATACAATTAGAGAATAATTAGAGCCACCATGGTGTCACCTGACTGTAATTTTGCAAACAAGGAGGCTGGTGGATCTCTTGAGCTCAAGAGTTCTATGCCACAGTGGGCTAAGTTACTGAGATATCCACACCATCTGGCATCACTGTAGTAAGCACCAGGAGTCTGGAGCTCCCAGGTTGCTTAAGGAGGGGAAAAATGGCCCAGACCAGAAATGGAGCAGGTCAAAGCTTCGGTGCCAATCAGTGGTAGAATTAGGTCTATTAGTAGCCCCTGCACTTCAAGTCTGGGCAAGCAAGGTATAGATACTTTTTAAAATTAAGAGTAAAAAAAAAAAAAAAAAGAATTGCCCCCATATAGTGACCCCATATAATATTTGTAATGGAGGAAGGGTCAACAAGGGATCAGTCTTTAGAACATACACAGATTTGCCTTTCCTTGAATTATACAGAACTTAGGCAATATTCCATATCAAGTTTCAGTCTAATGCATGTAATCTGTAGTAAGGTAGTTTCTAATCATAAAGCACTAAGGGTTTATATTCTGTGACAATAAAATGTCTTCTAATTAGCTTTGAGACCAAAAGATGATAGAATCATAGCTGGGTTGGCAGCAGAAGAATCACTATGCCCTTCCCTTGGCTCTTCCCTGGTGTCCTTCAAGTTAGGAAGAAATGGCAATGAGTCTCTGGATGGGGTGAGGGACAGTGGTCACAGCTGTTTTATCTCTCTCCCCAGCTGCCAGGTGTCTCTAAGTGCATGGTGCTTGTTTATTTTGTATTTTTTCCTGATTTTAGGTGAATGAGGATACACAAGGAGTTACTACAGCTGAGTAAGTGATCAGCTCTTCCTGAATATGCTGATATCACACCCTGAAGTTAACTTTTGGGGAACTCCATGAGGAGACAAAAATAAAACAGGCCTAATATAATTACCCAAGACCTACTATAATTACCTTGAGTGGGTACTGCTTACATGTGTGCCTCAGTACCTTAAGGAGTTCATGGTGCTCCTCAGTACCTTGAATAACTTTATGTTTCAAGTTTGAGCCCATTCTCCCCTAGGGATCCTGTGTATGTTCAGGAGGGAATATGTAGTCCCAAGATTAGAAGGTAGATCACTTTAAGCTTGAGCCCTTGCTCCCCAGAGGAGAGTGAGCCTCCTGGTTTGGGAGAATGGTTCATAACTACTATCCTTTATACCTTGTCAGTATCCTTTTATAAAAGCTAGTTTATGTGAACTGGTTGGTTGATATTGGGAGAACACAACAGATGGGGGCTCATGAAATGATTATATTAGAAATTACAATCCTCATAGTAACCTCTATAACCTGAAGGAGATGATAGTCAACCATCCTCTGGGTACCCAACCTGTATTTGTGAGTATGGGTTTGGGAGAATGAACTGGGATAGGGCAGGGAGGATGCTACATGTTGTTTCAGTTAACATTATTTTTTTCAGAACCTATTAATGATATTAGATGGAGTATATCTGAATATGTTATACATTGTCCTCTTGTTTTAAAAAAAAATATTGTAAAAAATATTACCATCCTACCAGTAAATAAACAGAAGATAGAGGGCTAGACTTAAAATCAGATGATCCATGTTTAAATTCTATCTCTAACACTTAGTAGCTATGTTACCATTAATACTCCCTCTCCTGAATTTTCATCTTTTACGTATTCAACAAACATTTATTCAGTAGCCTCAGTGAGTAGAACACTGAGTAAGGAGCTAAGTGATTTACCAAATTTAGACAAGACATTGTCCCTCCCATGGAGCATATATTTTAATATAGTAATAAGAGATAAACAGAGAATTATAATGTACAATCTCTCTGAGTCTCAGTCTTCTCATGTGTAAATGGGGATAATCATGCTTATATTAACTACCTCACAGGGTTATTGTGAGACTCAAATGAGACAATCCACCCAAGGGCCTTTGTAAACTTTAATGGACTCTGAATGCCAGTTATTATCATCACCTTCTAGTCTGTAACACCTAAGGTAATTTTCTACTCCCTCTTTCCTTTGATCTTTAGTTGCTCAATCTAAAGGGCTTTTCTCAGTTCTCACTCTCCCTGAAGTTTCTGCCACTTGATAGTGTCAACCCACCTTCTCCTTTTTCCACTCACTCTCCTCCACTTTTCTCATTCACTCTTTCCACCGCTGGGTTCTAGGACACTCTGTGTCCGATAAACTCCTTTTCATTCACTTTTTGCAGGAATGTCCTCCATATTCTGCTTCCTCACTAAGGAAAGATCTGTTTCAGATCTTTTCCCCTTTTCTGCCTAACTTGCCTTCTTTTGTTATTTCATCTCCTCTGGATGGTGTAATTGTCACCTCCATGCAGATGACATCCAGATCAGTATATTTGACCCTCATCTCTTTCCTAATTCCAGTCTCACATCACTAACTGCCCCCTGACTATCTGTACCAGCATTAAAAACTCAGCATAAAGGGGGCAGCTAGATGGCACAGGGAATAGAACACTAGCCCTGGAGTCAGGAGAACCTGAATTCAAATCTGGCCTCAGACACTTACCATACTATATTACCTGTGTGACCTTGGGCAAGTCACTTAATCCCAATTGCCCTGCCTTCCCCCTCCAAAAAAAAATTAAAAAAAAAAAACTCAGCATAACCAAAATGAAATTCACCATTTTCTCCTCTCATCTCCCTCAAACATCCCCATTTCTGTTGAGGACACTATCCGCCCCAAAGACACTGAGGTTTGCAACCTTGGACAAAAGTAACACGATCCAACTAGTGCTACTGGACTTGTTGCTTCCAATCTCTAGCCTCTCTAATACTAAGGAGTATTTTCTTGTGTCCTAATTTTCCTAGGACACAGATGTGACATGTTCAAAAACCTCCCTATGGCCTCTAGAATTAAATGCGAAGTCCTCAGTTGTGCAGTGATGGTCCTTCACAAATTGTCTCTAACCTACCTTTGGAAGCTTGTTCTGTTGCTTGCCTTTATGTGTTTTGTGCTCTAGACAAACCAGATTACTAGTATTTCCCCATTTCCTGACTGTGTATTTACATAAACCAGATTACATTGTCATTAGCAATTCTGGTGCCTGGGACAAGAGACACAAAATACACATAGTAGGTACAAAATATCTATTGATTGGGGGGGGGGGTGAAATGTAAGGCAAATAGCATGCAATGTACCCTCAAATTATTATTACTGTTGTTGGTTTTTTTGGAGGGGGGAAGGCAGTTGGAGTTAAGTGACTTGCCCATGGTCACACAGCTAGTGTCAAGTGTCTGAGGCCAAATTTGAACTCACATCCCCCTGACTCCAGGGCCCATGCTCTATTCACTGCACCACCTAGCTGCCCCCTGTAGTTGTTTTTAAACACAAATTAAGCTGGATATGGAGGAGACCCTAGGAAAGTGGATCCTGTTGGGATCGTTGCTGGGGAAACTTGAGGAACTCTGTGAGAAAAACTGACATTGGGGTGTGGGTGGAGTAAATGAGGTCTGGGTTGGGGAGAAGTTCAGCTAGGCCACAGTCACTCATGTACCGTTAAAAGATTGTCCTTCTTTATTCTTGCTATTTAGGTACTAGCACAGTTGTTGAATGAGCACATGACTTCCAGTGCCCCTCAAATTTTGGTGCCTTGGGGAAAAGATTCAATCACCCTACCCTGATTATAGCTCTGACACAAACTGTCTCCTGTCCCTGGATGGCATTTCTTTCTCACATCTGTGGCTCAGAATCTTTGTTTTCCTTCAAGGCTCAACTCAGGTGCCATGTCCTTCAGGACCCTTCCCTCCTGTTCTCAACTGGATGCTTTCCCTTTTCTCAAATGATCTTGTATTTTCTTATCTGAATTCATGTTGTACCCTTCTCTACTCATTTGTGGGCAAGAGCTATTCAAGTAATTTTTGTTTGTATCTCCACACGGTAGATGCTTGATGAACATTTGGTATGAAATTGAAATAAAATTATCTAGTCAATTCTCTTCAGATATCTATAATATCTAGTTCATCTAAAATTCTATTTACTTCCTTGACTTATTTATTCTTTATTTTTTGGTTAGATCTTTCTAGTTCTGAGAGGGGAATATTAAAATCCCTCATTATTATAGTACTACTATCTCCAATTATAATTCATTTAACTTTTCTTTTAAGAATTAGGTGCTACAGTATTTGGTGCAGATAGGTTCAGGATTCATATTGTTTCATTGTCTATGGTGCCTTTTATCAAAATGTAGTTAACCTACTTATCTCTTTTAATTAGATCTATTTTAGCCTTAACTTTGTCTGAGATCATGATTGTCTCCATTTAAACTGGGCTCTCATTCTTAAATTTCTTGTGAATGACATATTGTTGGATTCTGATTTTTAATCCTTTCTGCTCTTTCCATTTTGTGGGTGAGTTCATTGCATTCATATTCAAAATTATAATTACTATTTGTGAATTTACCTCCATCTTATTTTTTCTACCATTATCTTGATTCTCATTATTGTCCTTATTGTTCTTATTCCTTATTCTATGCACCTCCTAAGAGTCCCTTCCTTATCTTCTTCATCCGCCCTCCTAAATCTTAATCTACACACCCTTCTGAAAGTCTCTGCCTTATACTCTCCTACTCCTCTTATTTCTTTATAAATTTCAAAGATTTTTATGCCCTTTTACATGTATATGTTGTTTCCTCTTCAACCCAAATCTGATGAGAGTGAGGTTAAGTACAGTTTTGAGTGACTAAGTCATTCTGACTATCATAAATACCAAAATTAACTACAGAGAACATATGAAGGAAGAGCTATCTGCATGCAAAGAAAGGACTGATAAATAGAAGTATGTATAGAATGGTTTTTATACATACACACACATCTTTATATCTAATGGTAGTCATCTCTAGGGCAGGGAGGGGAGAAGAAAAAAGAAAAAAACCACATGATAATGATAACTTTATTGTATATTTAAAAGGAATATCAAGCTGTACATACTAGATTTGTAGTTTCATGTACAATTATCTTTTTCCCTATTCTGTGATGTTATAGAAATGCTTGCTTTATTTCTTAAGTTCAGAATAAAATAAATTAAAAAAAATAAAACTGCAATTATTCTTTTCAGTCAATCCGTTTCAAAGCCCTACCAATTTTTCTTCCACATTATTTCTCAGATCCACCCAACGTCATCGCCACCCTGTTATGTTACTATGATTACTAGATGGCAAGCTCCATGAGGTCAGGAAGTGGTCTCATTTATCTTTGTCTCTTGCCCACCACTTGACATAATGCTTTAAATAACATGGGTGTCCCCCAGGACTCTGAACTGGGCCCTGTTCTTCCTCTAAATAATTTTGCTCAGTGATCTCAGCAGCTCCCATGGACTTATTTATTATCTTTATGTTCCTGTTTAGCTATTTTCAGTCGTGTCTGACTCTTTGTGACCCCACTTGGAGATTTCTTGGCAAAGATACGGGAATGTTTTGCCATTTTCCTTCTCCAACTCATTTTACAGATAAGGAAACTTAGATAAAGAGTTAAGTGACTTGACCAGGGTAGCATAGCTAGTAAATGTCTGAAGCTAGATTTGAACTCAAGAAGTTGAATCTTCCTAACGTCAGGCTCAGCACTCTATCCCCTGCTCCACCTAGCTGTCTCTGTCTTTACATAAATGACTGTCAAATCTACTTGCCCAGCCCCAGCCTCTCTCCTGACCTCAAGTCTCTCCTCTCTAATTGCCTATTGGACTCAAACTGGATATTTCATAGATCCTAGACTCAACATGTCCAAAACACTCAAAATATTTCCCTCCAAGCCCTCTCTTCTTCTTAATTTTCCTATTACTGTCAAGGGCATCATGATCTTCCTAATCACCCAGGCTCGAAACCTGGACATCATCCTTGATTCCTCAGTCCCTCCCACTCCACCACATCCAATCTGCTGTCTGATACTGCAGAAATCTCTCTTATAACCCCCTTCTCTCTTCTGACGCTGCCATCATCTTGGTTTGGATCCTCATCCTCTCACATCTAGATCAATGAAATAACCTTCCGATAGTCTCCTTGCCTCTATCTTTCCCCATTCCAGTCCATCCTCCATTCAGCCGTCAAAGTGACCTTCCTACAGCTGATTATGTCACCTCCCTATGATATGCACCATGTCTCCCTTTTACCTCCAGGATCAAATTGAAAATCCTGTTTGACTTTTTAAATCCCTTCACAACTTAAACCCTTCCTACCTTTCCAGTCTTCTTACACTTTACTCCCCTCTCCCCTGAGTCTTTTTTGATCCAATGACTGACCTTGCTGTTCCTCAAACTCTGTGCATTTCCCCTGGCTGTCCCTCATGCCTGGAGTGCTCTCCCTCCTCATCTCTGGCCTTCCTGGCTTCCTTCAAGTCCCAGATAAAATCTCACCTTCTACTAGAAGCCTTTCCCAACCCCACTTAATGCTAATGTTTTCTCTTTGTAATTTATCTCCAACATATCCTATTTACATCTTATTTGTACATAGTAGTCTCCATGTTATCTCTCCCATTAGACTGTGAACTCTTCCGGAGCAGGGACTGGTTTTGTTTTTGTTTTATCTTTCTTTGTATTACCAATGCTTTGTATCACAGTGTCTGGCAAACAGAAGGCACTTAATAAGTGCTTGTTGACTCAATGCACTAGGTGCTTAATAAATGCTTATTGAATCAAATTGAATCAGAGGTTTATAGAATTTGTCCCTGTAAAGGAGGTCATCTAGTCTAAGCTCTTCATTTATGTACTACCTTAGAGGTGACCAGTACCTGATCTCATTCAGTAATTTGGACCCTTAGTCGTGGTCTTAGATTTACCCATTATTCATACCTCTAACTTTGATTCATACCCCCATAGTCTTTTTTTTTTTTAATTTACTCATTTACTTTTAATTTACAAGATTCAGTTCCACAATCACTTGAGTTTCAGATTTTCTCCCCTCCCTTCCCCCCC
>CM053591.1:135165107-135184385 GCA_028646515.1 Pseudochirops corinnae
GAACAGACTGGGGGAGGGGGGACACACTGGGATGGCTGTTTTGGGGCGGTGGGTGGGGCAAAGAGGGGGAGAAAATATGTAACTCAAAATCTTGTGGAAATGAATGATGCAAACTATAATAAAATTAAAAAAAAAAAAGATAAGACACGTCACACACTTTTTGACCATTGAGCATTACAGACATGTAAGCTACTATCATTATGGACAAAATTCCTAGGATAGTGCTACCCAATTGATAGGGTTGACCCTAGAAAAAATCAAGAAGCAAGGAAAATCCTGGAAGAGGTAAAGGGAGGTAGGATTAAAATCACTAGTACAGAAGTTGGTCTTGATAAGGAGGTCTCCTTCCGAGTGAGCAGAGGGAGAATGAGAGATCATATTGAGGGTATGAGAGTATACAGTTGGGGGAAATGTAACTCACAACAGGCTGCCAACATTTTCTTGGTAAAATATGAAACCAAGTTCTCCACCGAGCATAAAGGAAAGTATAAGTGAATGGTTTGAAGAGTGAAGAGGTGGTTTGGAATGGCCACCATAGAGAGTGCTATAGAATGTCAGTCAAGAAATAAAGTATTGCTGGGAGCACTAAGGGCACAGTTGATATTCTTAACATAAATTTAATGTGCCATAGCACTTTGACCTTCTTTAGCTGCATTCAATAGCATAAGAGTAAGAGTGGAGAAGGTAGATGTTGGGAATAACCCAGAGCTGGGTTTTAGCAAAGTAGAAGTAGTATAAAGACAATTCAATGAGGGCATTCAAGGATATAGAACAGTGTGGGTGCATGGGGTGTTCAGAAGGACTAGCACCTCTGGTATGATGGCTTGCTGAGCCCTTATCAGGGCTGCTCATTCACCTTTGGTGTCTGCCGCATTCACCCAACCTTCACCCGTGACTCTAAGAAGCAGTGGCCACACTCCAGTAAACCAGCAGAAGGGTAACCAACAGGCCTCAGACTCCAAGCATATGAAGACTCTCCCCCTTAGAATGGGAGGATGAGAACAATCTGTTTCAGTGGCCAAGAAGGCCACCATTGAAGATGCCAAAGTCATCCATTGCATCCTGGGCCATCACCGGTCATCCTGACTTTTGTCTTGCCTCTGGACTTCAATGACTCAGGAAGAGAGAGAGAGGTTGATGACTGTGCAACTCTACCTCGATTAAATCCAAATCATACTCAAATTAAGATATCACTTGGTCATTGGTCCTCTTTGAAAACAAAAGACAAAATCAGCAACTCTCTTTTTTTCTATTTATGTCCCACCATCCTCCTCCCTTAGGGGCAGCTAGGTGGCAGAGTAGATAGAATGCTGTACCTGGAATCAGGAAACCCTGAGTTCAAATCTTGCCTCAGACACTTACTAGCTGTGTGATCCTTGGCAAGTCACTTAACCCTGTTTGCTTTATTTTTAGGGAATGGCAAACCACTCTAGTATCTTTGCCAAGAAAACCCCAAAATGGGGTCATGAAGAGAAGGACCCAACTGAAATGGATGAACAACAACCCTCCTCCCAGTCTGCCACCCAAACTAATGAGCAGAGAGTTATTTTTAGCTCTTCACTGTTTTTCATTTTCATTTCCAGTAAGTTGCCAAGATCTATTAGAGGAATGGGGAATCCACACTTGAGGACCTAGAGGACCCCATGTGGCCTCAAGGCCACAGGCTCCCCACCCCCTGATCTATTACTTCTGCCTTCACAGTATCTTCCCATCTACTTCTCCCTCTCCACTCCCACTGATACCAGCCTAGTTCAGACCCTCATTTCTTCTCTTTACCTTTCTTGATTGTCTCCTAATCAGTCTTTTTTCTTTCCACTTCTACTCTCGTCTTTCATGCCCTGTGAAAGTAATCTTCCTAATGCGGAAAACTGACCACATTGCTTCCATGTGGCTCCCCATTGCTCAAGATCTGGGTTCAGATCCAGGCTCTGACACTAGATAGGTAAGTTTTTAGTCTTCCTGAAACTCAGTTTCTTCATGTACAAAAATAATCCTTATAGGAACTATTTAGCATTGTAGGATATTTATATGGAAAGTATTTAGTAAACCTTTAGGAAGCTCACATAGATGTGTTTTCATTAATATTATTATTTCAGTTTTCTGAGATTTCTATATCTCACCTAAATTATGGGACCACAAATAAACCCCAGAATTTCAACTCTAAAACACTGATTACACTATAATTGAAATTTTCTGCCTGGGAAGGGTATCAATGCTATCCTTATAAGACTGAAGTTTTTAGACCAAAACATGTGTGACAGGGGCTTGTGCCATTAAGGCAAGATAGTCAGTAGCAGATGCCACCTCTGGTGTCTTTTATTTTAAATAATTAAATTTTTTTCAATAAACAAAAATCTATTTTCTTTCCTTCCCAAGTTCTTCCTCCTGAAGAAAAGAACAACAAAACCCTCAAAACAAATATGTGTATCGTCAAGTAAAACCAACTCCCACACTGGACACAACCAAAAAAGGCCTCAGTCTCACCCTGAAGCTATCATCTCTGTCAGGAGGTGAGTGGCACATTTCATCACCTTGCTGAACCCAGGAAAAATGTTCGTGTTCTGTTCTTAATCAGGAGCAGGGAGGGGATGATCACAGTCAGAATGGTGAATGGAAAGGAGAGCAGGTGTTTTTCTGCATCTTCAGAAAGACTTAGCAAGAGGTACTGACCATAGGGATAAGGGTACACGTACTGGCTGTACACAAGATGATGGGAAAGTGAATGAAAGAAAGACTTGCTAACTCAATGACAAATAAATTTTAGAGATCTTTTTACGTGGATGAGTTAGGAGGTTGTCACAGCCATCTGAGGAGCCCTTTTGTGTCTTAGCTGGGCGAAGGAGCAAGCACTGAGAAGCAAAGAGGCAGGGTCATAATGTTTGGTCTTCACTGGCCTTATGCATCATGAGGAATGTGAAGGACCACAAGAGAGGGAAAGGGCAGTTCTCTAGCTACCACAAATCCTTTCTTTGCTTTCAGGGCCTTAAATCCATGATACAGCTATGAGTCTGGAATGACTGCTAAGGTAAGGTGGGGCCCACTAGACGGGAAAATTTTCTTAATTATCCACGGACTCATGGGTCAAGCTTTGTTGCTTTTTTTTTTTTGCATGGAATTGGTTTGCTCTGTGTTCCAACTCTTCATAATCCTGGCTGCATATAAGAGAACCTAAGACCCTTAGGTGATAACTAAAGACAAAATAAATTCAGATATTCTCAGGACCTCAGATCTAGTGATGAGGGTAGATGGAAGTCAGATAAATTATTAATTACTCAGAATCCTTCAAGACCAAAATTGGCCTATGTGAGCTCAAAACTTCAGCAATGGGCCATGGATTATGTATTGTTTCTGAAATGCAGACAAATTCAAAACATGTACTTTCCATTTCTAGTAAACAGAGAGCTCGATTAGAATCTAAAGATTCAATTTTGTAAAAGAGATAAATTTATAGTGATTTCTTTACTTGACAGAAGGATTCAAGATGGAGATATCTTTAAATAGGAATTATGACTAGTCCATTTAAACTTTTAAAATATGATTGACAAAATTTTGGTTCTCACACAACCCTTTGAATAACAGATTTGTGTTAATAATAGCTGACATTTTCACGGCACTTTAAAGTTTACAACAGGTTTTAACTGTCAGGAGTTCTTAATATGGATTCCATTAACTTGTTTTTTAAAAAATATTTTAAAAAATATTTCAATGTAATTTGTTCTCATTGTGATCCTATGTATTTTTATTTATTTATGTATTATTGTTTGTTTTATGCATTTAAAAACATTATTCTGGGGGTGGCTAGGTGGTACAGTGAATAGAGCACCGGCTCTAAAGTCAAGAGAAACTGAGTTCAAATCTGGCCTCAGACACTTACCACTTACCAGCCATGTGATCTCGGGCAAGTCACTTAACCCCAACTGTCCTGCCTTTCCCCCTGCAAAAAAAAAACAAACCCAAACCGTTATTCTGAGATATTGGGGTCCACAGTTTTCATCAGATTGCCAAAAGGACCCCATACAAAAGATTAAGAGCCCTTTAATCTAAGTGTTCACATTTTATCCTTACAAACAACTCTCTGAACTAGAAAGGGCAGCTATCGTTAGTCCCATTTTAAAATTGAATCTCAGAGAAACAAAGTGACCCTGCAGATGGAGTCAAGGAGTACCAAAACCCAGATTTGGTGAAGGCAATCTCCCAACTCCCAAACCAGTGATATATGTCTGCTGCCCTTCTCAGCTATCATGGGGCATGCTGAGCGACACATACCTATGACGTGGGTGGCTGAGAAACCATGGGAGAACCTATTTAATGCAACAGATCGGGTCACATTATGGAAGGGAACAAACAATACCTCCTTGTGTCATCTGGTAACTCTGCACTGCCCTTTACTCAGCTCCCACTTTCTTAATGAGCCTCCTCCCAGGAGTCAAGCTTAAAGGTCCTTATTCTACTTTCTTCTCTCCTAAGGTAAACAAAACTCCTCCCCACACTAACCTGGTCAAGAGAAAAGAAACCAGCTCTTCAATGAAAAGGGAGAACAATAAACATACTTCTTAATATCTCTTCCTTTATAATTCTCAAAAAAAATTATATTAAATGTGGACTTTGGGCTCCTCTTATTCCTGGGACCTTAGAGCCCAAACAGGTTGTGCAAGAACTTTCTTTTTTTCAAATGGTTCCTTGAATTAATGCATTAAGATCCACCCTCCTCAGAGGGAGACCTGAAAGGTGAGAGCTGGCCTGCCTGCCTGCCTCCAAGCCTTTTGGAAATTGGAAGCTAGAGGCCAAAATACATTCTTGCTACAGGTATTTGGGAGGGGTCACGTGGTGTAAGGAAAGGAGCCAGTTGAGATTTTCAGCTCTGCTATTTAGGCAACTTTTTGACCTTGAACAAATTACTTTACCTCTGGGGTGCTCAGTTTTCTCATGGGGGGAGGGTGGAGAAATTGGACTAGAAAAATGACCTCAGAGGTCCATGCCAGCCCTAAATCCTATATCCTTTTTGTCTGACTTCTTGAGAAGATACAGGGATATAAGGTACAAAGTTCTTTGGGTCCCTGAAGAAGTGAGGAGTCTCCTTTCCCTGCGCTGCTCCAAAGGGAGAGACCTAAAAGGGGGTGGGGGGAGATAGTGAACTCAGTGTCCTGTAGAAATTCAGCAAGTCACCCTGTCACAAGGGTGAAGGAAGTGGAAGTGGTGGTTTGGGGTAGTGTTGGGTCTTTCTCACTACCACTTCTTCTAATGGGTCTCCCCTTCCCCCTAGGGGCTGAAGGAGTTGCATTACGATCTTCAAAAATAACCAGTTTCCCCTCTTCAATCAGATCACATGAGGGTTTTGCAGTTCTTTTAAAACAGTGGCTTCTCTCACACATGGAGGGGTGGGGGAGGGTAAGAAATTGTTTTTGCTTTTGTGCTTTCTTGCTCCACCAACAATTTAGTATTCATATTTTTATTTACTAATGTGGTACCCTGTTTAGGCTTACTCTCCCAACTTATACTGGACTAGGTTTCCCAGAGGACAATGATAGTTTCTCCTCATAGGGTTTTAGGGGTAACCCTGAGCGTTGAGATTTCTAGCACTGTTCTTCATGAGCCCCCATCTGATGTGTTTCCCATACGAATCATCTAGTTGATATCAATTAGCTTTTACAAAAGGGCATTTATTGAGACAGTAAAGCAAGAAGAATAGTTACAAAGCAAGTGGGGGCACACTTTACACTTATATGCACACAAAGGTCCATAGAGAGAGTGAGTTTAAATTTCAGGTAATGAGGCATACCAGGGAACATTAGGGGACATGTGGGGCTGAGGGGTTCCTTTTCTCTCTCCAAGTACACTTTGGGGTAAGGTGCTCTTTTGCTTATCTGGGATAGCTCCTTTACTGGATGCAAAAATCTTAGCTAAAAGATCAATCTATATTGCAGGACTGGGTCAGGCAGGTCACTCAGCTGCCGCACTTGTGGGCTGGCTACGGCTATGGCTACTGACACTCTAAATACTAGTGAGAGGGTCCTCCTCTTGTGGCTTTGAAGGGGCTCACCAGACTCACCACTGTCTGAACACTCCAATCTCAGGATACTCATTTAGATCAGAAAAGGATAAATACAAAAGAAACAGGAACCGTGTGTTTATAGACATCTGGAAAACAGGTGAAGGAATACAACTGTCTTTCAACTCACAGCAGTCTTCTTCACTTGAAAGCCGACCAGGAAGAGTCTGAGAAATCATCTACTCTTCCTAGTGTACGCTCTCGTTTGCTCATTCAGTTCCAATTCAGCCTCTCCGAAATCATTAATCCATCTGTCGCTAAGGTCTCTCATAGAAGGCTTTTCATCATCACATAGTACCAATGCTGAATTGTCATGGCCTGGTTCCACCAGAACATAAGCTCCCTGACGTCACGGACTACTCCCTCGCCCCTTTTTTTTGGCTCTGTCTCCCACCCCAGGACAGAACCTGGAACATATACTAAGTGTTTCATAAATCTATTTTCAAAAAATCCTTTTTTAATTGAACTGAATTGTTAGGTTAGGTTAGGCCAAGCCTCAACTCCATTCTTATGTGGAAATAGCTCATAACTTTGAGTAAACTTACAATGTGGTGGATAGAGTGGTTGGAGTCCTTTGACTTAAAATCTATTATTCATAATTTGTATATGAGAAAACTGAACCTCAGAGAAGTGAAATGAATTGTTTGAGGTCCTATAGTTAGTAAATGCACTTATCCTATTTGTCCCTGATATACTGATTGATAGACAAGCTCCACAGGTTGTCCTTCTAGCTGCAAGTCATAATCTAGTTAATAGACATTCATTTTATTTGAGAGGAGGGAGGTGGAAGGGTGATTTTATCACAGTAGGGAGCTCCAGATTAGGAACTTCCTCTTTTAATGCAAATCATCACCTCTGAAACTTAAAGTCTTTAAGTTAACTTTAAGGTGCCTGGAGACAATGAGATATTAAGTAATTTTCCTGGGGCTGGCATATGACAGAGGAAGATCTTGAACCCAGACCTTTCTGACTTCAGAAACCAAGCTTCCATCTGCTCTGCCACACTGCCTCTCTCCTAAGAATTATTTTCATCTATCGATTGGTTTTTCCTACATGGATGGTTGTGGTTATGGAGACTCTGCAGATCCTTGATGTAAATAAATCACTTTGTAACTCCTGTTTGTTTAAAATGGGAATGTGTTTAAATGCTTCTGGAAAGAATTAAAGAATTAAGTTTATTTGGCACTGCTATCCCCTGTCTAGAAAAGTTTTTGGGATGGGAGGTGGGGAATAAAAGAAGAGATGTTTATTCTCTCCTTTCAGAAAAGGGGAAATCCCCATGGTGGGATGAAAGGAATATTGAATTTGATCTTAGAGGTTCATAGGCCTGGAGCTGGAAGGCATTTCCAAGATGGTCTAATCCAATTCCATCATTTTGCAGATGAAGAAACTGAACCCTAGAAAGGTAAAGTGAGTTGTCCATGGCCACCCAGGCAGCAAGCAGCTGAGCCAGCATGTGGACCCCACCGAACCCTCCAACTCCAAACCAGCATTTTGTCCATCGTACCTCAATATGTAATTATAATACATAACTAGGAAGTGAGCTGTGGAAAGTGTCTTTGCTGAATCAAATGTGTTTTTTTGTTGTTGTTGTCAGCAAGTAATAAGAACAGTGGGGTCTCATATTCTCTGGACTTGCATGCACTTCTTCCTGTGTGGCCTTGAGTACTTCTTGAGGGCTCACTTTCCTCACCTGTAAGGCAAAGCACTTGGATCAGATGATTCCTGAAGTCCCTTTTAGAAGGGACTTCAAATCCCAAATCCTAGGGTCCTGTGCTATTGATGTATGACAGTTATTTTGATAAGGTATTAAAATGGAAAGATTCACGATGGGTGTGTGTAGGCACCATCATACCATCACTGATGACTTGCCAATAAGAAACTGACATCATCAGAGACATGTATAATTGGAAAAGAAGGAGGACCAGTCATATGGCTAGGATAAGAGATGACAAATGGACAGAGTACAACACTGATATCCCCAAGACATTAAATGAACTGAAGACAGAAGATATATGGAATGAATGAATGAAAAAGTCTTTAAGTCCCTACTCTGTGCCAGGTATTGTGCTAAACAATAGGGATGTGCACAGCAGAGAACAAAAGAAAATTTACATGGAAGCAAAGAAAAATGGAGAGCTCAGAACCCCATGTATAGTCTTTATTATATGGACTTGTTAATTATTGCTGTATATTTTGAATCATCTCTTATGTTCTGCTGTGCACATGGCAATGCTTTTTTAAAATTTTGTATTTAAGTTTTAGTTTTTAAGTTTATGTTTCTTTTTCTTTTCTTATTGTATATTTAAGTTTAAAATAAACTAATTTTTAAAAAATAGTAGGATACAAATACAAAAGTAAGATTGTCCTGCCCTCAAGGAATTTACAGCCTAATACTGGGGAAATATAATACAATATTTCCCAAATAATAGGAAGACATTTGTCTGGGAAGGAAGTCTGGTTTTGGGAAGTCCTGGGAACATTGAGTAGAACTCACCATTAAGTGGCAATTTTCATTCCCTTTTCAGAAGGGATGATTTCCATCAAATATTGATTTGGTGATTATACCTCTGTCAAGATGAAGAGAGGGGGTGAGGGAGAGACACAGAGAGAGAGAGAGAGAGAGAGAGAAAAGGAGGGAGAAAGAGAGAGAGAGAAAGAGAAAAGGAGGGAGAAAGAGAGAGAGAGAAAGAAAGAGAGAAAGAGAGAGAGAGAGAGAAAGAGAGAAAGAGAGAGAGAGAGGGGCGGGGGGGGGGGGGGGGGCAGAGAAAGGCAGGCAGTGAGCCAGATGCCCTGGGTGGGTAGATGGATGTGAAGTATGGTCTGGGTAGACAAGTTGGAACTCGCTCACTCATCAATCAGGACCACCCAGCCCCAGGGTTGGACTTGCAACTTGAATGAATTAACTCCACTAGAGAGGATACAGGAGGCATGGTCTCTGGAAGTCAGATCAGGAGGGTCCTGTCCCAGGTCTGGTGAGATTATAGCAGGGAAAACGGCAAAATGCCCCGGATGGATGGGGCGTGGAGAAGATAATGGACAAGAATGTGCACTTCATGAGTGAGAAAGCAAACCCTCTGGTGCAGCTGAGGGAGTGCCCACATGAATGAGATCACCCACGGCTCTGAAGAAAAGATTTCTTTTCAGCTCTAAATCCTATGATCCAAGAGCTCGGTAAAAGGGTGTGATTTTCTTCCGCTGGTGTTGCTGCCTTGGACATCGTCTCTGTTAACTTCTGGTGTGCATGGTTTTTTTTTCTTACACTGTATGTCCTTGGAATAGTAGGGTAGGAAGAACATTGGACTATAAGTCAGAAGACCAGTATTTTCTTCTTTCTCTTCATCCTGGATGGAACACCGATTTGTCACAGTCCCTACGTTAGCTCGCCTCTGTGGACTTCAGCTTTGTAAAAATGAGGGGATTAGATTAGAGGAGGGATTCTTAACTGGAGGACCACAGATCTCTTGATGTCAGGGGTTCAAAGACTCGGATGAGAAGGAGGTCTATGAGACACATACAAAAAAGGTTACAGTCAAGAATCCCTGGCTTATAAGGATGGTCTGATTTAACATTGCTGTAATCCCTTCAATTTAATTTATTCTATTGTCTTAACTGCTACTGCCTCACTGCAGGAGCATAAGCAAATCATTTCACATTTCTAGAATTGAAGATCTCTCATCTGTACAATGGGGATAGGATGATTTAGACCTAGAATGGGTTTCAAAGGCTGTCTAGTCCAATCCCCATTTTACAGATTAGAAAACTGAGTCTAATAATACTTATACCACCTCCCTAACAGAGTTGTTGTTTAAAAAAAAATATTTTATAAACTTTAAAATGCAACATGTGTTATTATCATTCATATAACAACTCTGTGGTCTCACTATTTTAAAAGTCACTTTCTTTCATTTCCTCGTTCCTATTTTGTTAAAGCGCAGAAGAAATTTCAGCAGATTTTAAACTTACCTTTTTGCTTTGTGCTATTTCTCTGTTTATCTTCGAGATATATTTATCAGAAACCCACCATGCACGCCAGGCATTGGGCTAGGCACCAGGCTCGGAAGGAGCCAGTTCAAAGTACCAGGGCCCAGTGACTGGATGGGGGCTAAGCACTAATTATGTTGCATGTGTTTTTGTCTTGCTCAGCAGTATAATAATTTAATGGATATTTTGACCTACATTGTTAAATCAGGGAATATCAAAGAAAATAATAATGATAGGTGAAATTTTCTGCCAATTATTGGCCAAACTAGTCTCTAATAAATCAAAGAACTATTAATTATATATTAAGAAAAGGACATAATACTTAAATGTAAGTATTAATCATAAATATATATGCATATACACATATGTGTGTAAGTATGTATTTCATGCTCAAAACATGGCTAAAATTCTGAATAATGACTTGTAGAGACATGCCATGAACAGAGCCTTTCCAACTCTCAACACTATACATTCATTTGATTTGATGTTTTTAACAATATAACACTGCAGGGGCAGCTAGGTGATTTAGTGAATAGAGTATTGGCCCTGCAGTTGGGAGGACCTAAGTTCAATTTGGGCCTCAGGTATTTCCTAGCTGTGTGATTCTGAGCAAGTCACTTAACCCCAATTGCTTCAAAAAAAAAAAAAAAAGTTAAGACAATATAACATTGCAGTCTCTTTTTCTTATGTACAGCCTCAGCTTTATTGAATCAATTGCTCTTCAAATATAGCTCTTCAGGAATAAAGTTGCAATTTGGGAATTTGGGGCACAATTTCATTTTATGATAATAAAGCAGGCATTTTAAAATTTTTTAGTAATTCATTACAAAAGGTTAAATGACACATATTTTACCAAAAAAATAGAATTTATTTTAAAATATTTCTAACTTCATTTTCTTTTAGTTTGCAAATAAGCAAGATCTCAAAATTATATACATTTGTCATTCTAGTGAAAAATAAAAGCAGTTGCATTTTGCAAGTACTGTAGTTAATTTTAAATATGTTGCATTATATGAGTGTTGCAATTTACAAAAGTTGCAATTTGTGAGGTTGCCTTTCACAAGTATTTTCTGCAATATATATTAAAATAACAGCTATGGTTTTAAGGCAAGCTGTGTTACCTTAGAACCCGAGTAGCAGCTACCTTCTGGGGACCCAACCCACTAATTCAAGCATACATTGTTGGCAAGGCGTATCCCAGAGGGGATATAACATGTATAAAGCAATGCAAGGTAGTTTCAAGGAGGATGAATAGGATCTGGCCCTGTGGTTTGATTGGTGAGGAAATTCCCTCCACTCATGCACAGTAATACCTTTTCTTCAACTTACTTATAATTTTAGAAACTTGCCTAAAATGAGAGGTCATTTTACTTACTCAGGGTTACATAAGCAAAACTTGAGTCCGACTGTCTCTAGCTTTGAGACTAGCTCTTCATGCACTATGGCCATACTGCTAATAACTGGGGGGAATCAGAAAAGGCTTCATGTAAGAAGTAGCATTTGAGATGGGCTTTGATTCTTTAAGGTAGCAGCCAGAAATACAATCAGGATTTAGTAACTACCTATACAAAAGCATGTTGGCAAGAAATGAAATGTTACATGTAGCTGGAAAGCTGATTTGACCAGAACAAAGTAAGTAAAAGACAGTACCATGAAGTGAGCGTGGGGCTTTGCCGACCTGTGTAACATGTACTTCAGAATTTCCTAGGGGTCATGATTCTGTCACTGTGGGTTCCTTGCAGATCACTTCCATCACCCCTTGTGCCCCCAGGACTAAGAAGGCAGTCTTCATAAATTACCTGGTTCTTGGAAATTTTTGCCAGTAGAGCTCAGGCTCTAACAGGTCCTGCCAAGATGGTCAGGCTCCAAGTGTGAGCCCAATAATCCAAAGGCCCATCTAGAAAAATGTAGGAGCTCACCACCAAGAGCTTGACCACCAAAGCACTATTGCTTTCAGTCAAAGCAATTGACAGGGAGTGTCTTCTAAGGCGTGGGGGATCTGAATCAGTGGAAGAATGATGAAATTATGTATCCTTGAAGTATGGAGGTATAAATATTGTCTTAATGCCCTGTGGCTCATGTAATGCGGGCACAGAATAGGCATTATTTGTGTAAAGGGGCAACACCTAGGTGAAGACATTTTAAAATACCCCGAGGTTAGCTTATGTACGTGATACCACTTGCTAGGCTTTTACTTTGCATAATATACCCACACAGCCAGTAAAGTGGTTAATTATTTGTCTTGCATGGAGTTACTCCCTAAGCTGCCACTTGGGTAGGTGACCTCTTCTCATTCTTACAACAATAATAATAACTCATGCTTGTATCACACTTGGCATATATTATATGATCGGATCTTCACAACAACTTTGTGAAGGTGGTTGCTAATATTATCCCCATTTTACAGATGAAGATATTGTGGCTCCAAAAATATTAAGTGATTCACTCAGCCACATGACTAGTAAGATTCTGATGTGGAGTCTGAACCCTGATTTTCCTGTCTCTAACTCTGGTGCTTTATTATACCATGTTGAAAACTAAAATCTGAAACATTCAGCATAAATATTACAGACAATATTTGTCCTTTACCATGCAAAGGAAAGCCTAAATTGGGCACCTTAATTATACCTCTAATGACATCTAGAAAAAACTGTCTTGCCATCTTATACTGCATTTGGTTAATTTGATTATTTTGGTATTCACCTAAGTTAGAAATGAGGGTCAAAAGCATGTTTTAGATGAAAAACAAACAAAAAGCCCTCCAAACAAGAGCAAAATTCCCTTATCACGGTTGAGTTTAAAAGAAAATTCTGCTAGATATTGGACTTGACCATGCAAGGTTTTGTCATTTTGTAGAAATTTCGGTTTTAGGTCTCCTACTCTTTAGAGATCACGTCTCTGCCTCGGTTTCCTGATTTGTTACACAGAGATTCCAACACTGCATTGTTTATTTCCACAGTCCTCAAAGATCCTGATGCTTTGGACTCCAAGAGTCTTGCTTTAATAATTACTTGGAGTTATGAATCCTCATAGAAGTGATAGAGTAGATTGGAAGCTGCTTCAGGGCAGAGACTTTTCATTTTAGTCTTTGTATACTCGGCACCCATGACCTGGACCTGACACGTAGTCAGCGCTTAACAAATGCTTTTTGAATTGAATCCAGGATTAAACTAAGATGAAGGATGATGCTAAAGTTTAGTATCGGATGTCCTTTACAGATGTCAGTGATGACACTGAGTTTGTAGGCATCAAGGGACAGTGATGCAGTACCATCATCCCCCAGCAGACACATTTTCTGCTGCTCTGCAGTTAGATTTACTAAGTGATACAATCTTCTACTGGTTTCTTAGGACTTAGAACTAGAAGGTTCCAGGTCTTATGACTTCAAATCCAGTAGTCTTTCCTATGAGTTATGGACTTGAAATTTGTAAGAATCAAGAGATCTGGGTTCTAATCCTACCTCTGGCATTAATTAGCTGTGTGTCCTTAGACAAATAATTTCCCTTTCTGGTCTTTAGTTTCCTCATTGGTAAAATTAGGAGAGAGGATTTCCCTCTTTGGGGAAACCTGAGATCTGAACCAAAACATAAGCTTTAAGTAAATCATCCTGGGGCAACAGGGTTAGGGGGTAGCAAAAAAAAAAACCCAAAACCCAAGTGCATGAAAAGCGTGCCTAAGCCCTCATGTTTAGAAGTCAGGTTTCCCTAGGACTGAACCCATTAGGACCTTGTAAGTAAGCTCAAAGCAGTGAATTCTCAGAGAAGGGGGAGGGGGGTGTCCTAGTGCCCTTGGACCAAGCATTGGTTTTTCATTTTTAGAGATAGAGATAGAGATGGAGATGGAGATAGAGATAGAGATAGAGACAGAGATAGAGATAGAATGGAGATGGAGGTGGAGATGGAGATAGAGACAGAGATGGAGATGGAGATGGAGATGGAGATGGAGATGGAGATGGAGATGAGATGGAGATGAGATGGAGATGAGATGGAGATGGAGATAGAGATATAGACATAGAAATAGATGCATAGTGTGTGCACACACATGTATATATGTGTATAAATATATGTGTATACATATGAATGTGTATATATATATACATACATATATCCTACATGTGTGTGTATACATATATTGTTGTTCAGTAGTTTCAGTCGTGTCTGATTCTTTGTGTCCCCATTTGGAGTTTTCTTGGCAAAGATACCAGAAAGGTTTACCATTTTCTTCTCCAGATTATTATACAGCTAAGGAAACTGAGGCAAACAGGGTTAAGTGGGTTAAGCCCAGGGTCACACAACTAGAAACTGTCTGAGGCCAGATTTGAACTCAGGAAGATGAGTCTTCCTAACTTGAGTCCTGGCACTCTATCTACTATGTCACCTAGCTGCCCATACATGTACACACACATATATATGCACACATACACGTGTGCATGTGCACATGCACATACATACATGCATGCACATGTGAACAATAACACACATATATGCATATATACATAAACACATGCACACATACACAATACACATACATGCAACATGTATACAATACACTTGCATATACACACATACATGCACACACATACACACATACATGCACACACATGCACACACATAATGCACGTGCACACATGCATGTGCAGATACACATGCATATACACATACACACATGCACATATATGCACGCACACAATACATAGATGCATGCACATATACATGCACATGCATGCACATATACATATACATACATATACACATATGCTGTCAGTGCTTTTGATGTACTCTATTTCTCTCTCTCCCCTTCCCCCCCTCCCTAAACCACACCCACACATAAGCACACAAAGCAAATAGGAATCCACCCCATACCTCCAAAAGAATTCCCACTATGACACCCATTCTGGACTTGGCCTGAGAACCTCCCACGAATGCCCTTGCCCACCACCACCTCCAGAGGTAGCTATCCTTTTGAATATTTGCTCTAATCGTCAGGAGGTTTTTCCATACTCCAAGCCCAGGTCTGGCTCTTTCTGCTCTCCACCCATGGCTTCCAATCTGCCCTAGGTTACACTGAGTTGTGGGCGCTGGCATATGGACATACTTGGGAGTCAGTGGCTTGTGAAATCAACAGGGAACAGAGAGCATGTTTTGAACCAGATCAGGGTGGATGGGCTCTCCTACTGGGCCATTTCCGCAGAGTGTTAGAATTGATTCCACCTCAGTGTGGACATAAAGGGCACCTCAGAACCTCATTTTTAGCTGAAAGCAGTCTCTTTGAGGGAAGGCAACAGTTGTTGCTTTCTTCTTCCTGGCACTCGGTTGGATCTGACAACCACAACCCAGGGGGCACAATCCTCTGGTTGCTCTTCAGAGATCCTGGTGGCAAAATATTGCAAAGAGCTCTGAGGATTGAAAAGGCAAGTTCTGCCCCCTTTTCCTTACTCTCTGCCCAGGGACTAGGAAAACAGCATGGTACTTTGGAAAGTCTGCTGAATTTGGAGTCAGAGGACGTGAATTCAGATTTCCATCTGCTAGATTCTAGCTGTGTGACCAGAGACAAGTACCTCTCCAGACCTTAGATTTCTTATCTCTAAAAGGAGGGAATTGGATTAAATGGCCTTTATGTCTGAGACTTTCTGGGCTTTCATTTCCTCTATACTGTAAGGGAATCAGAGTTAAGGTTCTCATGCTATCACAACTCAGTTACAAAGAATGGGGGAAATTTTTCACCTAGGAAAGAAAAGAAAAGCCACACCTAAGTCTCATGAAATGCAGTAAGTTTTTCCTTCTTGTATTCAAAAGTCTGCTCTTCTTTGTATCTCTAAAAGTATCTGCCTTTTCATTACAATGACTTCCATTTCTTCTTTTTTTTCCATCCTGCCCTAAGAAATGGAGGAGAAGAATCTTTGGATGGGATCGCTAGCTCAGGATAATGACTTCAATCTTTCCCCCCCTCCTGGTCTCTTTTCAGAGCACCACTCTGAAATTCTCCTCTCAACCCTTTCCCCTTAAAAGCCTCGGCTCCCTGGCCTCCCCGCAGTCACCCAGGGGGAACCAGATGGTGCCAGTTGGCCAATTCTTGAAAAAAAAAACCTGGGAGGGAGATGGGGATGTAAGGCACAGAGGATCCTATTCCTGATGCCTAGCGATCAAGTAACCCATCAGAAGCCTTGGGGGAGCAGGTTGGGGTGTGGAGGGAGAGAAAGTGTATTTTCTCTAAGTAGGGGGAGGGAAAGCTTCCCGACTGCTGACTCTGCTGTAGCAGATGACAAGTCATCGCAATCTGACTCCTTTCCCAATTGCGGGGAATTCTGGTTTCCTGCTGCCTTTGCATAGTCCTCTAGACATGTCATGGCAGCGTATCTCTTGCCTTGTGCCCACACACCCGGTACTGGAGAATCAAGAGATGAGCCTCTTTGGCTGAGGTTAAAAGGATGCCCTATTTGGCTGAGGTGGAGAAGGCTTGCCTTGCTCTGAAAGAGGCGGTGAATGTGCAAAGCTGCAGAAAGCCTAGTTATTAGTTAACAAGTCAAAGAGGCCTGGGGCCTGGTCGGACTTTCACTGCCTTTCATTTGTCCTGATCTCTTCCTTTTTTCTCACACCAGTCAAGTCAGGCAACAGTATTTAATAAACAGATATACAAAAGTATAGACCATGCCCTTCAGGAATTTAAAATCCAAACAGGAAGACCCACAGAGGGGAAATCAAGAAAACTTTAAAAGAAACAGAAATACGGGTTAAGGTAATTCACATTCCATATATTAGTGCTGAGGAGCCAAGGAAGCATGAGCTCAGGATTTGGAGGCAGAAGACAAGGGTTCAGTTTCCAGGTCTGCCATTTACTTCTGTGTCGTAGATTTGGGCACATCTCTGGGCCTCCATTTTCTCATCTATGAATAGCAGCCATGTCCTGAACCAAAAAAAGCTTTGGGGGTTAGTAGGACCAAGGTGTGCGCTATGGAGCAAACTGAGGGGATATCGAAGGGCAAAGGTGTGTGTGCTCAGGAAAGCAAAATTGGGGAAATGTAGACCTGCTTTGCAGAAGCCATGACTTTTCTCTCTCTTTAGCAGCCTGGGTGGGATAATCCAGGAGCTTCTGTCCCATGGACTACCCACTTTTATAAGGACACATATGCAAGTTAGATGCATACATCTGATGGTTGTTGCTGTTGTTTCGTCCTCAAGAGCACCCTGAAGTCGGGTAGGTGATGCCAAGACTTGCAAGTGAGTTGGATTTAAGTGAGGGAGGATTATGCAAAGTCACCAGCTTCACTTTCTCCTCCACAGCCAAGTTGAAAATCTCAATGTGGGGGTGTGGCCTCCTGAAAGCAAAAGTACACTAAATGTTGGCCTACTTGTGTATCCAGTGCCATTTTTGGGAGAACAAATGCTCACGTTCCTGTGTTTGTATCAATGGACACTAATCTACTACAGAAACCACAGTATAATAAAATCATAGGATCACAGACTGAGAGTGGGAAGGAACCTTAGAGATTATCTAGTCTGACTCCTTTCATTTACAAAAGAGGAAACTGAGGCCCAGAGAGGTTTTCTATTTTGCCACTCACAACCAGGCTTCACATTCTTCCATGTTGACTGGCTGTCAGTTCTGGGCCATGGTTCCTCCAGAGGTCAAATCTGGAGGACCTAACCCATTCGGCTCTAGGATTCTTGCCCTGGGGCCTATACTACTCACATGGTTGGATGGCCCACAATATATGTCTTCTGAACTTCGCATTCCACCCCAGTCATCATTCTGCTCTCTTCTGCGGCTGCATATGTACCATCATCTTCCTTTTTCCACCTCTTCCCCTGGGAACCACAATCAAATCAATATTACCATTGCTACTCGAAAGGACATATCAGTGGCTTTCTAACTCAACCACCTCTCCAATCCACAGAGGACCATAGCCAACAGCGAGTGCACCTTCATTGCCATCAAACCTGACAGTGTCCAGCAGCAACTGAGGGCTGGTCAGAGACATCAAACGTTTTGAGCAGAAGAGATTCCAACTCATGGACATGATGTTCCTTAGGGCCCCAGAAGAACATCTGAAACAGCATTATGTTGACCATTTTTCCCTGAGCTTATGAAACACATCAACTCAGGACCTGTTGTGGTCATGGTATGGGAGGGTTTGAATGTGATGAAAACAGGCAGATTCCAAGTTAAGCACCATATGGAAGGACTTCCTCATTCAAGTCAGCAAGAACATCCTTCACCACAGATTCTGTAAAAAAAAATGCAATAAGGAAATAAAGCCTGTGGTCTAAGCCCAGAGAACTTGTTGACTATAAGTCTTCTGCTCATGACTGAGTCTGTGAATAAGAATTCTAGAAAGTGAAATTCTAGTTCTTTTAGTGGCTGTGGTGTCTGTGTTTGTATGTGTATGTCCATCCCTGAATCTAGCTTTTCATGCCAGGGACTTGAAAGGAATTGAAACTGTCATTTTCTAAAACAACCCTATGATCCCACTCAATAAAACCTTGAAAATTGAGGCAAAAAAAGGAAGAAAAAAAAAAAAGGACTTGTCAGTCAACCTATTTGGCATCCCAGGGACTTCCCAGACCCAAAGACCCTTCTGTGGTCACCACTCCCCCATTAGGATCTAAGCTTCTTGAGGACAAGAGCCATCTCACTCTTTTATGTTTGGTTGAGTTCTTGGCACATAGCAAAAACTTGATAAATATATTTTTTTGTTTAGTCAGTCAGACATTGCCTAAAGTCACACAGAGCTGAGATTTGAACCCAAGCCCTCTTACTTCCATCTAGTGTTCTGAACAAGGATGCACAAAGGAGTAAGTTGCATCCAACTGCTTTAATTATTATAAAGACATACTAGTAGTTGGTTATCTTAAAAGACTATGGGGATGTGCAAAAATATTTATTGCAGCTCTCTTTGTGGTTGCAAAAAACTGGAAATATAGGGGATGCCCATCAATTGGGGAATGGCTGAACAAGCTATGGTATATGAATGTAATGGAATACTATTGTGCTATAAGAAATGGGAAGGAGATGGACTTCATAATTACCTGGAGAGGCATATACGGACTGATGCTAAGTGAGAAGAGCAGAACCTGGCAAAACCTATACACAATCACAGACACATCGTACATATGATGACCAACCTTGATAAACTGGACTATCCTCAACAATGCACAGCTAAAGACAACTCTACAAGCCTCAAGAAGGAAGGAGATACCTAAACTCAGAGAAAGATACAGAAAGACTATAGTTTAAATGGAGACTGA
>CM053591.1:135184885-135202450 GCA_028646515.1 Pseudochirops corinnae
CCAGTTTTTCCTCCACTTCTCTTACTTGATTTTCAAAATCCTTCTTGAGCTCCTCTATGGCCTGTAATCAGTTCATATTTTTCTTGGAGGCTTTTGATGCAGGAGTTCTGACTTCACTGTCTTCCTCCTACTCCATTTGTTGATCCTTTTTTGCCCCCAGAAAAGGGTTCTATGGTCTGTTTGTCCTTCCTCTGCTTGCTCATATTGCCAGCCAGTTACTTGACCCTTGAACCCTTTGCCACAGTAGAACTCTACTTCCAGAGAGCTTTGTCCCAAATCTCTGGGGGTTTTGCAGCTGCCAGAGCTGTTAGGAGGGCACCGTCTCTATATCCCCCACAAGCTCTGGCTCACTGGTCACACACCCCAGGACAATCACCCAAGACTACGATCCAGATCCAAATCCAAGCAGGTTTAAAGCAAGAGCGATTACCTTCTGAATGGGTTCTTGGTCCCCCTACAGTCTGCGGGCCAGGAGCTCCTGAGGCAGTCATGGGGCACCTCTGCTGCATCTTGCCCCGACACTCTTCTGTCTCGCCCTGTTCCAGCCAAGTTCCACACTGACCTTTTACTTTGTCTTTGGCATTTGAGAAGTCTGGAAGCTGCCACAGCTGCTAGTTATTCACTCTCTTGAAGTCTGCTCTGGCAGCTGCTGGTCGGGGTTGCCCTGGGGACTGTGGGACTGTGCTCAGCTCCCTGCGCGCTGTGAAAAACCTTTCCTGTCCGCCTGCTGGCTGTCTTCAGTGGGAGGTTTATTTCGCTCTGTCACTTTGTGGGTTCTGTAGCTTTAAATTTTATTTAGAGTCATTTTTCACAGGTATTGGAATTGTTTGGAGCCAGAACCCATGCCAAGTTTGTGCTTCTACTCTACAATCTTGGCTTTACCCCCCCCCCCCACTTTTTCTTTACTATGTTTAGAGACAGACAACCTTGTATTTGAGATGACTTCTTTTTCTTTCTTTGTGTAACAAATAATAAGATCCTAGGTTTCAGCACAGCCTGGCCTGTACAAAGCTATGGGGGAGATGATTTTTCTTCTTCAGGCAGTTGCTATACTTGTTACCTTCTTTCTCCTCCCCTCTCCTCACTCCTTTCTGTCAAACCTTCAATAACGGTTCTTGGTTATTTTGGTATATTTGGTATATATATATTGGCAGAAGCCTTCATGTTAGTCATTTCTGTCTGTGTTACCAGGCAGCACTAAATAATAGCTCAGGCTCACTCTGTGCCACAATCCTGGCATGTTGAGTATACCAGTAGGGCTTACCTCTCTCATCCTGTCAGTCTTTCTCTGTCCTAGACCCTGGGTGAGTACACAGTAGTTGCAGCAAGGACTCAAAAAGCTTAATTCTTTCCCTGCCATACTTTGCTCCTCTTCTAGGCCCTGGACAATACATGATGGCTTTTCAGTCTGCCCCAGGATCTAGTGTAGCATCCAGGAAGATTTAAGAATCTTTCTACTTGTACATCTCACTGCACCCCAAGCCCTGGGTAACACAGAGCTGTAGACCTGCCTGTCTTTCATTTCAGTCCAGGGTGTAACACACACAGCAGCAGTCACCAGTTGTTAGAGCCCTCTCTTTTCTGTGACTTTTTGTATGCTCCTCCCCTTTTCATTTCTCCCTCTCCACTTTTTTCCCTTCTTACCTTCCCTCTGTCTCTTTCTTACTTTCCATTCCTTCCTCAGAAATCTTGTAGGTGTTTTTTCCCCCTCCTTCTATGAGATATTAAAATAGCTTATTCTTTCAGTATTGTACACTTTATCTTACTAGATCTCTTCTGATAAGTTTAGTGTTTTCACAAATAGGTAGCACTTGGGTTTTTTGTTTTCTTAAGAATCAGTACCTGCTTAATTTGCTAAACTTTGATCAATTTTTTTCATTGCAGACAGAGAGTGCATGGGCCGAAGAATACTCTGAGAAGAAGAAAGGATCGCACAAGCGTTCAGCATCTTGGGGCAGCACGGACCAGCTTAAAGAGGTCAGGAATACCTGTTTAGAGCAGTTTACTTGAGCCAGTCATATCCATAAAATTGTGATCCATGAGGATTCCCATTGAATGGAGTGATTGCACAAAAGTCAGTTAAAGTGATTTATTGGGTGGGAAGACGAGGTCATTACTCAGCTGGCTCGCGGTTAGTTTTCCTTCACATTTTGGTTTTGTTGAATTTAGCTTGTGTCTGTTATATCAATTTAAATAACAGAGGATCATTAAAAAAATTTTAGACAACCTCAGTCACGTTTATTGTTAGCTTATATGATATTTGTATTCATATCCTTGGGTTAATATGAATAGTTTCCAAACTGAACTTCAGGGAATTCTGGCATATTTTGTATGACATCAAGAGTGGTTCTTTCAGAATTTAGAGGCAAATTATAGCTCTTGAATGTCCGATGATTATGTATCAAAAATGACATTTTTCTCAGTATCAACAAAAGCCTTAATTTCCTCGATTTTGTTTCAGAATTTTCCCAGTGACCAAGTTAATTTAGAAAACACAATGTTCATACAACTAAATGATGATATCTTGTAGTGGGAACTGCTGTCAAGTTTTTCTTAACTCTGATTGTAGTTGTAAACAAAATATAAAAATGTAAAAAAAGAATACTGTCAGACAAACATTTTCCATTTGAAGTCTACAAATGCTTTGCTTTGGTCAGATATCAACTACATGTTGAAATATGTTTAATCTAAAATTAACAACACCAAATTGAATAGTCAGTAAAAGCAAGTACCCAACACTCATTTTTCCCCCTTCTCTTTTCAAACTATATATATATATATATATATATATATATATATATATATATATATATATATATAGAGAGAGAGAGAGAGAGAGAGAGAGAGAGAGAGAGAGTTCTCACTTTATGTAAGTGAGCTGTTCTGTAAAGCATAAAGTGATTTTTACATAATGCAAATTTGCCCTTAGACATGGGAAAGGGATAAGGATAAAGCAGGAAAGGCGCCACGCACCCATGGATGTAGGGGTTGGCACATGGTTTAAGGACATAAGGGAGATGGAGACAGAGCAGGAGGAGGAATATGCTAGGGTGGAATCAGCCATATGGGCGCCTGGCCAAAACTCATGCGGAGCAGATAGGTGATATGCAGAAGCCAGAGACAGAAACACTGTACCCAGGTGCAGATAATGAAATCAGGTAGAGACCGGACTGTGCCAGAGGTCTGAAGACAAGCCCTGATCTGGCAGTGGCATGTGTTCTGCTTTCACTTGGGGGCATGTGTGCGTGTGTGTGTGTGTGTGTGTGTGTGTGTGTGTGTGTGTGTGTGTGTGTGTGTGTGAGTGTGAGTGTGAGAGAGATTTATTTTTTGGGAGGACAGATTTGTGGGATGCTTAGGGGTAGGAGCAGAGAAAGAGGACATAGTACTGTAGGGTGAAGTTAACTTGGGGTTTTTTTTGGAATGTGTGTTTCTTTCAGAATTATTTTTGTAAAGTCAAATTTATATAGTGCTGATTTGTGTTAAAATGTCTGTTGTCACATTATAGTGCATTCAAGAGAAGAGGGAGACAAGGATTTTTTTAAGCCTTTATTCCTTTTCCCAGTGTTTCCATATTTGGAATATAGGCATAACAAAAGGTTATTTATTTAGAAGAACTTTGTTCTTTACAGATAACTTCTTATTTTCCTTAAGTAGGTATGGGAAGAATAAGATTTCCCATAGAAAGAATTTTAGAGAATGTAATCCCAATTAAACATAATTTTTAAAATTCTACCTGTGTTGATAGTGGCCAGAATACATTGGCAGTGCTCAATTTAAGAAAAATCTTGTATTCGGTTTTAATATTTTGTCCCCAATCTTTCCTTCTTTTGACCCTACAAATGATAGGAACAGTGGCAAGTTTCCAAGAATTAATTGATGATTTGGGAAAGGTTTTGGTGTTTTTCATTTCCAAAAGTGATAGTTACTGTTTCATGTTATTCTTAGGAATTGCCAGCTATTACCCCACTCCTTCCTGCTGTCATCACCATGTAAATTAGGAAAAACAAAATTCACAAAATCAGAATCTCAGACTTCAAAGGTATAGCTAGTGTCCAGGTAACCCTACTTATACTGGAAAAAATATTTCCTTTATAACATAACTGACTCTAAATCCATTACTCTGAACCCTGTTCCCAAGTTATTTCTCCCTACGTGCTATCCATTTGAACAACCTCTCTCCTGTTTTCCAGTTTAGATCTGCCTATCCCTTCAACTGTGACCTACTCTATATGCCCAGTAGAATGCCTACTCTATAATTAACAAACTTCATCTCATCTTAAACATTCTTTCTTACTCCTTTTATCTGCTAGACCTCAGTGATTCCGACGTCCTTTCCCCCTACTTGCTACACACTCTCTCAGACTCCTGAATCAATAAACATGGTGGGAGCATCCCCACGAATATTTCCAGGCTCTTCCTCCACTATCCTCACTAAACAGCCTCTCTTCCTCTGAGATTCATGCTGTCCAAATGTATTCCTTGGCCCAGATTCTGGTGCCTGTCACATCTTGACTCCCATGGCATTTACCTTCCTTCCTCAGTGAATTCATTTCCTGCCTCACAGTCTTTCCTTGCGACCTAACTCTTGCCCTAATAATGTAGTTTCTACCTTCACAACCTTCCTTGCATCTGGTCTCTTCTCTCTGTTCCTGTTGAAGTCTTCATCCCCCTCCTCACCTCAGATCCCTCACATCCCAATCCTTCCTCCACACTGTTGGCAAAGTCAAAGGCCTATCCTACCTGGCCCCAACCTACCTTTCCAGACTCACTGGACATGACTCCCTCTCTGGCACTCGTACACTGCCTCATACATTCCTCGTACACAACCTGTCTCCTGCTTTTTGCACCTTCGCACTGGTCCCCCATGGGCTAGGAATGCCCTCCTCCTCAGCTCTGTTTCAGAGTCCTTCCTTCCTTAAGTCTCAGCTCAAAATGCCATCTTCTGAATGATCTCCCCAAAATACTAGTGTGAAAGTTTTACAATACTTTCTGGGTTGAATTTCATTTGTTTAAATGGTTACTAAGCAAGTTTAATTGATTTTAGTGATTGTTAGTATTTATTTATAAATCACTAAGAAGGTCAATATGAAACATCCATCGGTTACTTAATTCAGTCAAATATGATAGTTCCCACAACCACAGAATGGAAGAAAGTGATCGCTCTCCCTCAGTATTCTCTTGTTAATGACAGAACAGCTTGGAGAGAAGAAAGAAAACTGGAAGGGGCTATGATGATGCCCATGCAGAAAACTGCATCTGCCAAAAAGTAAAGAAAGGGATGAGTCTTTGAGCCAGGTGTGAGCTGAAGGTTCATTCATTTATTTATTTGGAGTGGGGAAGGCCAGGCAGTTGGGCTTAAATAACTTGCCCAAGGTCACACAGCTAGTTAAGTGTCGAGTGTCTGAGACTGGATTTGAATTCAAGTCCTCCTGACTTCAGGGTGGGTGCTCACTGTGCCACCTAGATGCCTCTGAACTGAAGGTTTAAATGAAAGAAAATGAGAATCTTCTTTTAGGTGCTGTGGTGTGTTGCTTTTTTGTGGTGATGATTTATGTTGTAGGTCCTCTGCCTATGAGCACTAAGGTCACTGCACTGCTTACCAGAATTGGTAACAAGACAGTTAGAAGCAGTTAATTCATTATGCTCAGAACATGATTTTAAAACTGCTTCTTTATCTTGGGGTGTGGGTTAGAGGTGGGCTAAAGGTAGTGGAGTGAGAAGCAAAGATTTAAAAACCATTAATTGGGTTAATGTAGATTAGAATTAAAAACTCATGAGGGAATCATCCTTAAGACAGGGCATCAAGGTACCAAAGAAAACAGCATGTAAATAGCTGTTATCCTGTTCTAAGGAAAAAGAGCTTTATTTAATTACTTCAGCTTTTTTATTACTGCTTTCATTGTTCTTTACAGATATGAAGGAGTGGAAAAAGTGACTGGGTAATTTGCAAATATAACTAGTTCAGAAATAAACTGTGGGAAGAAACAGCCTGTATGACAGCTAGTGTGACCTCATGATTGGAAGTATATTGAACCATTGTATCGAGTCCTGTGATCCCTAGGATTGGAAGTTTGCGATCTCACTGATAGTAAATTCTCTCTAGGCATACTGTTCACAACAAATCAATGTCAGCCTCTCCTTTGTGACTCCTGAATGTGTCCTGAACCAGATTAAAATGTAATTAGGAGGGGTGGCTAGGTGACGCAGTGAATCGAGCACCGGCTCTGGAATCAGGAGGACCTGAGTTCAGATTCGGCCTCAGACACTCCACGTACCCTACTAGCCATGTGACCTTGGACAAGTCGCTAAACTCCAATTGCCCTGCCTTCCCCCCAAAAAAAGCAAAAAATAAAAAAATGTAATTAGGAAGTGTACAAGAAATTAAGTAAAATACAGTCAAACGCAGGCAGCATTGTATTTTAACACTGTATCAGTACTTGGTCCACAGGGATCCTCATGTACAAGCCAGCAGTCCTTTTTCTGTTTGTGTTTTGACACCGCTGGTCTCGTGCTTTCCAGTCTCACCGCAGCCCTTAGTCTTAGTGACACTGGGCAATGGTAACTACTGAACTTTGAGCTTCATAAAACACTTTAATACATTTGATCAAATTATTTAGTATCTCTGAGCCTCAGTTTTCTCATCTGTAAAATGAGGGGCTTGAATTTGATGATCTGCAGTCTCTTCAGTTCCAAATCTGTGATCCTGTGACATAACACTGGAAATTCTGAGTTGGATCAATTTTTGCCTTAAATGGAAGCAAAAGCTAAAAGTATGTGAGCAAAATAAAAGAATAGTAGATGAATTCTCTTTCAGTAGTCTAATCAGTAAAGAAGTTAGGAGAGAGAGTTTGATTGTGTATCAAAAACAATTAGAAATATAATTTCATGAGACATTTAGTAATTCTTTTGTAGTGCTTACAATTAGTTTTTGCAAAATAACCATCATGAGAATATCAGCTTATAAACCCAGGTTTAGGGTGGAGGAAAAGGTATCGAGAAATTCCGTGAAGAGCTAAATAAGACCCTCCAAATTAATTTATCCTTTGGTAGACAGTGATGCCTGTGCAAAATTGTACATAAGGAGTATGACAAAAAATATGTTGGATTCACGAACAATAATGAGAGAAATCAAAGGCTTGTGGACTACCCAGAAACCTGGCACCTATAAATCCTTTACACTTTCTTCCTAAACAAATCCGTAAGTGCCAGAAATGATGAGCTATCAGACTGTGAAACTGATGAGAGTTAACAGATTACTAATATGGGAGGCCTTCCTGAGTTGGCCGTCTATTTCCAGTTAGATTATCAACTTAGAGCAAAGATCAGCATCGATAGAAATAAAAAAGTAAAGTAAGAAAAATGAGAGGATGTGGTGTGCGATACAAGCAACTCCCATCTGACATATTGTAGCAAGTTATTGACACCAACGAAAGGTGAATGAAAGAAAAGACACTCCAGTTCTAATAGCTCCGTTAGTTTAAGAGGCATAAATCAGCTGCCGTAAGGAGATGAAAAAAAGCCTTAGAAAGCACTTTGGTCAGTTTACATTTGATCTTCTTTCCAAATAGAGAACAGAAGCCAATGGCAACACAAGTTTAGAATATAACCTCACTTCTTATAGAAAAGAATTATGGAAGGTTATGAGCAATATCCTGTCAAAGAGAAACAATATAACCAATTTACAGAAAGCCAACTAAAATAAAGTTACTCTGAGGGGTATTTGAGGATGACACTGGAATGAGAATGTGTTAAATCTATAAATAAAGTAGGATTTGTAAAGATTCTTTTTTTCTTTTTTTTTTTTTTTTGGAGGAGAGAAGGCAAGGCAATTGGGGTTAAGTGACTTGCCCAAGGACACACTGCTAGTAGGGTATATGGAGTGTCTGAGATTGGATCTGAACTCGGGTCCTCTTAACTGCAGGGCCGGTGTTCTATTCATTGCGCCACCTAGCTGCCCCTGTAAAGATTTTTATAGCAAACTTTTTAGCATTCAGAAAAATGGAAATGATTCCAGTTGAACACTAATATCACAGTCATCACCCTGCTGCTTGAGGAATTGTAACTGACACTTATTAAAACAAAGGAATAAGTAACTGAGGATATTAAGTTTACATACAGGAAGTCGTCTATATTGGAAATGACAATTCTGAGGATATTGAAAAACAGATTCTTAAGATTTCAGAAATAAGGGAGGATATTGCAGTGGTGGTCTAAGGTAGTAGAAACATCTCAACTTAGTACCAAAAAAGGACAAGTTATTGATATTAATCAACCCATATACCTAACTGCCATTCGTACAACATTTTTATAAAACCAGTCCACCAGATTATTTTGAGGATTTTGTGATAATAAGGCACTGAGGGCATTGATAAGGATAGTTTCATTTCATTACTCTGATGTAGACAGGCTTTTGCAAGTAACAGTAACAGCGGGTCGTATCCTTACAATAATGAAGTAGTAAAAAGAAAAAAAGGAAAATACTAAATTTTACTATAATAAAGATGCAGTTGGTTTACTCTTCACTGAAGAGCTGACTGGACTGCATTTAGAAATTTGCAAAATTCTTTCAGTTACTTCAAACTGTTCCCTGGAACAGAAGTCTGTCCTTTTAATCCCAGCTATCCTATTGGTGATATTGTATGGTTTCGAGTCATAGGTCACTGTCCCCAGAGGACTGTAGGGAAGCACAGTTAGTTCCATACCTGGAATGTTCTCCTTCCTCTGCTCTAACTTCTGACCTCCCAGCTTCCTTCAAGTCCCTACTAAAATTCCACTTTCTACAGGAGGAAGCCTTCCCCAGACCCTCTTAATTCCAGTGTCTTCCCTCTGTTAATTATTTCCTGTTTATCCCATATATAGCTTGCTGTGTATATATTTTATTGGTATGTTGTCTCCACTAGATTGAAGTTCCTTGAGGACAGGGACTGCCTTTTGCTTCTTTTTGTATCCACAGTGCTTAACACAATGTCTAGAACATAGTAGGTGCTTTATAAATGTTTATTGAAGTGAAATGACAAAAGAGATACAGAATGCTGTTGGGATTCAAGATGATTACCTGGACCTGTTCTCAGTAGGAGAAAATGATTAGAACTCAGAGAAATCAGATTTTCTTAAAAGTCACTGAAAAGCAAAACGATCTTCAGCCTATTGCCAAGCAGGTAGCAAAAGGGGGAGGTGTTCATTTACTTACCTTCACCATGGAAAACCAGGTATTGAGCAAGGATTTCTCTGATTAGAATATTATACATAGCAAGAGTGGATAGCAGCTTTTTGAAAAGTCTTCTTAGTATATCCCCTTTCTGTCCTTTTACTCGGCCAGCACTCTGATGCAGGCCCTTATTACTTCATCCCGGATTATTGCAGTAATCTCCTGGTGAGTCTACCTGCCTCAAGTCTGTCTCCACTCCAGTCAGTCACTAACGTGATTTTCCTAAAGTACAGGTCTGACCATGTCATTCCACATACTCAGTAAATTGATTGGCTTCCTGTCTCCTTGAGGGTGAAATACAAAATGCTCTAACATTTAGAGCCCTTCATAACCTAGCCGCCTTCTGTGTTTCCATTCTTCCTATACCTTACTTCCTACCATGTGTAATTTCCTAATTGTTTTCCTAGTCACAATTCTTTTCTGTCTACAGTCTGTAACTACAGAGCTACCAAAATGACATTCCTAAAGTCATACTCGGAATTATGTCGTTTCCAATATAGACGACTTCCTTTATGTAAACTTAATATCCTCAGTTTCTTGTTCCTTTGTTTTAATAAGTGTCAGTTACAATTCCTCAAGCAGCGGGGTGACGACTGTGATATTAGTGTTCAACTGAAAATATTTTCGATTTTTCTCAATGCTAAAAAGTTTGAAGTGGCTTTTATTACCATCAGGATAGTTTATTACCAGTAGTGCTATTATTACCTATAGGAACAAACACAGACTCCTCTACGTGGCATTTAAAGCACTTCACAACCTGGCTTCAGCGTACTTTTTCTGACATCCCTTCACCATGCTTTTGTAGACTCTCAGCCTTTGTCTAGAATATACTCCCTCTTTGCTTTTTGGCTTGTGTAATCTAATTTCTTTCAAAGCTCAGGTTTAATGTCATCTTCCTATGTGGAGTCTTTCCTGAACTCCTCTCCTATCTTCTAGTGCCTCTCCCATTACCTTGCCTTTCTTATTTTCTTTCTTTCTTAATTTCTGTCTTTTTTTCTTTTTTCCTTTCCTTCTTTTTTCTTCTCCCTCCCTTCTTTCCTTCCTTTTCTTCATCCCTTTCTTCCTTCCTTTTACTTGAATTGTTCCTTCTTTTAATTTGTGGCATTTTTTAAACCATTGAATAATTTCCCTCCCAATTACATGTGGAAACAATTTTTAAGATTGATTTTTTAAAAATCTTGAGTTCCAAATTCTCTCCCTCCCTTCTTCCCTTCCTCACCTCCCTTCTCCTTGAGATGGTAAGCAATTTAAGTATAGGTTATACATGTGCAATCATGTAAAACACACAGACCAAAAATAAAAGCTCTGCCGTCACCAGAGCCTGGCATATAGTTTGTGCTAAGTAAAGGCTTCTTGGTTGATTGTTTTCTAAAGTGTTAGAATAAAGTATTCATATCACCACCAACAGGAAAAATATTCGTAAAAAGGGAAATAATTTGTACTCTGGCATGGGTCATTTAACAGTTTTTTTCTTTATCTTCAGGTTCTACATTTGAAAGTAAATGTTTTTGTATTATAAACTTAATAACTATAAACTAAATAAACATTCAGATAAAATGAAGAATAAAATAATGCATAAACTATGACTGTATTGTGTATTGAGGTGTTGTCTATATCAAATTTAACCCAAAAAAATGTAGAATGGCAGGGGCTAGAGTGCTGCTGATTTGGAATCAGGAGGCTGTTAGTGCCACTCGACATTTACTAGTCATATGAACATTGGTAAATTTCTCTGATCCTCAGTGTCTTCATCTGTTAAAGGAATTCTTAACCTGGGTTCTGCAGATGTCCATGAGGACTAAGGATAGACTGGGAGAAGGGGGCACATCTATGGACTTGGATGGGGAGAAAACAACTATGTATTTTATGGATTTAAAACATTCTATGATGGTTTTTTGTAGGCTTCACCAGACTGCCAAAAGGATCCATCTAGATCTGTTTCTCCCTTGCCACCTTTCTCTTTCTGGGTGTATATGAGAGGAAATGTCTATACACACACATATACGTATATCTATGTATGTGTGCATACACAGAGAGAGAGAGAGAGAGAAAGAGAGAATCTCTGTGATCTGCAAAATGATGATAGTTGTATCTGTATTATCTACCTCACAGGTTGTTGTTAGTCTCAAACGAGACCCTCATATATGTAAAACTGTGCAGACTTTAAAGCTCTCTATAACTCAGTTATTGATTAGTCTTTACCATTTTTAATTAGTTTTGTGGTATTGAGGATGTGGTCTGTTGTTAAAAAAAAAAAACCAAAACATTTGTGAATGCTTGTCTTTTCCCTTCTCATTTTCATCAGATGTCGTCTTTGTGTGTGAATACCAAGATAGTTTTCATAAGGGCTTTTTTTTTGGAGGTGAGATTCACAAGTGATGTGGCAATTGCTGGTGTCTTCTTAATATCCTTTTTTGGACATAATACCATATGACAGTTATCAATTTTAAGTACTTTTTCCTCTTTAGGATATTTTGAAAATTGATCCTTAATTCTTTCAAGTTTGTATTGCTTGTAGCATGGATTCTTTTTTTCTTTTCTGTGTGTACTCACCCTAGTCCAGCCACCTTCCCTGAGTTAAATACCTTAAAAAGATTTTTTTTTTTTAACTCCTTGCAAGGGCTACTCCTGTTAAAACCCATCTGTAAGGCCCCTTTCTCCTGACCCCTCCTTCCACCACCCCTCCTTCTCTCACTCCTTCCCTTTTCCTGTCTTCCTTCTTCACTTGCTCTTTTCTCCCACCCTTCTCTCTTCTCCTTTTCCCTCTCTTTCATTGTCAGTCTCTACTTTGCTTGCACTCATCACCACCTCCCTCTCCCTGTTTCTGTGTGCCCCCTCCCTCCGAGAGGACTTTACTCCTATAATGGTCAGTAAGAAAAGAGGCTGAATGAATTTTGTAATCTGGTACGTGATCTCTTAGATCATTAGGAACAAAACTAACTATTCATAGACCTGTCCCAAGGCACTCTGGGTCCACTGTTACCTGTGTTTTGTAGGAAAACATCCACAGTTCTTTAGGTCTAGAAAGGGCAGAAGTGGAGTTGATGTTGTTTGATGTTGTAGAAAGTCCTACTTAAGGGGCTTTGGGTTTCCTTTGTACTTCAGATTTTGTCAGGTTGAGGGAAAAAAGATATCTACAGACTAGATTCTCTGGTTTGTTTTTAATTTGTGAAATGCTCCATATTGAAAGCAGCCAGTATTTTGCAGAAAAGTATCTGTACCTCTTTAAGTCTGGCAAAAGGCAAACAAAGAACCATTTTCTTTTTTCAGATACACTTTCAGTCAGCCAGTCCTTAGGTAGCTAGGGGCTGGGGTACAGACACAAAATGGGTCAGTTCCTACCTAAAAGGAGCTTCTCTTCCAATGGGGGCAGCCTTTGTAAAGACATGAAAGTGGGAATGTAGAGTCACATGGGAGGAAGAGAGAGACAATCGGTATACTGTTGTCTCTTTAATATTATAAACTTTGTTTATGGCTTGAACTAGATATGTTTTAATTTGCTACTCTTCCCATTATTTTTATTTTTTTAAAGATAGTCTGCCATTTTGGCTGAGCATCGAGAACCTAATTTTAATTTGACTTCCAATTTAATCACAGAATGTAATGGAGAGCTGTATAGTTAAAGCTAAGAAACTAGCTTAAATTAGTTTCTTTAAACCACAAAGAATTTATGAGGAATAATTTCAAATTTAAGGAATTGACTATACAGCCAGACAAAAACATCTATTTCACAATGACAAAAGGCTTACTCAAGTCCCAGATGTTTAAAAAAAATAACAATAACCTCACTACCGTGTTATATAAAGATGCAAAAACTGATAGTCTAAAATATTTCTTCCCCGATTTCAAAACATTTGAAAAGGAACAGTTTCTGCTGATAAGGTGGGGTGGGGTGGGTTCTTTAGATTTAAAATAAAATAAAACTTAGGCATATTTGAAAATTCTGTATGTATTTTGAGTTAATAATTGTTTAGTGTGTGAATTATTAGAGAAATGTTTTGATTGGTCACACATGCTACAGATGTCATTAATTTCAAGTAGGTTTTGCTTTTTCTGAGAATCAGTCATTTCATCTATGTGAATTACTCCCCTTGTTGGTGCAGATTACAGTCTTTTTGTGCTCCACAGGTGGTCATTTAGAGTGCCTTTGGTCAAAATGGACCTTGTACATTAGGCAGCCTGATGATGAACATCTCCAGGCTTAGTTAGGCTTTGCTTGCCTTTGCCCAGGTTGTTCTTGGGAGCCTCCTTCTCCATGCATGCATGAGGCTATCTCATCCTCTAGCAGCCACTATTCTCCCATCTAGTTTTCTCTGTGTCTGTTTAGTGCCTATTTTTGTCTTCTGAATATATATGTTATTTCCTCTGATAGAAGGTAAACACCTTAAGACAGTGGTTCTCAACCTTCCTAATGTCATGACCCTTTAATACTCATATGTAGGCATATCTGCATGTGGGCAGACCCACCTAGCGACGGATAGAGGAGCGGGTGTCTTGGTTCCTAAGACCATTGGAAATATGTGTTTTCCGATGGTCTTAGGCGACCCCTGTGACCAATGTGAAAGGGTTGTTGACCCCCAGGTTGAGAACCGCTGCCTTAAGGATAGAGACATATTTGTCTTTGTAACTTCAGTGCCTTGTACAGAATTGTTTCCCATTCTAGGTACTTTGTAGTTAGAATGTAAGGTGTTCCAAAAGTTTTAGAGCTGTTTCAGGTTATTAAAGCTGAAAACTGCAGCTGTACATGTATGTTGTTTCTTCTGACAAAAATGTTAGTTCTTTGAGGACAAGGACTGACTGTTTCACTTGTGTGTTTATATCTTTTATGTCCAACCCTCCATGGGTGCCTAAATAAGTACTTTTTTATTCCTTCACTTAAGAAATGGTTACTAATTGATTTGATAGATGAACAGGCCCATTAGAGGTCAAAATCTTGCTAGTTTGGTGTGGAACCTGCCGTATATCATGCTTAATTAGCATTGGAATTCAGCACAAAAATATTTATAGCATCTCTTTTTGTGGTAGCAAAGAACTGGAAACTTTAGTGGACACCTGGGGAAGGCTGAACAAATAATGGCATTTGAATGTATATGGAATACTATTGTGCTGTAAAACATAGCCAAAGAAATGGTTTCAGAGAAAAATGGAAAGAATTGTATGACGATTCAGTATGAAGTGAGCAGAACTAGGAAAAAAAAATGTTACAGTATCAATAACATTGTAAAGACAAACAGCTTTGAAATTCTTAAGAAAGTAGATCCATGCAATTTTTAATCACAATTCCAGAGGATCAGTGATGAAGAATGCTTCCTACTTCCTGGCAGAGGGATGATGGACTTAAGATGAAGAATGAAAAATACATCTTTAAAATAAATACTCATTAATTAACAAACAAATCTAGCACTATCTTTCTCCACAGTGAAGGGTCAGGATAAGACTTTAGTGTGGAGCACTATATAAGTTAAAGTATTTTTCTCTTATAAATATTTGTTTTTTGCTTGAGATTAGATTTTTGTGATTTTAGAAAAGCATAGCTTAAATTTTGGCTTTAATAAGTAAAACATGTCCAAATAGTGACTAATGCATATATATATATATATATATATATATATATATATATTTTTTTTTTTATGCAGTAGGAAGATTCTAAAATAATACCTTTTATCTTTCCTAACTTAGATTGCAAAATTGCGCCAGCAGTTACAGAGAAGTAAACACAGCAGTCGGCATCATAGGGATAAAGACCGACAGTCTCCATTCCATGGCAACCATGCAGCCATTAACCAGTGTCAGGTGAGTCATCTGATACAGTGTATGGAGAGTGTGAATGTTACTGCGATTTGTTGTTTGGCAAATAATCATTTTGGGGAAAAAGAACTCCCCATAGTATGTGCTTGAAAGATGACTAGATAGTAACTGCATAAAAGCCTTCAAAAAGAACAGAAATGTTAAGTTGTGAAAAGAGGTCTAGGTGTCAGACCTGGGAGCTTCCACCACGGGGGCCTTGGAAAGTTCTTCCTGTTTGCCTTCCCATCACTTCCTTTGTCTGAAGTGAAAGTAACTAGTGACCGTAGAGGTTATAGAGCAGCTTCATTGTGAATGTCCCTCTCTTAGGGGCAATGCCTCAGCAGATGAGGGGCCCAGCACCTTCTGAAGGTTAGAGAATATAATAGCTTACATTTATGGAGTACTTTAGGTTTACAAAATGTTTTACTTGTCCTCTCTCCTTGGATCCTCTTCACAGCCCTGGGAGATGGATAGTTCAAGTCTTATCCTCAGTTACAAAGGAAGGAAATGAGGCTCTGAGAGGTTAATATAGGGACTTAATTGGGTCACATGACTAGTCAATAGAAAAATGTAGATTGTTGTGCTTTTGTTCTTTGTGGTACACTATACTGAAAACGGGACAATATGTTTTAAAAAGGAAGTGTCATGGTGAATAGAGCCCTGGCCCTGGAGTCAGGAGCAGCTGAGTTCAAATATGACCTCAGACACTTAACACTTACTAGCTGTGTGATCTTGGGCAAGTCACTTAACCCTAGTTGCCCTGCCTTCACCCCTCCAAAAAGCAAAAAAAAAAAAAGGAAGTGTTTGTACATTTGTATGTTTTTTAAAATTTTGTACAAGAGGATTAACTTTTGTCACATCACTGGTTTTAAATTTATAATGTTGGCCAGAATTATAAGTGACTTCAGGTACTGGGACTTTGTTCTAGGACATCAACATTGAGAAAGTGCAGAGATCGGAAATAATCACTTTTAAAGATGATACAGTTGCAGATTTTGTTACCTTTATACTTTGATGACACTTGTGTTCCAGCAGCTAAAAACTATTTAGTGACAGTAATTCCTCAGTAGAGAGGCATGTTGAAATGGACACTGACTCCAGTTCAGGAACCATCTATCCCACTGTGTCTGTGTACAGCTCCTTGGCCTAATTAGCCTCCATGGATCTCAGTTTCCTCATCTGTGAAATGAGAAGGCTGGAGTAAGGGCTTCTGAATTAGGTTTATTCCAGCCTGGTACCAGTTATCCTGTGATGAGTAATGAAAACAAGAGCTGGTGCTCCTCCTTCACTCCTCTGTCCTCCTTAGCGGCTGTGTTCCAGGGAAGCTGTGCCCATTAGAGTACCAGTGGTGGTACCATGGTTCATTGGAGAGATGTATTCTTGGCATGGTCCATAGAGAGCTAGCATGGGAATCAGAAAGGCTGAATTAAAGTCTCACTTCTGACAGCTCCATTACTGGGCAGCTCTGGGCATTCACTTAACCTCTCACCAACCCAGACGTCTTTCTAACACAGTGCAGACTGCACTAGGAGGTACTTCTCCAGACCCTTACCAGTGAAGAGGCAGATTTGGTCCTTATCTCTGTCTCTTCATTTGGATATTGACCCCTATACCAAATGGCTAGTTGGGACTTTGACCAAATGATGAGGTATAGAAAGATGATAAGTTACTTTAGTCTTTTAAATAATTTTTTAAGAGTTAGGGGGCGGAGCGAAGATGGTGGCGTAGGAGCAGCAACGTATCGCAGCTCTCACATAGCCATCCCAAAATATCCATAAAATATGACTCTAAACTAATCCTAGAACTCCAAAACGCACACAAATATACTTTCCACTAAAGTCAGCTTGGCTAAAAGGAACCATATCAACACTGCGAACTGAAACCAGCCTGGCCTGAAGCCGCGGCTGTGTCCCGGGGGCGGCTGAACGAGAGGAGCCAGGAGGTGGCTGGATGAGAGGAGCCAAGCGCCAGCTGAAGCATCAGGTGAGCGGATTGGCAGCAGCTGCGGTAGTATCCAGAACTAGGTCAGTGGAGCTTGTGAGGTCGTGGGAGAAAAGCGGTCCAGCCACACTGCCTCCAAGGCTGAGAAGCAAGAAAGACACAGATCCTGCACCTGCCTCGGCATTGCGGCTTCAGCGCTTTCGGCCTGCAGACTACAGGGGGACCAAGCGGTCGTTCAGAGGCCAAGTGCTTTCGCGTTGAGTGGCCTGGATCCGGATCGCAGTCTTGGGCTTTGGTCTTGTGGTCCTTTTTCCTTCAGTGAGCCGGAAGTGGGGGAAGGACCCAGCAACTTCCTGAGAGCTCCAGCAGTTGGGAGGACCCCAGCGATTTGGGACAGAACTTTCCCCTCTGGAAGCAGAGCTCTACAGAGATTTAAAAAAAAAAAAATCACGGACTGATGAACCATGAATAAGAATAAGCATAAGAAGCAGGGTAAGAACAGCAACCAAACCCTAGATTCCTTCTTTGAAGAAAAGAAGGACCAAGGCAGAGAGCTGCAGGAGGACAGCCCAGCCAGAGCTCCCCGACCAGGGGCTTCCAATAAACATGAAGATTGCCTTAAAGCTAGA
>CM053591.1:135202950-135220385 GCA_028646515.1 Pseudochirops corinnae
AGCTAAAGACAACTCTACAAGCCTCAAGAAGGAAGGAGATACCTAAACTCAGAGAAAGATGTAGAAAGACTATAGTTTAAATGGAGACTGAAGCAAAACTCGTTATCGTTCTCTTTTATCTCTGGTTTTGTTTTTTTTTTGTTTTTTTTGTTTTTTTTCTTTCTTTTCCCAGTGATCACTCATTGGTTATAGCCCTTCTATATGACCAAACTATTGTACAATGTGAAAGTATTTGCAGATCCTATACACGATTGCACGCCACCATGGGGGAGGGGGAAGGGAGGGGAGAAAATCTGAAACTCAAGTGATTGTGGAACTGAATCTTGTAAATAAATAGTAAATGAGCAAATTAAAAAAAAAAAGAATTAAGTGATAGCTGTATTAATATATGTTCCATTTAATGAAAGGTGAAACTTATGGAATCTCCATCTGTTTTTATTTTCAATTTATTTTGTATAATCCCTGAACCCCCGGTAGATAGCTAGCAATGTTTTAAAACTTAGGCCTCCGATAGCATTTTGTTTTATAACTCATAATGTACTTTTAAATATTCTTTTTTTTTTTTCCTTTTTGGAGGGGGGAGGGCAGGACAGTTGAGGTTAAATGACTTGCCCAAGGTCAAATAACTAGTAAGTGTTTAAGTGTCTGAAGCCGGATTTGAACTCAGGTCCTCCTGACTCCAGGGCCAGTGCTCTATTCGCTGTGCCACCCAGCTGCCCCTACTTTTAAATATTGTATACTATAACTAGCTATCTCTGGTGGTTTCTTATTCCTCAGATACAGTGGTCTCCAATTTTTTTTTATTTTGTACTTCTGTCAGTAAAACCTTTTTGAGTACATGCTTCTCCTCTCCCCCATGTGTATATTTGTTCATTTATAAAATTTTTGTGTAGAGCCCACCCTTTGAAGGCCATCTGCTGTGGCCACAAGTCAAGGGGGTACATATGATGTGGGAATGTCCACAGTGGCACATCGGGGTATCTGGATAGAGGACAGTTTAGAAGTACCCTGTGGGGCCAATGGCCAAAAGACATTTGGGGAGATTGGGAGCTTGTACAGCGTTGGTGGAGTATGAGGGAATAATGATGAAAGATGGGAGTGATTATGTTGGAGAAAAGCCCCAGGAAGGGTGAGATTCAACTCACCTTGCTGCCATCTGATTGGTTAAACACTAACTCATCTCTTAGGGTCATGTCCCAACCCCGCAAGGGGCTCTGGCTTCCCAAGACATAGCATTAACACACCAACTCCTGGAAGCTTGACATGAGATTTCATCTCAGTGGCAGAGTAGATAGTGTTGGAGTCACGAAGATATGAGTTTGAATCCTGCCCCAGGCACTTACTAATTGTATGGCTTGAACTAGTCTGAGTTAACCCCTCTTAATCCCTATTTCTGCATTAGTAAAATGAGAATGATATTAATAACACAGGGTTCTTGTGAGGTTGAAATAAGAGCATGAAATGTACCTTGCAAATCTTAATGTATTCTATTCATGCTGGCTAGTGTTACCATCTTCTAAACTTGGTATTGTCTCCCTTTTGAAGCCTGATACTTTTTTTTTTCAGCATTTATTTAAGATTTCTCTATTCCTTAACACAACATCCTATTTCTGTATAGGTACCATGTAGTGCTGAGAAATAGATGTATTCTTTAATGTTCTGTTGGATGCCCTAATAAGTCTTTTAGCTCCGAATTCTTCCATTTGTTCAATTATTTTCTTTTTTGATTAGTTTTTTAATTTTTTTATTCAAAAAGGAAAAAAACCATTTCCATGTATACAGCATAACACAAAAAGAAGATTGAGTATGAAACAATGAATTTCTATTTCACACTGTTTACTTTTTTTGAAAAATTATGTAACAAGTACTATATACAATGTTTTCTTGGTTCTGCTCATTTCAGTCTTCATTCTTTCATACAGATCTCTCCATGTTTTTCTAAAATCAGTCAGCTCATCATTTCCTACAGCACAGTGGTATTCCATATTTTCTTTTTTGTTTATGCTTATTAGATTTTTTCCAGATTTAATAGAAACTTCCAATTTTTCCACAATTTTGTTTTATAAATTCGTATATATGCTTATATATAAAATATTGATATAATTATAACAATATGTATCTTTCGTATATTAATACTTTTTATCTGTCTTTTTGCATTTTACTTAACTTTTTCATGATGAATTTAAATAATGTCATATTGGTGCATTTTTTTTAGTCTTACTATTAGTTAATTGTCTGTGGTTCCTTTAAACATAATATAGTTTCCCTCTTTATCTCAATCTTGTGTATTTTTATTTGTTGCTGTCTTTGATGGCCTGAGTACAACCAGTTCTTGGAAATTACCTTTTTGGAAATTATTTTTAGCTTGCTAGCTCACAGGTTACTAACCCCTATTGTATTATAAAATTGTGCTGAATTCTTGTGACAAATGACAGGTGAGACAAGTGACAAATTACTGACCTAACATTAGCAATTTAGCAAATAAGTAATCTCTAGGGAATGTCATAGATACATTATTGACATGGCTGAATCTTCCACAAAGGATATGTCTCATATATCCTGAGGTAACGTTATACTTTGCAAAAGGACCTGAGTTTGACTTGTCAACTATGGGACCTAGAGCCAGTCATTTTACTATTTGGAGTCTGTTTATTCTCTATGAAGGGATTATAGTAGATGATTTTGGGTATTCTTTCTAGACTGAACTCATGATCCTATACATTGTGATAGTTATAGTAGATGATAACAGCAATCTTCATGTTCCTGAAGTACTTGTAAAATTTCAGAAAGATTAAATTATGTTCCTTTTAACATTTTAAAAAATACTTTGTTTTAATCAACAAGATCTGCCTTCCAATCCTCCTATGCCAACCTTCTCCCTATATCTTATCCCTCCCCCCAGCACAAAAAAAATCAGTCAAAGCAAGTTTTGGCATTGTCCATGTTGTCTGTCATCAGTTTAACATTGTTTTAAAATTTATTTTAGTTCCAAATTCTCTCCCTTCTCTCACTCCTTCCTGAAACAGTAAACGATTTGATGTAGTTCATACATATGCAATCTTACAGAACATATTTCTATAATAGTCATGTGAAAGTGAAGAGGTCACCCATAAAATATAGAGGTCTAGGGTTGGGGTGCTTGAGACCCCAAAATACCAACATGCCGGGTCCTGCTGAATGAATTCAACTCAAGTCTTCTCTCAGCCAAAGAAAAGCAAAGTTTATTGGACAGAGAACAAGTCTGCTGGAAAATTCTATGGCACTCTCACACACATGGGGGCAAGATGGGATCTTATATACAGAAAGATTGTGGGAGGAATCTAGGGGTGGTCCAGGAGAGGAGTTTGGGGAGGGTCTTCAGGAGGAATCAGTGAGGTCAGTGAGTGATTAAGGGTGAGAAGTTGCTGGATGATACCTGGAGCCAACAGACAATGGTGGGCTAGGCCAGTTCAAGGGTGGATTGATATTTTGATAGGCCCAAGGGTGGGAAGTAGATGGACAGGGGATGGCTAGGCTAGTAACCGAGATCTGGGCAGAGCCACAATGAAAAGCTTATGGCCTCTGCAAATGCCTCATTAAGTGGGAAGATTCAATCAGAGTTCAAGGGGGTTCCCAGAGCCTGTACCTCAAAGATTCAACGAGAGCTCAAGGGGGTTCCCAGAGCCTGCACCTCAAAGATTCAAGGGGGTTCCCAGAGCCTGCCCCTCATCAGAACACACAGACCAAAAGGAAAAACCCACAAAAAAATGGAAAAATAGTATGCCAGTTCTTTCTCTGCGTATTCCCCAATTTATAGGTACCCCTCAGATTCCTATTCTTTGCCACTTCAAAAAGGGCTATAAATATTTTGAAAATTCTTAGGAGGTTGTTTGGCTTAGGACTAATCTCTCCTTTAATCTACTTCTCCCCCTCACCCTTTGTCCCCTTGCTCTCCCGTTTCCCTATTGAGTGAAATGTATTTCTGTTCCAACTGTGTGTTTGTATATTTTTCCTTCTTTTGATCAGTTCAGGTGAGAATGAGGTTCAGGTGTCAGCCATGCCCCCACTCCCTCCTCTTTGTTTGGTTCGTTGTCTCCTTGCACACTCTTATTATATGTTGTAATTCTTCCTAACTCCCCACACTATATTCTTCCTGTGATATCTTTCCATTTTTTTTTTTTTAAGGCTTTTTGGAAAGGGGAAGGCAGGGCAGTTGGGGTTAAGTGACTTACCCAAGGTCACACAACTAGTAAATGTTAAAAGTGTTACCTGTGTATACAGGTAATACTTTTTTAGGTTTGTTTTCTTTTTAAATAATTTTTTATCCATGTTTACCTATAATTTTATGGTTCTCTTTTCTCCTGTGTTTAGACTTCAAAATTTTCCTGTAGCTCTAGTCTTTTCATCAGGAGTGTTTACAAGCCCTTTATTTTGTTAAAGGTCTGTTTTCCTGCAACCTTATATTCAGTTTTGCTGAGTAAATTATTCTTGACTGCAAGACCCATGTAATTTGCCTTCTGGAGTAGCTTCTATTCATCAAGTTTTTGCTCCTTTATTGTGGTGGCTGTTAAATCCAGTGGCCATAGATTGAATCATTTGTGATCCTGACTGTGGCTTCTCAGTGCTTGAATTCTCTTTTTTTCTGTCATGTTTTTGGGAGTTCTCATTTTGGGATTTCTTTCAGGAGATAATTTTTGGATTCTTTCTCTTTCCACTTTCCCCTGTAAGAGATCTGGACAGTTTCTCTTAAGATTTCTTGAAATTTGATATGTAGAGTCTTATGCTGTTGTTATGACATTCAGATATGCCAGTGATTCTTATTTCTTTTTCTTTTTTTTCTCCACTTAATAGTATTTTTTTTTCCAATTACATATAAAGATAGTTTCAACATTCACTATTATGAGATTTTGAGTTCCAAATTTTTCCTCTCCCTCCCCTCCACCTTCTCCAAGATGGCAGACAATCTGATACAGGTTGTGTGTGTATGTGTGTATATATATATATATATATATATATATATATATATATAATCATATTAAACATATTTCCACTTTAGTGATGTTGTAAAAAAAAAAAATCAGAACAAAAAGGAAAAACCATGAGAAAGAAAAAAATGAAAACAGTGGGCTTCGATCTGCATTTAAACTCCATGGTTCTTTCTCGGATGTGGATAGCATTTTCCATCATGAGTGTTTTGGAATTGTCTTGGGTCATTGTATTGCTGGGAAGAGCTGAGTCTATCATAGCTGATCATTCCATGTTGCTTTTACTGTGTACAGCGTTCTACGGCTTCTGTTCACTTCACTCAAGATCGGTTCATCTTACATCTTTTTCTCCTCTACTTGGTTGTTTTTGCTATGAAATATCCTTTATATTTTCTATTTTTTCAGCCTTTTGCCTTTGTTTTAGTATTTCTTATTTCCTCGTTAAAATAGTTGGTCCATTCTGATTTTCAAGGAGTTTGTTGCTTGGGCAAAGCTGTTCCTTTTCAATTATTTCTTCTGTAGCTATCTTTTTTTTTTTTTTTTTTTTTTTTTTTTACCAATTTTTTTCCTCTAGTCTTTTCATTTCATTTAGAAAAACATTTTAAAACTTTTTTTAACCCTGTTTTCCATCTCTTACAGGAATTCTAGTTGAACTTTTATGCTCAAACTGTTTTTCTTTAAGAAAGAGGCTTTGCTTATAAGTAATTTGGAGTCACTGTTTTTTTAAAATTTCTTTTATTTTTAACTTATGGAGTAAATTTCTGCTTTCCAATTTTTTTATTTTTAAAAAGTTATTTTATTTTTATTTTTCAACATTCACTTCCATATGTTTTAAAATTTTTTTCCCCCTCCCCAAGACGACATGCAATGTGGTATGGGTTCCACATATACATTCCTGTTAAACATATTTCCACATTAGTCATGTTGTATAGAAGAATTAGAACAAATGGGAGGAACCATGAGAAAGAAAAAAAAAACCAAAAGAAAAAAAAGAAAATAGTCTGCTTCACTCTGCATTCAGACTTCATGGTTCTTTTCTCTGGATGTGAATGACATTTCTCATCACGAATCCAGGCTAAGTGTTTCAAAATCAGTCATTGAATACTGTGTCTGTTACTGTTAATGTTTTCCTGGTTCTGCTCAGTTTTCTCAGCTTCAGTTCATATAAGCCTTTCTGGATTTTTCTTAAGTCTTACCTGTTCATCATTTCTTATAGCGCAGTAGTATTCCATTACATTCATATAACACAACTTGTTCAGCCATTCCCCAATTGATGGGCATTCCCTCAATTTACAGTTCTTGATGACCACAGAAAGAGCTGCTATAAATATTTTTGTACATGTGGATCCTTTTCACATTTTTATGATCTCTTTCGGATACAAGCCTAGAAGTGGTATCAAGTGGATCAAAGGGTGTGCACATTTTTTAATAGCCCTTTGGGCATAGTTAGTTCCAAATTGCTCTCCAGAATGCTATCCAGTTCACAACTCTGCCAACAATGAATTAGTGTTCCAATTTTCCCACATCTTTTCCAACATTTATCATTTTCCTGTTTTGTCATGTTAACCAGTCTGATAGGCATGATGTGGTACCTCAGAATTGTTTTGATTTGCATTTCTGTAATCAGCAGTGATTTAGAGCATTTTTATATGATTCTAGATAGCTTTAATTTCTTCCTCTGAAAACTGCCTGTTCATATCCTTTGATTCTTTATCAATTGGGGAATGACTTGTATTCTTATAAATTTGGGAGTGGGTCTCCTCTTCTGAGTTTGTTTTGAACATCCCTGTCACCAAAATATTGATTGGTCGGATTGATATTATTTCCTGTATTTCTGGAGGAATATCTGGTCTGGTCCTGTTGCTGCTGTTTTCTTGAAGTTAATGAGTGGTATTGTGTTATTTCAGGATCTTGCAGGTGTTTGGTGCTCCCCAAGTGATCTCTTCCAGATCCCTCTAAAACATATATCCCTCTTTCCCCCACTCTTTATGTTCCTGACTTGGGTATGGGTTTGTGCTAGAGTAAACTTCTTCTGCTAGACTCTATCCCTATCAGCCAGCTGGAATGCTCTGTTGGTTCAGAGGGACAGAGTTACAAAATCCTTTTTAGGCTGGGCTGGCTACTGGAAGTGAGATTCTGCTCTGAATCTGGGATCTGAACCATACTGCTGCTGCATTTTGAACCTCCTCTGTGCTCAGCACAGTGCCCGGCCTCTTCCTCCACAGGAACAGCACTCCCATGTGCAGGTGCCTGTCTGTGTCACCTCTTTATGACTCAGAAGTAGGTAGTGGGCAACAAAGCTGTCATTTGGTACCTGACCTCATTGCCATGATCTGATACGGGTTTATGGTTCCCTGGTATGTATGGGTCTGGCACTTTTTCTTGTGCTGGCTTCTTGAGCACTAGTGTTCTCCTAGTATATCCCATCCGCATTGACCTTTCTCCCTGTACCAAGTTGGGCAGGATAAATGTTGCACTGTGACTTTGGGAGGGGGAGTAGGCAACTGGAGTTAAGTGACTTGCCCAGGATCACACAGCTAGTAAGCTTCTGGGGCCGGATTTGAACGAGATCAGTGTTGTTGCTGCCCTCTCTCTGACTTTGTCTGCATTTCCTCATCAAGATTTGGTCTGGTACATTTTTTAGATCTGTTTGGAAAAGTTATAGATGGGTGCTTTCCCCCACTGCTTCTTATTATTCCATAATTTTTAAAGTTCTGGTCCTCATCATTTTTTATATTATGTTCTATTTTCTATTATTTTAATATAATTTTAAATCTAGTCCTTAAAAATGTCTGGTGTGTGTGTGTGTGTGTGTGTGTGTGTGTGTGTGTGTGTGTGTGTGATATAATACATATTTATTTAATTAAAGTAAGATTGTTGACCTCTTTAAAGTTGCTTTCCTTTAGAAAAGCAGATCAAAGGACATGTCCAGAGGGTGGAGCTGACCAGAAAGTTTGTCACTTCTTTGTCTGGGCTTTGGTTCCCATTAATGTAGCTGGAGTCTATAGGGCCCAGGAGCACCAAATACTTTATTATCATCTGCCTCTGGGCAGTAACTGGACACACCCTAATGAGTTTCTTTTTTTTTCCCCCAAGCTCTCTGGCTAGGAAATAGCAATTGTTTTTCTTGAAGTGTCAAGCTTTTGCTAGAGCTAACCAAGACCAAGGGAGAACTGTTTCAGGAATGGGTACAGACAGTACTAGTCTTTGTAGGTAAGAAGTATAGAGAAGGTGGCTCGGATTTGGGGGGAGGCACTAGGTATAAGATCCTAGGACCATCAAGCTGGAGCTAGAAAGGACAGAAATCATTTCTCAGACTACAAAACTAACATCCTTGGGGGTTTAAGACAGTTTAGATCATTGTTACAAGACTCCAAATCTAGTTACTTTATACTACCCTGCTGCGTAAGCCCTTGTCATATCTTTAACCTTTAAAAACAGTAAATTTGTTATCCTTTTGACAGTTCCCTCTCCTTCTCTCTCTCTCTCTCTCATCCAAATTGTTTAATACACTCCACATTCTAGCCTCCTAGATCTCTGCTTAAGTCAAGCATTTTCTTTACTTCTGAATTATATCAAACCACAGTCTTGTTTCTCAGGAGACCACAGTTGAATATTTGTTCTTTACAGGATTCAGTTCCATTTCTGAGTAATATGGACTAGTTGACTAATGTCTTAATTAGAATATCTTGTTTATAGCCAGAATTAATTTTACAGTATTAACCAGAACCTTTAATTGGCTAGAATTTCTTTAAGTGTCCTATTTTTTAAGATGATGAAACAAGACCAAAAAAGAGTTATCAGGAATTTATTCTGGAGTAAAAATACACATACCATAACTTCCTAGCTATTTTACCTTATGTTTTTAAGGTACTTGGCAAATAAAAATCAGTGTTTTGAGTCATGAACTTTTGGCATTCTAAGATTCAAAATTCTCAAAGAAAGATATAGCTGTGTTCATTACTAAGAAAGGTAAGGAGGTGAGGTTTTTTCAACAAGGAATGAAGCGTGTTTTCCTATTTGACTCCTAGTTAATCCTAGAAAAATTAGTCAGGACACACCATTCATCGAAAGTTTTCATTACTTGAGTTTTATAGATAGACAGGCAAACGCCACATTTTGGTGTGAATTCAGTTTCTACTTTTTTATGTACATATTTAGCCTTGTGTTAGTGGTAATAATTAGCCTTAACAAAGTAATTTTAAATATCATCTGGTATAAGAGGCATCGAGGTTGTTTTCATCAGAGTTCCACAAACAAGTATATCTGTGTGATACGTGAATTTTTTAATAATAAGTGATGAAGTCTGTTAACTATTAACTTTTTTAGAAATATGTACTGATATGTGTTTAATACCAACAAAATCCAGAAAATCATTGTAATTAACTTTATGCAGAAATGGACATTTGTAAGCTGTAAGACAGTTACTGATGAGTTTTCGTCAAGTTAGTGATAACCCTGGTACTGAGCTATTTTTCAGAACTGTGGAATGTATTCATTCAGGACAAATGTTACTTTTAACTTCAAGTTTATATCAGTAAGAATGGCTTTTAGCTTTGCTTTTAGTAGTTCCCTAAAGTAATAAAGGTATTTTGTGACAGCTAAGATAACCAAGACATTGTGCCAGAGCCTGGCTGTGTAGCCAGAAATTTTAGCAATTTAAGGCTCTTCTATTAATTTATATAAGGTGTTTTTTAAAATTTGTTTTCATTTTTATTATAAATCTCAGCAAGTAACGTTTGGAGCATAGGGGTAGGCATGTTGGATGCCTCAGATGCTCCTTCATTTTACAGACGAGAGGCCTCTGTTAGTTAGTGTCCCTTGTTTGTGCTTGCATAAAATTTAAAAGTTCTATTCCCTCTCCTTTCAGCAGAATCTTTTTATTTGATAAATAGAACATGTAAATAGTATTTATTTGTGTATATCTTATTTTCTTTCTATAATTGTAACTTTGTTGATGACAGAAACTATGTCTTAATTCTCCTTCATGGTCTGATATATGTTCCAGATAGATGTTTAATATTGATTTACTAAATTTCTTTTTTTATTGATACCTAGCAGAGCTGATTGAAATGTTCACTAGACATGTATTGTTGTTTTGTCCCCACTAAAGCTAGAGAGAAACCAGTTGGGAAATAATGTCCTTGGGTTAACTGTACTTGAGAAAAAACTATAAAACAAATAGGTAAGGGATTCTAGAGAATTTATCTAGCTGAAAGGTCACTGTCATGAGCAGAGCAGTAGAGAGGCATCCCTGTACCAAGAAGTACCAAGTTATTACACTGTACATTACAAGTACATTTAGAGCTGGAACAGTAATCATGTAACGCCTAACACTTGGGCAAGCTTACTCTTTGAATAGGTTCTAATTAGGTTGCTGAGAATTGTTTATGTAACCATAGCTGTTCAAGGAAGTATTTCAGTATTAAAATGTTGGGTACTTTTGTTGGAACTGTTACAAGATAATGTGCAAATTCTTAAGTCTGCAAGACTTGTAAGTTGGGATTCAATAACAAAGTTTCCAGTTTCTACCATCACTTTTGCTGCTACCCCCTTTCTAGAGTACTGCTCCCTGCTCGTGGTTCTGTAGCTACAAGTGCCTTACTTCATTTCTCTACATGAGACTATACAACTTGAAACCAACAGCTCTCTTCATCTGGTGCCAGAATTTAATGTGCCCTTTCCATATTTGTAATTATTATTTCATGCCTATCTTAATTAGTCACGACCTTCATTTCTGCAAAAAAGAATGATCTGTCCGATGTTAGTTGGTGGGCACCTTCACCTCCTCCAGAGCAGCGATAGTTCTGTGGCTGACTGAAGAGGATGACACAGATTGCCTGGCTGCATTGTAGATGCTTGTGTGGCACCTCTCTAGTCCTCCCCTTTTTCTTTCTAAGTAACAGTCTTGACTTTACTAAAATTGGGAAGGGTTAAGGATCCCGGAGAAGATCCTCTTACTTTATCTCCTTCATCTACCAGCTAAGTTTTGTTTTGTGCGGTGGGGAAGGCAGAGAACTTTACCAGACTGTGTTAGCCGTTCCCCCCCTCTTAGCTGAGGATAACTGTCACTTGATCAATACAAAAACTGGGTGTTACCTAATCTCTTGACTACTAGGGTCCTCTAGACCAACTTCTTTATGTTCATATACATATACACACAAATAATCTATAATTTAGAAGTTATATCAGAATTGTCATTAGGGGTGATTCGTTAAGAAATTCCTGAAACCAAATTCATTTTAATGCTGGTCAGTTTTGCTGAACTTGTTCCATCTCATAAATGGAAACTACTATACTTTTGAAAAGAATATTCTTTGTCCAACTCTGTAACACAAAGTATGATGATGTCCATCCTGTTTAATGATATAAATAAATCAGTAGCTGTTTATTAAATACCTGTGTGTCAGGTACTACATTAAGATAGCAGGGAAACCTAAACGAATGCCCTTCCTTAAGGAAAAAGGTAAGGCCAAAGGATGTGTGCAGTGCCACCTTCATTGATATTCCTCAGTTGCTTTAAATGCGTGAAACCTCATAAAGATATGTCTCCTAATAGAGTTTTTTATATGTTAGTTTTGGCCATCTTAGGAAGGAAACTGATAACATCCTGTAATTATATAATCAGTCACATTCTTTTCAAAGTTAATATGATGCTAGGATTTAAAAAACCACGTTAGCTGTAGACTTTGGAAAAGGAAGAAGTGATTTGTATCACTTCCTTTTGAAACCAAAATCATTATAGTCTTGTTGTTTAGTTACTTTAGTCATCTCCAACTCTGGCCACATTTGGAGTTTTGTTGGCAAAGAGAGTGGAATGGCTTGCCATTTCCTTCTCCAGTTCATTTTACAGCTGAGGAAACTGAGGCAAACCGGGTTGAGTGACCTTCCCAGGATCAATACAGCTAGTAAATTTCTCGGGTCTGGTTTGACTCAGGTCTTGGTGACTCCAGGGTTGGTACTATATTCACTGCACCACCTAGCTCACAACAGTTAATGTACATCTCACAGAAAAGTGGTCATTGCTACAGTTTCACTACAGCATATAGACATTGGAAGTATTTTCATTTGCTCTCCTCTGCTAAAGTGTTTTTAAATTGTGCTCCAGAGAGTTGACACGAATTGTTGAAGTCAGGAAAAGATTTCTGAGATTGAAATTTTCTTAGTTTTTTCCCTAAACACTCATATATTTTTAAAATTTTGATAAATAAACTTTTGAAAAATCTGTCTCACATCTGGGGGATTAAAATCTGAAATGTAATTTTTAAAATGTTCTGTTTCAGATGAAGAAAGCAGATTACAGTTTTCTTAGCTACAAACTTTGTTGCTTTTTGTGTGTATGTGTGTGTGTAAAATATGTAATTATTAAACCTGTTCATTTTGTCCTTGTGTCTCCAGCACCTAGCAGAGGGCCTTGCTTTTAGTAGGTGCTTAATTGATGTTCATTGAATTTAATGAAGAATTAAATTGCCACATTAAACTTCTTTTTTGTTTTCTTTAGGCTCCTATTCCAAAGAGTATACTTATTCCAGTGATTCCTATCACCAAATCAACGGGGTCACGATTCCGGAATAGTGTGGAAGGGTTGAATCAGGAGATTGAAATAATAATTAAAGAAACTGGAGAAAAGGAAGAGCAGCTTATAGTGAGTATTCTGCTCTTTATAATCTTAACACATTTTATTCCCACAATTTATTTGATTTGTTATTTCGCAGCGCTTATTGCCTTGCACAGAGTGGATATGTAATAAATGTTTGAACTGAATTATATAGAATGCCTCATGGTTCATATTTTCCCAATTGATTTATTGTCCATACTTGGAAGGTTAGAAAAGGGAAAGTAAGCTTGTTTTTCCCTTCTCTGTTAAGAGAAAATGCAGTTTCTGAAATGTCTCTTCAGTATTGGTCACAGATGGCATCAGTACTCCTAATTTCTGTGGAGGTGGTACTTTACATTCTCTAGAGAGAGTGAGGTCTGGTTACTACTCTCGTTGTCTCTGATGAGACCTAAAAAGAAGAGGGGTAGCTTGGAGAAGGAAAGCCAAAGGATCAGCAGGTAAAACACCACTGGACCCTTTGTCCCCTTAATTCTGAACCCAGTGTCATGTCCTTATTTCTCTTCTTTATGATCCACTGTACTACTGTAAAGACAAACTTTTGGTTTGTGACTTTTCCCCCTTTAATTAGGCCTGTTGAACATGAAGGGAAGTAATAGGTGTGAGGTTCACAGCCCAGGCGGAGGGCAGAGGGAGAGTTTAAAAACTCTTGGTATATATATGTGCTTTGAGAAGGTTGACAGCACACAGTTACAAATCAACAATTAAGTGGAGAATTTGTTTTTTATTTACAACAGCCACAAGACATTCCCGATGGTCACCGTGCACCTCCTCCCCTGGTACAGCGCAGTAGTAGTACCCGCAGTATTGATACTCAGACGCCTGGTGGAGCAGACCGGGGAAGTAACAATAGCAGCCGCTCCCAGTCTGTGTCCCCCACCTCATTCCTTACCATCTCAAATGAAGGTAGTGAAGAGAGCCCTTGTTCTGCTGATGACCTTCTTGTTGATCCCAGAGATAAAGGTATAGCCCTAAAGAAATGATGCTGTTATCAGTTTATCCAACTCTTACAGTCTAAATCCTAATTGCTCGTCATATTAGTAAGAGTTCGTGCTCTACTTATTTTCTAGCATGTATTAAAGAGCATTGAGGTGTTTGAACTAAGATATTCATTACTCATATAGAGAATTTAAAAGAATTTGGTTATACTTTTATTTCTGGGTTTTCCTTTTATCTTTTTATAATGATAATTTGTATTTTCAATAGTTTTTTACAGTTACGATATAGTTTCTTAGCCATTTGATTGTCTCAACAGTGCTCTGAGGTCAGAGCAGATGGTATTGACTCCATTTTACAGATGAGGAGCAAGGGTAAAGAGATGAAATGATTTTTCAACAAACTAAGGTTACACTGACTATAAATAAGACAGCCATCCTTGTAACCCAAATCTGTGTGCTTGCTTAAAGTGAGGTATTGGTAATGTAAACTATGCACTTGTTGGTGAGGTGTCGGGAGCACGACCGCCTGATTTTGAAGGCTTTGTTATGTACAGGTCATTTGTCTCCTTCTGTCCCTCCTTCATAGCCCAAAAAGCATCCTAGTCAGGATGACTGACTGATGATCAGATCCAAAATTCGTGGTAATTCCAAGAGGAATAGTTAGAATTATCTCTGCAGAAATGATAGTCAAGCCAGTCATGGGGAGAAGGGCTAGTTTTAAATGACTGGTGTCTAATACTTGGCCCACAACATTCCCAAGGGTGGTGCAAACCAGATGAAAATGATTGGAAAATCTTTAACAAAATTAATAAAAATGCAATAAAACAAAAGTAATATATTATACTTCAAAACTAAATTTTACTGTATGGCCCTCAGGGGATCTCATAAGGATTAGTGGTTCCCATTTCTATTTATGTTTAAGACCACTATTTAAAACTATAAAAGAATAAAATGTTTGTTACTTTTTAGACAGGACCGTTTAACCTAAGCAATAGATGTAGATATTACGAAGGCTTTGCGCTAATAGGACAAAGAATGGTTGGCTTACTTTCATGTACTGTGCATGCTTGAAGGTACCTCTGCCTCTTCTGAAATGTGCTTTATCAGTACCGACCTTTGTCTTCAGTTAGAACTTGTGAGGTTTCACATGGGAGGCTCCTCTGGGTCTGATCCCTCCTCAGAAGGCAGGGGCTGATTTGGAGCCAGACAGACTGGTTCTGATACCTCCATGAGCAAGTCACTTAGCCTTCGTAAGCGTCAGTGTCCTCATCTGTAAAATGAAAGGGGGTGACCACGGTGATTTCTAAGGTCCCTTCAAGGTCTAAAGGGATGAAACTGACACTTCTGAAATGCCTGTTGCGAGAGCTGCATGATATTAGATACCACCGTCGGGGCCAGGTGTTATCTACAAAAGAAATGAAACACAATTTTTCCCTCAGTTTACTGTCTAGGTGAGAACGTGAAACGTACAAACGAGAGCTTGTTTTAGAACACTTAAGTAACCTCTAACTTCGTTGTTTCAATCCTTTAAGGATCCATGATTTAATTGGTATGCTGTGAGTATGCCTTCCACCAGTGCAGCTTGTGAGCCCTCTATGAATTAGTAGAGGATATTCATGAGCTGTTATGAGTACCTTTGAGTTAGAGGGAATGCAGAGATGGGAATAAGCAAATTATTGACATAGAACTTGTCTGGAGCAGTGGCTACAAAATGGGTGAGTAGAGACATGAGGTTGGTGGGATACAAAGTGGACATTTTGGTGGAGGGCTTTGAAAGTTAGGCTGAGGAGTTGATAGTAAGTACTGTAGGCAGGAGTCACTATAGATAATTGAATAGAGTAATAATTTAATGGGGGGGGCAGGCTTAGATGAGATAGAAATAAGGAGGCCAGCTAAGAGGGTATCATTGCATTGTAGGTAAAGACCTATGGTAATTAGAAATAAAAAAGTAAAAAAGTCTTTTAGAGGTAGATTTGACAGGGCTTTATTTTGGTTTGGTTATAGAGCAGGAGGTCAGAAGAATGAAATAAATTTTAAAAGTTATAAACTGGAGTCAGGAAGACCTGAGTTCAACTCTGGCCTTAGACACTAGCATTGTGACCCTGGGCAAGTCACTTAACTCTGTTTACCTCAGTTTCCCCATCTTTGGAGTAGGAAATGGCAAACCATTCCAGTTTCTTTGCCAAGAAAACTCCAGATGGGGTCACAAAGAGTCAGACATGACTGAAACAACTGAACAACAACAAAGCATTATTGATTCATGGTCATAGTAGAAAACGGTGGGCTTAGTTTTGAAAAGTTTGGGGTACTGGAGAGAGACAACAAAGCAGAAATATAATGGGTTTCCTATAAAATAGGACTGTGATTTTTTAAAAAGACTATACCTTTAAAATCAGTGTGACGTTAAGGAGGTAGAGATTTAATAGTTGTATGCAAGTGGTAATGGAGACTGTAGGTGAACTCAGGAAGTGAGCATAAAGAGAGATGTATATAGGTGGCCCAGAATTAAAAGAGGTAAATGGTAAATAGGACAGAATAGTAGGAACATGTAAGAACAAAGAGAACAACCTGAAAGCTAAGAAAACCAGAAGACAACAGACTTTGAGAAGCCAAAATAAGTTTCTTTGAATTCTCTCCTGGATTTACTACTATTTAATTGCCTGACTCTTCTCCTTCAAATGTAATATAACTGAGAAATACTTTCTATAGTTTAGAGGCTAAAATAGTCATAAGAACTCTTACATTTTAAGACTATCACACTGTATTTATGGATAAAGATTTTAGGATTTCAGAGCTAGAAGGAACTTAAAAATCCTATGGCCCTCCCCCCTTTCTTACAGATGAGATTGGGAGTCAGAATTTCTGAGTTCAAATCTGGACTCTGCTGCCTCTGTGACCTTGGAAAAATCAGTCTCTCTAACTAGATATCTCTCATCTGTAAAATGAGAAACTCAATGGTTCCTTCCTTCCCTTCCAACTCCAAACCCTTGGAACTCTAAACTGAAGCTGAGAAGTAAGCAGTAGAAGCTGAAAAATGATTGGTCCGAGGTCATAGAAGTAGTAAATTGAAAAGCCAGAATTAAAACACTTGTTTTCTGACTCTAAATTCAGTGTTCTCTTGACTACATCATACTTCTCTTTAAAAAGGATTTAGACAGTTGAAAATAGATCCTTGAGAGTGGAATTAAGGAAAGGAAGATGGGAAATTACTTAAGTTTTGCCATAGAAAACTGATTTGGTAAAGGGATTTCCTGCATTTCTTATAGTTTTATTAAATTAGCATGCTGTGAGTTCCTTGTTGAAGTGTTTTATATTTTGTGTTTCTTTATATTTTAGTAAGTTTTGCACTGTTTTTATTCTTCTCAGAAAATGGGAACAACTCTCCTTTGCCCAAATATGCCACCTCACCAAAACCTAACAACAGCTATATGTTTAAACGGGAACCTCCTGAAGGCTGTGAAAGGGTGAAAGTCTTTGAGGAATGCTCGTAAGTATTTGCTAACAACATAGGAATACTATTTTGAATTGACCCAATTAATTTGTCTTCTAATTTTTTTCTTGAATGATATAAAAAAGTAATATGTCATTTTAGAGAAATTATTATTTAATAACAAATGATTTGGGGGGATTCAGAGTTCTCCCCTTTTTCAAAAGTCTGGATTTTTAAAAAGTTCAGCCTCTTGAAGGATATGGCTGATAAAGAGATTGGATTAACTTTCTTGTTCAAGTTACCCACCCACATGGAGTAATCACATGGATTGTCTTTTGCTCAGGTTTGGGTGGAGGATACTTTTTTTTTCTTTTTCTTTTTTTTTTTATTTGCTCATTTACTTTTTATTTACAAGATTCAGTTCCACAATCACTTGAGTTTCAGATTTTCTCCCTTCCCTTCCCCCCCCCCCCCATGGTGGCATGCAA
>CM053591.1:135220885-135256917 GCA_028646515.1 Pseudochirops corinnae
TGTTTTCCAGGTCAGTGGTTTTTTCAAGGAGATATTTCACATTGCCCTCTATTTTTTCATTTCTTTGGATCTGTTTGATAGTATCTTGATTTCTCATAAAGTCATTTGCTTCCATTTGCTCCACTAATTTTGAAGGAGTTATTCTCTTCAGAGTGCTTTTGGGATTCTTTTTCCATCTGGCAAAGTCGACTTTTTAAGGCATTCTTCAGTCAGGTTATTGACTCTCTTTTCATGATTTTCTTGCATCATTCTTATTTCTCTTCCCAATGTTTCTTCCACTTCTCTCATTTGATTTTCAAAATCCTTCTTCAGCTTATCTCTAGCTTTTAGGCAATCTTCATGTTTCTTGGAAGCTTTTGGTATGGGAGCTCTGACTGTGTTGTCTTCCTCCCACTCCCTGCCTTGATCCTTCTTTTCCCCAAAGAAGGCATCTAGAGTTTGGTTGCTGTTCTTACTTTGCTTCTTATGGTTATTAAACATGGTCGATCAGTCTGTGATTTTTTTTTTTTTTAGCTCTGTGGAACTCTGCTTCCAGAGGGGAAAGTTCTGTCCCAAATCGCTGGGGTTTTCCCAGCTGCAGGAGCTTTTATCGGAAGGCTGCTGGGTCCCTCCCCAACTCCGGCCCACTGGAAAAAAAACAACCCAGGACCACCACCCAAGACTGCGATCCAGATCCAGGCTGCTCAACGCGAGAGCACTTGGCCTCTGAACGATCGCTTGGTCCCCCTGCAGTCTGCAGGCCGGGAGCTCTGAAGTGGCAGTGTGGAGGCGGGTGCAAGACCTCCATTTCTGTGGCCTTCTTGCCCTTGAGGCGGTTTGCCCGGACCCGCTTTTCTCCCTGGATTTAGCTGAGCTCCACTAACCTAATTCTGGGAACTGCCATAGCTGCCACAGATCTGCTCTCCCGAAGCTTCCACTGGGGCTCAGCTCCTCTCATCCAGCTGCCTCCAGGGCAAAGCTGCAGTTTCAGGCTGGGCTGGTTTCGGCTCGCAGAGCTGAGATGGTTCCTTGTAGCCGAGCTGACTTTAGCAGAAAGTATTTGTGTGTGTTTTGGAGTTCTAGAATTTGTTTAGAGTCATATTTTATAGGTATTTTGAGGTGGCTATGTGAGAGCTGCAATATTTTGCTGCTCCTACGCTGCCATCTTGGCTCCACCCCTCCCATTTCTTTTTTACACTATGTTCCTTGCTGTTCTTTTTTTTTTTTTCTTTTTGCTTTTTGGAGGTGAGAAGGCAGGGCAGTTGGGGTTAAGTGACTTGCCCAAGGTTACATGGCTAGTGTTAAGTGTCTAAGGTCACATCTGAACTCAGGTCCTCCTGACTGCATGGCTGGCACTATTTACTGTGCCTCCTAGCTGCCCCCCTTGATATTCTTGATGTTTTATTTCTCCAAGTGAATTTTGTTATTTAATTTATCCTTTGGCAATAGTCCTTTAGGTAAATACTTAATTTTTGCTGTTTTGGCCCAACCTAGCAATTGAGTTTCTCACTTTTTAGGTGTTTAATTTCCATAAAAATTGTTTTATAATTAGTATTCATAGGAAAATCAGTATGTGTTGGAGAAGACTAATTCCAAAATATTTAATGCAGTTTATTGCAACCTTTGGTGGGATTTCTCTTCCTAGATTTCATTCTACAGAAATCTACAGAAAAACTAATTAGTAATCTTGGTTGAATTTTTTTTTCTTTTTCATCCAGGTGTCTCAGTTGATTTTTTTTTCCTTTTTAAAAAAAATTAATCTTTTATTTATTTTTAGTTTTTAACATTCATTTCCACAAGATTTTGAGTTACAAATTTTCTCCCAGTCTTTCGCCTACCCCCAACCCCAAGAGAGTTAGCTCTCTCTCATATCCTCCCCCATTCAACTCTTCCAACTTTCTAGTATGGTAAAATGGATTTCTGTACCCCAGTGCCTATATCTTATTTCCCAGTTGCATGTAAAAAAACATTTTTTTTTAACATTTGTTTTTAAAACTTTGATTTCCAGATTCTTTCCCTTCTTCCCTCCTCACCCACCCCCACTGGCAAGACAAACAATTCAATATAGATTATACATGTGTAGTTAGGCAAAATATTTCCATAGTAGTTATATTGTGAAAGACTAACTATATTTCCCTGCATCCTGTCCCACCCCCACTTATTCTGTTTTCTCTTTTGATCCTGTCCCTTTACAAAAGTGTTTGCTTCTAATTACTCTCTCCCCCAATCTGCCCTCCTTTTTATCATCTCCCCACTTATCCCCTTCCACCCTACTTTCCTATAGGGTAAGATACTCAATTTGTTTTAGTTCTATAACCTTGTTCCTGACTTCACTACTGTATTTCCTGATGGACATAGCAGTTTTTCTGTTGTGTCAATAAAACATTTTCTAGTACTAAAATTTATTTTGAAACCTTTAAAAAAATAAGTTAGAGCCAAGCTGCAATATAATATGTGTAGATAGCTTTTTATCAAATTTTATATTATCCTCTGAAAATGATTAAAATTATTGGCTTCAAATTTTATAAAACATATTAAGTTCCTTACTCAATTTTTGTGAATTCAGAACTCTGTCTTCATTATAAGATAGAGATAGGGTCAAGTCTGATGTTAGAGCATTCAGATGAGTGATTGAAAAAAAAATTTAATGTAGCTTTAGCTTTTTAAACAGCACAATTTAAGCAGAAAGGTATATATCCTAAATCCACTAGGAAAACACTTTAGCATTTTCAATTTTAATGGGAAAAATGAAAGTGATATGAACCAGATTTTTAAGTTTTTAATAAATCTTATACCGTTTAAAAACTCTTGAAATTTATTTCAAGTCAAAAGCCTTATTGGAGTTTGTGTTTTGAAATTTCGGAGTTTCAACATAAGATCTTTATGTTTATAATTTTGAGTCTTATGAACTGATACTTACTAGGATAGCTCAGTCAAGTAAAATTATCTTCAAAACTCATTTGGAATATATTTGAATAATTTTTATTTTTTAACTTGAAAAAAAAAATTGCACTGGTTTTCCCTAAAGCAATTATATCCTCCTGAAAGATATTATGTATAGTTTATCTAACACCTCAGCTCAAAGGAAATAAAATCTGTACCCTTAGATTCAGAATGAGTGTTTTTCCTTTAAGCAGGAAACTTAAAATGTCCAGGAATAGTTTTCCAAAGGAGTGAAGTGGTCCCCCATAGAACTGTTATGGTGATAAGGGATGCTGAGCCCCAATGTGTAGGTAAGGGACAATACCTTGAACCAGAGTTTTCTGAATTCCATGCCAGTGCACTGTCTGCTTCCTCCCTAGTGCGGAGCTTTCAGAACAGACTTTAAAACCAAAGCCCAGGCTTGACATTATGTTGCTTAAAAAACCTACACAGTGAAAGGATCATTTTAGTGATCTTCTAAAATTGCATAAAATCCCTGTCTTGGCAACAGTTTTGTTGATCTCTGCAATAGCTATCAGGTACTTTCATGACCTGTGCAACATGTTAGTGCTGTATTTTTAACAACCAAAATTTGTAGACATTTCTGGTTGCTGTAACATTTGAAATGCAGTTATTGTAATTCGTATAGTCTTTAAAAAAAAACCACAACCCTAAACATTACTATTTTGTATTTCTTTAAGCCAATGTTATCTATTTACCTTTATTGGCCGCCTCCTAAATTGAAAATCTAGGGTCATACATTCTTTATTTCCTTTGTGGAGGGTGATTTCCAAGAAATTGGCAGTGTGGTAGCTCTTGTAGTTTTCCCCATTGCACAATGGCATCATATATCAAGTCCCATTTTTTAGTGCTTTTTTACTCTAGCTATTTGATGATGTTTTGGGGAAGGAGGGGGTGAGGTAAGTTATCTTATGTACATTGATTTCTTTTTTCAAGAAGGCGATCAGTGAATTCTTTCCATTTCTATTTTGCTCTCTAGTTCTAGAATATCATGGCAGTTTTCCTTGATAATTTCGTGAAAGATGTTGTCTAGGCTCTTTTCTTGATCATGGCTTTCAGGTATTACCATCTGATAATTTTTAAATTCTCTCTCCTGGATCTATTTTCCAGGTCAGTGGTTTTTCCACTGAGATATTTCACATTGCCTTCTATTTTTTCATTCTTTTGGATTGGTTTTATAATATCTTGATTTCTCACGAAATCATTAGCTTCCATTTGCTCCAGTCTAATTTTGAAGGAATTGTTTTCTTCAGTGAGCTTTTGAAATTTCTTTTCTATCTGGCAAATTCAGCTTTTTAAGGCATTCTTCTCCTCATTGGTTTTTTGGGGCTCTTTTGCCATTTGAGTTAGTCTATTTTTTAAGGTGTTATTTTCAGTATTTTTTGGATCTCTAACAGGCTGTTGGCTCGCTTTTCATGGTTTTCTTGCATCATTCTCATTTCTCTTCCCAATTTTTCCTCTACTTCTCTTACTTGATTTTCAAAATCCTTCTTGAGCTCCCCTGTGGCCAGCACCCAGTTCATATTTTTCTTGGAGGCTTTTGATGCAGGAGTTTTGACTTTGCTGTCTTCATCTGGTTCTATGTTTTTATCGTCTTTGTCACCAGAAAACAATTCTATAGTTTGATTTCGCTTCTTCTGTTTACTCATCTTGCTAGCCAGCTACTTGACTTTTGAGCTCTTTGCTGTGGTAGAACTCTGCTTCCAGAGTGGAGAGTGCTGTGTCCCAAATTTCTCCAGTTTTGTGTAGCTCTTGTCATAGCTTCACCTAGGTACCTGCCTCAGAGGCAGGTGTGAGCAAGTGTGAGGAGGACTGCCTCTTCACAGCCTCAACAAACTCTACCAACGCCAGCGCTCCTCACCCCAGGAATGCCACCCAGGACTGTGACCCAGATCCAAGCAGGCAAGGTAAGAGAATCCTGCCTCAGAGCCAGCAAAGAGAGCCCTGCAATTATCCTCTGGACAGTTGGTTGGTCTCCCCACAATCTGTGGTCCTGGAGCTCAGGAGGCAGCCACTCTGGGGGCAGGGACCAGACAGCACTCTTCTCTCACCCAGGGTCAGCACAGTTCCCTCACTGACCTTTTACTTTCTTTTTAGCGTTTATGGGTTGTGAAGTCTGCTTCGGCCCGTCTGTGCCACAGGTCTGTGGCAGTGTGGCCCACACGGAACTGAGCTCTGCCCCCAGCCCAGTGCATTAGACCCTTCCTGTGGGCCTGCCAAGCTGCCTTCAGCAGGAGATTTGTTTCACTCTGTCACTTCGTGGGTTCTGTAGCTCTGAAGTTTGTTTAGAGTCATTTTTTACAGGTATTGGAGGTGGTTGGAGTGTAAGCTCAAGCAAGTTCCTGCTTTACCCCGCCATCTTGGCTCCACCTCCCTACATTGATTTTCTTTATGTACTTATAGATTACCTGGAAAACTAGGATAGGCAAAATATTTTGAAATCATTTTGTTATCTCTGTCTTTTTTGTCTAGGCCAAAGCAACTTCACGAAATCCCAGCCTTTTACTGTCCTGACAAGAATAAAGTGAATTTCATTCCTAAAAGCGGCTCTGCCTTCTGCCTCGTCAGCATCCTCAAGCCACTTCTTCCCACCCAAGATCTTACTCTTAAGGGCTCAAGCCATGGCCTGACTGTCTCCACTGGCATGGCCCCCACTTTGCTGCAGCCTATTGCCATGGCCTCCCTGTCTACAAACCCAGAACAAGACCGGATTTCTCGAGGAACAAGTACAGTTCTACCGCAGGCCTCTATACTCCAGCAATCAGGACCATTTGAGGAGGCTGAGGGATAGATTACTGTTGCTCATCCATTGCTCTGGGAAACTTAAAAAACCTAATTGGGAATAAGGTGTGGATGAACATTCCAAATCATGCCTCCTTCCATCAGTCGAGTCTGCCATCAGTAGACTCCTAAACGTTTTGATAGTGACGTGCCCCAGCTGTCTGTGGTGACGATGTCACAATAAGCTTCCTTAAGAAAGCAGTACTTGTGACTGCTGTGCCCCATTCATGAAGTCTCAGACTCAGTTCACATCCCACTTTTTTTTTTAGCACTGGTTAAAAGAAAAAGGCTGTATCATTCTTTACTTTTGGAGGACCATTTTATCACAATGCTTTTGGTGTCCCAAATTAGACTTTTTAAAGAGCAGACAGATCCCTGCAAACATAATTACCAAAGGGAGAAGTTACTGATGCTGCAAGAACCATCTTTTATATGAAAATGACTATTTTATAATAATAACAAACGTTAATTTTCAGATGCATAGCAGACAATAGGATGTTCAGAAGACGTTTCCTTGGCCACTGTTTTTTTTGTTTCCTTTTCTAGATGTATGCTATTCTCAGCTGTTCTCCAGCTGCTGGGACCAAAGGGATTGTTGAAATTTTCCAGCAGTCTTAGTTGCTTGACTGTGTTCTTCTCCCAACCAACAACAGATAAATAAATGCATTGAACGTTTGTATGTAACACACACACACACACACACACACACACACACAGCAATATTAGTTGATTATGTGATGTTGTTTTTTGATGTGAGAAGTTTTGTGCTTTGGATAAAACCATCCTTTTAAAAGTGCTATTCCCTCTTCCACATTTAAGATTCCTGTATACCTTTATCTGCATGGTGAAAAAACTACACTCTGGATACAAGTGCTTTAATATGCTATCAGTGGAGTTTTGTTAGAAAATCAATGAGCCAAAAAGTAACTTAACCCCCATTCTTGATCACTATAGCTAGGAGTAGGATACTCCCCTAGTTATCAACAGTGTGTGAAATCATGTGATCTTTCCCCCTTAGCACAAAAATCACTTCTTCAACTCAACCCTCAGTGTGTTGTGGCCCCAAGTGATCCTGATGTGGCTGTGCATGGATCCCCTCCCTTGCTTTTATGACCTTGCAGTCAGTGTTGTGGATTTATTCAGGGCAGATTGTGCTATGTTCCGCTGCAACCAGTGGTCCCCCTTCCTGCCCCCTCCCCAAAGATCACCTTCTGATCCCAGTCTCGTCTGAGGGTATGGTTAGGTTGTTTGGTTTGTTTGGTTTTTTTTACATGTAAGGAGGAAAAAAAGGAAAATGAAAATAGAAAGGAAATTATAGAGAGGGGGCTCTTCTTCTGTTGAGAGGTGACACAAGTTTCAGCTTAGGCAAGTTCTAATACAAAAAACTGCAGAGAGAACCAATAGCTGTAGGTTATTTGGTTATCAAAGCAACTCTCAAAAAAATTCCAGATGAGAACGTTATTGTGATGGGGAACTTAACTTGAGGGGCAGCTATTTTGCAGTGTCAGTAAATAAAGCCGATAGAAGCATCCTTTTAAAAACTTCATACAATATCTTAATATGCAATAACTCTATATCCCTACAAATACTACAGTCAGAATCCAGTATTGGGCACTTGAAATGGAGAAAACACCTTTACTGTTTAAGTCAGCCATAGTTTTCTAAGCTCACACAGTTCCATCCCTTCTGGGAAAAACTGGTAGTAGCAATAAGTGTTTTCACAAGACTGTACCAAACTTGTATTCATGTTCCTTTCAAACACTTGGTTGATTAAAACCTGTTAAGTAATTTTAAAATGATGTGACTTAGCCATATGCATACATTTGAATAAATCTGTTACACTTCACTTAGTAGGTACAGTGTACTTTGATACCCTTCTTATCTGAGACTAGTTCTGAGTATACTATATCTTCTCATGTGGTCATGCTTTCAGTTATTCAGGAGCTGATCATCCAATTGTTATCTTGAAGCCCCGTTTCTCTGCCATCTTGTTTCTTTCTGTCTGAGACAATTCACGGATCATTAGCTACTCTACAAAAAAAAAAAAAGAGCCAAGGATATGAAGAGATGTAAAACAAATCCATTTGGCTCCTTCTTTGTTAGTGCTTCTGGTGAAAGGTGTAGGAGGACGTTGAAATCAATGGCCGAGAACACTGGAGTTTCTGGGTAATTTATTAATGTTAATAATCCTTGATGTATTGTCTCTTCCTCTTACACACCTTCCATTAAAAAAAAAAAAAAACCTCCTGTGTGTAACCCAGGTAGGCTGAAATAGAATGCTTTTACCTAGATGTATACCTCTATCCAACAGAGACAATACCAATGAATGTTCCACATTTACTAAATCTGAAGCATTTAAAAATTACACTTGAAGCACGTTTAGGAATTATTTTTCACATGGACTTTTTGAATTTAAGCAAAATCTTATCTAGGATTACTTAGCTTTGAGAAAAATGAAAATCCCCAGGTAGATTACTTCTTTGGCTTCCAAATTAACTTTGAATGCATTCTTAGATTCTGAAGTTTGTGTCTTTTTTTTTTTTTTCATTTTAATTGATACAGAACTTTACAGCAATTGCCAAAGGGCTAATTTCAGCATATAAGCTTCCATTGTAATCTTGGAAAAATTATTAACTGCTCTGGCTGTTGGCCTTTCACCCCATCTATCTCCTTTCATAGGCTTTTGATGAATTTAAGATGAAGCTTAATCTTAAATATAGTGTTACTACTACAATTAAATTTATATTTATGAGCTGTTAAATAGAATAAAATTTCTAATGGGTGAGATTTGGGGAAAATATTAATTTAGAAAATGTTAGAATTTTCCCAAAATATTATTAAACAAGCAATATACACACACATGTACTTGTGTATGTGTGTGTGTGGGTATACGTACATAATGACAGAGGTGGCATAAACTCCATATTCAGGTCAAGAATCATGGACTTAGGACTAGAAAGGACCTTGGAGGTCATCTAGCTAAACTCCTTAATTTTACAGATGAGGGAACTGAGGCCAAAAGAGGTTAAAATGACTTTAGAGTCACATAATTACTAGGATGCTGAGCCAGAATTGAAATTCAAGTCAGCCAACTCCAGTTCTAGGACTTTTAAAATAAACTGTACCACCTTTCTGGTTGAGGATTGGGGGTGGCAAGGGGAGATATCGCTCTGGAGAAAATTATCATTTTCTCTGTAGATCAGCTTTTTTTGCTATCACTTAGCTTTCTTAAATTAAAAAAAAAGCTACTTTATTATCTATCTCTGAACCTGAATATGAGACAGTGTGGTGTAAAGAAAGGGCAGAAAATTTGGAATCAGAAGAATCAAATCTGAGTCTTAAACAACCATGGTGACACAGTCAAACCCTCCCAGTTGGTTTCCTCATCTGTAAATGATAGTGTTGATTGGCCTAGATGATATCTTAAATACCTTTCAACTCTATATCCTATGATCCTGTTCCTCTAAGCTCTCTTGAGAACTTACTACAATTGCTTGTTTTTCCACCTAACTAACAATATGGCTTAGGATGAGCACTAAAATCAGTCTGACATTCTATAGATTCTTTGGTAGGATGTTTAAAAAACTTATACCTAAGCTTGAAAATCCATTTGGACCTTTTAAATGCTGTGATGTGAAGAGGCCATTTTGTTCTACCTTTGGAAGAAATGACTGGCAAAGCAGAAAAGCCTTCATTTTTTTCCAGAATGTGGATTTTGCTGGAAGAAGTGATATTGTTCACAAATAGGTTTTTATTATCTTCTGTGTAAGACAAGGCTACTTTCCATTTCTTTTGTTAAATGAGACAAATAAAAGTATCCTAAGTGCTACCAGCAGGGTTCAGTTTATTTCTCTGTGCTCTAGAAGAATTCCATAATAATTAAGATAGTAGTTTTTTAATCCATTTCTGTCATCGGTGCTGAATTTACCATTAATGTCAAAAAAATATCTGACTTGGCACTTTAAGGTTTAAACCTAGTTCAGAATCTTGTCTTACTAGATAAGAACAGTCCACAACAAATGGCGCACTGATGGTGATGAGGAGAAGAGAATTTTGGGAGGCATTGGGGAGATCTTATTGCATCTTTGTGTTGAGGGTGTGTGCTATCAGAAAAGGCAAGGTAGCTTTCCTTGAAAAATTGTCCTGTACATCAGTGTTGTTAATGCTGTTAAATATTATATGTATAAAAGGTGTTAAGTGTGTACATTGTACCTTAAGAATTGTCAGTGCCTCATGGAAAAAAGTAGTTTACTTTTTATGTAAAGACGAGGTATTCGTGCATCTTGGTGGAGTTAACAGAGATATTTTTTCCTTTCTACTGTTTAAAAAAAAAAACTTCCATGAAAATTTGGATTATATTTTTGTTCCAGAAATATCTTTGTTGTATAACTTGTTGTAAATGGTATGATCTGCAGTGGTTTGGTATAAAGAACAGGTGCATGTGAAGTAGCAAGACGATGAACTAGTCAGCCCTTGCTTCTTTGCTGTCTCCCCCCGTAGGCCCAAGAACAAAGACATGGCAGCTCCAGGAGATATATTGGTAAATGTTAAGAGTTGGTTTTCCAAGAGGTGCCAGCTGTCATGAAAGACAGTTGGGTTGGGTTGGGGGGGGGGGGAGGCGTCTTTCTCATAGGATACAGCAGACCTTGCTCTAATATCATGCTGTAACCAACTCTGCTAACTAGTCATAGAGACCATGAAGTATATAACTGTTTTAGTAGTAGAGAAAGCTGGGAGACATTGAACCTATGTTAAGTGATGAAAGAAACCTCCATAGCTACCAGTGACAAAAGTATTAACAAAACTACTTTTCTTAACAATTAAAAAAACTAAATAGCAAAAATTTAGTTGAAATCAAATTAAATCAAAGTCCTTTTTATTAGCTAGAATTTAGTAATACCCATATAATTTTGTTAATGAAGCTCTTGCACTGTAATTTGAGTTACCAAGCTGGGATATGGTAGGTGATACTTTTTTGTCCTCCTCCTTTTGGTCATTCATATTCCTCCCTTACCCCTCTGCAGACTCTAGGATTAGCTGAGATGTGATTTCCAGCATCTTGATCTTCATTCGTCTGTCATTGTTACTTGGTTTGACAGTATTAAATGTGCAAGAAACCTATATTTGGAAGCTACTGTGATCATTTCTCCTTCAGTTGGTATCTAGAAGCCATCTCCAAAATACAGTGTGATAGTTTTCACAGCAGTTCACTGCCTTTGTGACATAGAAAGTCAGAATTTTTTTTTCTTTTGCCAAAGTAAGTCATTTTTACCAAGAAATCTTAAAAAAACCTTGATTTTTACCAGAAAGCTACATGAGATTTACAGTGTGTTGTTTGTTGTTTACAAGTCTTTGTCACTACATATAGCTCCTTTTTTTTTTTTTTTTTTGAAGTTTGAGTATGCAGAAAAGTTTTGTTTGGAGCTGTTTTTTCTGTTTACTGAAATATGGATTTGAGACTTAAGTCTGCAATTTCTTCTCAGAAGAAGCTTTCAAGCCCAGCCACACCCACCTGATTCACACCCCTTAAATAAATTCTCCAGAATGTCACTTGTGTTACATTGATTTCTTTGTTTTTTATGAAACATTTGTAAATGTTAAGTATGCAGCTTGCATCTTGTCTATGGATGGAATATTATTGTTTTGTGCTGCAGCCTCCATTGATGTGGCTGAGTTTTGTTAAGAGATCTGTATTTGGAGGAAAAAATGACAGATCTGATTCTGCTTCTTGAGAATCCTATACCTCACATAGTTGTGAAAATCAAAAGAAAATACAATTTGAAATGCTTTTAAAACTCAAGGGCTGTACAAATATACGGTACCATTATTCTCTTTTCCCCTAAATGTTGTCAGTTTTTAACTCAATGGAAAATTGGTCCTCTGCTGAATACATTTCAACTTACAGACTCTACATAGATAGAGATATTTTTTAACCGTGTTGTGGGTGAAATTCAAGAAAAATAATTTTCCCAGAGTCACAACTTGGGGACAGAAAGTGCCAAATGGAATGCTGTTTAGGGAAGAGCTGAATACAGAAGGCAAAATAATCTGGGGAAGAGACCTACAACTGACCACCTAAAATTAGTAGATCAATTAGTTATGGGAGTATTTAGTATTTGAAATAAAAAGGCTACTCTTAGTTACTACAGATAATTTAGAGAAGAGCTTTCTTTGAGAGTACCTCAAGACGTGCTAACTTTAACAGGATTTCAATAAATATATTTTAAAGCCTGGTTTTTCTTTAGAGACCACGTTAATCCCTTTGTGGACCAATTCCAGAGCTTTTTTAGGAGATGCAATTGGAGTACCTGCGTCTCAAAATCTTGGCATTAGTCAACCTAGGCAGACCTTCCCAGTTGCCTGCCTTTTGGCTATCCTGCTGTTTGCATCTTTAGTCAGAAGAAGAGGCATTAGGCTGTCATCACAGAGATGAAGTCAGTTTCTTTTGTGTCTGTAAATGAAAATTCAGAAAAAAGAGCGCACACACACACACACACACACACACACACAATTGAACTAATGTCTATTAAGTTCACCTTCCTTGCAGCTTTATTTCTTAAACTTGACATTCTTGACTCGGACTGATTTTTCCCCCAAGGTAAGGAAGTACAAGACTGCCACCTTTAGGGAAGCTTCTTGTAAACTATCAGTAACTAGGATTGATCCTGGTCTGCCACCAGTAAATTGAGTCATGTTGCTACTGAGAAAGTCCTGGCTTTGCATACTCCTTTAAAGTCCTCTCCAGCTATGACCCTTTAGGATACACTGAAAACAGTGTTTGATTATCCAGTGTTTTTAGGTTCAGAAACAATAATGTCTGATCTTTTAAAACCAATAATATTTATAATGAAGAAACGTAAATTTCCCAGTTCTTGAGTCTTGAAAAAAAATCAGTCTCACAGAAATAATATCAACTGTCCCATTTTTATTTTCATTGTCATTGGATAACTACATGAATTCAGTGAATTTAGCTCCTAGTGAAGCTTCTTAGTTAAAATCCTGACAACTCACAGAAACAATCCATCGAGATTTTAAATTTGTCCTATAAATCTCTAGACACAGCGGGATGACACCTCTTCTGCAATGTCATCTTTTGAGTTTAGCAAAGGCAGAGAAAAGTACACGTAGCACCTCCAAGGACCTGCTCTATAACGTGGTGCCAAATGACAGCTGATGACTACTGGGACAAAATGTGACTTCTAATGCAAACACTTGTTCTGAATGTGCAGTTAACGTTTCAGTTCCCAATATTATTCTGTAACTATAAAATTCTATAATTAAAGATTTCAAAAAGTACAAAGTTAACATTAATCCTGATCCTAATGTACCTTACCCAGCTTAGTGGATTTGGATGTGATCTCTATAGATAATAGTTCAGTCCTGAAGTCATTCATTAGACTTGTTTACAATATAAATCCATTCTTCTCTGGTATAAAAACATGGAGGAAGAGATAGTTGTTTCCCCAAGCAATGAGTATAAAATGATAAGGAGTTATTTTTTTTTCCTAAGAATATACTTCCCATACTCAGAAAACTTAATGGTAGAGCTTACTGCCTCTTATCTCATGGCTTACTAAGCTGTTTCTTAAGTCTGCTGCACCTCACTGGACGTGTTTGTTTTATTAGATTATTTGTAGTATGTTTAGTTGTCAAATCCTAAGTGCTAGTTAGCTTTCAAACTATTTGTCTTGGACTTAGCCAGAGTGAAAGATTCTCTGCGTGGAAGGAAGGTTTTCAAAGGAGTTCAGGCAGTGCTTTTAAATTGAGTCCTTTATGCCCTACATGGTTTTTCATGCCTAATCTTAATGGACCTGCTTAGATTCCTAGTGAAGCAGGCAATGCTCATTCAGAGATTACATGGACATTTTTCATGGATGTATGGGGAGGAAGAATCCTTTTAAGAACACATGAAAAAATGCAACTATATCTGATGTTTTATACCCTTCTTAAGGATAACATTGCTTAAAGTATGTCAAAGCAGCCATTATTTTGAGCACCTACAGTTCAATGGAGTTTGAGAGCACCAAAAAATTAACAGTGGTTTCCTGACATCCTCACTCCATTGGGATTTGAATACAAAACCATAAAAAGAAAAGTGTACATTTAATCAGAACTAAAGCACGCCTTTCTTTTGGAGAAATAGGAACAACTGAAGATCAACATGCATGTGAGTTCTTGGAAATATTTTTTAACGAAAACTTCTGCCAGTGTGTTGTTTTATTTCCACCTATATTTTCAATCCCCAAATAATCCTATCCAACACCTTACTGGGTTTATTTACCATATTACTCTCTCGAAATAGCTATCTTTTCTTTTCCCCCTGAGGTCCTTCCTTGGCAGCTTCAGCCCTTTAAACAGGACGAGATACATGCGTTGGCTTATTGTGAAGACCTCACTTACGTGAAAGCTTCAATTTCCAAAAATGTTCTCCTGCAGCAGGAGGCTCTTTGACTCCTAAGTTAAGTCATATTCTGATCGAGGCACACATGGAAACAATAGTGAACATATACGGTAATATTAGTAGGGGAGAATACTAGGTTGGGAATAAAAAAATAAAGCCAGAAAGTTATAAGTTAAAAAAAAAAACTACCTGGGACCAAAGAATGCCACAAGAAAAAAAGGAACAAAGTAGATGAAGATATATGACAGAGAAGCCATCTTCTTGTCCACCCCACACTGCTCATCAACTCCCTGCCCACTACTAAACTAGTACTGCTGGGCTGTAGTAGTAGTAGTAGTAGTAGTAGTAGTAGTAGTAGTAGAAAGATTTTGCCTCAAAACTTGAAAGATTTGGTTGCAACAAATTGTTACACGAACTATAGACCTAAAATCATTCCCATAAGCAAAATTAAGCCATTTCCCTAATTCTAATTGTGTTTTGTATTTCTGCTGTTAGTTAGGGCTTGAAGTAAGCCACTGGAAAAGATAGGAGAACAGAACATGCAAAAATCTGAAAGGAGCCTGCTATTTACAAATAAGGCTTACCTCAAATGCAGTATACACTTAGAAGACCCTCTCATTGACTGCTTAGGCATTATTTTTATAAGCATTTTTTCCTTTTTTTGTTTCCCTTCTGGAATGTAAACACTGCATGTAACAACAGGTCCAGTATATTCGGGGCATGGCTAGATCATAAGTCTGTGAGATGGGAAGAGTTTTCCAGATACTTATCTGGTATAGGCTAACCTATTTTAACCATATTCTTAGTTGAGTAGAATAAAAGTTCCCCTGATTTTCAAAGAATAAAAAATTAAGCAACAGGAAAACTTGACCCTGGAGAGGAAAACAGGCACTACTTTTCTACTGAATCCTTTCAGACTGAATTAAGTCTTTAGTTTTAAACTAACAAAGTTCATATAGTTCCAGTAATACTTTAACATAGAATTCAAGGCCCCTGCTCATCAAAACTACATTTTTTAAAGCCCCCAAACCAACCTGCCTGCTCTAAGGGCTCTTACTCCACCCACAGAACTCCACCAGACAATGGCTGGGCTCATGAAACAATCAAAACCACCACATGGCCCTAAAAAGATTGTTTCCATGGAAACAAGCATATACCCTCATTGAGAATGACTTTACCTTCTCTTTGGGAATTTTAGTGCTTAAATTAGTCTATCTTTGACTCAAAATGGCTTATTGTACTTGCCACATATTGGGAAACATTACAAAATCAAGGTATTAAAGATGTTCCAACTTGTTGCTTTCAACACGACTCTTTACTGTATGCTAGACATCAAGTATTTGACTCTTACACACCATGCTTGTGTCTGAATTACAGTCTGAGCTCCTTCCCACAAAGGCAATATGTTACAAAAAGGGATACCTCAAGGCCACTGATGTGACATTATAATGATCTACTTAACCGTCTACTTAGTAATTCTAGTCAAGCATTAAGGAGTTCATCATCTGAGTGTCCAATGGCGTCTGGATTTGAAAGGGGATCTAGGTCTGCAAAGAGGTTAAACCAGGCTGACATATCCTGATTATTTCCACCTTCTGGAGCTATAAGAAAAAAACAAAGAAAAGTAACATTAAGGACATGCAGGTTACTATCTTAGTATGACCTTACTTTGATAGTACTTTAACAAAAATTCTAATTAGGTACTTCCTTTAATTTAAAGAAAGTATAGACAACATGATAAATTATCAATTATCCCGGTCATCAAATGTGTAAATTTCTGTACTTTCTTCTTCTCTGATTTTAAAACAATATGTAGCTATGGCACTTCTCACAGTAGAATATAATTGTCAGTTTTAGTCCAAGAAACATGCTCAGAGATTTGTCAATAGACTGAGTGCTTGCACAGGTCTGGCAGAGATACAGGACAGCTTTCTGTCTGAGCTGGATGGGCGAAAGGGGAAGAGCTTGGAGGGTAAGGGTGAGGGAGCTAAAGAAAAGAGGAGTTTTGTAGAAGGTGGACCCCCTGGGATTCTGTGTTCCCCAGTCCCACACACAGACCTGGGGAATGGCTGGAGATGAAGAAGGATGCCACAAACTTAGTGGCTTTTGAAATGGGAGGATGGGAAAGGGTTTGTTTTTTAAATTCAGAACCAAAACAAAAATCTGGGGATAAAAAATAAAGGAGACAGTTGGATGGTGAAGTAGAGGTGGAAAAACCAATTCTGGGTTTAGAAAATATTTCTCTAATTCCTACTACGTTAGGGAAGAGGTAGGGGAGGAAGGTGACCAGTGTGCAGAAGGGTCTGAGGACCAACCAAGGGCTCCTGGAACTTAAGAAAACTGCCAGGGGCATAGGGAACCCACTCCAGTGCCTCCTGCCCCACCCCCAGGTATCCACCTGAGATTCCTCAGAAGGAAGGCAACCTGGGCTAGGGGAAAGAGGACAGAGGATGGGCCTACTGCATCCACGTTCGGCTGCCCAGGGCATGGGGAGTAAGGGGAGGGACGTTAACGGCACTCTTTCATTTGTGCCAAGAAGGCCAGGGGTTAGAGGCCACATCCAGAGTGGACAGCAACAGAGGAGGGACAGGGAGTCAAGGTGGAAGCAAAGAGAACAACCTGAGGACAAATCTAAAAAGCAACTAAAGACACTTTGTATTTCACTGAAGGCCTCTGTGTTATACTTAAATAACTGCTGGCTACCCTAAGAAATTGCAAAAGTGGGTGTAAAAATAAAAGTGAAATGAGACAAAAGTACCAAGTCCCTGTTGGGAGACAGTGCTTATATAATACCACATTGCAAAGGCTCTCAGGTAAGATTCAAGATTAAGGCTAATAGCTATACCTAAATCATAGGCAATAGTATATTTATAAATAGATATTTAACAGAAAATCAGAAGATAGTTTAAGATAGATGAAAAGCAAGACACAGAATGTGTCCTTGGAGGACTCTGTTATGTCTTCGAACATTTAGTTACAACTCAGTGCCAACTCCAAACCTACTTGAAACTCTAAAACTGTCTTGTTTCTCCCTTCATATTCATCCACACTCCTTTTTATTTGAGCAACTTGTCTGACTGGAGAGTTGACAGGGATTAATTTGGACCATAAAAATGAATGTACCTTAAGAGACAAATACACCTTATCTGCATCATTCTTCACGCAGTGATCACTTTTGCTACCAATACCACTACGTATTATTGCCAGACATAAACTTCTTGTTTGTCAAGTCTGCTGTGGTCCCCTGTGGAGGTTAGAAACTTATTGTTCTGATATGTTCAAAGCCCTAAAATCTGACATGACAAAAAAACTGGAGGTTTTTCTTAATTTAAATATGTACTCAAAACAGAACAATTGTTCTGTTAATAGGCAAAATATTGCGTGCTGGCTGCTAACCTGCGACCTGGGTAGTGATCTTTAGTGGCTGAGGTCCAAGAGTTAGAGTGAGAATCCCATCTATTCAATTTAAATATTCACTACGATGACAAACAGTACAGCTTTTTTTTTTCCCCCAACAGTCTCTTTTTCATTCAGCAAAGCATTCTATTATGTGGAAAACATACGATCACTGGTACTCTTGGAAAATATTTATCTGAGTTCCATTATTTCTTTTTGTGAGAGTAGAAGACGACTTACATATCGGTGATTTCTTTGGTTGACTCTGTGAAGGCACAGGCTGGTTATCAGAATCTGTGTGTGAAAGAGAAAATACTGATTCCCCCTGAGAGGTCCAGCCTTAAAGAAAAATTAATGAATTGTTAGACACACATACACAAATAAAATCACAAAAAAAAAAAAAAAAAAAAAGGAAAATAAAAGATTGGAGATCCTCTAAGGTTTTTTTTTTTTTTCCCCAACAGTAAAATATTTCTATTGGGCAGCTAGGGGGCACAGTGGACAGAGAGCTGGGTCTGGAGTCAGGAAGACTCTTCTTCCTAAGTTCAAATCCAGCCTCAGACATTTACTCTGCCCTGCTTGCCTCGGTCTCCTCATCTGTAAAACAAGCTAGAGAAGGAAATGGCAAACCATTCTAGTATCTTTGCCAAGAAAACCCCAAATGAGGACACAAAGAGTCAGACGTGATTTAAACGACTAAATGATAGAATATTTCGATAGTACACAGTACTATCTTATGTTTCATGCAGTAGTGCATAAGCTCTACTCTATGTCTACCACAGTTTAATGTACCTGACCTGTGTGTATCTTGGTTTTCACATCTACAAAATAAGGTTATCTCAGCATAGCTGAGAGAAGGCAGAAATAATCAACTCCATTACTCATCTGCGCCTTAGGAAGTGACGCTAGCTGGTGATAACCTTTCTAAATTCAGAATAATGCTATATCATTGAGAGGTGAATCGCTCTTTCCAGGGGGGACAGCATTGTGGAAAGAGATGAACAACGGCTGGAATCTTGGCTCTGCACTTACAATAGGTGGTCTTGGGAAAAGCATTCTGGATTTGAGGTTTGTCATCTGAAAAAGGGTCTGACAGTTTATTTTCTAACACTTGAACCTCTAAACCCTGTACTGTCTGAAATTCCCCAACTTTCAGAGTTTCTATTTTATTACTACGGCCATTTATGAACTGACAGCTTCAAAAACTCCATATTAAAATGAATCTGCAAATGTCTGGATGCCTGCACACACACCTGTATTGTCTAAAAGTTCCAAGTTTTTCAGGACAGCTCCCATGGCAGAGTTACAGGTTGCAAATGAGGTCATTTGTAAGTTAGGGACCACCTATACAAGGATAATAATGCAAGTAAACTGACTGAAGCTGAGTGTTGGGTTTTTTTATGGGGATGACGAGGAAGAAATGGGGGAAAGCAAATGATTTTTGGAGTGAACGTTGTATACACAAATTGATAGATATAGGAATGTAAGTTTCACAATGTTAATTCTTATAAACTTGAGAGATCTTCATATTGACTCATCACAATTTTGCTTGTACAAAAATATACATATATCAAAATATATGTAAACATACAAAGAATACAAATATGCAAACATACATATGTACACATAACAAAATATATCTGAAACTCTTACTACTGAAATTTCCAGCAGCATGGCGGCCCAGATCAAAGAGCTGTGAAGGGAGGAATCCCGATGACTTTGCCAGAGAGTCTGCTCCTGAAGCAGAGTTCTGGGCAGGGAGAGGGGTGCCGGGGCTCCCACAGGCATTTGGGCATTCTTGGTTAAATTCTCCAGGACTTGAGGAGCTGGGACTCAGTAGGTTGTTCAAAAACGAGAATTCCTTCTCAAAATCCTCTCCTTCCAGGGAATCTACAAGAAGATCTTTTGGAACTATTTTAGGGAAAAACATATTTTTTAAAAAGAAAAGAAAATATAGAGCAAAACAATGAGCAAGAGAAGACTGCCCAGCTCAGCGTCATCACTTTCATACTACTGACATGCTCATATATATTCTCAGCTGGAGAGGGGTTTGTTAAAAATCACAACTCCATGTGCTTAACAATAAATAGTACATTTCCATAAATTATTAAATTTAGCATGATAACAAGAATGCTTTAAACTGCCCAACTTAATTTGTTAAATATGTAAGAAACTATGTGCAAATGGGTAAACAGCAAAAGTTCTTGACAACGGATTAGCCCATTTAGCTGCCTTCATTCCTGCCAGGTGATGAACTCAGGGTCACATGGACAATGCAGGAACTTGTTTTACTTGACTATTCATATTTAATAGAAAGATTTTTTTAAAATTATTTTTCAGTGGGTGAGGGGTGACAGGCTAAGAAGCTAGATTTTTATCAATTAAAAAATAAAACTAAGTTTAAGAAGGTTGCATGTAGCTCAGAATAAAAGTTAATTAGGAGGAAAAAAAACCTTTATAGCAAGTTTCTATGATCAAAGTTTTATTTTCAAAATATATAATGATTCAGATTTATAAAAATAAGAACCATTCCCCAATTGACAAAGGGCTAAAGGATATGAACAGGCAGTTTTCTAAAAAGGAAATCCAAGCTATCAATAGCCATAAGAAAAAATTCTCCAAGTCACTAATAATTAGAACAACCCAAATTAATGCAACTCTGAGGTTCCACCTCATACCAACCAGACGGGTAAACTTGATAAAAAGAACAAAAGTGACAAAAACTGGAGGGGCTGCAGGAAAACAAGCAGATTAATGCATTGCTGATGTCCCTGTGAATTGTGCTAACCATTCAGTAAAGCAACTGGAACTGTGCCCCAAAAGTTACTCAGCTGTATCTGTCCTTTTACAGTAACGCCCTTTGATCCCAAAGGGACCAAACAGGAAAAGGACCCATATCTCAAAATATTTATAGTAACTCAGTTTGTGAGGGCAAAGAACTGGAAATTGAAGGGGTGTCCATCAACACAGGAATGGCTGAACAAATTAATACGATATGAATGTAATTGAATGTCTTTGTGCCACAGGAGATGACAAAAGAAATGGTTTCAGAGAACCTGGGAAGACGTATATCCACTGACAGAGGGAAGTGAGCAGAACGAGGTGAACAACTGATACGATAATAATACTATAAAGACAGCACTCTGAACTCTGATCAATGCAATGACCAACAACAGTGCCAGAAAGCCAAGGAAGAATGCTATCCACCTGCTGAGGGTGGTGCAGAAAAGACAGAATGATATATAGCACTGTTACGTGATCAGTGTGAGAATTTGTTTTGACTCTTCATATGGCTTAGAAGGGTTTCTTTTTTTTCAATGAGGGGAACACAGGAAAGAAAATAAATGCTTATAAGTCATAGTACATCTGTGAGAGCACAGAAGCCAGATGGTTAGGGGTTAAGTTGAGGAAGTGAAAGCAATGAGTGTAAACTACTCTTTTGAAAGCTTCAACAATAAAAGGAAGGAGGAAGAATAACAGAGAAGATCGGGTTTGATTTTCAAAGGTGTGTTTGGTAGGCTGAAATGTGTTTATAGGAAGAGGGGAAGCAGTCAGTAGACATACCAGAAGAAGTCATTCTACCCAACCCTGCATGCTCAAGCCCCTCCCTGGCACGCTTGTCCTATCACCAATCTTGCCTTGCCAATCTCCCAACTCTAAATTAGCCCACTATTATCCACCTTTGTTTCATACTGGTGCTGCTGAGGAGAGCTGAAGGAAACCACAAAACCATGTGGGCTAGGTCCACTACAGATCTGTTACCAGATCTCAAGCGGGCTCTCCTGGCAGCAAAGCAGACCTTTTATCTCCCTGACTGACATACCTTGCCCCTCTTGGCAGGGATTTCAGATCTTTTCCCTACTCCTCAGGTCTTCTGATTGGCTGAATCAGATGGTTTTTTTCTGGGTTGGAGGAGGGTCAACTAGGCATTTCAGGCAGAAACTCTGAAGCTTTTGGCTTCCTTAATCCAGGGGACACACCAGGCATCCAGAAACCCATTCTGCCTTTTATGTCTCCCATTCTTTTCACATTGCCAGGCACAGTCAGAGGACTCAGATTGTTGCACACTGATCACAGAATACTACGCAGGATAAGGTACTAGCAGAGACTGTGGAGCAGGAAGAAAGTCTCTGAGTATGTGGGTTATTTTGTTGGCCCTGCTGGAGTATGGAAGCAGGTGGGAGAAGAGAGCTACGTAAACAGAGAGGTAGAACTCTAGTGTTAAGCTTGTGGTGCTTCTTGCAAATTCTGTAGAGTAATTCAGTTCTAATTGCTCTATATCTGTCACAAAGATTTTTCTTTTGCTTTTTGTTTTATTTTGAGAATTAGTAGAGATTGGAGAAAATGTTTAGTCCTTTGTTTTGTTCTCACCAACAAAAATGTTACCTCTCAAACACAGCACCCACCCACTCAGCAGAGGAACTCACCTCCTTCACTGAAGAGAGCCTCCCTCTTCTCCCCTCCTTCTCATCTCATGTCACTCAGAGGTCTTCCCCCACTACCTCCACCTTCCCCCTTGCCTAATATGGACAGGTGGTCTTCATGGCAAGCAAATCCCTCCACATGCAACTTTGAGCCCATCCTCTGCAGCAAATGGTATTCACTATCACCCCCATTCTTGCTACTGTTCAGTCTCTTCCTTTCTGCTGGCTGCTTCCCCGTCACCTTCAGCATCTGCCCATATCTTTCCCATCTTAAAAAACCCTCATTTGATCCAACCATCCTTCCTGCTAGACATCCTCCATGCCAGTGGTTCTCAACCTTCCTAATGCTGTGACCCTTTAATACTTGTATGTGGGCGTATCTGCATGTGGGTGGACCCACCTGGAGACGGATAGAGGAATGGTGTCTCAGTTCCTAAGACCATCAGAAATATGTGTTTTCCGATGGTCTTAGGCAACCCGCAAAGGGATTGCGACCCACAGGTTGAGAACTGCTTCTCTATGCTCCCTCCTCTTTGTGGCCAACCTCTTGTCGAAAACCATCTATACGAGGTGTTTCCACTTCCTTTTCTCTCACTTGAATCTAAACCCTCTGCAGTCTGGCTTTTGGCCTCATCATTTAACTGAAACTATCCCTTAATTGCCAAATCTAATAGCCTTGTCTCAATGCTCATCCTTCTTAACCTCTCTACAACATCTGACACCCATCACCCTCTTCTCCTGACACTATTTCCTCTCTAGGACTTCTTCCTGGTTCTCTCTTCATTCCCCTCCTGGCCCTGACTTTCTGGACTTTCAGAACCAGCCTTTGCTGCCATCTCATCCTATAACCTCCTTCAGAGCCTCAGGCTTTCTCACCCTGGAACATCCAACCTTCCCTGTAATCTTCTCACGCTGGAGTGCCTCTCCTTAAGGCCTGCCCCCTTCTTTCATTGCTGAGTTCCTGCAGGGGTCTCTATTTTGTGGAAAGGGTGAAGCTGATCAGTCTTCCCTGCCCTCTGAGCTCTGTTCCTGACTTTCCGCCCACCCCCTCAGCTCTCTTCTTATGTGAGGTCTTCCTCAATTAGAAGGTAATCTCCTTGAGAGCAGGGACACTCTTTCTGCCTGCATGTGTACCTGCCATGCTTAGCACCGGGTCTGGCACATACTTTCCTTCCTTCCTGAACCTGTCTGATTGTTCCTCAGGCCCCTTGGCTGATTATTTGGCAAGGTCCCATCCAATAAATACGAGAGTACTCCACAGCTCTTTCTTGGGCTCCTTTCTTATTCCTCTATATCAGGGGTGGGGAACCTATGGCTTGGAGGCCACATGTGGCCCCCTAGGTCCTCAAGTACAGCCCTTTGACGGAATTCAAACATCACAGAACAAATCCCCTTAATAAAAGGATTTGTTCTGTAAAACATGGATTCAGTCAAAAGGCTGTACCCAAGGACCTAGAAGACCACATGTGGCCTCGATGCCATAGGATCCCCACCCCAGCTCTATATGATTTCACGTGGTTCTATAATCAGCTTTCATGGTTTCAAGTATCACCTCAATGCAAATGATTCCCAAATCTATATATCTAACCTCTCCCCTGAGCTACAATCTCTCATCACCACCTGTCCTTTGGCTATCTTTCAAACTGGATTGTCTGAAATTCAACATGAAATTCAACCAGAGCTCACTATGTTTTCCCCCAAACCCTCTCTTCTTCAGAACTTCTTAGATACTGTTAGGAGCACCACTATCTTCCCAGGAACGTGGACTTGCAATGCCAGTGTCATTCTCGACTCCACCTGTAATCTACCACACCCCTGATCTGCTACTACGGCTTGTTCTTCCCTGTTCTTCATGACGTCTGCTCGATGCCTGCCTTTCTTCCCTCTCACACAAGTGACGCCATGGGCCAGGTCTACATCACCTCACACCTGGACTACCTCAGTAGCCTCCTGGCTGGTCTCCCTGCTTTAATTCTCCAATCCATCCTCAGCTGCCTGGGCGACTTTCCTAAGGCACAGGTGTGTGTGAGCATGTCACCACCCACCTCTTATTCAGTAAACCCCAGAGACTCCTTAATGCCTCCAGAAGCAAACATAAAACCCCGTTTGGCTTCTAAAGACCTTCACAAGCTGGCCCCTTCTTACCTCTGAAGTATCCTTGTACTTTCCTGCCCTCCATGTACTCTGCACTCTAGCAATGCTGGTCCTCCAGCCCATCACTCCACCACTCTACTCAGTGGCTTTTTCACCGTCTCCCCCATGCCTGGAACATTCTCCTTCCTCACCTCTGTCTCACTTAGCTCAAATTCCACCTTTGGCTGGTCTTCTCTTTCTCCCTTCTCCCAACATCCCCATCACTTCCTCACCTCTGAGATTACCTACCATTTATCCTGTAAATAACTTATACGTACAAGGTTTTTCACGTGGTTCCCTCCATTAGTATGTGAGCTCCCGGAGGGGCCACATTTTTGCCTCTCTTTCTATCCCTAGAGCTTAGCATAGGACCTGACACAGCAAATGCTTAAATCTGGACTGACTGACTGACAGTAAGGACCACATGAGCAGAAAGAAGGGGATGGATTCAAGAGACGTTATAAAAGTAAAATCCCCAAGACTCACGGCACACGGAATGTGGGGGCAAGGAAGGGGAAAACTCCATCAAGGATGACTCTCGGGTTACGGTTCCGAGTGACCGTGGGTTTGGTGGTGCTGTCTAACAGTAACTGGGAAGTCTGAAGAAGGAGCCAGTATGGAGAAAGATCATGACAAACGCTACTTTGGACATATTTAGTCTGAAGTGCTGAGGAAATAACCTCAATTTCCAATGGTCTCCTGAACACCACCTGCTCTGTGAATGTCACCTTCATCAAAACATCTTCTTCTTCTAGACCTCCCCTAGCTTTGTCAATGTACTTATTCTGTCCACTCATGTGTGTGTGTGTGTCTGTGTGTGTGTGTGTGTCTGTGTGTGTCTGTGTGTGTGTGTGTGTGTGTGTGTGTGTGTGGCCTCCCCTCCTAGGATGTGAATTCCTAGAGAGAGGAAATTATTTTGTTTTTTGGTTTTGGGGGGGGCTTTTGTCTTTAGATCCCCAATGCTAGATTGCAGCCCTACTGCCTGGAGCACAGCTGAGAGTTCATTTATACATGCTTCTTGACTAACTGATGAAATAAAGTAATGATTCTCTACTCTGATTGGACCACTTCTGGAGTACTGTGTTCAGTTCTGAGTACCTCTGTGCTGGAGCTGTAGGAAAAGGAGTGGCCAATATTGGAGAAGTCTGGCAAGTGGTAGATGTTTTTTAGCAGAAAACAAGTTTCTGTGAAGGATGGAAGATGAAAGGAAGAGGTGTTGGTTACTAACAGAAGGTGAGTTTCAGAGGACACAGTAGGAAAGGAACTGGAGAGGTATAGAACTGAGCTGCACAGGAATGGGAATGCAGGAGAGGTAGTAGGAGAAACAGACTGTCACCAAAGAAGAGGGAGATGTTGGCTATTCTAAACCACAAGGATTTGTAGGGGCTTGCTAGCCACAGGGTAAGGGGAGTGACAAATAGGGAAAAGTTCGTGCTAGATGTCATCCTTCCATCCTTCATCCCTCCTCCACATCCTTTTCCATCAATTATCCTCTCATGCCTCATCAGTTGCTCTGCAACATAAAAGGGACTTTAAAAATGCTTGTTTGATTGACTGAGTCAATACATGGATCAATTCTCTATATCTCTATCTACAGGTTAAGGCAAACTGTTCAGAATAACGATGAGGCAGATCCTCAATTAAAGATTCAATTATCCTTTCCATACCTTCACTTGTGTCAGAAGACCTGGGTTCTGAGAAAAATGATCATTTCTCTCTTATACTGATAATCAATTATTAAAATTAGGATTGAGGTTTTCCATTCTTATTCCTCATTCAGAAACCAGGAACCAAAAACCTGTAGGTTGTTCGGTCTCTGAAGGACATTGTTGATGATGAGATTCCCCAAATTCCTAGGGTATGTGCTTTTCAATCCTGGGAGACCCTACGTAACTAGAGAACCTTACAAAGAATTTAGTCTAAAGTGAATTCTGGACCACTGTGCTCTGCCCAGGTAGGCTGGAGTGGGGAGGTAAATCCTTTGTCTAGATTGCTTGAGGCTGAGGGTGGTCTGGCTTAAGATAGTCTCTCTTTGTCCATGAATGAAATAATCAAAAGCATAACTCTCAGCCCCTCATTAGAATAAGTCCACTTCTCATAATATTCATTCTTCTCATTAATTGTTAATCAATTAGAATTGCCACCTGTTGGAAACATCCATTCTTCCAAGGGCATATAAATGTCAAGAAGTCACCATGATCCATCTCTGGCACACAAGAGTGCCACTGACTTATTTTATTAATTACCTGCTAGCATAATTAATAAAATGATTCATTTCCCAGAAATTTTATCTCTCTAACTTTTTATGTGTCACAATTCCAGTTCTCCAATTCCACTACCTATGCTACCTTGGGCAAGTCACTTGACTTCCTTTTCCTTATTTGTGTAATGAAAGGACTAGGCTAGATGGTTTCTGGGGGCTCTTTAGTTTTAAATCTATGATCCTACAATTCTACATACATGAGAAACTAAACATCTCAGGGTTCTAAACTGACAGGGCCTTTAATTTCTTACCATTTTCAGGTCCAGAAAACTGAGGCGCTTCAAGCTCACTCATCTGAAAATGGTTTTCTTTGTGACTTTCTGTTGCTGAAAGAAAATAAACACTGTCTGATTTTAAGATATAAAAAAGGACACAAAGTTAAAACAGGCACATGTGTTCAAGTCCCAAAAGAATCAATTCAGCAGTGGGTGTTCCTCCAGTCCCATCCCATGTTATCTCTGGGTGGCCTGGAAAGGACCCTGGATTCCTAAAAAAAGGTTCTGCCAAGGCAGAAAGGTTTTATATGTGGGGCTGGGCATGGATTGTGTGACTGTGAGCTGAAAATGAACTTAGCTAAGTTGCAGGTGGTGAATACTTTAGCCACAGCAACTCAGGAAGCCTGCTAAGCTAGAGAAGAGTGAGGGCCTTTATTGGTGAAGGGTACCTGCACCAGGGAAAGTGTGGATCCTTGAAGTATGTGTGATGTTATCATAGATTCAGAGCTGGAAAAAGGACCTTAGCCCAACCCCCTCATTCTGCAAATGGGAAAAACTGGGGCTCAGAGAAGTTAAATATCTTGACCAAAATTACAGACTCACTGAGTGGCAACAGCAGGACTTGAGCCAGGGGTCAATGAATGACAGCTACAAAGCTGGAAAGGACTTCAGATCATCTGCTCTGACCCTCTTCTTCTGCAGACAAGGAAGCTGAGGCCCAGACAAGCTGGATGACCTAGCACAGGTCCCCCAGCTCTCAAACGGCAGGATCAGAACGTGAGCCTGGGGTCACAGGCCCACAGGTAGATATACAGAGGGCTGAGAGGGGACCTTAGGGAGCCAGGCTAGTCCAGCCTCTCCTTTTAAACCTGAGGAGGCCGTCCAGCCGTGGGATGTCAGGTGAGGACCCCTATTCTCTAGGGCCAATGCCAGTGTTTGTTCCACTGCAACATACTGCTGGTGTGTTTATGATGCATCTACAACGGGTGTGTGCTTTTGGGCCTGTCTCTGACAAGAACGAGACCACGCTTAACAACCGTACTGCCAATATCCCAGAAAATGTTTGCATGTCGCCGAAGAGCCGGGCAGTTATTGTGAGGGTCCCTGAAGGAATACTGCAAAAGGGTTTCAGAAACACCCATGATGAGTTCAATATCCTTGGAAAGAAGAGGAAATCGGACGAGTGATGGGGAATCAAAAAGAACCTGCAACAATTCCCAGTCTGTAGTCATGTGCAAAACATGCTCAAAGGCATTATCTCAGGTTAATTCAACTGTAGAAATCACAAACTTCTTGAGTGGAAAATACACCCAGAGAGTAAACATGAAAAATACATTTCTTATGCTGTTTCTGAAGTTCCTAAAGATGAGTTAATTATTGAAATGATACTAAACTTATCACAAACTCCGTCGCAAGCCAAGACAATAAAAAAAACAATATTAGAAAAATTTTGCATGGCTCTGGTGTTTGTGAGAAAGGCACAGTGCATGAGGCTGATGAATTAATTTGATAAATTATACAGATGACAAAGTGTCCTGTCACTTAAATGTTGTACTGAAATGCATTTGACCATCTGGGGACTTTCTCCTTTTGAAAAGTCTGTCGCCACTGTGAGAAAGAAAATGTCTTGTTTAAAATGTTTTGGAATAGACCAGTGACACAAAGATGTTAGACAGATGACCCTAGGTTCTTGAAGTTGAAGCCCGGATTCTGGGAGGTCTTTCTACCAAGTTAGTAAAGCTGTGAATATGAGATCTTTAATTAAGTTCAGAAAATCTCCCCACTAGAAGCATTAGAATCTATTTCTGTACAGTAATAAAAGATTGCTTTTAAGAATGTGATGTGCCATCATCAATCATTTTTTAAAGCAATTTGGAATAATGCTAAGAAAATGAAATGTCCACATCCAAATGTAGAAGAAAACAAGCATGTTTTACTATGGTCTACTATGTGCCAGTACTGAGCTAAAGACTTTGCAAATATGATCTCATTTGAGATTTCACAACAATTCTGGGAGATGGGTGCTATTATGATCTCCATTTTTCAGGTGAGGAAACTTTGGGAAACAGGTCAAGTGACTTGCCCAGGGTCACACAGCTGACCGTAGAGTACATCATATTAACATTTAGCAACAAAGATATGACTGAAAAAAAGATGACTAATTTGATAAGAGAAATTTGAGAAATCATGGCTTTTTAAGTAAAAAATAAGTCCTTTGGAGTCAGAAAACTCTCATTCAGCTCCTAAAGGATAATGATATAGAAATCTGAAGGAACACCAGCCCTGGAGTCAGAAGGACCTGAGTTCAAACCCAGTCTCAGGCACTTAACACTTACTAGCCCTGTGACCTTGGGCAGGTCACTTAACCCCAATTGCCCTGCCTTCCTCCCTCCAAAAAGAAAAAAAAAGAAATCTGAAGCAAGAATCTTATAAGAAGAACTGAAGATACAAGATGGGAGAAGTGACAGCTGGAAGCAATCAGCTGATAAAAGCATCTAGTTAAATGATCCTGATTGGCAGAGAACTGACTCCAGAGACAGCTGTCTGCTTACAGCTCAAAGTGTGAACTGGAACTGTTACAGTGAGCTCCAGTCTTATTGGTCAATTCAGTCTCTGAATGAGTGAAGAACTGGCTGGGCTCAATGACTCAGACCTAGCCAGTTTGATGAGTTTTGCTGTTTTCTGGCTTTAAAAGAATTGCCATTTACGTTAAGAGGTAACATTTTTGTTGGTGAGAACAAATAAAGGATTAAACATTTTCTCCAGTCCCTACTAATTCTCAAAATAAAACAAAACAAAAAACAAAAAAGCAAAGGAAAAATCTTTGTGACAGATATAGAGCAATTAGAACTGAATTAGTCTACAAAATCAGCAAGAAGTACCACAAGCTTAAGAGCATTACAAATTAACACTAGAGAGTTCTACCTCTGTGTTTTCATAGCTCTCTTCTTCTACCTGCCTCCATACTCTAGCAGGGCCAACAAAATAATCCATGTACTTGTGTTCTGGAGCCTACTCAGACACTTTCCTCCTGCTTCACAGTCTCTGCTAGTACCTTATCCTGTATAGTATTCTATGATCAATGTGGAACAAGCTGAGTCCACTGACTGTGCCCGGCAATGTGAAAAGAATGGGAGATTATCATAAAAGGTAGATGATTGGGTTTCTGGATCCTGGTGTGTCCCCCGGATTAAGGAAGCCAAAAGCTTCAGAGTTTCTGCCTGAAATGCCTACTCAACCCTCCCCCAACCCAGAAAAAAAATACCATCTGATTCAGCCAATCAGAAAACTAAATAACTGGGAATTGGGGCAAGTGGTCAGTCTGCATGGCTACAAAGGACCTGAGGGAAAAGGTACAGGAATCCATCTGGGTCTAGTCACGATTCAACCAAAAGTTACTTGAGGCAGGGTCCAAGGTAAAGGAAAAGTAAATTTTCCAACACTGAAGAAGACCAAGAAAATTTTATTTTTCAGTTATGGGGATAAGCCTTTTGTTAATGGGGATGGAGTCAGAAAGTGAAAAACAGGAGAATAAAAGATTTAGGAAGAAAATTCAATTAGAAATCTATAGCACAAGAAGCTAAATCAAAAGACACTAAAATTAGAAAGGAAGATGAATACCCAAATATTCAAAAGATTACAAATCTTTCTAAATAAATATTGAAAGATAAAGCAAGTTGCACCAACACCTAATGAAACACAATTCTTTGGACTCCCAAGAGAGCATGAAACCACAGAAGAACATTCTGGAATCATTCAAGAAATCAGTCAGAATCTTAAAAGTAATTACAAGGGGAAAATGGCAGAATTTGTGGTCTGCACAGCAGAAATAATTAGTAGAATAGAAAACCTGAAGCCATGGGAGCAAGTCTCATCAAAGAAATAGAAGAAAAAAAAACAGATTAGGAATATAAATATACTGAAATGAAGAACAATTTGAAAGAAGCCATAATAACCGTAAAAGGGAGGACTTGTAGAGGCAACTTAAGAATTATAGGCCTCCCTGAAGAATGGGACAATACAAAGAACCTGAAGACCTCCATTCAAGAAATAACATAAGAAAATGGTCCAGAACAACTGACTATGGAAAACAAAGCACTAATCCAAAGAACCCACAGATGACCTCCAAGAAAAATAATCAGAAAAACTCTATGCTTCAAATTCTATTTATTAAAATAAAATAAGCATTTATTACATGCCTACTATGTGCCAGGCACTGTACTAAGTACTTTACAAATATCTCATTTCATCCTGAGATCAAACAAACCTACAAATAGGTGCTATTATTATCCCAATTTTATAGTTGAGAAAACTACAGCAGACAGAGGTTAAAGTAACTTGCCCAAAGTCACACAGCTAGTAAGTGTCTAAGGCTGGATTTGATCTCAGATCTTCCTGAATCCAGGCCCAATATTCTATCTATTGGGCTAGCTAGCTGCTTCAAGACACACGGTGTTTAAATTTTACAATTCCTGTGAAAAACAACAAATTCTGTAAGCAGTCTGGTGATGTATCTTCACATATAAAGAAAAGTATACTTGAATAACATAAGACTATACCTCACAAACCAGAAACCACAGAAAGGAATGGAATAATATATTCCCCAAAAGCAAAGGTACAAAGGATGCAAGTCAAAATGATATACCCAGCAAACCTAATCATTGTGGGGGAGGAAAGAGACACTTGAAACTTTCCTTTAAAAAATGTGAGCAGATTATTTGACTTGCAAATAGCCTAAACAAAATTATAATTAAAAAGTGAATATAACTAAGAAGGAAAAAATAAGTGATTAAATAAATTACCTTCATTTTTAGAAACCATTAAGAGGAAAAAAAAACAGAAAGAAAAAGGTATCTATTAGGTTAAAAAAAGATATTTATTTTTAAAAGTACACAAGAGGATGAAAGTGGAAGTGATGGTGAAGGAACTGGCCTGAAACAACATATATAATCTCTACAATGCTTGCTACAGGTGAATCAATGTATATCATGGGATTAAATTGCAGAATGAGAGGATGAAAAAAAAGGAGAAGGGAGGTTGAGGATAGAGAGAATGTGTGATATATCCAAATTAAGTTCATGGAAAACAACAAAGAGAAGAAAACTTCTGTAGTCTGTCAGCAAGAAGGATGCTACAAAAGTCAGAGCCAAGCTGGTGAAGTAGCAGAAATATAGAAGAATTCTCTCCTATAAATATTCTACACAGAGACTTTCTCACGAACTGGACCAAGTCCTGATCACTAAATCTAAGAAAAAAAATTATAGTGAGCCATTTTTCTGCCAAAGTCAAGAGAGACAAAGAAGCCTGTGAACAAAGGAGTGGCCATGGGGAGCCAGGGCAGGAATGGCCTGTGCACTTAGGTAAGAGGAGATCCCAAATCCAGCAGAGAGGTGTCTGTGCAGGTGCTAGAAGAGGTGTCAACTGTCACTTAAAATCCAGTTCTGAGTCACAAATAAAGGGATGACTGAGGATAGCATATGTATCTGGGGTGGTATTCCATGGTGAGGAGTGGTCACAGTCCCTATTTTACATATTAAGCAAGGAGCAAGTTCAGAAACAAGCAGCAGCTCTGTGGCTCTGATGCCATGAGTGGAAAAGACATCTCAGTTTAAGCCTCTAGCTTAATCTGAAGTCTGCAGGAGAACAACCAGGGCCAGAATTTTAAACCAAAGGGGAACATGGAGTTATATCAGTCTAAAAAGGCAAGAGTTTTCTAGGTGGCTGATAGTGGTTGAAGTCAGCAACAGTTTACTAGAACTCCAATCAGAGCAAGTGCACAGATATACCACCCATATCTAAACCTAGGACAGAATCTTACAGAGCTCAGGCCAGAAGGGTTCTGATCAGACTTTTCCCTGGATCGGATCACTTTGGGAGCACTGAAAACTTTCAGGTCCTCAGCCTGAGCTATCCCTGAGATGCTAGAATAACTATAATCAATATCTCCAAAAAGCAGCAACAGAACTGGTCCAGAGCATCTCACTAGAAGTACACAGAGCCTGGCCTTAACATTATATTTGAAGTCAGTAGGCTGCAAGAATAAGTAAACAAAAAAGAGTCTCATTATAAAAGCTATTATGATGACAAGAAACAAACCTAGAAGAGAATGATTTCAAAATACTGGAAATATTAGAAATATAAAGCCTCAAAGTAAAACAAAGCTTGAGAAAAAAATCTAACTAGAATTCCTGGAAGAGACAAAGCAAGAGTTAGAAACAAGGGTTTAAAATGTTTTTATGAATGAAATGAGAGCACTAGAGGGAAAAACTGAAAAAGAAATGAGATGCAGTTAACATCCACACTTTACAAATTTTTCCATTTTTAAAAAATTTCTGAGACAAATATTGTCCTACTACCTAAAACCAGGAAAGATAAAACTCAGAAAGAAAACCATAGGCTAACATTACTAATGAATATTAACTCAAAAATTTTAAACAAATTCCTCTCAGGTTATAGATCTAAGAGTATTCCCTATGATCAACTGGGATATATATTGGGGATACAAGGATGGTTCAGTATTGGGGGGGGAAAGTCAATATAATTTAACCCCCCAAATCACAAATTATACAATCATTTCAATAAAAAGAGAGAAAAAAAAAGAATTTAGCAGTCACCTTCTGAAAAAAACCTGTAAATGAAAACTCCCAGAAATACTGCAGTGAAAATACAAAGCTTCCAGGTCAAAGAAAAAATACTTCAAGCAGTCAGAAAGAACGAATGCAAGTACCAAGGTGCCACAATCAGGATTGTACAAGATTCAAACAGAAAGTATAGAATTCCAGAAGACAAAGGACAGAAGCTTAAAACAAAGAATAACTTACCCAGAGAAACTGATTATGATCCTACAGAGGGAAAAAAGAACCTTTAATGAAATAGATGACTTCCAAGCATTCCTGATGAAAAGGGTTTGCTAAGAAACTCTGAAGTACAAAGAGAAGAGTTTAAGAGCGAATGCTAAAAGGTAAACATAAATGATCATAAGAGACTAAAAAGGGATAAACTGCTTACATTTTAAATATGGAGAAGTAATACATGTGCCCCTCAGAATCCTGTCTTCATCATGGATCAGAGAGAAAGTTTAATTCAACAGAAGGTCTAGAAGTGCTTCTGTTATGTTCTGATGATCTTACAAAAAGAATGGAAAGGGAGTTACATACAAAAATAGAGATGAAGGAAAGGAAAAATTATCTCATATAACCAGGATGTGAAAGTAAAAGTATATATAAAGGAAGGAGAAGGGATGGGAGAAGTGGGGGACACTTGACCCTCACACTCATCTGGCCTAATCAAAGAAGGGAAGAGTATATACTGATACACATACACAGATGGGCACACGTTTCACTCACTGATAGTATAGGCTGACCTGGTCCTTTCTTTCTTTAATCTTCCTTCATATGCTAATAGGTGGAGAGAGTTTTATCCACACCTTGGCAAATTTGCATACTCACATTCTCACACAATGAACCAAATGTAATTAGATGCCTTGGGGCATTCTCTAAAACCAATAATGCTTTAAACTTAATATTACAAAATGGTCCTTAAAGAAATAAAGTAGGGCAGCTAGGTGTCACAGTAAATAGAGCACTGACCCTGGAGTCAGGAGGCCCTGAGTTCAAATCTGGTTTCAGACACTTAACACAAAAAACTAGCCATGTGACCTTAAGTAAGTCACTTAAGCGCAATTGCCCTACCTTCCCTGCTCCAAAAAGAAAAAAGAAAAAAGAAAGTACAACTTGAACAGCTAAAAGAACATTGAGTACTTACGGATGGGCTGTGCCAATATAATAAAAATAGATAATTTAAAAGATAATTTATTGATTTAATTCAATACCAATCCAATTATCAAAAAGATACTATAGAGAACTCAATAAAGAAAAATAACAAAATTCTTTTTGAAAAAGAAAAGACCTACAATATCAAGTCAAAGTCAAGAAAAAACAATTGCGTATTTATTAATAATTTACTGGGTACCAGGCACTGTGCCAAGTGCTGGGAATACAACATAAGGAGGAAGAAAGACAGTCCCAGCTGTGGAGGAGCTCACATTCTAATGGGAGAAGTAATGCATGAAAGTCAGCTGAGAAGAAGGGAATAGAGAATGTAGGTACCCAGCAGAAGAGCATGACTTTGAAGTCCATAAGGTCAAGAACAGGACTGGAAGGAAAATGAACCCAGGCCAGCCTGGACCCCATCACCAAATGTATGTTCCAGGGTGAGGTCACCAAGAGGAGAGGGGGGACCCGACTCGCGGAGGGATAAACAAGCTTCAGGGTAGGCAGAGTATTCCAGAGTGAGGAGGCCCCAGATTCCTAAGGGAAATTCCAGGATGAAATGGCAATAGGAGTTATGAGTCTGGAAGAGTCTGGAATCCAGAAGATCAGGAACAAGGTCAGGAGAGCAAAGGGAGAAGTGGGAATAAGAAGGAAGGTTGATTAAAGGAGGGATTAGCCCTAAGCAAACGAACCTCAAAGGGAGTACAAGCATATTTGCATCGAGGGCAAAGAATTGGAAACTAAGGGAGTGTCCATCAAAGGAGAAATGACTGAATACTATTTTGCTATATGGAATGATGAAGGTGATGGTTTCAGAAAAATCTGGAAAGATATTCAAGAACTGATAAAAAGTTTACAAAAACACAAAACATATAAATTAATAGAACAAGAAATATAAAATTTTAAATAACTCAATCTTTAAAAGAGAAACTGAGGAAGCCATAAGTGAACTCCCAAAGAAATAACCTCAAGACCAGAGAGATGGATTTACAAGTGAATTCAGTCAAATGTTTAAAGAATAATTAATTCCAATATTACATAAACTCTTTGAAAAAATAGAAAAATTATCTTACTAACTTCCTTCTATGATATAAATAGGGTCTTGATGACAAAACCAGGGAAATTCAAAACAGAGAAAGAAAACTACAGACCAATAACTATATTAGAATATCATCAGCAAGGAGCCTAAAACAACACATTAGAAAGGCTAGATTTATACCACAAATGCAGGGCTGGCTCAACATTAGAGCATCAGACAAATGACTCAGCAGTCAACGATTATAGTAATATACCGTTTGATAAGCCCAAAGACTCTGGTTTTGGGGATAAGAACTCACTATTTGACAAAAACTGCTGGGAAAACTGGAATATAGTACGGCAGAAACTGGGCACAGACCATCATCTAACGCCATACACCAAAATCAAGTCTAAATGGGTGCACGAGCTAGGTATAAAGGCTGATACTGTAAATAATCTGGGGAAGCAAGGAATAGTTTACTTGTCAGATTTATGGAATAGGAAGGACTTTATGACCAAAGAAGAGTTGGAGAGCATTATAAAAGGCAAAATGGATAACCTTGAGTACATTAAATTGAAAAGTTTCTGTACAAACAAAGCCAATGTAACCAAGATTAAGAGGGAAGTGGGAAATTGGGAAAGAATATTTACGACCAGTGTCTCTGATAAAGGCCTCATTTCTAAAATATACAGGGAATTACATAAAAT
>CM053591.1:135257417-135273188 GCA_028646515.1 Pseudochirops corinnae
ACATCTCACCAGCCAGATTGGCTAAGATGACAAAACAGGAAAATGACAAATGCTGGAGAGAACGTGGAAAAATTGGAACACTAATGCGTTGTTGGTGGCGCTGTGAACTGATACAACCATTCTGGAGAGCAATCTGGAACTATGCCCAAAGGGCTATAAATAATTGCATACCCTTTGACCCAGTAACACCACTTCTTGGGTTGTATCCCAAAGATCATAGAAGTGGGAGTAAGATCCATATGTACAAAAATATTTATTGCAGCTCTCTTTGTGGCGGCAAAAAACTGGAAATTAAGGGGATGCCCATCAATTGGGGAATGGTTAAACAAGTTGTGGTATATGAATGTAATGGAATACTATTGTGCTATAAGAAATGGGGAGGAGATGGACTTCATAATTACCTGGAGAGGCTTATACAAACTGATGCTAAGTGAGAACAGCAGAACCAGGAAAAATTTGTACATAGTCACAGACACATCATATGTGTGATGACCAACCTCGATAAACTGGACTCTTCTCAGCAATGCACAGCTAAAAGACATCTCTACAAGTCTCAGGAGGGAAGGAGATACCTGCATTCAGAGAAAGATCTAGAAAGAACAGAGTTTAAATGGAGACTGAAGCAACCTACATGCTATCACCCTTTTCCATGTTTGGTTTCGTTTCCTTTTTCCCATCGTCCACTCCACTGGTTACAACCCTTCTAAACAACCAGACTAATGTCCAATGTGAAAGTATTTGCAGATCCTATACTTGATTGCATGTGGCCATGGGTGTGGGGAGGGGAGAAAACTTAAAACTCAAGGGATTGTGGAAGTGAATCTTGGAAACTAAAAGTAAACAAACAAACCAAATTTAAAAAAGCAAACCAAAAAAAACCGTCAGAGCACCAGGCCTCAAGTTAGGAAGATGGAGTCAAATCTGACCTCAGACATTTGCTCGCCATGTGACTCTGGGCAAATCACGTAGCCCTGTTTACCTCAGTTTCCTCATCTGTAAAATGGGCTGGAGAAGGAAATGGCAAACCACCTCTGCCAAGAAAATCCCAAAAGGGGTCACGAAGAATCAGACACAACTAATCAACAACAACAGAGAAGTGTGAGGGTGAGGAAAAATATGCAGGCTGTAGGCAGTTATGTTTGAGGCACAGGGTGTGTCTGAGGCCCTGTAGAATTCAGAGCACACCGCACTGCCCTGGGTCACTTAGAGGTCAGGGGGTACGGCATTGCTCAAGGCTTTCATATGTATGGTCACCAGATGTTCCAGATAGTGTCTCCACACCCTGGGGTCTTCATGCCCTTGTGACTGTACCTTCCCTCTCCCGTTATTGTTTCATCCTGTTCCAGGCAGCTGGGCTCTGTTTGTCACTTATGGTATGCGGGTCTGGGTTAGATAAGACTCAAACTGGGGAGGCAGGATTGAAGTCTGCCTTAAGATCTGGCTGTAAGGCTTCCCCATGGAGAGGACTCAATAAACTTTCTCCGCTTGCACCTCCAAGCTGTGACTCTTCTGTTCTTGAAAATGTGCTAGCGCCTTCTCGATTGAGGTAAGTAATTGGCTGCCCCTGCAGTCAAGTTAGGATATCTTGACAGAATAAATCTTGACAGAGAAATATTTAACTAGGCCCAAAATCTGCATTATCTGTAATGAGGATAAACTGTCAGCATTTCCAATAAGATCAGGGGTAAAATACAGATATCCATTATCATCATTGCTACTGAACACAGTGTCAGAATTGCTAAGTATAACAGAAAGAGAAGAAAAAAAACTGAAGAGACAAGCATGGGTAAAGAAGAAACAAGATGATCACTTTTTTTTTTTGTAAATAATATGATGCAGGATATAAAATAAATTCACATACATTATCGACATTTCTGTATATAACCAACAAAATCCAGCAGGAAAAAACAAAGAGGAATTCCAATTAAAATAACTACAGAAAGTATAAAATATCTCAGAATCTACCTGCAACACACACACACACAAGAACTATAGGAACACAACTGCGAAACACTCAATACAAGGCAGATCCAAAGAACTGGAGGAATATTAATGCTTAGTAAGTAGGCTAAGACAACATAATAAAAATAACAATACTAACACCTAAGGGGTGCTGGGCCTGGAGTCAAGAAGACCTGAGAGTAAATCCAGCCTCAGACACTTACTAGCTGTGTGACCTTGAGCAAGTCACTATCCTCTGTTGGCCTCAGGGTCCTCAACTGTTAGACTATAAATGGAGATAATGCTAGCGCCCTGCCTCATAGGGCTATTATGAAGATCCAATGAAATCGTATTTGTAAAGCACTCAGCACGGTGCCCGACACAGCAGGTGTTATATAAATATTAGCTATTATTATTGCCTAAATTAATTTTATTATGAAGGTCTATAACAACCAAACTACCCAGAAGATTATTTTAAAGATCTAGAAAGATTAATTTAAAAATTCATCTGGAGGAACTGAAGGTGAAGAATCTCAACAAGGGAGGGAAGGAAGCAGAGAAGGGAGGGAGGAAATTTAAAAAGGATTTAAATAGAGCTAGAAATCTAGACAGAATCCAGAATCTAGACAGAAATCCAGGGGGAAAAAAAAGCCGCAGTGAGTCATTTGTCCAGCCCATTGTCCAGCTGGGCATAGGGATGCAGGGAGATCTTCAGACACTGGGGATAAGGTGAGACCACAGGCATGCTACTCACACCCTCCAGTGTCCAGGGAGAAGTTGTGTATACCAGGACAAGAGGAAATCCCAGGGCAGGAAAAGGGCATTACTGGACCCATCCCAAAGCACTGTGATGCAAAAAGGTATGAACTAACAGCATTACCACCCACTGCCCTGTTCCCAGTCACGTGTCCAGGGCAGAGGGATGGTGTTCCCGGGTAGGGAGACAGTGTGATGTGGAAAAGAAGAAATTCAGAAGCCAGAAGTGGTGTAGCTCAGACCCCAAGAGCAAAAGTAGGATCTCAATTCCAGCACAGCCCAGACTAAAGAGGAATAACCAGAGCTAATATCCCAGACCAAAGAAGAGCCTACCATTCGGTCACTGAACCAACAGAGCTCTTCAGCTGGGTGACAGAGGCCAAAACCAGCAGCAGTCAACTCTTGCACAGATTCAAACCTAAGTCAGGAAATTGCGGAACTCAGACCAAGGGAGCAGCAATCAGACTTTTTCCCTGGATCAGACCACTTGGGGAGCACTGAAAACTTGTAGATCCTCAGCTTATTTCTGAGATCCTGGAATAACACAATACTCAATACTCTCAAGAAACCAGCACAGACCATCCCTTAAGAAGTGTGGCAGAGCCAAGCCCTAATATCAAGTAGTCTGGAAAAACTGGCAAAGAAAAAAAGAACCCCATCATAACGAGTTCTTATGGTGGCAGGGACACTCAAGGCACAAACACAGAAGAGAATGACTTCAAAGACAAGATATGCCTTAGGAAAAAAACTCAGACTGGGCAAAAACTTAACTAGTACTCCTAGAAGAGATGAGGCTAAAATTTAAGAGGGTGGAGGGGGGAATGTTTAAAATATTTTTATAAATGGAATGAGAGTACTTAGAGGAAAAAAATCGGTAAAGAAATGAGAGCTATGGAAGAAAAAAGTGGAAAGGGAATGAATACCTTAGCAATTAATCTCGCCCAAGCTACAAACTCTATGAAAATTAGAATGGACCAAATAGAGGTCAATGACTTCATGAAAGAACAAGAAATATTAAAACAATGGCAAAAGACTGAAAAAAAAAATAGAGGAAAGTATAAGGTATTGCAGTATAAAAACAACTCACCTGGAAAACAAAGGAGATAAAAATGTAAGAATCATTGTACTATCTGAAGCCCATGATGGTGCCTCCTCTTATCCACATATCTAGACTGGTACCAGCTCTGAAACTCCCACGGCTGTCAAATGCTTCCCAGGTAGCAACAGTAGTAACCATTCTTCTGTGTCTCCAGGTGTATCTTTTGACTTCATCTTTTGCATTTCCCCCCTCATTATTCTTGGTGAGATGAAAATGGGTTTGAGTAGCAGTTCATGACTGCTGAAGGCATTTGGGAGGAGCTGACTCCACTATCTTTCTCATTGCTCAGACACTGTACTCGTTACATACTCTATTATTCTACTAGAAATTTGCTACATTATTATTGGTTAAATAACACTAATTTCTTGAAAAATCTTTTAGTTAGTTAATGGCTTGATGTGGGAACTAATTGATTTGTATATGTAATAATATAGTGGTAAAATACTGGCTTGAACCCAGGGTTTAGATCCTGGCTATGTGACCTTATGCCAATCATTTTACCTAATTTTATTATGATAGCAATGGTGTCACGTTATTATTTATTATATTATGTATATAATATATTACATATTATTATGGCATTACAATAAAAGTATAAATCATACAAAATATCTAACAAAACTCAAATCTTAATGATATAACCTTTATTTATCTAGTTCTCAATTCAATAGAGTTCCTAATAGGATAGAATCTCCTAAACAAATATTTCTGTTTCTATGATCAATTCCTTTCAAGAGAATATTACTCAAAATTCTTCAAATAGAAGGTGAGATAAGGAGATTATTTAGGACATCTTTCTTACAATGAAGCTTTAAATATAGTAGTCCTTTTTAAAGAAATTTTTATAGCATTTAAATACGATCATGAAAAAGCATATATTCAGTTTATAATCTCACCTGTTTCACTTCCTTTTTCACTTGTTTCCTCATCTAACAAAATCAGCCTGGGCAGCCAAAACAAAAATGTGAAAACATTTTGGTTAAAAGATTGTTATAAAAGCATTTGATTAATTCTCTCATGCTGTTTGCATAGAGGAGATGGAGAGATATGCACTAGATGATACAATCAAACAGGTTAAGAAATGGTCAAATGACGGGCAGCTAGGTGGCAGCTAGGTGAATAGAGTACCAGTCCTGGAGTCAGGAGGATCTGAGTTCAAATTTAACCTCAGACACTTGACACTTAGTAGGTCCTTGAGCAAGTCACTTAACCCAAATTGCCTTGCCTTCCCCCCTCCAAAAAGAAAGAAACAAAGAAAGAAATAGTCAAAGGGCAAGACATAAAGAACTCATTAATGGCTCCAAATCAACTTGGAAGAAGTGACCCAAGGTGACCTTGACTCTGTGATATTTAATATTTTAATCAGTGATTTGGATAAAGGCATAAGGGGCATATTTTTTAAATTTGCAGATGGCACACAACAAGGAGGAATGGTTCACATATTGGGTAACAGGTTCTAAAAAATTTAGATGAATATTGAATCAAAACTAGTAAGATAAAATTGAGGAGAGATAAATCTGAAGATTTTGTTAGATTTTTAAATGTTAGATTTTTTAAAAATCAACTTCATAAATACAAGATAGGGAAATATGCTTTGACATCAGTTCACTGGTTATTGGGGGACTTATACATCAATATGAGTCAATAGTGTGATATGGCAGCTAAAAAAAGAGGTAAAACAATTTTAAGCTGTCCTAAAAGAAGCATAATGTCGAGAATTAGGAGGTGGTCATTCCCCTGTATTCTTCCCTGGACAGACCACATCTGGCACATTTTGTTCAACTATGGCTTCCACATTTTATGGATGATATTCATAAGCATCTAGATTAGAGCAATCTGTAGAGTGGATGGTTTAAAGGTCATGCCATTTGACTATCAGTGATATTGATAATTAGCTTAAAGAGACTTCAAGAAAAAAGATACGTGAGAACTCTTAAGTATCTGAAGGTCTGCCACATAGAAGAGGAATTAATCTTTGTTCTGAAAAATAGGAATAATGGACAGAAGTGACAGAAAGGCAGAAATGGCTCAAAGTAAGGACAATTTTCCTAATAATCAGAACTATTTGAAAGCAAAATGGACTGCTTTAAGAGGTAGGAGATTTTCTCTTACTAAATGTTTTCAAGAAAGGCAAGAAATATTTTTATTGTATTAATTAAATTTATTAATTAAATAAAATTAATTAATTAAATACATTATAAATGTATTTTTGAGGTATTATAAGGATGGATTTTCCTAACAAATATTTCTATTTCTATGATCAACTGTTTTCAAGAGAAGATTGCTCAAAATTTTTCAAATAGAAGGTGAAATAAGGAGATTGTTTAGGACCTCTTTCTTACAATGGCGCTTTAAATATAGATAGTCCTTTTGAAAAGAATTATTTTAGAAAAAGGTTGGACTCTGAGGTTCTTTCCAACTCTTGAAACTCTGTGTTTCTATTAAAATGCATGGAACTCAAGAGTCCACAGTTTTCTTATGGTTAGGTAAATGGAAAGATATGAAGAAAAATTATGAAACTTTTGTCCAAGAGATTCCCTTAAAACAATGTCTTTGAGAGAATTTCCAAAGAGTGAGATCTTCTATGAGTCTACATTATATATTCTCTTACATTCTACAGAGAAATTAATCTTCATATCAAGAAATTTAATTTTGATAGATTGACTCAAAACCATGAAATTAAAACCATGCTCTGAAATGTGAAACATAGTTTTTAATGACTGAGAGAGTTTTTGCTATTGTTTGATTGTGGTGGGTTTTTTTTTTTTGGAGGGAGGAAGGCAAGGCAATTGGGATTAAGTGACTTGCCCAAGGTCACACAGCCGGTAACTGTGTCAAGTGTCTGAGGCCAGATTTGAACTTAGGTCCACCTGATTCCAGGGCCTGTTCTATTCACTGTACCACCTAGCTGTCCCTTGATTGTGGTTTTTTTTTAAGCATATACTCAGAATTATGGGGAGAAGACAAGAAATGGGATTAAGGAGGGGTATATAGATAAACAGGAAAACTGCAGAGCAGATGGTTCAGTTGCTGGTCTCTAGAACCTCCTCAGGTGGTGCATTCTCCCCAGGGAAATAAGAGAGGGTAGCAATGTGGTGTGCATTACAATGGCCTGTCATATTTTTATCCAGATGAAATCTCATCAAGGGAAGCCTTAAAACAAAATAAAAAATGAAGACATCAAAAAGAACAGCTTATAAAGCCCATGGAAATAGGAAGAAGTATTGTTCTAGCAGAGTTAGGCTTAGCTTCTCCTGTGCTGTCCTTATAATGGTAGAAAGGGTTGTACCTAAGCTCAGCTCCTTATTCTCTTTTTTGGCCGTCATAAAATTCTAGCCATGGTAGTTCTCCCAAAGAGATCACCTAATTTGGGGCCAAAGGTGATCCTTCTAATTTGCTGTCCCTAGTTAGGACTTTTTTGCTTATTACCTTGAAATTGAAACTTAAGAGGCTACAAAATAAATAGTTAATGTTCATCAGAAAAAAGGAATCAAAAAATAGAATTGACAGTGTATTAAAACAGTATTCAATAATTTTATATAAAGGATTTTCTGCTTACTGGTCAAGATTAGTAGTAAGATTATTTTCTACTTTGTCCTCTTTGTGTTCTTCGGTAAGCTTGCTTGGAGATTCCTTGAGTCGCTAAAATAAGACATGAAATTTAAAATACATAAAGGAATCATTTGCCCCATACAAATTAAATAAGAGCAATTCTTGTTAAAAACATAATGCTGGAAACAACTGCACATTGATGTATTTCTACAAGATTTTGCTTGAGTTATTTTTCTAATGGTGATTATGGGCTAAACTAAACCATTCACATTCCTTAGCTCATCATATATTGTAAGGTAGGAGACCATAGTGTTTAAAGACTTATGATAAGTTTAATAATGACAACAGTCATGTTATTAGCCTGCCTCAATGAAACCCTAAACATATCTAAAGATTCTTACAAATAATACTGGAATGAAAGCTATTACTAAAATTGGTCAGACAAACAGTATGCCTGTATCTATAAAACAGCAGAAAATGAAGGTGGGAAGATTAGCATGTCTTAAGCTAGTAGATAATATGTGGCATTAACCTAAGTCGTACTTTAAGACTCAGAGAAGTCTATGAAGCAGTGTAAGATAGAGCCCCAGGCACCAGTTCTGCTTATTAAGCAGTTCTATCAATAGCAATATTGGAACTTATTCCACCAAAATGGCTCTCTCCAATATTAATAACGATCTCTTAGTTGCCAAATCCAATGGCCTTTCCTCAGTCCTCAATCTCAAGGACCTCTCTGCAGTCTTTGACACCACTCCTCCTTCTTCCCCTTGATACTCTTCTTCTTGGGTTTTTGGGACACCACTGTCTCCTGGTTCTCCTCCTACTTGACTGTTCTTTCTTAGTCTCCTCTGCTGGATCCTCATCTAGATTCTACCCCCTAACCATAGGCCCCCCTCACCATTGTGTCCTGGGCCCTCTTCTCTTCTCTCTCTACATTACTTCACTTGGCAACTTCATCAGTTCCCATGGATTTATTCACCACCTCTTTGCTGGGATTCTCAAACCCACCGATCCTGCCTTAAACTCTCTGCTGACTTCCATTCTCACATCTCCAGTTGCCTCTCAGACATCTTGAATTGGGTGTCCAGAAGATATCTTAAATTCAATATATCCAAAACAGAACTCATTATCTTCCCTCCTCAATTCTCCCCTGCTCCTATCTTCCCTGTTACTGTAGAGTCCCTCAGGCTCACAATCTAGGAGTTATCCTGGGTTCCTCACTCTCTCTCACCCCTCATACCCAAACTGTTGCTAATGCCTGTTGATCTTAGCTTTGCAACATGTGACCAGTAATGCCCCTTCTCTCCTCTGACCCTGCTACCGCTCTAGTGCAGGCCTGAGCTCATTATCTCATGCCTGGATTATTGAAACAATCTGTTCGTAGGCTTGCCTGCCTCAAGCTTCTCCCTACTCCAATTCAACCTCCATTCAGCCACTAGTGATTTTTTCCTAAAAAGCAGGTCTGATCATGTCACCTCCTACTCAGTAAATTCCAGTGCTCCCTATTACTTCTAGAATACAATACAAAATGCTGGTTAGCGTTCAAAATCCTTCATAACCTATGCCCCTCCTACCCTTCTAGTCTTCCCATACCTTACTCCCTACCATGTACTCCCCACCAAGTGACACTGGCTGTTACCTTGAACAAGACACTCCATCTCTCAGCTCTAGGCATTCACCCTGGCTGTCCCCCATGCCTGGAACATTTTCCTTCCTCTGCTCTGACTACTGACCTCCTTTGGCTTCCTTCAAGTTCCAATTAAAATTCCATTTTTTTTTTTAATTGAAAGCTATTCCCAGCCCCTCTTAATCCTAGGGGTTTCCCTCTGTTGATGATTTCTTATTTATCCTATACATACCTTGCTTTGTTTGTATTTATTTCTATGTTGATTCCCATCTTAGACTATAAGCTTCCCAAGGGCAAGAGCTATCTTTTGCTTGTTTTTGAAACTTTTAATGCAAAGTGCAGAAAATATGAGATTCCATTGTTGTTTATTGATCACAAAAAGGCATTTTATTTAACAGGGCAAAAAGCAACCTTAAAGGTTCTCCAACAACAAGTCTCTCAAGTATCTGTTAAGTTCATACCAGAATCCATGATAAAGACAAAGACAAGTGTCCAATGACTCTTTGATTTTTTTTAAACATTAAACTAGACATAAAAAAAAAAGACACCTGTCCACCTCAGTTATCCACCAATGTCATGGGGAACATTTTGTACAGAATACAAATGTAAGACGCTATCTCTACAGGTAGTAAGACTGATTAAGCCCCAGATGCCTCTATTTCTAGGTGATATTCATTGTACTGATTGTAGCGAAACCTAGAAAAGTACAAGGCTTGTCCATGAAACGGATGATTTCTCAAAAAAACATTGTCCTGACAATCAATACAGAAAAAAAAACCTAAATGAACTAAATGCCTAATGTCCAGACCCTGATGTAATACAGAAATAAACTGTAACACCAATCAGTTTTCTGAGAATAAACATCTGGGACAAATACTGCCAACGGACAATGAATTGTTTAGCCCAGATGTGAATTGTGGGAAAACAGTAAACTGGATTGTATTTAAGAAAGTAAACAGTGTTTTATTTTTTGTTTTTAAACAATCTCAAGCTGATCCCAGAGCAAAAGGTCATTTGTTAATACAAATGTACTCCTGAGAGAGCTCTATCTTATACTATCATACTCTCTGATGAACAAAGGTTACCAGTGGGCACAAGTAGGTTGCAGCATATTTTTAATTATGTACAAGAAGTAGCATATGGCCTATCATTCAGGAAATGTATGATTGGAAAAGGAGACTGGGATGTTATATAGTAAGAGTCAAGAATAACAGATGCATCCAACACAACCCAAGGAGCATTTATGTGCCTTCCATGTGCCATGCAATGGATAACTCAAATGCTGGATCCAAGACCCATGAAATATGAAAAAAAATCTTCAGCACATCAGACAGATCTTTTCTAGAGGATCTATGAGAGAACATAGACAAGAACTATGCAAAATAAGAAGTTACAAAGGGAGTACCTACATAAGTAAGACTGCAGCGGCACTGAATATTGAAGGATATTTCATACAACAGTTGGCATTCCTCTTAAGTCTTTAACATTACAATTTATATTATATCTATCTATGTGTCCACTTTCCTTCCTGACTTAGCCCTCCCCTAAGCTCTTCGAGGGTAGGGATCAAGTCTTATTTGCATCTTCTCTAGTCTCAGTACTGTCCACATAATAGAAAATTCATAAATACTGAATAAAGACACAAAAACACATACTCCCCTATTATGTGTATCTTTAACATACAAATATAAACTACTTAATGTTACAGAATTAAAGTAGGTTAAGCAGACAATATAGTTTGTACCTCCTTTCCAAAGAAATCCCGAAAGAATGACGTGATACATCAGAGGTACAATAATGGCAGGGAACTCTTTATTTTTTTAAATCCAAAACACATTCTGTAGGATGCCCGCTACAGTATTGCCTATCACATGAACCACCTTATTATTTTCTATTTTTTTCCTCTTTGCTTTTTCCTCTTTCACACTTTCTTCTTAAATGTCTTCCTTCCTTTTTGTCTACTTATAACACAGCCTCTCCAGTGGTATTCAGATGTATTTGCTTAGACCAGTTGACAAGTATAAGTAAAGGACCTCTGGGCTAGCAGAGGAAAAAAGGCTCAAAGATAAACAATTCAGTATTCTCCCCCAAACTACAAAAAATAACATCAAGAAGGGGAGGCTAGGTGGTGCAGTGAATAGAGCACTGGCCCTACCCTATCTGGCCTCAGACACTTAACACAAAAACTAGCTGTGTGACCTTGGGCAAGTCACTTCACCCGAAGTGCCCTGCAAAACCCCCTCTAAAAAAAAAAAAGTAACATCAAGAGAACTTTACCTTTAGTGCAACAAAATCATAGGGACGGAAGCCTGTAAATTCTTCATGGACTGTGGACATCATTCGAGCTGTTTTCTCCCAGAAGCTAAGCAATGTTCTCTGAAGAAAAAGATAACAAGACATTACAGCTATCTTTTGCCTAAACATTTTGTTAGTGTTATTTTCCTCATTATCATAATGGATGAACAATTCCAAGAAAAGGTGATGAAGTTGACTAGTCCTTCCAAATTTTGGCAATAAATAAAGCAATTCAAAATAGTAGTAATTAACTTCTCGGTATGTGTACTATACAAATAGCTGCTCAAAAGTTTGCTAAACATTGATTATATGGAAAAAGAGAAGGAAAATGGTAGGTTAGAACGTCTTCTGAGAAATTCAGAAAAGAATCACTAAAACCATCAATCTGTACAGAAGGGGAACACATGTGTAATCCTTATGTTATTATGTATGCACGTGCTTATAACTAGTCAGGGTGAGAAAAGTCACACCGACAGCTAAATTCTTTCATCAAAGGCGTGCACACACACGTACATGTGGTGCACACATACTGCATGCACAGCCCCGTCCCCATATGGCATTCATGAGGGCACACACAGGCGCGCGCACACACACGGCCACACACATGCCCTTTCACGAGTCATCTGTCTGCCAATCAACACGTACTTAATTACTTAGAAATGGATTACCCTGGCTCTTTACTTCTCTCCTCCTTCCAACTATCCTCTTTTTTTTGTGTATTAGACAGAAAAGACATAAAACTCTTAATTTGTTGTGTCCAGATGTGGATTCCTGAGTGACTCAGCAGCACACAGAATTATGTGTGCTCCTCAGGCCTGTAAAAGCCTTCCTTTCCATCAGTTTGCTATGCTTTTTCTGTACAACTGTTATTTTCCCTACTGTCCTACATAGAAATTTTGGTTACTGCTATCTTTTTTTTTCTTCTTTTTTTTTTCACTGACTTGTTTATTTACTTTTAGTTTACAAGATTCAGTTCCACAATCCCTTGAGTTTCAATTTTTCTCTCTTCCCTTCCTCCCCCCACCCCCCATGGCAGTGTGCAATCAAGTATAGGATCTGCAAATACTTTCACATTGTACATTAGTCTGGTTGTATAGAAGAGTTGTAACCAGTGGAGTGAACAATGGGAAAGAAGAAACAAAACCAAACATGGAAAAAAACGAGAGCATATAATTTGCTTCAGTCTCCATTTAAACTCTGGTCTTTCTAGATCTTTCTCTGAATGTAGACTTCTCCTTCCATCCTGAGACTTGTAGAGTTGTCTTATACATGTGCTTTGCTGAGAAGAGTCCAGTTTATCAAGGTTGGTTGTCACACATACGATGTGTCTGTGATTGTGTACAAATTTTTCCTGGTTCTGCTCTTCTCACTTAGCATCAATTTATATAAGCTTCCCCAGGTACATATGAAGTCCATCTGCTCCTCATTTCTTATAGGACAATAGTATTCCATTACATTCATATACCACAACTTGTTTAGCCATTCCCCAATTCATGGGCATCCCCTTAATTTCCAGTTTTTTGCCAACACAAAAAGAGCTGCAATAAATATTTTTGTACCTATGGGTCCTTTTCCCACATCTATGATCTCTTTGGGACACAACCCCAGAAGTGGTGTTACTGGGTCAAAAGGTGAGTTACTGCTTTCTAATTTCATATTGTGCTACCTAGTGTTGTGGCTTTGGGTAATCCATGCTAAGACTTGTAACCCATTGTGACAAATAACACAGTTGACTTCATTCTAGAGAAGAGATATGGCTTGAACTATGCCAATGTCTAAGAGCAAAGCCAAGCACAGCAAAGTTAAGAGGATTCTTTCTAGTTTACTATGTAATTTACTTTCTTTTAACCCCTTAGTCAACTTTTAAAAAGAAATCTCACCACTCCTCTTTACTGCAAGGGCATGCTGACCATGGAGTTGAGTACCTGGTAGGTAGTGAGTGAGTGGGATAACAAATTGCAGCGACTAGCTCCAAGCAAGTCCACCTTCTGACAAACATCCATCTTTAACTTGTCAAAAGAAGCTTTGGTATTTCTCACTTGGATCTGCACCTAATCATATAAAAAGCCCATATTATTATTGCCAATAACAGGCCACAAAGGTAATATTTATGTGAATGTGTCTATAAACACACACATTACTTTCATGACTTAAAACATTTAGCAGATAGTAGAGTACTGTGGAGAGGAACTGTATATATTATGACATGTTATATATGTTACATACATTATATATAAAGTCTATGACTGACGACATCTGGTATAGAGAAATCACAGATTTCACATACGTGTGTGTGTGTGTGTGTGTGTATATATACACAACACATATATAATGCTTTCATACCATTATAAAAATAAACAAGAACTTTCTGTTGTTGTTACTCATTTGTTTTTCAGTCGTGTCCAACTCTTCATGCCCCCATCTGGGGTTTTCTTGGCAAAGATACTGGAATGGTTTGCCATTTCCTTCTCCAGCTCATTTTACAGATGCAGAAACTGAGCCAAACAGGGTCAAATGACTGACTCAGGGTCACACAGATAGTAAGTGTCTGAGCCTGACCCAAGGCCCGGTATTCTATCCCCTGAGCCACCTAGCTGCCCAACCAAGGATCACAGTTCCTTTTGATAATACTTTATGTACTATCTGCTAAATGTCGGTGTCATATAACAATGGACTATATAAAATACACAACAGCAATAAACAACATTAAGAACTGTAGAAAGGGCAACAGAAGCTTCAGAGAATAAATGATACTTTTATGCAGCATTAATAAATATTGTATAATTCACATACTATAAACTCAAATGGTATGAAGTGAAGTTTGGATATAGCAATCTATCTGAGGCTTGGTATAAAATGTTTTCAAGGAAAGTCATTCAAAGGGCTATGAAATCTGATAGGGTCATAATATTATAGCCTCTTCATTTTTTTCTTATATTAATAACTGTTTTAAATTTATTTATTCCTACTTTTAAAAAAAAGATTACCCAGAAATAAATCATTTTAAAAAAAGAAACTATGAGCCCAAACAAAAAAAGACCAGTAATGAAGGATATTTTTAATTTCAAAAAGATTAATAAAAGGAAAGCGTAATAAAGACAAAGCCCTAAGGGCTTTAAGTACCATACAGTATTTAACATTTTCATTAAAATACAGTGATATTTTAAATTCAGCTGGTCAAGTTAATTGTGGTTTAAGGCACATACCAATACAGGAAAAACATTTTCTTACTTTTCTGAACTTTTCCATTTGTTTGGATGTGTCTGGGTCTAGTTCTTGCGATACATCTTTCATCCACAGCAAAGCCCCTCTGTATTCTGTGCGGGCCTGCTCCATTCGATTGATTGTCATCAAGGTATCAGATACTGCCCTCTGACTAAAAGTTGCTACTTCTTGCTCAAGACGAGACAGAGGAGTACACAGGGCTAATCTAATGGATAAAAATAATTAGATTCAGAGGGAACATACGAAACAAAAACTAGAAACTGAGGGAATCAAAACATTTTCATCTCAAAGACCACTTTGGAGAAGATGTAATTAGTGAGTATTTTTCTATACATATGGCACTACTTCAAATTGGTCAAATTTGTATTATCTGCAAAGAAGTCACTTTATTAAGTACAGCAATTTCAAAATATCTAATAACATACTGGATATATTAATAGGAAATAAATATACCAAAAGTTTAAAATAAGCTAGTCTTAGAAAAAACCTTAGACATTCACTGATTTGATAAATGAGGTGCCTACATGTCCATTTTTGCCATCCCCCATTTTTGTAACACTGTAAATCAGCCACATTATTCAGGTAACAATTATAGTAAGTGCACCCCTTAAATTTCTCACACAAATACCACTTATACAAAGTATACTCTTTCCAAAACAAAAGTATTTCATTTATGCAGACATATAACCTGAGTGTAAAAAGAAAAATAAAATACTCAGAGAGCTGATAAAACTATCGGTTTCTAAACAACTAAAGAGGCCTATAAGCACGCTTCAAGTCAAAGCAATTTGATCCATTTTTCAATACTGTACACTGTATGCCATTTGTATGCCATCACTGCTTTCTCCCACCTTTCAAAGAATTTCCCAAACATAAAACCAGAGGGTCTGTAGTGTGAAGGCGCCTTAGCAACCATCTCATCCAACTCTCCATTTCACAGATGAGAAAACTGAAGCCCTAAGCAGTTTCATGAGCTGCCCAAGGCCAGTGAGTTAGTAAATAGTCGAGCTGGGACACGAATCCAGGTTTTCTGACTTCAAATCCTATTCTCTCCTCACTTGATCAGATCATCTGCTCTCCTGGCAAAAGACTTTCCTGTACACCCTTTTGATTCCAGGTTTCCTGACTATGCGGCCACCATGAAATAGTAGTCCTACCTTTAATTAGGACTGCTTTTCTTTTCCTCTAAAAAGTTAAAGAATTTTGGCTACTCTAAGTAAATGCAGCATAAGATACTTCATAGCTTCTTTTATACTTAAAAACGTAATGTGATAAA
>CM053591.1:135273688-135349284 GCA_028646515.1 Pseudochirops corinnae
AGTAACTATTTTAAAGGCATAAACAATAATAGCATGGAATGTTTATAAAATATTTATACATTATATTATAATTTCCCTATTATACTTGTATTATGTCTTAAGATATAACACTAAGTATACCACAGATGATAAAGATGAAGAAAACATTGATTTAAAAAAAAAACCTTTGGTTGGCTGAAGAACAGAGTGTCTTGCCAGTAGCATCCATCATTTTGCCAGCTTGAGTTATATCCTGTTCTGCCTGAAATTTTAAAAAGAGCCCAAGCTCATGTTCTTCTTCAGATATAGCTAGGAAAGTAAAAAAAAAAAAGGTCAGCACAATTATTTTATTCCAGTTCATATAAAAACAAAACCAAAACACATATTTATCACCAATGATATGAGATAAAGAACCCACAGTTCTAAACTACAGAGAGATGCATTAACGAATGTCTGCATCTTAGGAAACGCTTTCTTTTTGCCATGTTTGCTTGGCTCCTAAGGGAAAATTTGCTATTGTGCACTCACAATCTGGCTCTCTAAATTGCAGTTCCTCCTTTGCATTCAAACCTACTACACCACTTAGGGTGTTGGCATAAACACCTAGAAATTTCCTGTTGCTTGCAAGAAGAGTGTAGGGGGTTAAAAAAATGCAACGCGTCTCTTTCCTCGGCATCTCTAAAGCTTACTTCTCCTTTTCCCCCCTCCTTTCTGACTGTTCCTTCGAGGTCTCTTCTGCTGGTTCACCATCCTCCTCCTACCCAATGTATGCTTCTCCCAAGGCATTATCTTTATCTTCTTCATCATCTCTCTGCTTTTTTCTTTGGCAAGCTCATTTGTTCCCCAAGCTAAATTATTATCAATATGTATGTGAAAATGGTAGGTCAAAGGGGACGAAGATGTACAAGAGAACAGTATAACTAGGTGATTTAAGGAGGGATGTGAAGAGTTGTTAGACTGGGAGACTCTGGGGGAGGGGACTAAGGTGATAAAGAGGGTAAAGTAAAAAAGAAGTAAGGAACAAGACTGGGGGGTGATTAGGGAAATACAGTCAGAGAGGGGGATTTCCCAGTTCAAGATTTGGGAGAAGCACACAATGAATCAAGTACAGTTGGATGACTTAGGACATTATTTAAAATCAGTCATGTTCTAAACTTGATAGTTGTTCTTACAATATTTTTCAACAGCTAGACTAAAATAACTTGAAAACCAGTCTTCGAAAACAACTTTAATCGCCTCTGCTTTACGTGACTGCCAAAGACCTGGAAGTGATCAATGGTTGTAGCTTCTCAGAGCCAGAGGATTTAGAAACCAATAAAAAGAAGGATTAATTTGAATTCAAAATACCCTTTTGCATTATTTCCTAGTAGTAGAAGTGTTAGGCAATCCTTAGACACATTAAATCCAGGTGGTGTCTTTTTCTTTCTTAAAAATGAAAGTTATTATGCCCAAAGGGCTATAAAACTGTGCATTCCCTTTGACCCAGCAATCATACAACTGTATCCCAAAGAGTAAAAAGGAAAAGGACCTATATCTACAAAAATATTTATAGCAGCTCTTTTTGTGGTGGCACAGAAATGGAAATTGAGCAGATGCCCACTAACTGGGGAATGGCTGATCAAGCTGTAGTATATAATTGTGATGAAATACCATTGTGCTGTAAGAAATGATGAGCAGGATGCTTTCAGAAAAATCTGAGAAGATTTACATGAATTGATGCAAAGTAAAATAAGCAGAACCAAGAGAACACTGTACATAGTAATGGCAATGTTGTATTATGATCAACTGTGAGTGTCAGCTATTCTCAGCAATACAATGATCCAATACAATTCTGAAGGACTTATGAGGAAAAATGCTCTCCATTTCCAAAGAAAGAACTGATGGAGTCTGAATGTAAACTGAAGCATACTTTTTTGGGCTGGAGTTTGGGTTGGGTTTTTTTTTTGGTCTGTGTTTTCTTTTGCAACATGGGTAATATGGAAATGTTTTGCATGACTGTATAGTCTATATAAAACTATCTTCTCAAAGAGGGCTCTGGGGAGGGAGGGAGAAAATATGGAACTCAATTTTTAAAAAAGAATGTTAAAAATTTTTATTTACACATAATTGAGAAAAAAATTAAATATAAGTTGTGGAAGGTATCCTTGTCGAGAATAAGCCTGTTTCATTAACATTAAAAATACATCAATCTGTGAATCCACCTTCTTTAATTATTTTCTTCAAAACATCAGAATATTTACCTGCTGTACCCTCACATTCTCTGGCTACCTCTCCAGTAATTTTAATGTTACACAATTAAGCTTGATTTTTAAATCAAACAACTCTTGTAGTAAGCTTCTTCACTACCCACTTTATTTCTATTTTCTTTTACTTCCTTAAATCAACTTGAAGCTTTTTGCCTAAATGGTTGCTCTCCCAACAGAAATGCATTGTTTATTGCAATCTTCAATCTACACGGACAAAAGATGTTTCCTTTCTGTCATTGTTAACACTTCTGTTCCTTGTTTGCAAACCACAAAAAGCTGGTACAAATTTACCTTTTCTTTTATTTCACTTGCATGTTTTAAAATATTGCACAGCATAGATTCAGGCATCCGATATCTCATCCTGTTTTAAAGTTACTATGACCACATTCACTCTGTTCAATTATATCAACTTTTTGCTATAATGTAACATAGTAAGTTTTCTTCTTTTTCATGCTGGCAGTATTCTGAAGTATTTTTCCTTTCATCCATTTTGTTAATGGTTCTTTTTTTAAAAAATTAATTTAACAGATGGCACACAGGAACACATCACATGCATATGTGACAATAGCCAAAGTGCAGACTGACAAAGCAGAGGTTTGTTAAAACCTTCAACATATGTGATAAAGTTAACTAAATTGTGGTTTGCATTAAATGTGCCTTAGTATTACTTTCTAATCCACCCTAAATTGAATGTCTCATTATTTGAACTTATGTTAATGGCAATCTTGCCATAAGAAATGAAGATGGAGGCGGTTTCAGTGAAACCTCACACAAACTGAACTGATGAAGACTGAAGTTGAGGAGAACCAGGAGAACAATTTATAAAGTGACAAAAATATTGTAAAGATAAACAACTATGAAAGACTCAGGAACTCTAATCAGCAATCAACTACAACTCCAGGGGGCTTAAGACGAACTATGTGACCCACCTTCTGCTATGTCTATGCAAGAGTACAGATTGAGACATAATGTTTTTGGAAATGGCCAATGTGGGAATCTTACTTGCTTGATTAGACATGTTTGTAACTGGGATTTTGTCTTTCTTTCTTTCTCAGTTCAGAGTGCTATGGAGAGGGAGAAAGCAGGAGAGAAAAAGCATAGACTTTGAATAATTGAAAAAAAATCTAATTAAAAAAAGAAACAAAATCTGGTGCCAACCTACACTTCAAATATTATTTCATTTTACTCTCTTTCTTCATGTACTAAACATTCGTACCAGCTGTTCCCTAATCTCATCCTGCTTCTCTCATCTCTGTGTAGTTGTGCAGGCTATTAACAATGCTTGAGCCCTTGGTCAGTCTCTTTCTTGACTAGCTGCTGTTTGGATTAGAGAGAGACAATATGGGAAAAGGAAAGTCCATAGATCCTACACGAGGCCAAAGAGTGGGTCAGGCCTACAAACCTCTAGAACAGAGCCACTCTGCATTTAATCTTTACTTTTTTAGATGGAACGTCCTGGATATGGCTGGGGCAGCTAAGACACAGTAGACAGAGTGCTAAGTCTGCAGTCAGAAAGACTCCATCTTCCTGAGTTTAAATCTGGCCTTAGACACTCGCTATGTGATCCTGGGCAAGTCACTTAACGCTGTTTGCTTCAGTTTCCTCACCTATAAAATGAATTGAAGAAGGAAATGGCAAAACCCTCCAGCAGCTTTCCAAGAAAACCTTAAATGGGGTCTTAAAGAGTCAGACACAACTGAAACAACCAAACAACAACAACTGGATGTGGCTAGGGCCTTGTGAACTTTGAAGGGTCAGGAGAGTGAACCACCAAGTCCAGGAGCTACATCCATGCCAGGTTTGGCGGCCAGACAATCAAAGAAAGGTCTCTGAGGACCCAGCCCAGAGATAACTGAGATATGAATTCATACATGCATCGGTCATTCCTCATTTGGAAGTGAATTTGGTATGGTGAATGCTAAGGAGAAACTGCATTAAGTTTAAACCTACTCTTCTCAGGGCCCTTGGTGGTATAGGGGAGAGTGTACCCCCATCTGATGGGGGAAATGTTTATACTTTTGTTCTTTCTATATTTGCAAAGTAAATATCCCTTTGAAAAAACAAAAAAACAACAAAAAAATCCAGTGCTTGGAAATACTATGATTTCATCTCGATCCACTGAAATTTTCCTCTGCCTTCTCCATATGTGGTGTCCTGATTACTCTAGCTGGGGTCAGGGACCCTCCCTCCTCAGATTTTCTTATAACAATTTTTCTGGATTTCTCTTTTTCTTTTATGATATTCCAGTTTATATCATCTGTCCTCTATCATACTGTAAGCTTCTTGAAGGCAAGGCACAAACTGTCATTTTTACTTCTATTTCTACAGTGTCTTTAACATTACAGGTTACTGAATCAAAATGAATTAAATTTAATTGAGTAATTCAGAGGACACTTCAGAATCTTCGAATAACAAAGAACTATCATCATGAATGAATACCAGTTGCAATAGTCTGGCCACCTAGTATCTGAACTTTTCTTGGCCATTGTTGGCAACACACAAAATAAAGAAAAATTTTAAATGATCCTCAGTCCTGTGCCCTTCCACTTCTCAGTGACTGTAACAACAAGGTGAAAAGGGGGTAAGAGGATGCTAAAAATCACAGTTTTGGGACCATCAACAAATTTTAATTTGCCTTTTGGTATTCTAAATATGAAATCTCTGCCCAATGACCAAAGAGTGTACTTATTACTGTAGAAGCTAACTCATATTAGTCTTGACTTTCTTGCTGTAAAGGAACTCATGAAGAAAGGAAGAAGTTATAGCTAAGTAGAGTGGGTCATTTTACAGGTACTCCTTCATAAAGGCAAAGAAAAGAATTGGTGGAATGGATTATTACATGCTCTAAAGCTACAAGAAATATTATTTCAAGGGACATTTGGTCATCACAGATTACAGCACTAATAATGTATATTTGCAAAAAGGCTATTAAGGAAACAATTGCAGCATATACACCAATATTAGTTGTTGAGGCGAAAAAATAGAGAATTTCTACAAAGAACTTGATAAGACCCTTTAAATCAAATCAATATATTCTCTGATATTCTCCATGCAAAGGTGGGAAAATGTGAGATGAAGAGAAATATATTAGAAAGTACAGTACAGGAAAAAGAAATGAGAGCAACCAAAGACTTGTAGATTAAAGAGAAGCCTCATACCTTTACATCATGAGTGCTTTTTTGAAATAAAAAATTGGTAGACTCTGGATATGGCAAGCACCAAATAATATCACAAAGAATTTAAATGCCTACATATTAATAAACAGGAAAAGACTTATTGTGGGTATGAGAATTATCCCTGAGTCAGCTTAGAGCTAAATTCAGAATTTGTGATAAATAAGAAAGAATAGTAATGAGAAAAGGATATATCATACAATAACATATTAACCCTGAATTATTGAAACACACTATTGAAATTAAAAACGAGAAATGGACAATAGGAATGACATCAATATCGACGATAATAATTTCATCCAAAAGTTAAGGTAATGTAAATGAATTGCCACAAGGAAATCAAAAGAGCCCAGAAAGTGCCTCAGTCAGTAAATATTTGACTTGACAAAGGTAACACTGGATCAGAATATAAACTCATCTGTAAAATCTTACTTAGAAAGATAATGTGGATAAGTATGAGGAATAATATGTTATAAAGCAGAGAGAAACAGTCAAACACAAAACTAGTTTAAAGAAAGTTTAGCAAGATACTCAAATAAGTCATCTCAATAGCATTCAAGGTGAAAACAGAAAGACTCCAAACAGAAGAAAAACGTCAAAGATCTGCAGAAATTAATATAACAAACTGAAAAAAAAAAAAAAAGCCAAATGTGCTTGCTGAAACAATGCCAGTGATCTTCAAAGGACTGAGTTTAAAAGACTTATGGCAAATTTCTCCCACAATCATCCACTATCTCTTCAGTCTTCCACTGATTTCTTCCCTTCTGTTTTCAAACATACCCAAGCATCCCTCACTAGATCTGTCCATCTCTACAAACTACCTTCCTATACCTCTCCTCCCTTTCTCAGCCAAACTCCAGTCTCCAAAACATCCCTTGCATGCAACTCTTCTATCCACTTATATGAAGGGATAACCACCCAACTCATCACCTCTCACTCAGACTGTGCTAATAGCACCCTAATTGATCTCTTCATATTATGTCTCCCTATTCCAATCCATCTTCCACACAGCTGCCAAAGTGACCTTCTTAAAATGTAGAGTGACTGTGTCTACTGTGACTACTGAGGGGCTCCTATTACTTCTGGTATCAAAGATAAAGTCTGTCATTTAACACTTTCTTCAGCCTGGCCCCTTCCAACCTCACCCACTCTGTGACCCCGAAAAAGTCATTTAAGCTCCTTCATTCTCAATCTCCTCATCTGTAACATGGAAATAACAGCAGCTACCTCGCAGATTGTGAAGATCCAAGGAGCCAGTGTATGTAAGAGTGCTTGACAGCCCACAAGCACAAGCCTACTGTTGTCACTCCATCACCTCCCTCCACACACTTGCTGTGCAGGCCCACAATCCCAGCCTGCTTGCTGCTCCTTTCCCCATGTCCCTCTGCTCAGCTGCCACCTGGACCACCCATGCCCGCCCTCTTCCCCTCTGCCTCCTGGCATCCCCAACTTCCCCTCAGGTGCCACCCTCTGCATGGAGCCCCTTCTCAAAATGACCACGTTCTTCCGCACAGATTCTCTGTATTTGTCGATGTACCTGTTGTCTCCCCCCACTAGAATGTGACACACACCCCCTCCCCACTGCTTAGAAAGTACTTAGCACAAAGCAGGAACTTAATAAATGCTTATTGGCTGATTGAATTCGGAGGAAGATTAACAGAGGAATTCGGTGGAGAATATTATTTGATCTAAAATTCAATTACCAATGATTTTTAAAAACTAAATAACTACTTGAGCTAAAGAAGCACAGGAAAGCAAAATAAAAATCAGAAAAAAAAGGATATATGAGGAAAACTAGGAATTTATTGAAAAAAGAAAGATTAATCAGGTTTCTCTTGAAATTTCACTTCTGTCAATCAGAAGAAACTGTCTCTGTAGAAATGAGTTACATGCCATTAATCCTCTCGGGCCAGAGAGTTCTGATCTCTATTTTGAGAGGAGTTTGACAGCAGAGGGACATTTTTTCTCTCTCTAGTATTGTAAGCAGGATTCAATCCAATTCAAGCTTACACATCAATTGTGTAAGATCTATTGGCTTCCCAACCTGGGTTCTGCACTGTGAAGTCATATCTACCTACAGGATGAGAGTCTTGAACTCCATAATTGATAGCTAACAGATGTGGAGTACACTGACAATATGCTGTGACAATATGGATCAGGCAATCAATAATCTTAGCATCAATCAATTACTTTGGAGAGAATAGGGTTCTTTGTTACCTAAAACCATTAAAAATTATTTTTAGCAAATGAGACATGTCATTTAATATTCAATTGAAATTTTAAAATTTTAAATAGAAAATAACTTAAAATTCCATTTAAAAATAGGCATATTTAACCAGCATGGTATAAATATCTATGCTTGCATACCAGTGAGTCTTTGCTGATATTTTTCAATAATCTTCAGAAGTTCAGTACATGTGTCTTGAATGGAATGAAAAACCTTGAAAAATAAATTTTATTTGGATTAGAAAAAAAGCTACGAAATATCAGTTAGAAAATATTTCACAATCGGACATTTTCTTTGAAGTACTATGTCAATTATCCTTCATTATGCATACTTAAGTTCTTGTTTTACTTTGTAGAGTAATAGACACATGAAAATTGAGTACAGTGAGTTTTCCTTCTCCCAACATAAAGACTCCAAGCAATACAAAAGCAACTTCACTCAAATCACACTTAACACCATCAAGTCTTAACAGACAAAAAATATACAAGTATTCATAGAAAAAATTTAGTTCTAACTTGGCTTCCCCTCAAGACTTGTGAGTATTCCAGGAAAACAAATTGATTTTAATAAGCAAAATATAATTGGGGAGATAATAATGTTACAAAATTTTACAATGCATTGTAATATTGCAATATCAACTATAAGTTACTTTAGCATTATCTTCTATTTACTCCTCTTCATATCATTGATTTCCTTTATAACTAAGAGTTATGGTATTAGGCTGCAGGGGATGTATATATATATATATATATATATATATATATATATATATATATATATAATTGAGACAGACGTGTGCACTCTTTTTTTATGGCAGTTACAAAATCCTTACTCTTTGTGGACAACAAGCACAGCGAAACTCATACTGAAAAAGTAACACACTTTTGGGTTTTATAAAGCCAGGTTTAATAAAGCTCCCATTTGATTATCACAGATAATTATAATTAATAGTATTTATTTGTTTATTGCTATTATGAATCATTGATACCATCATGTGGAATCCTTTGAAATTCAGTTTCTCTGTTCTTCTGAGGCTTGATGTTAGTTACTTGTTAAAAAAAGAATTAGCAAAATAACTGCAATCTGGATGGAAGTAAAACAGGTATAACAGTCAATGTTTCATCAGAACCAAAAGTATGAATTGGATTTGGAACCTACTACTACTATACTTACAGTGACAATTTTTAAAAATAGGCTTTGAGCCTCATTATGATTATGAAGGAGAATCCTTGGTCAGGTGCTAAATAATACCCAGCTAGACTGGAGTTAGATGAAGGTTCAACTTAGGATACAGAAACATACTTCCCTTCTCTCAGCAGACAGGTTGGGACTATAACTATTTAGAGTGTTGCACGTATGTCAGAAGTAGATGTTATCTTGGTTGGTTTTGTTTAATTTTTTTCTATGTTAAAAGGGGGAGGGGTTTCATGGGTTAGTACATCAGAAAATTACATAAAAAACAAAAAGGCATCAATAAAACTTTTAAAAACTATCTGCCAGGGTCAATTCAGTTACAGAAAAGGACCCTCCCCCCCATCAATTATACTTTTGTGGGAACAAGAATTAAAACACATCAAAGTTCTCACATCTTTTTACCTTCCCTATTTTGCTCAAAGTACATTTTATTTCACACACACATTAAAAGCTCAGTAATTCAGACTCTCCCAGTTCCTCAGTCATTGTGGCTTGAGCTGAAGTTTACATTTAAGAACATGAAGAAAATGCTAAGAAAATCAATACTGCAAAAAACTTTTCAGGAATCATAACTGACCTACTTACTAAAAGAAACTATTTCAAGGACTCAAACTTATGAATGATTTTTATTGCAAATGGTGTAGATTATAAACAACTTATCAAAGTATATCCAGTAAGCATGTTGCTCAGAAGTACCTTTTAACAATTAATTTCAATTAATACAAAACCCCTAAAAGTAATAAAACATTTCTTTAAAAGAATATTCTATAATCCAAATTTTTCATTAATTTAATGCCAGTTAGGAATTTATTTAAAGTACAGAGAACTGAGGTTTACAGGTTTGAAGCTAGACATATCTGTCATTCCATGGTCATGACTGTCTTCACTTGCCAGTTCACAAGAGAATGTGGCATCTGTTTGGAACAAAACATTTTTAAAAATTAAGAAATCCTTACTGAGATATACAACGATCTCCCACACATCAAGTATATACCTTAACAGAAATCTCATTTCCCTCTGATATAATATATTCACACTATAAGATTACACATCCTACCTCAGGGTCCACTTGTTTCAAATTGCTTACTAAGTAGTTTTATGCTTTTGCATTCACGGAATTCTTATATTTACCTCTAGTTTAGCATCCAGCTCTGCATCAGATGCTACCACGTGCTCATCCTCTTTTTTTCCTGTTGCTTTGATTAAGACCTGTTTGGTTTTCCAGTATTTCTTTTGCATTCTGCTGACTACTGACTGGTCATCTTCTGATTTTGGGGTCCCAAAGGAATCCATGAAGTGACTATGAAAAAGAGATCAATATTAAACTTTGGAATAACTAACAGTAACCCTTACTGATCAACTGAAGGCAATCTCTCTGGAATGATAAATCAAGAGGTTAAAGATTATTAACTAAACCATTATTACCTTTTTAAAAATGTATATTCTTATCACTGATGAGAAATTGGACAAGAATTGAAAACAGGCAAAAATGTAAATAGAACTGATGTGATCAAGTACTTGTGCAACCGATGGAAGTAATACACTGTAAAAGAAACAATATGAATAAGTTAATAGAGAACCAGCCTTAGAATTGAAAAACCTTAAGTTCAAGTATGACCTGTGACATATATTGGTTGTATTGCCTTGGGCAAGTCACTTAACCTCTCAGTGTTACAGGTAACTATACAAGACTATAAATCGTTGAAGAGCTGCTAATCTTCACTGGTGGAGGGAGTTCGCTCAACAAGAGTTGTTCCAAGGAATCAGGAGTTCCATTCATCAATGAAATCATAAATCCAGACCAAAAAAAAATTATAAATATTTACATATTTCATTATTTATGATGGGAATATAAGCTTTCCCCCCTTTACTTAATCAAAATTTCATTTTTACTGAATTGAATTAGTTTTGCCCCTTTACATGAAAAAAATTAATTCAATAAAATGGTGTCACTGAATCTTTGAAAATTTGGCTAATCATAAGGATTTGCAAAATGAATGGGGAATCTGTTATAATATTTATTAGGATATATTGTTATATATTGAGGCCAGCTCCTAGTGACGCACTAAAATGAAGAAGTGCGGAATAACATGGGCCAGGTTGAGATTGTCAAGGCATTCTGTTTATTGATACCATGAGCATGGTTTTAGAGAGTAAAAAGACAAAGAAGGTAACTATAGGTCACTAGGCTTTCCATTACTACTTTACTCAGTTCCAAGACACCAGATAGTGATGTCAGGTGGGCCTCAATGGTTATCATGTCTTTGATGTTTCCATACAATATGAATAGTATCTAAAATGTATTAACAATCTTAAAGGCAGCTTACACCTTCTGGCTTGTATCCCAGAACAGGGCAAAGCCCTGGATCTCAGGCTATCAGGCAAGTTCTGACATACATCTGTATCACGGGAAAACCTGGAGCTAGCTTCATGGAACAGCCTGATTTCTGGATCAGATGTTTTGGCTCCCTCCAATATACAACATAAAATGTAATATAATGTTTATTAGTATTTAGAGCGACTGTGAGACAAATTAGTTGCCAAGAGCATTTCAGTCAGTTGGCTAGCATGCTTATTACTATGCTGATTTCCAGGGGGTGCCAGAATAAAGAACCAAATAATTATGCAACAATAAAAATGAAACTGAAGAATGACCCAGTTTGACCCCAGAGATATACTTTCCCCTTTTCTCTGTGGAGGGGGAAGGTATGAAACACTGTCTATATCTGACTGACGTTTGGTTATTTTTACTGTACTGTTACATACAGACACACAGACACACACACTTAAAAAAAAAAAATTCTTTGTTTCCAGAGACAGATGGTTGGATAGAGGAAAAGGCAGGGACAACTGAAAATGAAGATGATATAAAAACAAAAGCTATTAAAAAAAATTTTAATCAGAAACAGTTAAACAATTGATTAAGTGACCTGGTGAAGGAGGAACAATTCTAAGACGCTAAATGATCACCAAGGAAGGAGAACTTCAAGAGAAATACAAAACACAAGCAAAATGTAACCATGGAAACCAGACTAGTGAAGAACGGTGAGACTACTTACTCCTAAAAAACAAGTTACAGAACTTACAAAAAAACTTAAATTTTTTGTTAGCCATCTTATTCATTTTTGAGACTGCAATCCAACATACCTAACCAGATTTCCCCACACCAAAAAATATGCTTAAGATTTTGTAAACAGAATATAAAGGATCTCATTACCCAACTTCATTTAAAAAACAATAAACTTCAATATCTTAGGGAAAAAATGTTAATGTATGAATTAAGGTAAACAAGAATAAAAATGTGACTCTACGAAGACTTTTGAAATGGCATCAGATGCAACATCACCACTCAATATAATTAGTTTAAACCGGAAAATACTCAGTACTTAGATGGATCTCATGGTTTTGGAAGTTCCCTGAGATGAAGTACATGAGAACCCATTCATGCCTATATGCCCTCCAGGACTCTCCATCCATGTCTTGCCATGAGTTTACCATAGAGGGTCCACCCAATACACTAGAGATGTTGCTCAATTTCTGTTGACATTTCAATGCTTCCAGTGGAGCACTCTGATTGTTCACTGGTCATCCCTTGCTTTTGCCATGTGACCAGCCCATCTTCTCTTCCTATTATTCAACTTCTTGATAACTTTTACTTCTATCCTTCAAAATTCCTCAGTAATTACGTGTTACAGACAACTCATATCCATGATGCACCTCTCTGACTGTACACAAATATCAATATCTAACTCAGGCATAACTCCCAAATCACCAACAAGTCTTCTTTTTTTTGTCAGTTAATTTCCCGTCTATTAAAATATAATCCATTTCCCTCTTCATGGTATTATCTGGTGCTTTCCACATTTAGTACCTACCAAATCCCTTCTTTAAAAAGTCTTCATGATAAAAGGGCCTGAAGCTTCTAAGTATTCTACAAGTCTTTGGTTTCTCTTATGCTTTCTTCCTGAACCATGGTTTCCCATGTATTTCTCTCCATTCTCATCTTTTCTCCCCTTTGAACTGAAGTCACTAAATATCAGAGTGTATGTTGATCTAATTTGGACATCCTTATCAAATTACTCTACCAAGTATCCACAGCAATTAATTGTTCTAAACTGCAATTATTTTCATGGTGGTCTTTTTTTTTAATTGATTTGTTTATTTACTTTTAATTTACAAGATTCGGTTCCAGAGTCCCTTGAGTTTCAAATTTCCTCCCCTCCCTCTCCTCCCCCTCCCACCCATGGCGGCATACAGTCAAGTATAGAATCTGCAAATACTTTCACACTGGACATTAGTCTGGTTGTATAGAAGGATTGTAACCAATGGAGTGAACAATGGGAAAAAGGAAACAAAACCAAATGTGGAAAAGGGTGATAGCATGTAGGTTGCTTCAGTCTCCATTTAAACTCTGTTCTTTCTAGATCTTTCTCTGAATGTAGGTATCTCCTTCCATCCTGAGACTTGTAGAATTGTCTTATAGTTGTGCAATGCTGAGAAGAGTCCAGTTTATTAGGGTTGGTCATCACACATATGATGTGTCTGTGATTGTGTACACATTTCTACTGGTCCTGCTCTTCTCACTTAGCATCAGTTTGTATAAGCCTCTCCAGGTAAATATGAAGTCCATCTCATCCTCATGGTGGTCTTTTTTTCTGCAAATAGTTATACTATGTTTCTTGAGCTACAAAATAAAGGACTAGACTTTCAAGATATGATCCTATGACAGGTAAATAGCATTCAGCATATAAAAAGAAAAAATATTGCTCTCTTTGATTCACTTCAGAAATTGCTGGCATACAACATATAAAAATCACATTTTCAAAAACTTTGACCTAAGATATGAAAATATTTTATGAATTTTGTTTCCAGAGTTCTTCACCAGATAAAGAAATAAATCCCAAAAAATCTAAGAGCTTAGTCTAAATTAGAAACACCATATTGACCAAAAAGGAAGATTATTTTTAATACTCCCATTAGAGCCCAACTCAAGTGCTACCTCTTCCAAGAAGGAAGAAAAGGAATGTACAGTGAGGCTAAAAAGATAGGTTGGGGCCAGGGTGTTTAGGACATTAAAAGCTAAAAAAAAGAGTGGTCATATTTAACTCTGGAGGGAAGAGGTAGCCACCAGAGTTGTCTGAGTAAGGGAGTGACATTCAGATCTGTACTTCGGAAAAATCACTGACAACAATGTTTAGGATAGACTGGAACAGGTAGATACTTGAGGCAGGAGATGAACTAGGAAGCTGCTGAATAATCTAGACAAAAAGTGATAAAGGCCTGAACTAAGGTGATAGCTTAGTATAACTTAAGAGTAAAGGCGGATGTAAGAGATATTGTAGAAGAAGAAATGTCAAGATTTGGGAACTGATTAGATATGTGGGGTGAGAGTGAAGAGTCAAGGATGATACCTAGACTGTGGACTTGGCTGACTGGGAGCATGGCAGTGCTCTTGACAACAATAAAAGAAAATATTTGCAACTAAATTGGCATCTTCCATCCGTTCCTCACCATTTAGTTGCAAATATTTTTTTAAGCGATGGTTTTGTTTTAGTAGCACACGAGAAAATGAAAAACCACCTAGATTTCATATTTGAACCTCTGAGATGTCCATGGGACAGCCAGTTCTAAAAGTACCATAGGAAATTAAAGATGTAGGTCAAGAGCTCAGGGTAAGAAACAAACAAACAAGGACTTATTATACAAATCTGTAAATTATCTGCATAAAGACAATAACTGAATCAGTGAGAGCTGATGAGATCATAAAATGAGAGTACAAAGAAAAGAGGAGAGGACCCAGGACAGATCCTGGGGAACCCTCACAGCAGACAGATATAACGATGGATGAAAATCCAGCAAAAGAACATAAGAAGAGCAGGTAGCTAGAAACTGCAGTGACCTCCAAAAGTTGGAAATGAGAAAGTATATAACAGGAGAGAGTAGTCAACAAACTTCAGGTCAAAGAAGAGGAGGACTGAAAAGAGGCCATGAGATTTGGCAATTAAAATGTTTGGTAACTTTGGAGAGAGTAGTTCCCACTGAATAAGATCATAGGACTTAAATGAGAGTCTGAGGAGGGGAAATGGAGGCACTTAGAGAAAGGAAATAAAGATAAAGGAGGATAGTTGATAGGGATGGTGGGAATCTAGTAAGGATTTTTTTTAAAAGGAGATGAGGAAGATATTTTGAAAATTAAAGAATGGATGATAATAGAATCTCAGAGATGGAAGGGAAAGACCTGAGAGGCCATCTATTTCAAACCATGCCTGAAGAAGAATCCCTTGCGCAATCTACTTAACAAGCAGTCACCTAGAATTTTTCTGTAGATCTTAAGTGAAGGGAAATCTACTAGCTTCCGGGTCAATCCATTCCACTTTTGAATGGCTCTAAATGTAAAAAAGTAATTTCCTTTCATGAAATCTAAATCTGACTCTTCAATACTTCTACCCATGGCTCCTAGTTTAGCCCTTTGAGGCCAAGGAGGACAAGTCAGATTTCCCTTTAAATGGTAGCCTTTCAAATTCTCAAAGACAACTTTCATTTTCCTCCTAAGTCTCCTCTTCTCTACAGTAAAATATTCCTGATTTCTTCAGCCACTTTGCCCATTAGGGGTAGCATGTCACTGTGAATAGGCTTTCCTGAAGTCAGAAACATGGGGCCAAGTCTTACTTCTGATATATATATTAGCTGTGTGACTCTTGTATTTCCCCATCAGTATTTGGACTGGCATATTTTCTCAGTATGTTTGGAGAATGGTTGGGGGAGGGGGTGAACCTCCCTGTACTTCTTTTTTTAACAGTATCTTTTTTTAATGTTTTTTCCCCAGTTACATGTCAATAAATTTTTTAGCATTCATTTTTTACAAGATTTTAAGTTCCAAATTTTTCTCCCTCCCTTCCTTCTCCTCTTCCCAAAATGGTAGGCAGATTCATACAATTTATATATGTGCTATCATGTAAAAAATATTTCCATATTAGTCACAGCTGTGAAAGAAAAAAACAGATCAAAGGGGTGAAAATCACGAGAAAGAATGAAGTGAAAAAAAAATATGCTTCAATCTGTATTTAGAATCCATCAGGATATGAACAGCATTTTCCTTCGTGAGTCCTTTGTACTTGGATCATTGTGTTGCTGAGATGAGCTGATCATCACACAATGTTGCTGATACTGTGAAACAATGTCTTCCTGGCTCTGCTCATTTCAATTTGCATCAATTTCATATAAATCTTTCCAGGATTTTCTGAAATCTGCCTGTTCAGCATTTCTTATTGAAGAACAGTATTCTATTGCATTCATATATCACAGCTTGTTCTGCCATTCCCTCAATACTCTACCATCTTAGTTCTGCCAATCCCAAAGTAATTTTCCTAAGGTTCAGGTTTGACCATGTTATTCCCTTGCTCAACAACCTTCACTAGTTCTCTATTGCTTTCAGTAATAAATAAAAAGTCCTTGGCTTCTCACTTAAATACCTCCATCATCTAATTCTAACCTATTTTTCTCCCCCTTCATACATTCTACATTTCAACCAAAGTGGACCAGGAGCACTTATCTGAAATCTGTTTATCATCTGCCTCTCCACATCCACATAGGCATTCTCCCAAAGCTTGAACGTACTTCTTTCTCATTTCTACCCTTTTAGGATCCCCACTTTCATTCAAACCTCTCTGTTTGGATGCCATCTCCTCCATAAAGCCTTCTTTGATTTCCCCAGCTGAAAATCTTCTAACTTCAAATAGTCCTTGAACACTTTCTCTGGATCTCTTCTTTGCTCCCAAATCAGTTCCCACCACAACAGTCAATAGTCAAACATTTATCAAATGCCTACTGTACGGCAAGCACTGTACTAAAGACTGGGGAAACAAATACAAAAAGAGAAAGGCAGTCCCCACCCTCAAGAAGCTTACAATCTAATGGAGGAAAACAAAACACAAAAGGAAGCTGAAAGCAGAAGCACGGTGGAGCAGTCAGGAGCTCCATAGCGTAGCCAGGTGAGAAATGAAGAGATGCCTGATCTGAGCTCTCTCCTTAAAAGGAGGTCTGGAGTTTATGGTCCTACCCTCTAATCTGAGAGGTGGTGATGAGGTAAAGTACCAAGGCTGGTAAAATCTTATAGGATGATGAATGAGCTTTCTGGGGAATCGTGAAATCAGGGAAATTCCAAAGTAGCACAACCAGGTGAGAAATGAGAGAAAGTGGATGCTGGATGGAGAAAGGGCCTGGAAAGGCAGAAAAATGAGTTCAACAACACAAGTAAAGTCATTAGTCCTAGTAAGGAGTAGGGATATTTCTTCTTCTATGTTCATGTAGATGAAGAAAGAATGGGATGGTGCTGAGAAGAGGAAGAGGGAGGTGAAGGTATTCATGTTGGATGTCCTCAGTGTTCTCAATGAAGTAACAAGCTAGATCAACTTCTGTAATGACTTAATCCAAAGATGATACAGCACTAGAATTATTTATGATCAGAACGACTTTGCGGGGGATGATCTTCTATCTTTTACGAGGAAAATAATGATAATTGAGCCTTCATTATTCCATTTTTGACTAGCTGACTTAGTGCTGCAGTTATCCACTTTTACCATTAGGTGGTGATCAAGGGCCAAATTTATTATCTGGGATAAATTTTTGAAATTGAAAGATAGAGATGGATCAAAGTGGGGAGAAGTTGAAATTGCCTGTATATTAGCCTGAAAAAAGTCTACTTACATATTTTTAATACTTCATCTTCCTTACTTCCTATTAGACTATAATCTCCTTGAGAACTACATCTCACATCTATCTTTGTATTTCCAATGACCAGTAAAACAAATGATGTTGGAGATACAGTTCCAGCAACCTCTATGTTCAGCTTCAATGTCAGGATGAAATAAGGTATTCACAAGTTACTGAACAATAACCACAAGGAAGTTTACTTTTCCCTAGCACACAGTAAGGATATGTTTAGTCATTTTCGTCATGGCTGTCTCTTCATGACCCCACTTTTGAGATTTTCTTGGCAAAGATACAAAAAATTTCTCTTCTCCAACTCATCTTACAGATAAGGGAACTGAGGCAAACAAAGTTAAATGACTTGCCCAGAGTCACAATGCTAGAAAGTATCTGACACCACATTTGAACTCTGGTCTTCTTGACTCTGGGCCCAGCGCTCTATCTACCGTTCTACATAGGTGCCCTTGCAAAAGGACAATTAATGCTTAGTCAACTAGCACTTATTAAGTATCAACAATGGGCCAGGCACTGTGCTAAGGGCTGGGGATATGAAGAAAGGCAAAAGGCAGTCCCTGCTCTCAGCCTAATGGGAAAGACAACATGGAGCCGACTATATACAAACAAGACATACACAGAATAAACTGGGAGCAATCTCAGATGGAAGCATGAAGATAAAAGAAAGCAGACTTTAGCTGGGACTTGAAGGAAGCCAGGGAAGCTAGGAGGCAGAGATGGGCCAGCCTGTTTGGAATTGGGATGCAGAGTGACCTGCTGGGGAAAAGCCAGGAGGCAATGTCTCTGGATCACAGCATCCTGGATCTAGCATCAATCACTAGAGCACAGTGGAGGAGTATTAGGTATAGGAAGACTGAAAAGATAGGAAGGGGCTAGGTTATGAAGGGCTTTAAAAGCTAAATAGAGGATTTTATATTTGATCCTTATGGTAAAAGGGAGCCATTGGAGTTACAGAATGATATGGTCAGATTTGAATTTTAGGAATTTCAATTTTGACAACTAAGTGGAAGATGGACTGGAGTAAGGAGGGACTTGGAGCACGGAGACCAACCACATTTCTAAACATAGCTCATTCTCATCTCCATATGGAAATCCAGAGTAAGTTTACTTCCAAGAGCTTCTGAAATCCACCAAGTCCAAGCACAATAGATTTCATAAGGTTGGGACCTTTTATGCCCCGGATGACCAGGAAGCTCCATCAAGGAAACTAGGACCAATATGGTCTTAGAAATAGCTTTGTCTTCTTTAAGGTAAAGCCTTCCCATGTTTCTGAGTAGAAGGAAAGAAGTTATATCAAGGAAATGTTGGTCCTATGACAAGTGTTTTGTAGAGAGATGTTTACAAATTTTTACTGAATTGAATTATAAATACTGTAACCAATACCCAGTGCTCCCAAGGATTCTGGGATCACATCCATCCTAGGGGTTGACATTAAACAGTCAGTTTTTCTCTCTATGGCATAATTGCCCCTACCTAGTATTATTCCAGGAAAAGCTCCTAAGGAAAGCTTAAATACAGGTTTTATCTACCTATATTTGGGAAAATGTGAATAAGAGTGACTCTACATAGGCACTTGATGTAGAATATGAGTACTGGATGTGGAACAGTCCTTATTTTACCAAAAATGCCTAAAACACTAAGGAGTCATGAGGGCCAATGAATACAGAAACACAACACTAAGACAGTCTACTCTCAGAAGCGAATAAAATCGGTGGCCATTACCTGGGTAATGACCTTTTGTCATTGTTACCTTCCCTTTTTGAGAGTCCTACTACACAATCTCCCCAAGACTCATGATGCCATTCTGTCGTTTATACTCCCTCTGCTAAAGGTTCATGTACTTTAGGGGTTGAACTAGCAACTCTCTGCCAGTACTCACTGTCTTTGATCTTCAAGTAGAATACTGTAGAAGTACTATATGGGCTGTCTTATTTTTCCATGGGACATGATGCATCTGGAAATCTTGTCTCTCTGTGATCCATTTCTTTTGCTTTCAAATTTAGTAATTCTTGAACTTGAGATTTCTCACAAGGCATTTTCTAAAGCTGGTGCTTCCCAGGGGTTTGTGTGAGAGAGAATGAGAGGAGAGAAAACTAAGGGAAAAGTTGTTTCCCTAGTTTCTAAAATTGAGTGGGGACTCAGAACTCATGAAATAAGTAATGAGAATGTGAATTTCTGTTAATGTATGAGGAATTCTTGGACGATACCTCTTGACTGCCTTGGAACCTTGGTAGTGGGAAGTAGCTTATTTTACACATAACTCACATTCTTGCTCTAAAGGTCAAGAAAAAATTTTTTTTTAAATTTGGTACCTATTAACCTTGAAATGAGAATTAATAAAGGAATGATTCAGTAGCAGTTAAAAAGGGGTAAGAGTTGGTGTGCTTCTTAGCTAAGTTTAGTGCAACACAAAGCTCACCCACACCATCTGAAAACTTCCTAATAATTAGAGGTATCCAACTGGGTAATGGGTTGCCTCAGGAGGTAGTGGCCTTTAGGCAGAGGCTAGATCACCACGTGTCAAGTATATAATACTAGGGAATTATATTTGGGTATAAGTTTAACTAGATGACCACTGAGCTCTCTTTTGATTCTGAAATTCTATGACTAACTCTGCGAGTAACAAAGTCTTGAAAGGTAAACTACAACCATATTTAAAGGAGTCAAGTTTAAGGAGGCAGTCCCGTGAAGGGACAAGAAGGAGAAGTACAAAGCAAGCTGCAGCACACGTGACCAGTCAGGAAAAGGAAGGGATACAACTCGCCAAATCCTGTATGGTACGGCAAGAGAAGAGAAGGTATCATCAATGATCCTGGAGAAGTCTAAGCCTTGATTTGAGTTCAAAAGCTTTCTATGACCCCTTCAAAGCAATGAAGGAGATGTCTAGGCAGCTAGAGTGAGTAAAGACACTGGGCTTAGAATCAAGGAAATCTGAGTTCAAATCACTTCAGACACTTAACTAGCTGTGTGACCCTGGCAACTTCGGTCATCTTCAATGGGGATAATAATACACCCACCTTCCAAGGCTGTTGTGAGAATCAAATCACATCTTTGTAAAGTGCTTAGCATTAGGCTTGCCTATAGTAGGTGCTTAACGAACGCTTGTTCTTTCTCCCCTTCCCACCTTAGATCGTTAAACATGGCTACACCAGGGAAGCTCAACAAGGGCTAGATTTTAGAGGGAAAATGGTTTTTTTTTTTTTGCTCCGGAATATCTGGATGGTTCCCTGTATTTGACTTTATGGGTCAGGAGACAGCAGAGCATGATCAGGAGCAGCCCAATCCCCTGCACGATCATGAAGCTGGGAAATTTTAAAAAGCAGTAGATTGAAGGGGTACAGAGGAAGCAGTATATCTAGAGATGAGGCAGCCTGACACAAACCTCGGTCCCCAAAATGGAGAGTTTGGGGAAAAGCCACACTTATTTTGGTACATCTTTTCTAAATGTATATATACTTTCTATCATAAATACTTCAATACATCACTGACCTGTGACCTCACTGAAACCAAACTGGCCCGCTCCATTTTCTCCATTCACGACTGTGCCACCTACTGCTTTCTCCTGCCTGTCCCCTGTGGCAGCAGTATTCTCCTTCCTCACTCTGTGTTTGGCAGCTCACTCCACAGCCCTTCAGGCTCCAGGGTCTCCGCTTTCAAGAGGTTACTCCCAGTGGCCCCACTAGTACAGGTCCCACTCTCATCATCGAGCGCTGCTTTGAAATACAGCCTTCATTTATCCATGAACATGATATATTCCACTGCAGGACATAAATTATGAGGGAAAGTACTAGCTTACTTTTGTATTTGTTTTCCCAGGGTCTAGCAAAGGGTCTGACTCACAATAGGCACTTAGGAAATGCTTGATTTGGGACTGATGATCTACAGGGTCTGTCCGAGATAAAAGACATGCTAATAAATGAACTCCATGGACTGTCAATGCAAGTGCATGTCATAGTCCGGACAACAGGCATCCTATTGCCTGCTGTTTATTCCATCACACTTGGCTTTTCCTCTATGGGCAATTAGGGAAAAAACTCTTTTGATGATCACGAATATTATTTGAGACTCTGCAGTGTTCTAAGATTTGATGCAATCGGTACAGGATCATTTGCAAATAGGAGCATCTGGAAAACCTCAACAGTGGGACTCTCTCGTTAACCTGGATTGCGCCAGATCTCCTCCATGACAGTAGTGAATACATGTTGAGAACATTATCTCCTTGTTTTATACCTCTACTGACACTGATTATCAAAGGATCCAAGTTATCTCCGTTGTTATATCATTCAAGGTATCCTGGATGATTCTGACAAATATAAAAGAAATACCTGGTGGGAGGCAAGCATTCTTACTGCTCATCTCGACTATCATAACAGTTTCCTACTTGGTCTCCCTGTTTCCAATCTCTTTTCCAGAATATCCCAATAGCTTTAAGATAAAATACAAACACTTCCAACTTAAGATTTAAAGTTTTTCAAAATCTGCGAATATGAATCAAGAAATGAAGACCAACAATTTAGAGAAACATGGAAGTACTTATACGGACTGACACAGAATAAAGTCATTAGAATCAGGAAAATACACACAGTGACATCAACATAAAGGGAAAGAACAATAAAGACTGCACATTATTTATTTAAAATACCCATGCTTGACCCCCAAGAAGAATTTAAAAACGTACCTTCCTCCCTTTATTGCAGAAGTGGGTGACTATAAGTACGGAATATTGCATGTATAGTCAGGAAGGAGAGAGCCCTGATAACCAGGAGAAATTAGGAAAGGTTTTCCACAGAACTAGCCAGCTTAAAGGACAGCTCAGGACTTTAGAAGGTAAAAGTGAAGAGAGTGTGTACACATGTCCAAAGGTGGGGAATGGAAAACAATCCACTGGCCCTTCCTGCTCACCCTGGTCAAGATCTCCAATCTGCTCCTTTAGGCTTAGGGGTAGTCCTAGGCATGACCAGAGTACAGTCATACCATTCTCTCCATCTTCTTGAGAACATCAGTAACCAACCAGCTCTGAAGTAGGGAATGTGGACTTGGGAGAAAGTGTTTACCATCAATCAAATCTGTCATCCTACCTCCTAATTATACGTTTCAAAGGAGGCAGTGAAGTGGGGGAGGAGTGATTTGCAGTTTGGGCAGGACTCTAAATTATAGCCAATGCCACAAAAGGCTGAGATGGCAAAATCACCTCTGAAACCATAAGGTTATGAATCCTGTGCTGTCAGGGGCCACTTAAGTGGCCATGTAGGTGGGAGATAAGGAATATTAGGGAGGGTAATACCAGCCCCTTTGGGGCCTAAGAGGTTAAAGCTAAATTGTGAAAGATGTAAATGCCCGGCAAAGGAGTTTATATTTTATCCTGAAGTACTAGGGAGACACTGACAATCCCTGAGCAAGACACTGGCTTGTGTTTCTGGTTGTTGTTGTTGTGGTTTTTTAGCAGTATCAATGTAACAGATGCGTGGTTTGGAGAGGGAAGACACCAGGGACTGAATGATAGTTGAGACTAGACACCAGGACAGGAAGTACCATGGCAGAAGGAAATTTGAGGGAATGCCTGAAGCACTGCCAGGTGCAGGAACAGGTGGCATCTGGCAGGTCAGTTGCTCAGTATCCAGAACCAGGACAGAGAAGAAGGAAACCAAAGGAGAAGTTGCTAGCAGGCTCTGTATGCATCCTGAGCAAGGAACAAGTTGAATAGTGAATAGTAGCTGTGTGGTTCTGATCTCAGGAGCAGAGCAAGGACTCAGTTCTAGCCTCCAGACCAGCATGAAGCCTGCAATGGAATAAGGAAGGCAGGAGTCCCAGACCAAAGGGAAACTGCAGAACCTCCTAGGGGGCTAACTTTCAAACAAGGACAAGTCAACAGATCCAATTCTAGGTCAGGAACTTGCAGAGCTCAGATCAGGAGGGCAATGAGCAAACTTCACCGAGGATCACATCATTTGGGGTACAATGAAAGCGTACAGGATCCTAACCGGAGCTGTGAAAGCAACGGAAGGACAGCAGAGGACAGAAGCTCAAGATAGATAGACCCTGAAGAACTGTTCAGCCCCCAGTTCTGAAAAACTAAAATCCAAAGTCAAAAAATAGGCTTTTTGAGCGAACAAAAAAAGAATCCCACCATAAAAAGCTATAATGGTACCAGGGAATCTCAAGACACAAGCCCAGAAGAAGAGAACAATACAATAAAGAAAAATGTACTATAGGGGCAGCTAGATGGTGCAGTGAATAGAGCAATGGCACTGGAGTCAGAGGACCTGAGTTCAAATCCAGCCTCAGACATTTGACACTTATTAGCTGTTTGACCTTGGGCAAATCACTTAACCCCAATCGCCCTGCCTTCCTCACCTTCAAAAGCAAAAAAAAGAAAAATATAGTGTGGACATAAATCCAATTAGAACTTCTGGAAGAATTAAAACAAGAGTTGTTTTGGTTTTTTTTTAAGAGCTAAACATGGTTTTAAAAACCAAATGAGAGTTATGGAAAAAAGATATGAAAAGAGAAGTAACAACTTGTAACAGCAGGTACAAAACCTTAGCAAAGGTAGTTAAGTCCCTGAAAATTAGAATTGATCAAACACAAGCTAATGACTCCATCAGATATCAAGAATCATTAAAATCAAGTCAAATTTTTTTTAAAAAGAAAGAAAATATTAAGTATCTCACAGCAAAAAACAAATGACATAGAAGAATGATAATTTAACAATCGCTGGGTACCTTATAGCCAAGATCAAAAAAGAACCTAGTCATAATATTTCAAGAAATCTTGGGGCAGCTAACTGGCAAAGTGAATAGAGCACTGGCCCTAGAGTCAGGAGGACCTGAGTTCAAATCCAGCCTCAGACACATGACACACTTACTAGTATGTGACCTAGGGCAAGTTACTTAACCCCAACCGCCTTGCCTTCCCCCCTCAAAAAAAAAAAAAAAAGAAAAAGAAATCTTAAAAGACAATTGTTGAAATCTCTTAGACCTAGAGGCCAAAGTGGAAAGAAAAAATAACTCAACACCTAAAAGAAACTTCAAAATGAAAACTCCCAGAAATATGATAGCCAAAATCCAGAGCTACCAGGTCCAAATAAAAAAAAATTTGCTGAAAGCAGTCAGAAAGAAAGAATTCAAGTACAAAGGAGTCACAACTGGGATTACACACAATTTAGAGGCTATCACTTATTGAAAATGGAGGACTCACAATGTGATATTCCAGAATGTAAAAGGTCTAGGCTTACAGCTAAGAATAACTTATCCAGCAAAAATAACTATAATCCTACATGGGGTGAGTGTTGGATTTTTAATGAAATAGAGGCCTTCCAAGCATTCCTGAAGAAAAGACTGGAGTTAAACAGAAAACCTGACATACAAACAGGAGTTGAGAGAAGCCTAAAAAGGTAAACATGAGCATGGTAATCGTAACGAATGAAACAAAAATAAACTGTGTATATTCTCATATAAGACGATGATATATGTAGCCTCTCAGAACTCTATCATAATTAGGGGTCACAGACAATGACCTGGGACTGATTCTGTATGGTTTGATGATCTTAGAAGAAGAGAAAAGGTGGGAAAGACGAATAAAGTAGCAGAGGGGGAAGGGAAATTATAAATGAAGTATGCAGGGGCAGCTAGGGGTGGTGCAGTGAATACAGCACCAACCCTAGAGTCATAAGGACCCGAGTTCAAATCCAGCCTCAGACACTTAACACAAAAAAAACTAGCCATGTGACCTTGGGCAAGTCACTTAATCCCAATTGTCCTACCTTCCCCCTCAAAAAAAAAAAAAGAAAAAGAATGAAGTATGTAAATAGAAGTTTAACACCAAGGAGAAGGTCTAAGCGGAAGCAGTTAACACTTGAGACTGAAAATAGATTAAGAGAGGGATTAATGGGATAGCTAGGTGGCCCAGTGAATAGAGCATTGACCCTAGAGTGAGGAGGACCTGAGTTCAAATCTGACCTCCGATACTTGATATCCTTGGGCAAGTCACTTAACCCCAAAAGCCTTACCTTCCCCACTCCAAAAAATAAAAATAAAAGAAAGAGAGGTATTAGTCAGAAGCCAAACAATCTCAAAGAGGAAGCAAGGCAAAAAGAAAGAAAAGTTGAAGAATATAGGATGAAGGGAAACATACAATTAGCAATTACAATTGTGAATGTAACGAACTCACTCATAAAATGGAAGAGGAGAACAGAATGGCTAAGAAATCAGAATCCAAAAATATGTTATTTACAAGAAATATACTTGTAGCAGGAAGAGAACACATAGAGCTAAAATAAGGGAATGAAGCTGAATCAGTTATGCTTCAGCTAAAATTTTGGGGGGAAAAGGCAGGGGTAACAATCATAATCTCAGATAAAGCAAAAACAAAAACAGACTTAATTAAAAAGATAAATGAGGAAACTACATTTTGCTAAAAGGTACCAGAGATAATGAATTGACATCAACTCTAAACATATATTCACCAAATGGCATAGCATCTAAATTATTATTATTATTATTATTTTGCTTTTTGTAGGGGGAAGGCAGGGCAATTGGGGTTAAGTGACTGGCCCAAGGTCACAGGCTAGGAAGTGTTAAGTGTCTGAGGCCAGATTTGAACTCAGGTCCTCCTGACTCCAGGGCTAGTGCTCTATTCACAGTACCACCTAGCCACCCCTAGCATCTAAATTCTTAAAGAAAAGTAAAATCAGTTACATGGAAAAATAGACACCAAAATTCTAATAGCAGAGGACCTCAATTTGTTCTACTCAGACCCTGACAGATTTAAACAAAACAAAAACAAAAACAAAAAAGAAATGAAAAGTGCATATTACCAGAATTAATGTTTTAAATTATCATATGCAGAAAAATGTACCGACTGCAATCTCTAGAGAAAGACTACGTTTTCTAGTGTTTGAAGGAACTTAACTCCTGATTTCCCATAGGCTCAGTGTATTAACATTTGCTTTTTTAAATTTTTGCACTGTTTTCTAGGAACATTAACCCTATGAAAGTTGAGGATTGACTATATTAATATTATGTATTTCCTAGTATATTTTTACCTATTTTGTTAAATATTTCCCAATTACATTTTAATCTGACTTGGATATACTTGACAGTGTCATGAATATGTGTCCCACAAAAAATGACGAAGGGGACACTTTCAGAAAAACTTTAGATTCGTATGAACCGATGCAAAGTAAAGTGAACAGAGTCAGAACAATGTATATAATAATAACAATACTGGAAAGATAAACAACTCTGAAAGACTTAGGAATTATGATTAACATAACAGAAACAAACGTGGTTTGTGAGGATTTATAATGAAATATGCTAACTACCCTCTGGATAAAAATGTGATGGACTCAGAGTACAAATTGAAGTATTTTTTTTCAGACATGGCTAATATCAGAATTTGTTTTGCTTGACTAAATAAATTTGTATTGGGTTTTGTTTCTCTTGCTTTCTCAGTGAGTGGGGAAGGAGAAGGTGGGAAGGAGAGAATTCAGAAATTGTTACTAATCATGGTGAGAATAATTTCAGTTGAGAGTGAGATCAAAGGTCATGTGTAAGGAGTTGAAAATCGAGTGGGAAGAGAGAAAATGAAGACAATAAATGTAATTAGCTTTTTCCAAGAGCTTCCCAGTACTGCAAAGGAAGGGGAGTTATAGGATGACAGCTTAAGGGGATGGTAAGGTCAAGTAAAAGTTTTTAAGGATGAGGGAAATTTATGTGACTACCTAAGATAATGATGTAAAAAGAAGTAAAAGCCCAGCTCTCCTCCATGATATTCCACAAAGATCTAGAAAAGGAACCAGATGAAATCCTGATAGTGAAACTCAAGAGAAAAAAATGTGATTCATTTTTCTAGCCCAGGTCAGTACCAAGGGACAGACAGTGAGGTTTGTGGACATTAGGGATGGGATCTAGCTGGTATCTGTGCCTTCTACCTCAGGACCTGAACTAGGTGCTGGACCTACAGTTTTTCAGCATAAATAAGAGATTATTAGAAATAACTGAAATGGACATTTATGATGAACATACTGCATTCTGAAAGTATGAAAACTTGTTTTAGTCCTATAGCTATTCAACAGGACAAGAGTTCCCAGATCCAGGAAAAAGGGGCCTGATCTTGTACAGGAAGTAGAAATTACACATTCCAACTGACAGCTCTTATGCTTATACCCCGGGGCTGAGAAAAAATCCAGTGAGGCCTGAAGAGAGGACCTGTGCCTAGAGTGGCAATTCAGGGCAAGGTATGGCCACAGGTCCAAGGCTGTGTACCGTAGAGCAAGAAGCAAGTAGAGAAGTGAGCATGTTTAAAGTTTGTAAAGAACTTTTATATGTTGTCTGATTTGATTCTCACAACAACCCTGCAAAGTAGGTGCTATTATTATCTCCAATTTACAGATGAGTAATCTGAGGTTGAAAGAGATTAAGTGACTTGCCCAGGGTCACACAGCATGATGCAGGATTCAAACTCAAGTCTCCCTATACTCTATCTACCATATCATGTAAGTGTTGTATTTATTAAATTTCTATTTATGCTGTATATTTTATATGTACCTGTCCTCTTTCCCATGAGAATATAAGATCAGTGCAAGTACAGATTCTTTCATTCTTTGTACTAGTATCCCAATTATATACATTTCATAAATACTTACTGATGTGATGCTTATTTTTTCCACAATCTAAGCCAAAGATTATCTCTATTAACCTCAATTCCAATTATTGGTGCTTTCTAACTTTCATCTATAACTATGACAAAAATAACATGGTTTTTCTTTTCTTTTCAAGTTCACAATTCCTGCCATTTGGAGCAGGTAATCTTGAAGATCTAAATTTCTTTGATGCTATAAATCCTCTATGAATTCCTCCCTAGGCTGCACTCTGGACTTCTTTCTTCCTCATGCCCCCAAAACGTCTTCATCCTGGAATATCACTTCAGCTCTGGAATTCATACCTGGCCTGGTAGCCCCTCCCTGTGACTAGATGACTTCTCCCCAAACCTACTATTTAGGAGACCTCCCAAGCCAGTCATCTCTCCTTCCCCTGTCTTCCTCTCTCCACTTTCAGCTTCATTTTATGTGATGTCTTTCCCATTAGAATAAAAGGGCAGGGACTGTCTTTCTCTCCGCTTGTATCTGTATTTTCAGCACTTAGCTGAGTGCCTGGCACACAGTTTTATTATTATTATTATTAATAAGTACTTTATTGACCAACTCTAGTAATTATGTTTTAGATTCAAAAAACAGTATTTCAGTATTTCCTTTAGTTTATAGGAACAAAAATAACGATTTTGCTCAATCAATTGAATACACTAATTAAAGGAAGATTGAAAGAAAAATGTAAATAATCCTCTTAGCTGAAATTCACTGGGATTCAAATAATGGAAAACTGTGTAATATAACTGGATCATCAGAATGGCTAAATATATTATAATGGCAACATTGATAACAAATAACTCGTAGCACAGAACTGGTCACTTTATAAACATTTATAAACACTTTACAAACATTAATGATGATGATGATACAAGTCATTAAGTCACCCCATGCTCGGGAATATTCTCCTTTTTTACCTTGCTTTTCTTGGTTCCCTGGCTTCCTTCAAGGCACAGCTCAAGTCTCACCTTCTGCAAGGGGCCCTTCCCAGCTTCTTCCCACTGCAGATGCTCTTCCTCTAAAATTATCTTCAATTCAAGCTATGTATGTATCTTGTACGTGCAAAGTTGTTTACAAGCTGTCTTTCTCATTATAATGTGATTTCCTTAGGGGCAGGGACCACATGTTTGTCTTTTTATTTTGTATCCTTAGATCTTAGTTGGAATCTATGTTGACTCCAACACAGTGATGTCATTTTGGTCCTCTTCCAGAAGGAAGGACAACAACCAACCACAGCACAGTGCCTAGCATATATAAGTGGTGACTAAATGACCTAATTTTACAGTACTTATATATGTGTCTACAGATATATGTATATCGATGCATATACACATATGCATATATGAGTATATATGTATATGTATATAAATCAATCACACAACCCCATCAACAAATATAAAACCTTATTTCCAATAAAAAACATTTTATGTGGACTTGTGTGTCTTATTTACTGTAACTCAGGAGCCTAGCAGGCTTCATCAGAATCATGATTTTAAATGCATAAAATAAATTAGGACTACAAAGGGAACGAATTGTACTGACATACAGTTATCATTGAAATATTTTTAAAAATAGATTCAGGCACCACAGATTAAGAACCCCTGTTCTAACTATATAGCACAAACAGGTCTTACACTTTCAAATCATCAACAGATCTAATGTTTCCAGGTATCCTAATAGTGATAGTACACCAGGAAAATTTCTACCCCCCTTTACTGGAAAAACTGTAGCATCTGTGTGCAGGTACCCTGTGTGATACATATGTGTGTGTGTGTGATATATATGTGTGTGTGATATATATGTGTGTGTGTGTATATATATATAGGGGGGTACTTCTTCCCCCCTCACCTGCACCTTTGTTTTCTTCTGAAGAATTGGGTGTTTTGACAGCTGTCACCCTCTGTACCCCTGGACAGAGAGGTCCCGGGGCCCAGGTCAAAAAAGGGCCAAGTTCCAGCAGGGAGGGGTAAAAGAAGCCCCCACGGGGGTCCAGCACACTTCCCAGGACGCCAGTTTCTTCGCTGCCATGGGAAATCGGACTCCTTTTTTGGTTACTGTTGGCCCTGATCCTTAGTGCCTAACTAAGGAGGCAAAGGCTCCCCCGGCCGTACAGAGGTGCATGTACAGAGAGATGGGCACTGATGATGGGCAGAGATGGATGGGTGATAAAGAGCTGCTAAGTAGGTATAGACAGATGACAGACGCAGAGGGGGGCAGAGGAGATAAACAGGTTTTAGCAGACATGAATAGGCTATACATAGACAGGTGGGTAGGTGGAGGACACCGAGGGAGGTGCAGCGCTAAACACAGTCTCGCTGGCTTCGTTTTCCCCCTCTTTCCCCTCCCCCCAATTAATCAATCGAATCAATCGCCGCCCCTGAAGGAACTAAGACAAACCCACCCCCACCCCAGCAAATAAACACCAACCCCAGCGCTCCGGGTGGGCTCGGAAGGGGATGCCCTCTTCTCCCCAGGGGTCCCAAGGCCTCCCCCACCGCGCCGGGGGCCTGCGGTTCCGGGCTTCTCAGGTGTGTGTTGGGAGGGACTCCTCCGCCTTGGGCCTCCTCAGTCCCGGTGTTTCCATGGTAACCCTGCGGCCCGGGCGCTTCAGGCGCAGGTGCCGCGGTCAGGAGGCCCGACCTGGCCCCGGGGCGCGGAGCGGGTAGCGCGCACCTGCGTGGGCCACCCCAGGTAGGGGGGCGGGGGGAGCTCCGCGGTCAGTGGGCCCGCGGGCCGGGCACTCACCGAGATGCCGAAGCGCGCCGAGCCGGCAGCCCCCGGGCCAGATCCTCCTCCGCAGCCGCCGCCGCAGGTGGCGCTCCGTCCCGCTAGCAGGTACGTGCTGTCCCTGTCACCACAGCCGAGACGGCGCCCGAGCCGCTTCCCGCAGCCAGTTCCCCCCGCCTCACCCCGGTGCGGCGCCGCCCGCGGCGAGCTCCGGCTGCGGCCGGCGGCAGATTCAAACCGGCCGGGCGGCGGCGGCTGCGGCCGGGGCGCTGCCCACGCTCCCGACCTCCCGGGGCCGCCTCCGCCGCCCTGCCCACGACCCTCGGGCCTAGCCCTCAACCCAGCTGTCCTTCCGCGGCGCCCCAACCCTAATCCGCGGCCTCTTACTCCTCGGCCCCGTCGCTTCTCACCTCCTGTAATCTTCAGCTCCCCTTACTCTTCCCCTCCCCCTGTAATCCTCACCTCCTATAACCTTCAGCTCCCCTTACTCCTCTCCTCCCCCGTAATCTTCACCCCCTCCACACTCTTCACCTCTCTCCTTACTGTTCACCCCCCTTACACTTTTCCTGTTCCCTTAGTCTTCACTTCTTTCCCGTATTCCCCTCCCCCTTAAACTTCCCTTCTCCCTCCATCCTTTCCCCCTCCTCCCTTATTCTTCAGCTTCTCCTTCAATTTCACTTCCCGTTTAGTCTTTCCCTCCCCCATACTCACCTCTCCCTTTAGTTTTCACTCCCCCATATTCCTCACCCCTCTCCTTTATTACTCAGTTCCTTACCCCCTTTATTCCTCAAACTCTTTCCCCCCTTTTACTCCTCAGCCCCTTCTCTTTATTCCTTAGCCCTTTTTGGGAAACTCTTCCCTCTTATTCCTCAGTCACTAGCCTGTCTTCTTTATCCCTTCCTGGTCTTCCTGCTTATTCCTCCACATTACCTCCCCAAACATAAACACTCCTTTTCTTAAGTTCCTTTTCCTGATTGATTCTTCCTCCTCTGTCCCCTCTGATTTTATATTCCCCAACCGGTTTTGTCTCTCATTGCCTTTTATCTTTCTTTCCTTTATCCCTAACCCACACCATTCTCCATTATAACTCAAAGCAACTAGATCAGGAGAGTCAAAAGACATCTGGTAAAGTCAGTCACCATAGAAATTCCTTTTTTTGACTTCCCAAAATAATGCTACCTTGGGTAGAGCGCTCTTCTTCTCTTGTGCTTTTATTTCACATTCTACTCTGATAGTAATATTTGTCTGATGCTCCTTGACCTTGTAGATTGTGATCTCCATTAAGGCAGCAAGGACTAGATCTTAATTGTCTCTGGATCCTCCCCAGGGTCTGTCGCAGTATTCTGTAGATGATATGCCCTTAATATAATGGTCGTTGATTGGATACCATGTGTATCCAATACCTGGTATTCTGGAGTCCATAATGTGGACAAGAGTACTAGATTTGGGATTAGATGGACTTGGGCTCAAATCCTTGCCCTCTTGTTACCTTTGTGAACTCAATAAATCAGTAGTCACTACAGCAAATAGAATTAGGGCTAAGTGCAAGACATTTAAAAATCAGAAGGACATTTGACTGATTTTTGCTACCCATTTCAGTTCTTTCATTTAGTGGTAAATGCTTCTCTAAACATGGTAACCCCACCATTTACTAGAGAAGTACAAAGGAAGCCCAGACTTTTTTTTCCCTCACCACTTTCACTTCACACACTCCCCTCATCAATAAATTTTTCACATAATAAATATAATCAAACAAAACAAATCCAATCATTAGTTTTGCTTGAAACACATGTCTGAGTCTGTATCTCTCTGACCAGAGACAAGATGCATTTCATGATCCGTCTTTTTCAATGTAGTTTTTCTTCATGTGGTTCTGTAAAGTGTTCTGGTTCTTGTTACTTCACTTTGCATCAGTTTTATAAGTCTTCCTGAATTCCCTGAATCCTTCCTGTAGTATAAAACATATGTTGATAGATATTCTCTGCCTGTTTCCAGGAGGCCATGTCAGAGCTTTAGAGCTCTGCTTCTAGCCAAGGGTTATTCAGGGGTTTTCAGTGGGAGATAAGAACCCCCTCATTGGCTGTGGCGACAGAAAAACTGATGACCCATTAGCTATACAGAACCAAGATACTGCTCTCTCTCTCTGTCTCTTTCTTCCTTTTTGGTTTCTCAACTGACTGTTTCCAGCTGTAGTCTTGAGAGTCAGGCAGCGCCAATTTATCCCTATTCTCGCTTAGTCTCCACGTGGCCATAAGTACATACCCTATCTGCTTGGGTCTTAACCTCAGATTGGACATCATCTCCTTTGGGTTCCATTTCCTTGAGTAGGTGATGCTGTGAGCTTGGAAGGCTTGTTTACAAGTTCGGTAGCAGCGGTGACCACTGGAGACATAACTGGGGGGCAGAGGGCAGCTATCTACAAGAAGAAGCCTGGTAATGTCACCAACATAAGTGTTTTCACAGCACAGTGAAATTTGTAAAAGGCCTTGAAAACCTGCTTTATGTTCTGATGAGGCTTAAATATTACCTTCTAGATAACTGTAGCTGTAGCATTAAGTTAATTCTTATTGTGATTCTTTGTTTGGCATTTCTTATTGTGTGGAGGAAAAAAATTATATGACCCATTCCCAATTCATATCACACAACAAACAGGCACTTCTTTTACTCTCCCTGCTCCCCCTGACCCCCCCCTCCCCCCCCCTCAGTCCTTGATGTAATAATGGAAGAGGGAAGAGTATTTAAACTTTAAGAGTGTGGGACTTCAGAAATGATTGAATAATATTCATCCAGTTATTAAATAACCATGATTTTATTGGTATATATATATATATATATATATATATATCTCGCTATGCAAGACACTGGAAGAGATATAAAGATAAATAAAATATACTTCCTCTCTTCAAGACACAGTTTGATACCTGTAGCCCTTTGTTATACAAGAAACAGTTTAAAAATTTTGATATCGTTTGTTTTAATATCACCTTCATTTCTCATTGTACACTTCTCACTATTCCCCAAAAAGAGTATCCCCATAACAAATGTTATATGTTATCCCCGTAGCAAAGAATTTTTTTAAAAAAATAAAAGAAAAAAAATTTCAGCAAAACCAATCAACATGCCTGAAAAAGTCTGACATGAAATGTCTCACACCTGTGGACAGCACTCACCTTTGTGGCCAGACTGGGTCATTATGAGTGGGATAGGTGAACGCGTTCTCATAAAATGAAAGAGACAGTCACCAAACTTGAGCTGGGTCCTAGACCTCTTTAGGCCTAAGTTTCATGTTCTTGTAAATCACCTGATTTCAGAGAAATCAGATGGTGTGCGCCTACTCCCCCTCCCTTTTTTCTGTAAGGGGCTTTTTGTGACAGCCCGCTTCTGCTAAATACGGATAATCATAGCCATGTGTCTTTGTGTTGGGTAAGAGGGATTTTCTGGGTTCTTGCGTAGACTGTGAGGCCATACGACCCCACCAATGGGCTGATGGTCCAGCTCTAGGGGAGGGATGATGGGAGGAGCCCTGGGAATTTGGGGGGTTTTTCTTAGAATTGTTTGTGTAAGGGTATATAACTGCTTGCTTGACTCTTGTTGGGTGCCTCCCTATACCAGGCCTGTCTGGAATAGATGATGCCCAACTCTCGTGAGACTTATCTTTATTTTAAAGATATTTTAAAGAGCTTCTGTTTCTACCTGGAGAAACCTCTGAGCTTATTTGGATAAGAGTCTTTGGGGTCTTTATCCTATACAATTATAATTTTGCAGTTTTTTCATTTTGTTATTCTGTTTACATTATTGTAATCATTGTATGTATTGTTTTCTTGACTCGGATCACTTCATTTTGTATCAATTCGCGTAAGTCTTTACATGCTTCTCTGTATTCATCAGGTTCACCCTTTCTTACAGCACAGTAATATTAGTTCCATTACCTTCGTGTACTATGATTTATTTATCCGTTCCCCAGTCAATGGGCATCAATTTAATTTCTAGTCTTTTTCTACCACAAAAAAATGCTTCTATAAATATTTTGGTATCTATGGAGCCTTTCTTTTTGGCAGCTCTTAGGGGTGTTTGTCTAGCGGTGAAAGCTCTGGTATGGCTGTTTTAATTACTGTATTTACATAATTCCAAATTGCTTTCGGAAATGAATATCTGTATTCCTAAAACTGCCTCAGAGTGTGATTGTTGACAGTTCTTACCTTTCATTTCTACTTCACCAGATAAACCTGGGAATGACCCCTGAAGTGAATGAGCCTGGTTTTAGAATCTGCCCTCAGCTTTCCAGTTAGGAAACTTGAAACTGAGGTCATGGGAAACGTCTCCCTTTCTTCTGGGTGTTCTACTTTGTTTTGTAATCTGATTGGTTTGATCTTACAGAACAAGTCAAAGGAAGTACTGGGCACAGAGCTCTAGGAGCAGTCGGTTAGCTTGTGGAGATATGATTTACCACTTGATCACAAAAGGGATGTAGTGCATGTCATCTTCCCAGGGGAACCCAAGATGTAGATAGTTTTAAGAAGATATTGTTCTTCACTTTGTACTTTATTAAGTGCTAATGTATTTCTTCTGCTCCTGTGCTGAACATGACAAGCCAACGAACCTTCTTGCGCTTCTTTCCCCATCCGTGGAACCAGGGAGGAAGAGGAGGTTCAGGCCACCCCCCTGCCCACAGTCATGTAATCTGTCCATTTCAGAAGCAGGTCTCAAACCCAACCTAAACCAGACCTCTCCCTCCCAAGTTCATCACTCTTCCCACTGTACCATGCTAACAGCATTTCATATATTGTAGGGATTCACTCATCATTCCTATGAAAGAGACAGATTTGAACTGTTTTTAGTTCACAGAGCAAAGAGACAAAGAAATGTATTTATTCACCCAAAGCTACAGGTCATGAAATAAATTAGAAAGACCGAGACCCTACTAAATAACCCTATAGGATCTTTTATTCACACAATGAGATGTTAATATACTTTAAAAATTTTTTTTTAATGTTCTTAAAAAGTTTCGCAAGCCAACTCAATAATTTTTGTAGATTTTGTATTTTGGTTGATGAAAACCCAGACAGGCTGCATGGCATAGTGGATAGGGTGTTGGCCCAGATTAGATTAAGATTCAATTGCTACCACCTCCAATTACTGACTTTGTGACTCTGGGCCTGTCACTTTACCTCTGCCCCAGGGAAATCTCTCAGACCATGAACTACAGAGAAGGGGAAAAGAGCCTTGGGTTTGGAGTCAGGTGACCTCAGTTCAAATTCCAGTTCTGACATTTATTACCTGTGTAAAGGTGTTCAAGCCACTTCACTCATCTGGAACCCAGTTTCTTTATAAAATGATAAGTTTGGATTGGATAACTTCTAAATCCATAATCCTGGATACTCCATATATCTTGGACAATCAAAAGTTTTGCATTTTTCCTATGAGAATAGAAATTGTGGTAATATGTAGTTCTCAAAACATTCTTCCCCTTTCATTTATTTTATAAAAAGAAGATAACCTACTATGAATTTCATAGCAAGAACATATCAAGAGATTTTTTAGCAGTGTGAACAGATTGCCGTGGCATTACCAGAAAGTCCCAGATGGTACTAGTTTTGTTTTTTACTGTTGTTTTTCTTAAAATGTAATTCAATATTATTTTACAATATATAAATTTAAACTTTCATGTCTTTCTCCCTCTTGTCATGATGCTGGAACAACATTTTGATAAGTTGGTAAGCATAATTGACAATATCCTTAGAATGCCAAATCACAATCCAAGAGGGGCGTGATGCATCGAGTACTGTGAAGTATATATCATGTAAGTCAGCAGTAACATATTAACTTTACTGTATTGACTTTACATACTAATTAGAATACATCTTAAATAATTTGAGCTTTTTCTTTTTTTTTTCTTTTTGAAGGAGAAGGGCAGGGCAATTGGGGTTAAGTTGCCCAAGGTCACACAGCTAGTTTTTGTGTTAAGTGTCTGAGGCCAAATTTGAACTCAGGTCCTCCTGACTACAGGGCTGGTGCTCCATTCACTGTGCCACCTAGCCACGCCAATTCAAGCTTTTTCTAGGAGCCTTCAAATAAACATTACTAAAGTTGCTGTGAAACAGATTTCTAGGGAACTTTTTTTTCACATAAAAAAGAAGATAGAAGGCACATTTTATGCTCATATGTTTGTTTGGTTTTTTTAATCCCATGGAACATGAACTTCATTATATACACTTGTTTTTTCCTTTTGATTTCTAGGTTATTCAGTGACCAGCAATCTCTGAACCAACACAAGCAACTTTTAACTTTAAATCTTAGACAGTTTTTTCTGAATTACATTGAAAAATGAAATATAGATTGATCTTTGCCTATTACACCAACTTGGAAAACTAGAAATGATTGTTAATTGCATACATCTTACAAGACAAAAAGAGAAAACACCAAATTCCATATATTTGGCATAGGAAGGCAATGGAAAAAAAAAAGATATCAGGTAATCCCTCCTCAGCAGAAGAAAATGAGACCCATTAAGCCAATGGAAAGAAAGAAGAGGGATGATACATTTGGAGCTGGAAGGAACTTCAGAAGTTGGCTAATCCAACCCACTCATTTTACAAATAATGAAGTAAGACCCAGAGAGGTTAAACAACTTCCTCAAAGTCATATTAATGCTTGGGAAAAACCAGAATTTTACCTCAGTCCTCCGAATGGAAATTCAGCACTCTTCCCTTTTCACCACATCTACTTCACTCAAAAAGTATGAGGATGAAGCCTACACAAAGAATACTATTATTGGAGTACTTTAGAGTCTAGCTATCCAAGTTTCTTAGAACTGATTTTAAACTATCTTTAATACAGGGAAACACAGGAAGACTCAGAGAACTGATTAAAAGTGAAATAAGCAGAACCAGGAAAACAAAAATACGTGACTATAACAATGACAATGAAAAGAACTCCCTCTCCCCCGAAATCTGTACTTAGTACTGTATAATTAAAGTAACTAAGTTGAACCTGGCGATACAGGAACATCCCTCCCTTTTTGGCAAAGGAGTAGGACTATAGAGAGGCAGCATTGCATATACAGTCATATTCAGTTCACGAGGTGATTTGTTTTGGGCTATTTGGATAGGGGTAGTGGGAAGTTGAATATAATTGAAAATGAAGGCAATGTAAAAAAATATTACTAAATTTAATTTTTAAATTACTAAAAATTAATTATTAAAAAAACAATAAAATTTGTCTTTGGAACTGCCCTTTCTACTATTTTAATAGGCAGTGAGGAGATGCTGAAATCCATTGAAGGGGAACGAGCATGATGGACCTTTGTATTAGAAAGAGTACTTTGACAATTTAGCTGCTCATGGCAATGCAGAATGCTGGTCCTGGAGTCAGGAAGACCTGTCTTCCTGAATTCAAATCTTTGTATGACTCTGGGCAAGTCCCTTTACTCTTTTTGCCTCAGTTCCTTATCTGATAAATGAACTGGAGAAGAAAATGGCAAATTACTCCAGTATCTTTGCCAAGAAAACCCCAAATGGGGTCATAAAGAGCTGGACACTGTAAGATCTGAAGGATGAAGGAAGAGGCCCAAGGCAGAAAAAAAACAGGAAGCTATTAAAATAGCTTAAGGGGCTAGGGAAGAGCCAGTATGGAGGAGTAAAGGCAGGAACTCACCTGAATGCTACGAAACTCCGTTCCAAACAACTCCAAAAAATGCTTCAAAATGAATTCTGGAGTGACAGAACCAACAAAAAAAAGATAAGAGTAAAAAAATTTTCCAGCCAAAGAAACTTAAGAGAGTTGATAGGAAAGTCTATCTCACTAGAGTGGGAATGGAACACAGTGCAGTGTAGGCTTTGGGGGCTTGTGCATCAGCAGTGACTTGTTGAGATTACAGCCCAAAGATGCTAAGGGGATCAGACAATTTGTCAGAAGAACACAGCAGACCATGCACTGGGTGTAGAACTCTGTTGCATTATTTCAGGTCACAGTCTCAGGGCAAAGAGGTGCACAAGCATATTGGTACTCGGCTCCACAGGAGTGGAAATCCTGGTCAAAGTTCCAGGAGAGCAGTGACCATACCTCTCCCTAGGTCACACCACCTTGTTAGAGCTGAAATCTTATAGACCCCCAGAAAATAGCAGTAAGAAAAACCTGAAATTTGAGACAGTGCCCCCTTAACCCCAAGAGCAGAGCCCAACTTTAACATAAAGTTAAAAGTCAAGAAATAGGCTGGGAAAATGAGAAAAAAAAAGAACCTCACCATAGAAAGTTACTTTGATGAGAGGGAGAATCAAGACATAAGCCCAGAAGACAACAAATTCAAAGCAGCTAAAATGCAAAGCCTCAAAGAAAAATGTGAATTGGTCACAGGCCAAAGAAAGAAAAAAAAGACTTCTTGGAAGAGCTCAAAAAGAACATTAAAAATCAAGTAAGGGAGGGAAAGGGAAAAGAGAGTGATGGAAGAAAATCATGAAAAGATAAGTCAACAATTGGTAAGAGGCACAGAAATTCACTGAAAAGAATAACTCTTTAAAAAGCAGAATTGGCCAACTGGGAAGACATACAAAAATTCACCAAAGAAAAAAACTCCATAAGTAGAATTAGCCAAATGGAAAAGGATACAAAAATTCACTGAAGAAAATAATTCTTTAAAAGTTAGAATTGTGCAAGTAGAAGCTAATGACTCAAGAAACAATAAAACAAAATCAAAAGAATGAAAAAATAGAAGAAAATATGAAATATCTTGGAAAAACAGCAGACTGGGAAAACAGATCAAAGAGAGATAATTTAAGAATCACTGGACTACCTGAAAGCCATGATCAAAAAAGGACCTAGACATATTTCAAGAAATTAGCAAGGCAAACTGTCCTGATATCCTAGAACCAGAGGGTAAAATAGAAATGAAAAACATCCATTGATCACTTCCTGCTCATTGGTCCTTAAGGTATAGACCTTTTTCTCTTTGCAGTCTCTAATGGTCTACACCTAAGGACCAATGATTGCAAGGGGGATTAGTTAGCCAAGAAGCCGTGAGAGACAAGAGAACCAGGAAGGAAGAGTATCACAGAATATGAGAGATGTTTAGTTTATTAAATGATCTAGAAAGGTAAAGGAGGATGAAGACTAAGTGACAAATGCCGCCTTTGAGAGTTTCGGTAGGAGAGTGGAAGGCAGATTGCACGGCGTCGGGGAATGAGCAGGTGAAAAGAAAAGGGAGAATGAATGTTTGCTGTTCTCCAAGTTTGGCAGATAAGGGAAGAGGAGGGTCAGTGATTGCCTCAACAGAAAAAAGGAAAGGTTTGGAGCAAAAATGGGAGCCGTGAAGATATAGGTGGTAGGAGAGTCGGAGGGAAAAAAAGAAGGTAAAGCTAAAGAGTAGAAGATGAAGGGGCTCATGGGAGTCATTCAGTGAAGGAGATGAAGACTGGTTTTGGCATCTAAAGCAGATTACTGAGTAGACCAGTAACTGTGGGGTACTCAAGATGAATAAAAGCTGAACTCTGCTCTCTCCTAGGCAGTCCGTCACTGCAATCAGGTGTGTGTGGTTTACATATTATCATTGTACAGTTGAGGAAAATGAGGCAAAGAAGTTGTGACATCAGGAGTAAGTGGCAAACTTGGGCTCTGAGTCAAGGCTCTTCTGGTACTACACAAGTTCATTACCCTAATACAAGTTCTACCCTTTAGCAAAACTAGACTGCTTACCATTCCTTAAGTATGCCTTGTGTTTTCTGTCAACGTTTGTTAGTGCTGCATTTCATGTTGTCTGCCCTTTCTGCAGAATCCTCTTTTCCTACCTCTTTCTTGCCTGTGAAAATTCCCATCCATGCTCAGGATCCAGTTCACATACCACCTACCTTCCTGCTCTCTCTCCCTCCTTACATCTTTTATAGCACTTTTATCGGTATCACTTAAGATAATCCTTCTATACTGTCTCGTATTATATGTATCATCTTCCCTGATACACTACAAGCTTCTTGGGAGAAGAAATGTATTATCCCACAGCATCTAGCAATATTGGAACATTGGTTATCATCCCTTCTTCCTGGACTATCAGTCTCCTTTCCCTCAGATGCTGTGACATATTTTCCTGTCCCCAAAGCATAGGTGTCTTGAAGGCACTTCAAATTCCCTATGTCCAGAACTGACATTTGTCCACAAATCTTCTCCTCCACAGTTCCCTATTTCTTCGAAAGGCATCATCATCATTCTAGTCACCATCATCGGTACTTGAGTCATTTGGATTCTTCTCTCTCAACCCTCATATCTAATTTAATTCCTGTGATTCTACTTCCCCAAATTCCAGTCTACATAGACACTATACCAATTCACCTCTTGCCTGGAGTATTTTAATGATAACCAATTAGTCATCTTCTAGGCTTTCCTTTTATATCTCCAATCTATCATCCACACAACTAATTTAATTTTTAAAGGCATAAATCTCAAATATCAACCCTGTGCTTAAAACCCCTTAATAGCTTCCTACTGCTTCTAAAATAAAGTACAAACTCCTTTTGTTTTAAAAGTCTTCCAGTCTGACTCAAGCCTATACTTCTAGCCTTATATTGCACTGTTGTAGACACAATACATTCCAGGCAAATTGAGCTTTGCTGAAACTATTCAGTACCTAGTAATATACATTTCTCTGAATGAAAGAATGAAATGTCCTAAGAAGAAAAATGGAATTATCTTGACATTACTATTTGATAATGGCACACTACAGTTAAGCTAATTGAAGCTTTTTATTGTAGAAGAATTATATGGAATACCTGGTCTTATTAAAGCATGGTCACTAAATGAATAGGTATGAAGAAATCAAAGTAAATTTTGGTGATTTCCTCCAGCAATTAATGAACAAGCGCCAAGTCTTATTTCACATTCAGCAGGAAGAAGCAAGAGAGTTCTAGAGGCAAGATTATATTCTGATAATGAAAAACATCTTATGATTCATTTGTAGAGCATTTCAGACAATTCTTTACCATTTCTTGGCAGTAGGGTACTCAGCTAGAATGTGCAAATGAATCTTCCTTAGACTGGAAATGTTTGTGACTTTTCAGTGTTTGAAACATCTGATACTTGCTATCTGAAGGAAATAAATATCCATTCTCATAATCACTGGATGACAAGTGAGTTACAAAGACATCACCCAGCTAATTAAAAACATAACAGTAAAGCATTTTCTCTATTTTAAATTTCATTCATCCTTTTAATATGGCATTTTCTAGTAGTTTAAGTTCAAAGAAGAAATTTTTCCCACAGAATAAATCAGGATCCACAGTCAATTACTTTATATTTATTATAAACTTTCTCATCCTTTTTTATGTTATTCAAAGCCAAAATATTCATGAAGGAACATAACTTTGACAAGTTCTGAACACAGTGAAGAGAGCTGGTCACATTTCACTTTTTATAAATACCTAGACTTGCATGTTATAAATACAAAGGGAAAACAGAAAAAAACTAAACACAATGAAACATGACCGTTTTGACAGTCAAAAACCATGTTATACAGGTTGTTGTAAAAGGCTGACTAATGATGACAATGTTCTTTAGATCTATGTTACATAATCAATGATGTTTTGTAAGTTTTATATGCTAATATATGATCTCTGATGTCGAATCACCATCCATTTTCATGCATCTGAAGCAGTGACCGTGTATTTGTAAGAGTATAATTTATTGTCAGCTCCTCCACTCAACAGCAGCTGGTTGATGGAAAGAAACAAACAGAAAATAAATGAGTAAAAATCACTTGTGGCAGAAAATAAGGCACTCAAAATGACATATTTTATATAAAGAAAAACATTTGCTGAGTGATTTAAGTTCCAAGAACTAATAATTGAACAAATCACAATCTCAATTTGTGTTGCTATTTTTAGTATATTATAACTTTTATTAAAAATATAATCATTCTATTTAAGCTGTGTTGATGTGTACCCTGAAGTTTCTATGAAGAAAAGGTTTGCAAAGAAATGAAGCAAATGAGACCAAAAGTGGAATATTTAGAGCACCATGAATTTTAAGTATATTAAACCATTATTTCTAAGTAAACGGTCGCTATCAAATGCAAGTTAGTTATCTCTTCATTGAAGAAGGGTTACTTTAGCAGCTGTGTTTAGTATATATACTTCATGTAATGAAATCACATTTCTTCAAATATTCAGTAACTGATTTTTTTGCTGAGAATATTCTACTTTTCCCAAATATGAATGAGTAAAATTCTACTATACTTTTTAAGATTTAAAAAGTTTAGATAACAATTATGTAATTCCAAAGGGAAAAATGCATAGAAATAATTTTCTCTTAAAATTATTAATAATAAGTAATTTCTTATTTGAATTGGGACAGATGTTGAACTTTGATGTTAAAGTTTTCAGAATGTTTATCAGAAATAACTGCAATTGCTTGGGCTGTGGTAACAATACAAATACTGGATGAATTTTATCAGGTAACGTCTTTCTCCTTTCATACTAGTCAATTTCTTACCCCTGCTTCTGTCCAATCTACACACAGAACCTTATCTTCATGAGCAGCCAAATCATAGAGGGGGGCCTTGCAGCTAGAAAAAGACGCAAGTCACATTTACATTATTACATCATTAAATAAGAGAATATATCTATCTACACACACACACACACACACACACACACACACAAACTCACTCAAATTTGTGGAAAAATAATCTCTAAATTCGGAATCCTCGTTTAAATACATCTCTTACTCTTTCCTGTTATTAGATGAAAAAATTTATATAATACAAAAAATATAGTAAGCAGTTCAGCATTTGAACTTTACAGTGAGTAAGACATTTTAAAGTATATACAAAAAGTCTATGGAGCTGCATCCTTTAGGTTTATTTCCTATTCTAGGCCTGAATGGTATGTGAGAAGTCCTAGATATACTCTAATTACTACACCTGTAATATTATTATAATATTCTTAAGAAGCAAAAGATATGACTTTTTATCTAGTCATCTTTCAATCTGCATATTTAATTTTATATTAATGCACAAAACGAAAGTCAATAAGTGTTTTAAGGCTCTACTATTGTGCTCAAAGCTGAGAACACTAAAACAAAACTGAAATAGCCCCTACTCACAAAGATATGACATTCTACTGGGGAAACACGACATGCACAAAAACAAACAAACAAATAAATAAACACAAGGTAATTTGAGGAGAGAGCATGAACAATGGGGAGATGATGAAAGGCTCCACAGAACAGGTGGCACCTGAAAGGCAGAGACGAGGGAGGGATCTGTTTCAGGAAGGAGGGACAGCTTATGTGCATGTATGGAAATAGGAGAGGGCATATCAAGCATGGAGTCTAGTAATGGCATTGATCTAGAATGAAGTATTTGTGAAAGTGAATTGTGTGAGATATGTCCAGAAAGGGAGGTCTGAACCATGCCGTAGTAGCCCTTAAAATAAGAGGAATGTGTATTCTGCCTCATAGATGACAAGGAAGTAACCATTCAGAAGTTTCTGAGGAAAGGAATGAAATGATCAGATCTGTGCCTTAGGAAGGAGGATTATTTTGACAACAGCTATGTGGAGGATGAGAGAAGGAAGAGACTAGAAATGGAATTGTTATAATCAGGGAGATATTAGAATAACTGCATGAAAGCCTCAAGGGGGTAGCAGGCAATTAGGTACAAGGGAATAGGCTCAAGATATGTTAAACAGAATGTGGCAACCCACTGGATGTAGGGGGTGAAGAATGACTGGGAGCTGACAAACCCAGGTAACTGCAAGGATAGTGCCCTCAAGAGAAACAGGAAAGGAGAAGGGGAAGGTTTTTAGAAAGAGCTAAATGGCAAGAAATTATGATCAATGAGAAGAACTTCATAGTTCGGGATTAGGGAGGTGGCAGTTTTAGTTAGTGGTAAACTCGGAGGAGTGTTAAATGGAGTGTAATAGAGATGCAGATTATGGGAGCTGAGAAGGGTGATGAATTCAGAATCCAGGGTTTTTGAAGAGACATCTTTGTGAGTATTTAAGTCCAAGGTAGAGACAAAAGTTGTGAATTTGGAACAGAACTCCTTGAGAAAGGAAGGAGAGCTCCCCAGAGGCTCACAGGTCACAACAATGACAATGCAAAGGTGGCTATCATTGAGAAATGTTAATGGGAAGCAAGGGAAAGAAAGGGCATACGCATTTATTAAGCACCTGCTATGTGCCCGGCATTGTACAAAGCAATTTACATCATCTTACACTTGCCTCACAACAAGCCTGGGAGGGAGGTGCTATTATGTTCCCAATTTTACAGTTGAGAAGACTGATGCAGGTAGCACTGAAGTCACTCGCCCTAGGTCACACTGCTAGAAAGAATCTGAGACTGGACTTGTACTTGGGTCTCCCTGACTCCAAGCCCAGTGCTTCATCTAATGAGCCACCAGCTGTTTCAAGAAGCATACCAACTGGAAAATGATAAATGCTGGAGGGGATGTGGGAAAACTGGGACACTAATGCACTGTTGTGGAGTTGTGAACTCATCCAACTATTCTGGAGAAGATTTGGAACTATGCCCAGAGGGATATAAAACTATGCATACCCTTTGATGCAGGAAAACCACTTACCAGGTCTTTATTCCTAGATTATAAAAAGTGGGGTAAAAGGACCTATTTGTAGAAAAATATTTCTAGCAATTTTTTCTGGTGGCAAAGAACTGGAAACTGAGGGGATGCCCATCAACTGGGGAATGGCTGAACAAGTTGTAGTATGATTATAATGGAGTACTATTATGCTCTAAGAAATGACTAGCAGGCTGGTATCAGAAAAATCTGCATTTATATGAACTGATACAAAGTAAAGTGAGCAGAACCAGGAGAACATTGTACACAGTAACAAAAATATATGATAATCAACTGTGAATGACTTAGCTATTTCCAGCAATACAATGACCTAAGACAATTCCAAAGGACTCATAATGAAAAATGCTATATCTACCTTCCGAGGAAGAACTGATGGAGTCTGAATGCAAATCAAAGCATACCATTTTTCACTTTATGGAAATGTTTTACATGACTTCTTGTGTATGAACTATGTCAAATTGCTCACCATCTTAGGAAGGGGGGGAAAGGAGAGAGAGATTCTGGAACTCAAAAATTTTCAAAAATCAAAGTTAAAAATTGTTCTTACATGTAATTGAGGGGGAAAAATAATAAAATATTATTTTAAAAAAATAAGCATACCAATTGTACTTCCTGGCCCAATGGGTTGTGAGGCACGAGAAAAACAGCAATTAACAGGAAGGTAGCCAAGGATGAGTCATCTTCTGGAGAAACCCAGATTTCCAGAGTGTAAAGGACAGAATAAGTTTGAGAAGAAAAGAGCTAGGATGAAGAGAAGTTTGCTAATAATGGAGTGAGAGGAGGGAGGGAGTCTACAGGATATGGTAAAAGGGGAAGTCAGAGGAGAGGGGCTAGGGAGTGGCAGAGTTAATCTGGAAAGACAGAAAGGTAGCAGGAAAAAGGAATTTCTGTCTTGGCAAATGGCAACTCTGAGTCACCGAGATGAGGGGAACAGGAAATGGTAGTTTGCTAGCTATAGTGTAGGTAGAGATTGCCAGCTGATAGGGACACTCAATCAGAAAAGAGGTTCAGAGGGTCTGTGGCTGTCTGGAAAGTTGTGGTAAAGGAGGCCACGGATTTTAGGCAGCACAGAATGGGACAAGCACCACACCCCTCTGTCCTCTTCATCAGACTCCTTCAAACAAGCTGGTGCTAGGACAGGAAGTACGGATAGTGATGGAGGCCCGTGGGGTCACATAAGAGTATGGTCAGGCTAAGGAGGCCTCTAGACCAGCGGCCAGAGCAAAGCAAACTAAGGGATGAGGGGATGCTATTTTTGTATGTGAGCTAAGAATAGTATTTACATTTTAAAATACAATAAAACTTTATTTTAAAATGTAAAACACATTCTTGGCTCAAGGGCCATACAAAAACTAGCGGCAGCAGGCAGCCCCAGACCTTAGTTTGCCACCCCTGTTAGAGAGGGTGAAGGTGGGATGAAGCTTGGAGGAGATTACTAATTGAATGCCTACTCACTGTCTCACTGATTTTGGGAACATCTAACAAGTACACTAGCTATGGCTATTTCCACTAATCTCTAACTCTCTTCTCTGCCCGTTAACTATGACATCAATTTGAAACCTGGGTCTATGTGCAGCCCATATAAGTATTTTTTTAAATAATGCAAAATATTAATAATACTAAAATGTTAATTTTAAGAAGACTGTAATATCAAAAAAAAATCTTTGATGATTCTTTGTTTTCAGTAGCAGCTATTTCTCTGCAAAAGGGACTATCTAGAACTTTTTACTCATTTGCCTCTGAAACATCAAAGTGATTCATTTCTTATTTTGTAGGATATTCAGGATACTTGTTTAGCAGGTCTTAGAAATAAGGTTTTACCTTCTTGTATCCCAAAGCTTGACCATGTTATCCAGGGAACCTGAAATTAGCTGCTGTTCATGTATGGGAGACCATTTAACTGATGTCACCCAGTTATTATGGGAGGTTAATGATAATAACACCAAGGAACCATCTAAATAATGAAAACAGATAAAAAACAATTAGTAAACAATGAAACAAGTCAGCATGGTAAATTTTAAGTTTTTACATAAGACCCATATTTGTAAGTATCTATTTAAAACATAAGAAAAACCGTGTGTCCCTGATATAAGTTATTTTCAATAGCTTGCAAAGGCTCACCTTTAGTTCGGGGGTCCCACAGTCTGATATGTCTATCAGAATTCCCAGATGCTAAACGTTTACAAAGTGGGGAGTACGAGATACAGTTAAATGCTTTATTTCCAGTCTAAAAAACAGAAAGAAAAAGGTTATGAAGGGCCTCCAGTAGCTGTCTTAATACCAAAATCAAAGAGAGCTACTTAAATTCTTTCTCACCAAAGTTGACTTAATATTGCCAGTTTCAACATCCCACACTCTAATTGTATGGTCCCATGATGCACTGCAAATTTCTTCAGTATCTGACCAAAGCACTGAGAAAATTGCATCATTATGGCCGGACAAAGTCACGATAGGAGTCTAGAAGTTAAAATAAGACCAAAAGGTTTTTTTATTTCAGAAGAACAATCACCAGTTCACCAACAAAAACTTGTCCATTTTTTTTAGTACATCACAAATGTCAACATAACTAAACTCCTTACAGATTTCTTATTCTTTGGTTCTATAAAGGAAGCAAACCAAGCTGCTTCAAGTTACTGCTAAAAACCATCCTTTTAGGACCATTACCAAACAACACTTTATCTCTAACCTCTTTAGTTTTAACACAATCCATCAAGAAGTTGGAAAGAGTCTCCCTGCACTGGGTGGGAACTTGGACTAGAAGATCTCTATTAAACCTTTCAATTCTGATTGTTAAATTTCCTCAGAGAGAACTATGAAGTGAATGATTTTGATGAACAATATAACCTCCCTCCTTTACACTCTTAAAAAACTAAGAATCCATCTCTAAAATGTTTTGTTTATGTGGTTCTACCTATCCATATATACCAGATTAGAATTTAAACATCTTTGTATTGGGATAATAGTCTTGACCTTGCAGACCCCCAGAAGGGTCTTGGGCACTCCCAGGGATTCCCAGATCACACTCTGAGAACCTCTGGACTACACTATAGATGTGGAATAAAGCATAAACTGTCAGACATGGTCAATGGAGGGGTCTGTTTTACATAACTATATTTTTTCACAAGGGAAGGGACATAATGGGAAGAGGCAGAAATAAAACTTTTAAAGGAAAAAAAATTTTTTTATAGAATATACATACTTGGATCAGAAAAAAAATTTTGAGGTGAATTAAAATCTTGAAAAAATTACCACACTTAGGATAATAACATAGTCAGATAAATCTGTCAAAATATTATTACTTTCAAGGCTTTCCTAGTATTTGTCATTTCTGTCTTTTGTACATCAAAAGATAATAAATAAAAGTGAAAAGAACCAAATGGTAAGTTGAGGATAAAAAAAAGAAACCGACAAGCGTTCCCAAGAAAAGTAAAAGAAAATCCTAAGGAAGAAATCATCTCTGCTCATTAAATATTTATTAAATGCCTACTAAGTTTCAGGCATTGTGCAAGGCACTGTGGATACGAATACAAAAAGAGAAAGGCCCGACCCTCAAGAAGCTTACACGAAAATGGGGAAGGACAACCCCCAAAGGAAGCTAATATGAGGTGAGGGAGGAGAAAAGGGCCCCTCTGTGAGGTCATGATAAAGAAGTCAGAGAAATCCCAAAGTACTGCAGCCGTGTGAGAAAGGAGGGGATCATGAGGAATTCTGTCCCAGTAGGCAGGGAAATCGCAACTGAATAAAAGAGCATGACTATAACCCGTTGTAGCAGGGAAGAAAACAAAGGAGAAAGTCTTGGGGAAAAGCTGTGAATGAACGTTTTAACATGGGTTCACAAACCAGAAGGAACTTTAAAAGGTAATGAGGACAGGTGCCTAAAAGGTAATGAGGACAGGTGCTTATGCAGGGTATGAGGTACCCCACTGATTGTCCCTATCAACTATGTCTGTCATTCAATTACAGAGACATAAAGGAGGAGCATCCATAATTCTCATCATCAAAATATTTCTCTTAAGTAACTACATAAAACTGGGTTCAACACTGTACCAAATGGGAAGATGTCCTTTATGTATTCATGTCTAGAGGGTACTACTCATCTAGAGCTACTTCAAAAAGATCCAATGAAAAGTCATTAAGGTAACGGTGAAAGCCCTAGGAGGGTGGCAATGGCAGGGAGAGGCTGATAAGGAGGGAACCAGGCTGGGAAATTCCATGAAACTGAGTTACACCATGACTCTTTATTTTTTTTTATTTTTATTTTTATTTATTTATTTACTCATTTACTTTTAATTTACAAGATTCAGTTCCACAATCACTTGAGTTTCAGATTTTCTCCCCTCCCTTCGTCCCCCACCATGACTCTTTAGCATCAGACTATATGAAGGAATGAAACTTAACTATTGATTAACTAGTAATATGATGACATTATTCCCTGAAATAGAGAAATTCAGAGAAAGGGAGTCTGAAGGGAAGATAAGGAGCTCTGTCTTTGACATGTTTAACTCAAGTAAAAAGCGAGACACAATCTGGTTTTTTTGCGGACAATTTTCTCTGCAATTAAAGTACTTCCATCAAGGGCTTCTGTATAGAAGCATTAATAATTTACAAAACAGAATGAGAACCTTAGTTTTCTCCTCTGCAAAATGATATCTAAGGCCTCTTCCAGCTCACTCTATCTATGATTCTAATGTTCTAATTATACACTTGCCCAAAAAAGGAGGGGTGGGAGGGAGAGAGAAGCAATTGCGTTCTTTGTAGAGAACATTCAGAAAATCTTTTTGCTTCGGGATTCTGATCAGGGACATGAATCATGCAGCAATGTAATCTATCACTGGCATAGAATCGAAAACACAGTACAGCATTTTCTAGCTCTACTTTCTATTCTACCAGATGGAATGATTGAGGGGTTTCTTATTTCTTAGACCGAGTGCCAAATTCCTCTACAAGATCTTCTCATCTACAGTTCAGTAAGCATCTTTAAACGTAGCTAAAAGAGACCATTCACCTGTTTCATGTAAGCCACCATCTGGACCAGCTGGCAACACTGGTATTAGCAATGATACGAATAAGGCCATGACCATATACCAAAGGCTGTAGTGTTAACCCTAACGAGTTATTCTAAAGACATAAATTACTGGTAACCAGGGGCGTGAGAATGTACAGATGGTGCAGGGCAAGTTTATCATGAGACCTGAAAATATGAAAAATGAAAAAAAAAAGTACATCCTAACAATGCTACCAAAAGAAAGGAGAACACATAAATGGAGATCTAAGAGACACAGGTCAGATTTTCTAATGATGATTTTGACAAGAAACATCTTTACATAATGAAAAGATTTCTACAATCTAGCCCATGGACAACAACTGATTTCAAACACTATTTGGTGGAACAAAATTCTAGGACAGCAAAGCATTTGGACTTGCGGGTTTTACTATAATGTGATGCAAGAGGGTCAGAGTAGAGTGACACAACCAGCCTCTTTCCTGGAGGAATGGAATCCTGAGTGAATGTTCAAACATGAGCACATATTCTTCTACACTTGGATGGTTAAAAGAATCAGAACAACTAGATTCATTTTAAATTTTCCTCTACCAGATAAAATCATGGAAAACACCTTAGCAATCAAACGACCTATATGTAAACCAGGGACAATTTTTTTGGTTATTTTGTTTTAAATTTCAAGGAGGTACTTATAACTTAGTAAGGCTGATACCACAGGATGGTGTTTACAATACATTTTCTTAGCAAGAAAGTATAAATATGTTATTAAAATTGCTAGGAAAGACCACAAAAGGAAGGATTCCTGAAAAAAGGGATTTTGGAAGATGATTATAACATACTCATTCTTACTGAAATGAGTTTGCCCTAAAAAATCCATGCATGCACATATATGCGTGTTGTGTGTAATACAGAGCATATCTGATACAAATAACCAGTTTCTCACAAAAATCTTACCCTTGTTAATCCCAGTTGCTCTGTTCTCTGCTTCTTTCTAGGCTTGTTTGTGGGATCTTCTATTTCATCTTCTTCATTTGTAGGGACTGAAACAAAGAATAAGATTTGATGTCTTTTTAAAAATTTATAGGCCATATTAACTTACTTAAATCTTGTAAGAACACATATTGAATTGGAATGTCATTTATAGGAAGGAATCATGTTTACAGGTCAATGCCAGACAGAAAGGTCCTATATAACGAAATATTCATGGCACTCTGTGGAGCGAAGATGCTCACTGTTTGGAGCATGTCTGAATAATGGGTAGTATATAAAAGTATTATCATTGCTCTTTTAAGAAAATAACAAATATGAGGCGTTCTAGGAACTATGGTAAGATTTGTATGAAGCAATGCAGCAAAGGAAAGAGAACCAAAAGAACAAATACACAATGACAATAATAAATGACAACAACCTTTTTGTTGTTCAGTCATATTTCAGTCTTCATAACCCCATCTGGGGTTTTCCTGGCAATGGTACTGGAATGGGGGCGGCTAGGTAGCGCAGTGAATAGAGTACCAACCCTGGAGTCAGGAGGACCCTCGTTCAAATCCGACCTCAGACACTCAACACAAAAACTAGCTGTGTGACCCTGGGCAAGTCATTTAACCCCAAGTGCCCTCCAAAAAAGCAAAAAAAAAAGGTACTGGAATGATTGCCATTTTCTTCACCAGCTCATTTTACAAATGAGGAAACTGAGGCAAACAGGGTTAAGTGCCTTGCCAGGATCACACAGCTAAAAAATGTCTGCAGCTGGATTTAAACTCAGGTCTTCATGACTTCAAGACTTGCACTCTATCCCATTGTGCCACAATCTAAATCCTCAGCAACCGAGAATACACCTTTCCTCTCTCAGCAGAGATGGAGACTAAAGATACAGAAGATCAATTATGTTCTCAAATCAGCCAAATTGTTGGTGGGATTATCATTCTTTATTTCAAGGAAAGATCCAATCTTAGGGGTCAGATGAAAGGAAAACCATTGTGACCATGTTGCATTCACAGTGATAAATATTTTTAAAAAGACAATCCCCAGCAAAATTTCAAACTTCTGGACTTGAATTCCATAAGCATTTGGGAAATATTGCTGACTGGTTACTTTCTTCTCCCCACCCCCAAACTCTCCCTTCTTTCTAACTTCCCTATCACTGTTGAAGGCACCACCATCCTCCAGTTACCCAGGTCAGCATTTTGGGTGTGATGCAATGAGCTGCCAAGTCCTGTCATTTCCACCTTCATGACATCTTTTGTATTCACTCCCTTCTCTCCTCTGCCACTGCCATTACCCTAGGGCATGCCTTCACCCCCTCATGCCCACACTATTGCAACAGCCTGCTGGTTGGCCTTCCTGCTTCACACCTCTCCTCACTATAGTCCGTCTTTTCCTTACCTATCAAATCAATCTTCCTAAAGGCCAAGACTGATCACATCATTCCCCCATTCACTACACCCTAGCATCAACCTATTGCCTCCAGAATCAGACATCAAATCCTCTGCTTGGCTTTTAAAGACCTCCATGGCCTGGCCCTTTCCTCCCTTTCCAGTTCCTACACCCTACTCTCTTCCAAATACTCTGTAATCCAGTGACACTGGCCTCCTTGCTGCCCCCCCAGGCCCGGATCTCTCATCCCTCTTCCTCTCTGCCTCTGCACTTTCCCAGCTTCTTTCAGGTATCAGCATAAGTGCCACCTTCCACAGGAAGCCTTTCCCAATCCACTCTGATCTTAGGGCCCTTCCCTCTGATGTCATCTCCCATTTGCCTGGTCTATATCCTATCTGTACGTAGTAGTTTATGCTGTCTCCCCCACTGGACTGGGAGCAGGGACTGGCTTTGCCTTTGTATTCCTAGAGCTTAGCAGTTCTTGGCACAGAATGGGCATTTAATAAATGCTTATTGAGTGATGGACTCTCCCTGTGTGTATGTGTGCATGCACACGCGCACGCGTACACACACACACACACACCCACTCCATTTTCCAAAAATTATAATGTACACTTAAAAACTAAAACTGTCTTTTGGCTGGTGATTAAGACGTCACCAAAAAGATTCCAAATTGACGAAAAGTACAATATTATGCAAATTCCTTACTATCAGAAAAGTCTAATTAAAAGAATTTCAAATAAAGAGCCAAAGTATTTAGGAAAAAATCTGAAGAGAAGAAATTGCATTTGGTGTCCTTCACATTAGGAATAATATAAAAAAGAAATAAGGAAAAATAGGAAATATTTCAAATCTAATCCTTCTCCTTGACTGCTGGTACATCATCACCCAAAAGTTCCAAGTACGACCCATGTTTCCTTATCTTTGCTCCAGGTCTAAGGTGGTAGGGACCAGGGGCCATCTTTAAAAACAAAACAAAGCAAACAAAAAATGACCAGGAAACTGAGGAGCAGAGCAGCTAAGTAATGTCTCCCATTTCAGATGCTCTTCCTGCTGGTATCAGTCAGTGGTGCAACAACAAGCCAGCAAACATGCTCCTGCCCCACAGAGTCTACACTGCTCCATCAACTCACATCAGAAGGGTCTCTTTTGTGATAGTGTTTCCTCTTCCTGGGCAGTGGGATGGTACAGTAGTTAAAGCACTAGACCTGGAGTCAGGAGACCTGAGTTCAAATCTAGTCTTACCAGTTTAGTGACTCAACAGCTATATGACCTTGAGCAAGTCACAACATGTCTGCCTCAGTTTCTTCATTCGTAAAATGGGTATACAAGAGAACTTACCTTCCAGAGTTGTTGTGAGGATAAAATGACATAATGTTTTAAACTGCTTTGCAAATCTCACAAAAGGAAGGAAACAAGCCTTCCTTAAACATCTACCAGGTGCCAGGCTGTTTGCTAAGTGCTTGGGAAGTATTACCTCATTTGCTTTTTACAACAACCTTGGGAGGCTGATGCTGTCATCATCCCTATTCTATAACTGAGGCAAAGGTTAAGTGACTTGCCCAGGTTCACTCAGCTAGTAACTGACTGAAGCTGGACTTAAGCCGAGGTCTTCCTGACTCCAGGGTTCAGCACTCTATCCACTACACTGCCGAGCTGGCTGCCTTGGGACCCACTGTGGTCACATTTCACAGGAGTATGGGCCTGTGTGGAGTATATGGGCCTTCAGGGCGTGGATTTCTGGCGCCCATTCTGGCTGCTCAGAGACATGTATGGTGACTCCTGGCTCCCTGGTAAGCTAAGACTGCTGCATAAATGACCTCCAGAAAAGAAAGCTGCTACCACACTTCTTTTGTATTTCCCAAGGCAGCTAGAATAATCCTAGACATACAGGAGGCACTCAGTAAATAACGTTATATTGAATTGACAGGGGCTTAGATGATTCCTGGAATACAAAGTAAATAACTAAAATTTTGATGAAAAGTGAAAACCTTAACATAAATATCATTTCACGACATAAGCCTCAAGTATTCCCTGACACATAATTTAAATTTCTTTAATCTTTTTGTTAACTTAGGTCACCAAAATGGATATAATATTTTCAATTCAACAAACACCTAAGTACCTATCCTTTCAAAATGACTTAATATGATAGCCAGATGAATATTAAGAGTAAAAGATTCGACTTACCTGCAGACCAGATCTTTAACATCTTATCCCAAGAGCCACTGCAAAACTAAATCAATGGAAATGTGTCAACAAAAGAGAAGATTATGTACTATCTTCTTTAGCTGACATCCCTCCCCCAAACAGTCAGGCATATCATTCCAGCAATTTAATTAATTGAAGCATTTTTCCCTTCATCACAAGTCAGATGTGCTGTCAAGACTGTGGATAATAAGTTAAACTAGACAAAAAGATATATATATATAGATATATAGATATATAAAACTTTTATCATTTCAGCGGCCCATTTGAAAAGTCATATACCTCAACTTTATCTTATCACCAAATTTCAATTGTTCCATTAACTAAAAGAGGAAGAGTTTTTGTCTTGTGATGCTGGTATTCCTACTCACTGACTATGGAGTAACAGGTGTAACCACAAAAAGGTTATTTAAGTCAGAGGAAAAAAAAATCCCTCAACATTTTGAGCAAGCCACGTGTATTCCAGCTCAGCAGAGAAATCGCCTGGTCACCCACCCACCCATGGCTTACTTTAGTCCCTGTGCTGTTGACAGCGACAGATTCCACACTCTCAGCATGGCCTCGACAGCAGTGAAGAGCTTTCACTTTGTTCCTCTCCACGTTCCACTCCCACAAGAGGACAGTCTGGTCCATGGAGGCCGTGAGAAGCAAGCACGACAAACTGTCTGTGACAAAGAGAGCATGAGGATAAGCCACAGCTGGATCTATGGCGCACTCTGGAGCTAAGGAAGTCTTGCTTTAGAACGAATTTTAAAAGCTAAAAAAGGTCATCTGTGCGACCAATTTCAGAAAGAAAAACGTTGAACATAGACTGCAAAGAAGAAATTTTTTGTTCCTGTGATAACATAATGATAGAAACTTGCAAACATGCATGTAGCAGGTGATTTTTACCAAGGGACTTACTGCTGCCCATTTGGTAGCTTTACTTTTCTTCCTAAATGTTGTGACTGATACCATTCAGGATATTGGAAATGCAAGATTTATTTTTCTGCTGTGAGTCATTTTTCTCCCTCCAACCTCACCTGGTACTCCTTAAACAGTACAAAGGAACTGACCTTTCTTCACCCAGGCAACATCTTTTACCACTTCCCTATGTCCAACGATTGTCATGAGTGATTTTCCTTCTGGAGACCAAATCCGAGATGTCTTGTCATAGGAGCCAGTCAAGATCCTAAAGGATGTAAAAAGAAATGATTTCCCCCTATTCTGAAGCCAAATGTGCTTTCCAGGACAAATCCTTGAGGAGAGTGTTTAAGCCAGGGAATCTTAATCAGGAGTCCATGGGTCACTTTGGGGGGACTCTGTGAATTTGGATGGGAAAAAGTAATTACACCTTGACTTTCACTAACCTCGAATTGAAATTTTGCATTTTCTTAACTATGGAAAACAAACATTATTCTGAGGTGTCCACATGCTTCATCAGACTGCCAAAGAAGGTCCATGATACAAAAAAAGTTAAGAACACCTAGTTTAAACAATGTTCTTTACTTATTAACATTAAGAATTCAAGTTGCTGTTTCATGAAACATCACACTTAGAAGGCAATGTGTGAAGAGAGAGAGAGATTGTGATATCTTACTCCATACGACGCCAAATGGCCCAACACATTTCTGTATTAGCTATCTGTATTGACTGTAGTTCATGGCAGTAGCTCAAACTGAAATTGAGACAGGGTCTGCTAAATGTGCAGAATGATCCCTGGAGGACACATAATTACTTAGAAAACCACAAAGTAACATTCTCTGTGTCCTACTACATTTTTATTTGTTTTTGCTCAATATTTCCCAAGCACTTGTGAGTTTGACACCTCTGGTTTATGGCTATCCACACAATTCTTAGAAAATTTTAAACAGAAGTGGGCATTCTGAATGAAGTGCTTCCCTAGGAAATCTATAACTTCTGAACTCCCATGCACCAAAAGAGACCCAAAGACATCATGCTTGACTGCCAACTGCTGACCACAGGTGAAAGAAATGGTCTCGAAAACAATCTCTCTCTGGATGCCATTACAGAGTATCTCTGCCTAATCAAAACAGGGTCCCAGCTCTCAGTGAACTCCTACCAAGGAAAACAAAGAATCTTCTCCAATCCTAAAATCTCAACAAATCCCCCTTGTATGATCTATGGCCATATAAACTCTTGGAGAATCTGACAAAGGCTGAAAAAAGGTTCAACTCTGACAGTTTAAATACTTGAGATATAAATAGTGTATAATATAATATAATAATTAATATAATAAAATACACTTTGTATTGTAGGATGACAGGCCTGAGACACTGTTAGACACCTATGTGCTTCTAATATGCTCTGCCACTTCCAATACTCCCAAGTTTGCCCCAAGTCACTCACTGTTTTATGTGACTAATTTTAGCAGCATGTCTTACAGCCCTCTGCAGTAACAAAGGACTGTCTACGATTCCTCTAACTGGATCCTCACAGCAGCTCTATGAAGTGGTTAGTCTTAGTATCATCACCTCCATTTTACAGAGAAGGTGTCCTAGGGAGTGAATGGTAGAGCTTAGACCCTTACCCAGTGCTTCCTTGGCCATACCACACCATTTCCTCACTGGGCTAGATTGCTACCCCAATGATCGACATTTTAAAAGGGCTTGGAGAATCAAATCTACCTCTTTAAGATATTTTTTTCCTTGGAAGATAACTGGACTACAGAGAGCTTAGACCTATGGCCTTAGTTTTCTTAACACATACTTTAGCTGAGATAACTGGTCTAGGCATCGGACCTGTGCCTGGACAAGATCAAACAGCACCATTCCACAGCAAGAAAGGGCAGCAAAGTAACCTAGTTTTACCAACTTCAGATTTTACAGAAACTTTTTTGAACCAGAGCTGGAATTTCACTGGTATAAGGAAGTCCAAGTGAAGAAAACTCCCTCTATCAATCCAGAAGAGTAGCTGGTGTGCAACTTTAAGAGTCTTAGAGAGCTGATGACTTGGTCAGGGTCACACAGCCAGTACATGTCAGATGTCAGACTGGAACACGGGCCTTCTTAACCATTCGACCAGCTCTGTATCCACTGCTCAATGCTATCTCTCTAGGGAAACTTATTCCTGCAAAATATATTTATGAAAACTGAAGCACAGCGAGGGCAAGGAGGCTGGTTTTTCTTTCCTTTAAACAAAGGAGGCAGTGGGATTGAGAATCCCACTTTTGTACAACAGCAAGAAAACCACATGTACACCTACTTTGGCCACCTCGGGCTAGGTTGGTGGCTAATCTTGACATCTGTCACACTACCAATTCTACAGGGGAACACTGAATATTATATAAGCCTTCAATGCTCTCTGGCCTAATCATACACACAACTACATATACAAAAAAAAAAAAGCAACAACCAATAAACAAAAAAGAAAACCCAAGATCCAGAGAAAGACACACATGGCTGAACTAAATGGAGAAATAAGTAAGAACCTTCAGTAAAATGAGAGGCAACACAGCAAATCTGATAAGAGCATGAAGGAAATTCAAGGTGTAACACAACTGGCAATACCATTCCACTGTTCCTTCAATTGAACTGATCCAGTCATCATGGACTATACATTCTTCAGGCTGTGGTGCGATATATTTCTCCACATACTCAATTTCCACTACTTCTTCCTATTCACCCAAAAAAACAAGAAGCTTATCAGGAAAAGAGGACTTGAAAAAAACCACACACACACACACACACACACACACACACACACACACACGTCCCCAACTTTTTCAGCACCTCCAAGGCAGGCCATTAAGATCCTTTCCAATAGGGGAAAAGTTTTTAAGATCCACTTTGGAGTTATGGGAAAGACTTAACAGCTTCAACACCAATTTAAGTTTCATTCTTACTTGGGCCTGTATCACACCCTGGAAATATTTTAGAGAAATACAGCATCCAAGAATCCATACTAAAGTAATGCAGGAAGCATAATAAATGACTAGTGAACACAACAGCCATAAGCAACATAACAGAAATGTCTAAATGAAGGTAAATGAACATTCTTTCTGTCCGTATGTATTTCCATTGAACACGTGAAGAATTTATTTTGTAACAGAAGTCAGAATTAGAAAAAGTTTTCTGGGGAGAAGCAACCAACTAGGGAAACTGGATGCTGACAGGCGATCCCAAGGTATGATGAGTCCACATATACAATAAATACTGAAGCAGTGGCTCAGAATGCCACAGGAGAATCAGACGTAGAAAGAACATGATTAAATACCTACAAATTCCAGCATGATCATGAGAATTAGCTACAGAGTGACACAATTAAACCTTAATGACACAAATTAGTAAGAAGATAAAGTCATTATGTAACAATGCCTACTCAGAGGAAAATATCTAAACTTACTGTTGAGATGTTCTCCAGTTCCATATGCTTAATCAAGGGCATTCGCAAGAACTGACCCTTAATAAGGAAATCAAACTCCACATACTTGTGGACTTCTGAAATAAATTAAAAAAAAATTAAGTCAACATATTTCATATTTGAACATTTTTCCTTGGGGACAGTAACAGTGTTTAAAAGGAAATGAGTATGTAAAAATAATCAGAAGTATGGATATCGAGATGAAGTTCTGACTAGTTAACTCTATCAATATGATTACCCAGGGGTTGATACTTTAATTGTTCATGCTGCTATGAGGAAAACCAATATTATGCTGTATAATGTAATAATCAGAAACAAATGAACAGTAACAATTACTCTGTACTCTATCCTATTCTCCATTTCATCAAACCCCACTTCTCAGTCTAGCTCAAAAGACAGAAACCAGTCCAACCAAAGATGTGGCTGAATAATGTGTCCTAGCCCCTAGGATATTTGCTTGTTAACCTGGGACCCTTACTTCGGTTTACCTGTAAACAAAGAATTGAGCGCCTATCCTATTCTTTCCAGGTCAAAATTTGGGGTGAGTTGATCTCCAAGGGGAAGGCTAAGGGGGAGGGTCAGGGGAGACCCTAACTGGGGTGGTTCTGACTTTCTAGCCAAGATTACTAGAGGCAACTGAGTCCCATAAAGAAAATAGCATTCTTTATTTGTCAGAGGTGGGGTGTGCTCAGTCACACCTGAAGGTCAACTCACTTTCCCCAGCTGCAGCTAATTTAAAGTTTTGGGGTTAGTTTTTTTGGTTTGTTTTTTAAAAAACTCTGAATCTCCCCCACCACTACCACCTTGCCCTTACCCCTCCCCCTTGAGGTCTCAATAAATATGGTCTTTTCAATCCCATCATGGTTGATAACCCAACTGGGTGGGGGCAATCTGACCCACTTTATTAACAGCTATATGAGTAACTGTTAATAAACTGTTTTCTTGCCTGGAGAAAACTGTGCCTCAGTTTACCTCTGTTCCATTTTTACTTGCCACAGCTGTTTCCCCCTTCAACAAGTGTATTATTCATGAGCAAAAGCCATGGAAGACAGAAGAAGTAAAACCAGATAAAAACCAATAACAATTATCAACCCTAATTTTTGGGATACTACACCATCCAGCTACTATAACTTAGGAGAGTCAAAGAAAATAAATCATGTACCTCACTAACCTTTCCACTCAATTAGGACTTTTAGAGAAAGGTCCTTTGTGGGACTATCAGACTTTACAAACATAAAGAATGCAAGCGTAAGGTCCAATAGTTACTCAAAGGTAAGTGGGTGTACCTCTTTTACATCTGAAAAGCAAAATAAATAAGTCTCCAAATAGAAAGATTATTGATTAAACCATAATTTATAATTATTCGTAGTAGGAAGTGCTTTATTCCTAAATAGTGAACACTAGTGTATAAAGTTACAAAAACATGGTAATTAAAATGAAAAAGTTATCAGAAAACTACAACATTTCTTCCAAAGTGTTTGTAAAGTGGCCTGCTAGGCTAACAAACATACTTAGTAACTGTATTTTTGCAGTCACAAAATATACGTGTTTTGAAAGAAAAACAAAACATTTAACAAAATGTAATTGTATTGTAACCTACATACTCTTTTTCAATCTTTCAGATAATAAAGATACTCACCATTTTTGGCTTCCAATAACTTATTGATAATGTTACTAAGATCAGAGATTTCAGAGGCAGCAGGGATAGAGAAGGGAACATCATCTACTGCATATCTATAAAAAGAGAGAATGATGTATTCTTTATGTGAAAAACTGAAGATAAATCTGTTTTGCTAATTTTATCATACATAATGTTCTAGAATTATCATACCCAGAAAGGTAGCATCAAAATGTCTATTTTTCAGTACCATTAAAAAAGTCTCCAGTTTAGATAATAGCAGCTTTCAATTCAGGAGTTCAAGGGTTTTGACATATATTGTCATTCGTCTTAACTTTTCATTGGTGAATAAACACACATTCAACCCAACCATAAATGCTGCTGCTTGTTTAGAGTACACAAAACCACAAGAAAACACCTACTTAATTTACCAGGTCAATTCAGAAACTCATACAAAGCTGAGAGGAGTAACTAACACAATGAATCCTACTGGGGATTTTAAAATTATTGGTAGTCTAATCCTAGTAAGATAAAGTTTAACAGGGTAAAATGTATGGTCTTTTAACTTTGGTTCCAAAAAAAACCGACTAGGCAGGTCATATAACAAAGATCTGAAGATTTTAATGTGTTGCAAGATAATATCAAACAATCGACAAGTGTTTATTAAGTGCCTGTTATGGGCTTAGCAATGTGAACACAAGTAATAAGAAGTAAACACTATTGTCTTGCAGAGAACTCAGACTCTAATGGGAGAAATATGTATAAAAATATATACACAATAAATATAGCTAACATACACAAATTTACACAAAGTAGCTAAACCCAAGACAGTCTGTTTGGGAGGGAAGACACTAGGAGCTAGGGGGCTCAGAAAAGGCTTCCTGCAGAAGATGATGCTTGGGATGTATCTTCAAGAAAGAGAGGAATTCTAGGAGGCGGAGGTAAAGATGGAATGCGTTCCAGGTAGTGCAGAGGCATGGAGATGTGTCATGTGGGAGTAACAGAGGGAGAAGGCCAGTCTGCCTGCTCCAAAGAGTGCAGTAGAGGAATGATGTCCAGTAGGTTGGTTGGGCACATGTTGTACAGGGCTTTAAAAACTAAACAGAGGAGTTTCTATTTTATCCCACAGGTAACAAAAAAATCATAAGAAAGCTAGCAGGACCTTTAGGTGCAGTAAGAGAGTCAGAGCAGTCAGGTCTGAGGCAGTACTCATCCCACTCTATTACTTTGCCATGGTCAGACCACATCTATAATAGTGTGTTTGGTTCTGGGCACGACATTTTGGGAAGGACAGTGATAAGCTGGAGAGCATCCAGAGGACAGCATCTAGAACCTTGACTTCAAGCCACATGAAGGTCAATGAATTGAAACAACTGGGAATGGTATCCTGTAAGAGGGTTAGTGGGCAGAGGGAGGGGAACAGGATAGTTGTTTTCAAGTATATGAAAGAGCTGTCATATAAAAGAGGGGTTAGACTTCTGCTTGTTCCCGGGGACAGAATGAAAAGCCATGGCTGAAAGCTACCCAGAGCAGATATATAAGCCTGCCATACAGAAAAACTCTCTGCCCACTTAGAAGCAGAATGGGAAGTTTCAGGAGCTGGTTAGTCTTCACTGAAGGTGAAGAAAAGGCTGGATGACCATCTGTCTGGTTTGATGTAGATAGAATTCTTGCTCAGGTACAAGTTCTTTCATCTGAGAGCCCGGGCTCCTCATTCTACAATTTCAAGGGCGCCTCTAGTGTTTTCTGGCTAAAATCAAACACTTTCCCCTAAATTTAAAAAATATTTACTGAGTATTCACTTACTGCCTACACAGCACCATGCTAGGTAATAGGCATGGCACAAAGAAGCAGAAACAATTGCCCCCACTTTCAAAACAATTTATTTGGGAAAATAAGAAATACACACACATAGAGTTAAATAATAGTGTGACATCATAAGGTATATGTAAGATTAAGAGTTCAATTTCTGTTACAGATCAGTGGTTCAATTATGTGAATGGGGAGCCACATTTATGTACAACAATAATCACTGATAGAACTATGTTACTATTACATGTCTGGAGTTTACCAGTATAACAATAATGTCCTATTCTGTTGTTGTCATTTAGTCATTTCCTGTCACATCTGACTTTTCGTGACCCCTTTTTGGGTTTTCTTGGCAAAGATACTGGAGTAGTTTGCCATTGCCTTCTTCAGCTCACTTTACAGATGAGGAAACTGAGGCAAACCAGATTAAGTGGCTTGCCCAGGGGCACACAGCTAGTGTCTGAGGCTGGATTTGAACTCCTCCTGACCCCAAGCCTGGCACTCTTTCTAATGTGCCACCTAGCTGCCCAATGCCTTACAATACACATTAAAAATCTTGGCACTAGAAGTTAGATGTAGAAGATCAGTACATGGCTTCTCAGTCTTAGCGACAATGGGGAGATGGATGGAGAGGGAAAGGGAAAGGAAAGGAAACAGAAGAGAAGGGAAAGTATATAAGCATTTAAGTACCTTCTACAAAGAGTACCTACAAAGCTTCAGGTACAAAGCTAAGTGCTTTTTACAAATGTTACCTCATTTGAAGGAGATCATTGTGGAATCAGGCAGTCAGGGAAGGCTTCAAGGGGGAAAGGGGCTTAAGCTGACAGTTTTAAAGGAAGGGTAGGGTTTAAGAAGGGGAGAGAGTATTCTAGTCAGGGAGAAGAGGCTGAGGGGGAGACAGTGTCAATCAGGGACAACTCTAAAGAGGATGAAGAGGACAGGAAAGGCTAAAATGGAAGGCACCAGAATTCTCCCAAAGACTTCAAAAACAAACAAACAAATCTAAGGAGAGACACAAAGATGTTATCCCAAAATCACGCTCCAACCTATTCTTCCAGCCTCACTTCACATCACTCTTGTTCATGAACTGGACTTTCTAGCCAAAATAGAAAGCCCTTCCCTCAATTCAACTTCTTTCATCTCCAGAGGCCTTCTCTCACGCTCTCACCTATTTCAGGCCTTTTAAAATCTTTATCTTCCTTCCAATTCTAGAGCCATCTCTTCTCTTCCTCCACAGGAGAGAGGAAAATACTGGAAAGCCAGGAAGAGGTTAAGTTATTAAGAGCTTGGACCGCCAAAGAGAACGAACGGAGGCAGTAAGGAGTCACTGTAGTTTATTGAGTAAGGGTGACAAGACAGGTTCAGTGCTTGGGGAACATCACGTTAAGTGGCTGAATGGAGCGTGGATTAGTAGACCCACCAGGCGATGAGGGCCTGAGCCAGAGTGGGGGCAGTTTCGTTTTCCTAACACCTCGCAAAATATTCAGCACACAGTAGGCACGTTGGTGAAATAGCTCAACTGGAATCACGCTGTACGTGGAGGGGTAGGGGGGCAAGGTAACCAGGGCTAAAAACCAGCTTTGGAAACAGAAGACTTGTCTCCTGGGATCTCGAGGGTCTTTGCTCGCGGGCGGGGTGCTGTCTAGGAACGAGTAAGGGAGGTAGAGGAAGGCGGCCCGAGGCCTGATGGGAAAAACTTCTCAACCATCAGAACTATCTTTTTAAAAGCACATTAATTTTCTTCCAAATGTACGCAGCGGGGACAGGATAGAGAGCCTGAGGTCGAGCCGGAAGGGGGTGGGGGTGGAGGTCACCCTTCCTTCTGCGCTCGAGAATTTCTCGTGCACTACCAGCCCAGCCTCCTGCGGAGCTTCCTAATGGAATTCTCACAGGCAGCATCGGACCCACTCCGGGAGACGGCAAAGCGGGTCACCAGCCCCTGCTCTGAACTTTATTCTCTAAGCGCTTTCCCAGAAAACAGGGACGCGAAAAACTCGTCACCCCGCCGCCCCCAAAAAAACTTAAAGCAAGTTTAATAGCCCAAGACAGCACCCCCTCCTCTAGCCGTCACTCGGGACTCCTCCAGAGTGGGGCGGGGGGCGCTGGCAGACAAGAAAGTGAGGTGGCTCGATACTTACTTTTTGTTGTCGGTGAAGAAGCGCGTCTGGAGCTGCGCCATGGTTAGGGGTTTGGGGGGGGGAATAGACCCGCGATAAGGAACCAGAAGGGGTGGGTGCTGCTGCCGAGGGGGGGAGGGCCTGGGTCTGTGCAGGATCGACCCGAGCCCTCTCCTAAACTTCCCGGGCCGACAGGGGAGGCTGGGAGAGAGTCCGCTCACCCCTTCCGACTGCAGCAGCGGCAGCAGCCTGAAGCTGGGGACAGGCACCAACCACGTGGCTGCAGGCCGGCGCTACCGGGGATGCTCCGAGACCCAGGCCAGAGAGTTCGAATGACGATCCCACCAGGCCACGATCTACTAGTTAGGTCTCTTCTTAAAAGGCACCCCCGGTTCGTCCCCACGCTGTTTTTATTATTATCTGGTTTCCTCCGTTAGCTCCAGTCTTGATGCATCAGGCAAAGATATTATATCCCTCAGTTTAGTTGTCTTTAAAAAATATTTTTTTAAATCATGGGGTAAACATTTGAAGAGAAACTCAGTCAAGTATCGTAGGTACTACAACTCCCAGAAGAAAGCGTCTCCAATTTCTAACCTTAGACTCGCCGCAATGCACACTGGGAGTTGTAGTCCGTCTTGATTCTGTACATAGAGTAAGTCAGCGAACAAACGCAAATTGAGGGAAGTCAAGGCAGATTTCGAAAGGAATCTCATGACGGTGGCCAAGGAGGGCCATTCTACACAAGAGCACCGCGGAGCCGGCGTGCCCGGGCGGGGCGGGCCGCGCCTGCGCAGTACGCTGGTCTCCATGGCGGTGCCGCGGAGCCAAGACGAGGTTGAGTAGATTCGTTTTGAATTTTCTCCCCCTCGGCTCCGGCGCTTCGCGGACTTCCCTGGTTGCCCTGCAGGGCTCCCGCCGGCCACAGGGCTGAGGGAGCTCGGGGCCGGAGGGGACGTTCGCGCCCGGAAAGGCGGCCTCTGTCGCCTCCCCTGCCCCCCATTCTCCTGCCCTTTCCCCGTCACCCACCCCGACCCCCTGCCGGGGCTCTGTGGAGACTCCGGGATCCGCCCCCTCGTTTCGGGCCCCGTCCCCGAGCCCGGGCTCTTTGGTTTCCCTTTCCTTGCGGCGTCTCAGGGTACAACATGGTGGAGCCCGCCGGTTCTTCAGACCCCTTCCCCGGGGAAGGACCCCTGACTCTGCGGGCATGGGCTGGCAGAGGTTAGGTAGTGCGGCTGAATGAAAAGCCGCCGCGGCGCGGCTGGGTGCAGAGTCCCGGAGGATGCTCCTCGGTCCCGGGCCTTGCACTCCCGCGGCCCAAGCTCCCACGCCCTTCTCTCTCTGTCACGAGAAACGGAGACAGTTTGAGGAAAGTGCAAGGACCCCCCCACCCCACCTCCCGAGCACGCGCCTCGAGGTGGCGTTTGCCAGAGCCCGGGACACAAAAGCCACCCAGCCCGAGGACTTGGCATGCTCTTGGTGTCTGTAGGCATGTCTGGGTTTAGGGAGCGGGGTGGGATTCAGACACCGCGGTCTTCCCTGCCCCCTGTGCAGTTAGGAGAAACCACCTATGTGTGTCCTTGGGAACGGTGGGGATGGTTTAGCCGGTGGTGTAGCTCCAGGGCCGCCACGTCTCATTCTTGCAATGCCTAAGTTGTGTTCAGTGGATGCACGAAGGTATTTATTAGCTGTGGAAAACTAGAAAAGGGGTCAGCATCTCACAGACGTCCCCAGCCCAGGCAAATGAGGAAAGAAATGTCCCCGGCGCTTCTCTAAGACCAAGTGTGAAATTATTCGTGTCAGAGGAAGACACGAGTGTGTCTTCTCTTGATTGGAAAGTAATAGTCCCTCTATTTTGCTCTTTCTACCAAATGTCCTTTGTCCCAGGCACATATATACTAACTACACGCCCAGACTCCCAGGGCTAGCATTAATGGCTAGCTCTGGAAATTTTCAAATCCAAAAATGTTCCATGGTCAGATTAGTTTGAAAAATGCTGTTCTAGGCAGTTCTTAGACAAGAGTTCTCTTTGCTTAAGAGTAGAAAGAAGTGCTAAGGAGAGACTGCTGTAGTAGTTGAGTTGTGTAACTTCGATATCGCCCCGAAGAAGGAACAAGGGCAATGGAAAAGTAGGCGGCGGGGCAGTGGAGAAAGAAAGATGTTGCCAGTGGCATATAGACTTAACCATGATTTTCATGCACAAATTTAGATATTGTTTGGATGGGAGACACTCAGTTGAGAGAAGCTGTATTGGATAAAGAGAGAAGGAACCTTCAAGTTAATTAATATTATCTAATATATACATTTAGTAGTCCTGAAAAATCCATTTAACATTTTTAATTATAATGCTACTTGGATGTTTAAAGACCCTTGAGAGAGAAGGCACATAGCTTAGAGTTCTTTTGTACCATATTATATGCCAGTAAAGTGAAAAAGGAAACACTTCAATATTGAAATAATTTAATAATTTAAGTCTGTTTCTTATTATAAAGTTTATGATGAAAGTTTTGTACAGTGTCCTTGTAACTTTTCCTATTTTGAATTACTTCAGTTAATTGAATTATTGAACAATTGAATTACTTCAGTAAAACACGAAAACAACTGAATTCTGATTTTTCAGCTAATTTTTTAAATAATGGAAAATTGGGCATTTAATGAAAGAGCTTTTACTCTGAAATGTATATATATAGTTTTTTCCCCCTAATAAATAAGTATTAGATAAATTAGGTCTTATTGTTGTCTTATAATTAGCTGGAGTGAAATGCCTAATATTTCAATTAATGTGAAAATAGGTTTTTAAAATTAAAATATCTCAAATGTGATCAGTAAATAAAATAAGATCAGGACATAGTCTTAGTCTATAATTTTCCAGATTACTGTTTTTAAAGAAAACAAACTGTATGTGATAGAAATGTCTTAGATGAAGACAGGAATCAGAACCTAAAAGTACTACAAACAAGCTGGAATGGTGGTCCATGTCTAATGAGATGAAATTTCATAAGAATGAATGTAAAATCTTGCAATTGGGTTTTTTAAAAAAGTGTCATGCCAAAACAGCAAGGTGGTTTTGGCAGTCTTGGCAGACTGCAAACTGCTTATGAAGTGTGAGTCAATAATGTGTCTTGCTGGTCAAAGTAACTAATGAGATAAGGTACATTTAATAAAAGGATAGCATTTGAAGTATTGTGGGCATGATAATTTAGGAATAACATCAAGAAGCTAGAGTCAGAATAGAGGAAGACAACCCAGGATATTGAGGGTCAGAATTATGCCAAATGAAGATAAGCTGAAGGAATCAAGGACATTTAGAAACTAGGGAAGAAAAGAGGATGTAAATGGTTGCAGTCTAAGGATATTGAAGTGTTGTCAAGTTTAAGAGGTATTCAGCTTAAAATTAGCTTGACCTGAAAGGACAGACAGAACTAGTATCAGTGAATGGAAGTTGCAGAGAGGCAGATCTCAACTGAATATAATTTTCTAACAGGGTTGTTCGAAAATGAAGTACGCTGTTTAGGAAATAATATATACCGTCTTTCACTGAGATGAAGGAAGGAACAGATAGATAAGTACTTCTCAGGGATATTGTAGTAGAGATTCATATACTAGATTCATATACATAGAACTTACCTCTGAAGTTTGTTCTCCTTCTAGGATTCTATGAACTGAAAATGAATCTGTGCAATGTATTTTTACTAATCAATAACAAAAATGCTTTTCCAGTTATGTTTTGGGGACATTCCAGACCTTTAGCTTTATTTGCATAGAAACTATTTCCAGAAATGAAGACTGGCAATTTCTGTGTAATTTCATAGTCTGAGAGAATTGCCTGGGGCACTGAAAGTTTAAGTAACTTGCTTGTGATTTTTCAGTTACCATGTGTTAAAGGTTGAGCTTTGTGATTCAATATCCATATGTCCATTAACAGGCAACTGCTCCTCAGTTACTGGATTGACCTTTGTTTAGAGTTCGGCTAAATCTCATCATTGCTGCTTAGAGAAGAAAATTAGTGTTGATATTGTTCAGTATCCATAAATTTGAAATTTGTAGCATATTCTGTCATGTTGAGCCAAACAGGCACAACTGATTGCCTCTTATATTGTATTCTTTCTTTGTAAGCATTATCAACCCTGAAAAACCATACATTTATTTTAGCGTTTGTGCCAAAAAGACATTGAACACCACATCTATTTTTTTATTGGTTTGTTTAAAATGGAGCTAACACAATACATCAAAACCATGATGATTTCATATCCAGTACTCATTTAGGAAATTGTAGAGGGTCAGGTGGTTTAAGTTGATTAAAAGGATTATAATACAGGTTGCATAGATTATTGTAAATCATTATAGTTGGAAGAGACCTTAGAAATTATATAATTTGTTGTTTCTTGCTAATATGGTAACCCATCATTTCTCCTATATCCTTTACCCTAAAGGGATATGAGAGCATGGAACTGTGTGTGTGTGTGTGTGTGTGTGTGTGTGTGTGTGTGTGTGTGTGTGTGTGTGTACTCATAGGTAAAGTATAGAATGGAAAATTATGACTGTAGGGCAACCAAGGAGAGGGCAACACTGTGATCAAAATTTAGATATGATTAAGTTTTGAGGAAAAGCATTTGTTCTTATATGGTTTTTACTATTCAGATACAATTGTGAAATTTCAGGCTGTTTAGAACGTATTTTTAAAAGTCATAATTCAGAAATCGATTTATAAATATTTTTAAAATTTAATATTTATATTAATGTTATCCTAGTTTGCTTTTCTCATTGGTAATTTTTTATAAATTTTGCAGCTTTTCACAGCTCATACTTTTAACAAGGGAAAAATGAACCCTTCCACTAAAATGTTCTAAATTCATCAGCCTGTTATCTGGGATATAGCTGTCCTGGACTTTGTTTTTGGATATCACTGGTTGTTGAGGTAATTTTGAACAAATCATTCAGGACAATAGTCTGCCGACTTCTGACTGTTATGTATTTAACAGCATTCTTGTACAGAGTTACTTAAAAATGCTTTTTAGAAATGTGCTAGAAAGTTGCTATGATTACTAGAGTCTTTCCCATCCTTCCATAATGGAGACTAACAAAATAATTTCAAGTTATTTTCACCTTTTATATATTCCTGGTTTTGTTGCATCCCTAAAAGCTAAGCTCATATCAAATTTTAAAAAGGAGTAAAGTCATTTCCTTGAGAAGTTTTATCTTCTAGTGTTCGGCTAGTCTGTTAAAAGCTCATAGAAATATATTTTATTGTTTTCTACCATTTGTGTACTAGAAGAAAAAAAAACATTTTAAATTACTCATTTTGTTGTGCACAGATTTTTTTCTAAAGGCATAAATATAACCCATTATGGCATAAATGTAGGTGTTGCACTTATTGGGCTTTAGTACTCAGGGATATTGAACTTAAGCTTTCCCACAGTTCTTGGTAAGTCCATTTCTGGCTGCTTAATGTACTACAATTTAACTTAGTCACTGCATGGAGATAATTTTTGTATTTACATTTTGGAAATGTAATAGCAGATAGTAATAGAGCCTGTGAAAAATAATTTTTACCATTTCACATGCTTTAAAAAAAAGTCAAAACTGTACCTTGTCTTAGAATATTGTTCTGTTTATGGTAACCAGTTGGGGAAGAAGATTTCATTTATGGATGGACATGATACCTAACATGCTGGTCCTTAAGTAAACTATGCCTTGACATGGAACTATTGTGTGTGGTAAGTAATACTTTATAATATTTAAATAACTTGGCATGATAAAATGAGGTGTTTAAGATTATCTGGAAGTGATATTATATAAATTAAAGTTAGTAATGCAGGAACTTTCTAGCCCAATGAAATCACAAATCCAGTTTAAAAAAATACAAAAAATTTAAGAGGAGAAAAAAAAGTATTTTTTTTGCATGGAAAATTATCTTGAAGAATAGTGTGTCAAGGAATCTTTTTATGTCACTTAAAAACATTCAGGCAGCTCTCAACTTATAAAGACTAATACAAAGAATGTTGAAACTGAGGTCAATAAGACCTGGGTTTGAATCTCCCTCCTGTGCTTGTGACTTTCGGGAAAAGATTGTGAGTGAAAAGAAAATCACTCTTGGAGTCAAAGAACTTAGGTTCAAGTTCTTTTTCTTCTGTTTGCCATTTGTGTGACCTGGGGTAAATAATTCCTAAGGCCACATTTATTCACCTATAAAATGAGAAGAATAATCTCTTTGTCTGAGTTTGTATCCTCATCTGTAAAATGAGATATAGTATGAATCTCACAAGGATGTTGTGAGACTCAAATGAAATCATGTAAGAAGACCCTTTGCAAACTTAAAGCACCATATAAATGTCAGTTTTTATTAGTATTATCTAGAAGAATTGTAAAATCTCCCATTTCTGTTGTTATTGTTCAGCCGGAGTTGACTTTTTATGACCCCATTTTTGAGATTTTATTGGCAAAGATACTGGGGTGGTTTACTGTTTCCTTCTCCACCTCATCATAGAGGTGAGGAAACTGAAGCAAACAGGGAAGTGACTTGTCCAGGGTTACATAGCTATTAAGAGTCTGAGGTTGGAGTGGCTAGTCAGGAGGACCCTGAGTTCAAATTTGGCCTCAGACACTTGACACACTAGCCATGTGACTTTGGGCAAGTCACTTAATCCCAGTTGCCCTCCAAAAAAAAAGAGTCTGAGGTCACATTTGAACTCAGGTGTTCCTGACTTCAGGTCCAGTGCTCTTATCTACTGTGCTACCTAGCTGTCCTCAGAATTCTGTATCCTCTTACGGTTTACAAAGTGCTTTGTTTACAGCAATCCCAATAGGTAGGTGAAAGTTTTATCATTTTAAAGCTAAGAAAACTCAGATTGAGAGGTTAAGGTTTTTCTCCAAAATCACAGAGCCAATTACAAGACTGAGAGTTGAGACTGAGAATCACAGAGTTTGAGAGTGGAAGGAAAACTCAGAAGACAACGATACGTAACAAGTGACTATCCAACCTTTTTTGGCAGACTTTCTATAAGGAGTCCACCTACATTAATTATTATTCTTTATTATTAATTATTAATAGTTGTTGGGAAGTTTGGTTTTGTATCACTTCATAATTTGCCTCTCCAAGGACTACCAGTTGGTCCAAATTCTACCCTGTGGAGCCAAACGGGATGTCTAATCCAGGGGTGGGGAGCCTGCAGCCTTGAGGCCACATGTGGCCCTCTAGGTCCTGAGTGTGGCCTTTGAATGACTCTGAACTTCTCGGAACAAATCCCCTTAATCCTGTAAAACTTTTGACTCTGTCAGAAAGCCCCACCCCAGGACCTAGAAGTTAAGTTGGCAACAGGCTTTCCTCCACCCACCCCACCCCTAATCCCTTCTTCCTTGTAACAACCTTTCAGATACTTGAAAGCTACTATTTTATCTCTCCTGGTGCTTCTTTGCCAGTCTTAACTCCAGGTCCTTGAACCATTGACTTGAATCCCACTTCTTTGCCATGTGGCTGTTCATATGGCATGAACTCAGTGTGCTTCACCCTGGTTGCCATCTTCAGCTTACTTTCTAAAATGTAGTGTTGAGAACAGACTGCTATGATCAATCTGACCAAGGCACAGTACAGTGGGATCTCCACCTTACATCTAAAAGCTAGATATCTTCTTCATGCAGTCTAAGATTGTTAGCTTTTTTTTTTTTTTTTGGCTATCAAATCATATGGTCAGTCTTGAAATTCAAAAGCTTCAGTTCTTTTTTTCAGATACACTGCTTTTTCCAAACAGTTCTTTTATTAAGTCTGAAGTTCATTACTCTTTCTACTATAGTGATCAGCTGTATTCCAAAACTTAATTTTTAAGTCAGTTTGAAATTTGAAATGCATTTACTTATAGTAATAATATTATAAATATGGATTAGGTTGCCTATCCTGATCATAAAAATCACAACCCATAATGTAGCTTCACTAGAGTACTTATGATACTGGCTTGAGATCTGCATCTTAAATGTTTTGTGGTCTAAAAGCCCAGAGGAGAACAGAGAAGAGGTTTTTCCTTCTACTTTCTTGGGCCACAGGGCCAGCCTTATGTAAATTTTTTAAATAGATGAAATTTGCTTTTGGAATCCTTCTACTTCTTTTTCTGAACTCTTCTCTTACCTAGTGTCCTCTGTAGACTTAGACTTTCACCTGAAAGGGGACTAGGAGCCCATCTAATCCAACTTGGACAAGAATATCTCGGATGGTAGGTGGTCTTCTAGTCTTTACTTGAAGACCTATTACTTCTAAGACTGCCCGAAGCTCCCAGGTGTATAGTGTCTTTTACTATAATTGCTTTCAGTTTTTGTTCCAACAGTATAGTTAATACCAGCTAGATATATAAGAAAAGATCATTCTTACTCAAGTATGAATGATTGACCACTTTTAACCTTAACAGAAATGAATTTTAAAAGTATACTTATTGACATAAATCTTTAAATGAATAGTTTTAAAAAAGCCCTAGCTGGGTGATTTTGGAAAGTGAGGGGAAACACACCTAGTAACCTCGTTATGCTTACCTTGGGAGTCTGCTCTGCTGGCATCAGCTGCTGTAAACTGTAACTGCTTTTCTTGTTTTGTTTTTTTTTTTTGGAGGGCAATTGGCATTATGTGACTTGCCCAAAGTCAAATGGCTAGTAAGTGTGTCAAGTGTCCGAGGCTGGATTTGAACTCAGGTCCTCCTAACTCCAGGGCTGGGGCTCTAGTCACTGTACCACCTAGCCACCCCTTCTTTAACGTCCCAGTTCTTTAAAAAATATATATATGTATACACACACACAAACACACACACACACACATACACATATATTTTAAACATTTGATTTTAAAACTAAATTCCAGATTCCTTCTCTTCATCCCTCATCACCTAATGGAGTGCTGGGGTGCCTTTGTTTGTAACATTCAGTGTTAACTCCAGTTTGTGAAGATCTCACTTGTGTTCAGGTATCTATGTTTGTAAAAGTCTGTGTAATTGTTATAAAAATCACACTTCCCCCAGCTTGAAACATTAACTCTGCCTCTCCCTTAAGCCAGCACTCTGCCTAGCTGCAATTATCCCTGCTTGGTGCAATAACATGCTATATCTATGAATCCTTCACAAAAGCATTTATAAACAAACACTAGTTTAGAGAAATGTATACCTCCTTTGTTATAGTGGCCAGCTGCACCTATGAATCTTTCAATGCACTATCAGTAAGATAACTCCTCACCAATTAGGCACATCTTGGATCCCCAATTAGTCTAGCTTCCCAACATCCATCTTGTGAAACAGGACATTGATGGGTAACAGACTGGATACCTGTGAGTCATCCCTGACCAAAAATTGACCAAGTGACATCTCAAGGCAAAAACCACACCTCCTGGTAGCCCCCTGCCCCGGTGGGCTTTCTCACGGTGAATTATGGGCAATACGCCTGCACAGTTGATATAAAAAGTGCATGTCCCTTTAAGCACTGATCACTCCTTAACTCCTCCCTAATTCCACCCCCATAATTGATACCTCATTTATGGTTTTATTATTATATAATCTGTATCTCTAATTCCTGCAGTTTGCAGGTCTCCTTAAGAAACCCCACCCCTGCCTGCTGAAAAGCCAGCATAACAATAAATTTCCAAGATTGCTTGAGTCCAGGAATTCTTTTTCAGACTAAAAGAACCCTTAAAGGATTTCTTAGAAATCCATGAAAAACCTTCTCCCTCATCATCACCCACCCCCACTGGGAAGACAAGCAGTTCAATACAGGCCATATTTGTGTAGTTACGCAAAACATCTCTACAATGGACATTGTGAAAGACTGACTATATGTCCCTCAATCCTATCCCGTCCCCCACTTGTTCTGTTCTCTACTTTGTCCCTGTCCCTTTACAAAAGGGTGTGCTTCTAACTAACTTCCTCTCCAACCTGCCCTCCTCTCCATCATTCCCCCTCTCATCCCCTTCCCCCCTACTCTCCTGTAGGGCAAGATACCCAATTTAGAGTGTATGTCATTCCTTCCCTAAGCCAAATTCAATGAGAGTAAGGTTGACCCGTTCCCTTTTGCCTTTCTGTTCTTCCCCTCCATTGTAACAGTTATCCCTTGCTTCTTCTATATGAGATGATTAACCCTATTCTGCTTCTCCCCATCTCCTCTCATTCTATTCCTCTCCTTCTCAGTTTCACCTTTAAAAATATCATCCCTTCCCATTCAATTGATACTGTGCCCTCTGTCTACGTTTACTTGTACACATATATACACACACTCACATATATATTCATATGCATATATACCCTCCTATATAGACATATATGTATGTATACATATATATACATTTATGTTCCCTTCAACTATCATCATACTGAGAAAAGTTTCATAGGTTATGATTCTCATTTTTCCACGTAGGAATGTAGATAGTTCAATTTTGATAAGTTCCTTATGATTTCTTTTCTCTGTTTACCTTCTCATGCTTCTTGTATTTGAATGTCAGATTTTCTATTCAGCTCTGGTTTTTCCATCAAGAGTGCTTGAAAGTCCTCCACCTCATATTTTCCCCTGAAACATTATACTCAGTTTTGCTGGATAGGTGATTCTTGGTTTTAATCCTAGGTCCCTTGATCTCCAAAATATCATATTCCAGGCCCTTTG
>CM053591.1:135349784-135376636 GCA_028646515.1 Pseudochirops corinnae
GGGAGGGGAGAAAATCTGAAACTCAAGTGATTGTGGAACTGAATCTTGTAAATTAAAAGTAAATGAGCAAATAAAAAAAAAAAAAGGATTGGAGGAGGAGACATTGGATGCTCATTAACAGTGCAGGTGAGATTAGGGTTATTGGCACCCAGAACTAAGATAAGTAGTATGCATGATGAAAGGGGGGCACATGAAAGATGTGACTGACAAAAAGATAATTTTATTGAACAAGTATAGAAGTATACATTGATTTCTTTTCCTTTCATGTTTTCAAGATGATTGTGACTAGTCCGTCAGAAAATGGACAGGTGTTTCATGTAATTCCAGCCACTCAGACAGGAATGGCACAAGTTATTATTCCTCAGGGGCAGCTCCTAGATGTGACCAGTCCTCAGGGTGAGTAAGATGAATACAGTTTGGGGGACTTGAGAGTGATGATCAGGCATGTATTTCAGAAAATCATCTCAGTGATGTCAGTGTTAAAGTTGATTTCTTCAGGTAAGGTTGTGAATATTAATTAACTAGATAAAGGTGCTTAGCCCAAATAAATTTCAAGTTCATTTTCCAACCCCTGTCTAGGTTAACTGTCTATTTCAGTTTGGAATTCTGTGAAGCTGGTTGACTCCTGCTTCCTCCCCAAAGGACCAGTGAGCATAAAATAAATTCTTTTTAATAACAGTAGTAATATTAATAATAATGCTAATAACAAGACATAGAGCTAACAGCTACTGGAAGAGTGTTGCATTTGTTTCTGGGTGGATATTTGCATATGGGCATGTTACTCATACCTTTTGTGTCCCATCTCCTCCCCTTCACCCTCCCATTCTTGTTTTCTCTCTGCTCCTCGTACTTTCTACTCTCCTTTATCCTCTAGTTGTTGAAAGGGGCTTCATGCTCTTCCTCTTATTATTCTGCACTTCCTTTGCACTTTCTCAGTTCTCCATTTTAGATCACTCTCATTGATCTTGTTTTCACTAATGTTTTTAATTAAACTTTTTTCAATTAATAAGCATTTTTTCTTCCCTTCCCAACTTCATGTTTTCCCACTTCTTTATCCCCTTCTTGTAACATTGTAGCTCTACTTCTTTGTTACTTTAATAATATTTTATGGAAAGGTGGCATTCTGATGACATTACTGTTAATTCACAATCTAGATTAGCAGTTACAATATACTTTATGAAGGGAACTTTTAAGAAATAAGATATTATCAACACATGTACAAAAAATGTGCACTTTACATATTATTATGAGACTGTAAAATGATAGTTACCACAACTAGTTCTACTTTTTCTTTGTTCGTATCTTTGCTTCTCAGTTTAAACCCTAAAACATAAATACAAAGTGATAATATTATAAGTTTTAAAACAAGTTATTTGAGAAAAGTCTCAATGAAGTATTTTTAGTTTTGCCACCTTTATCTTAGCTACAGTTCTTGCTTTTCTGAGAGAATTACACTTATTTATATTCTTTTGATGTTACTAAACAAGATTATTTTGTGTTGTTGTTATTAAGATATTTCAGAAGAGAATACCACTGATGGACACTTACAGACTGTAGCAGTGGCTGCTATAGCAGATAATACCAGTAGTTATATTCTTCATCCACAAGCATCCCTCTCCTTGCCTAAAAAGACAGCAACTAGGTAGGTCAATAGGGCAAGAAGAACTCATCTGGCATCATGGACATCTTTTCCAAATTATTTGTATTCTGAGATGACCTACAGTAGAAAAGTTTAGTAATTCATTTATTATTAAATATGTAAGTCTTGATTTATTTTAAAGGTATGTTGGAAACAATAAGACTGTTTCAGAAGGTGCAGATATCCAGAGCTTTATTTTTCATTATTGACACCTGGCAATTTTCTGTTGAGGAAATATAAAAAGAATTGATTGCTAATGAGCTTTCAGAAAGAAAAGTTACTCATTTCTTACCTTAAAACACCATTGCTTTTGTTAGTCTATGATACAACTTTTATAGTTTGCATCCTTGTTTTGTTTTTGTCTTCTCAAATGTTTTTTGGTTAAGAAAATCATACTTGTTTTTACACCCTACTACCAAAATATAACACTGATTTGAAGAATTAGATTGGATTCCCTTAATACTCATGAAATCAAATAAAAGTGTTTTGTTAACTGATTTGCACTAAATAATAAGTGAAGGAACCAGATATGTAACATAGCTGATTTTGTAATGACTGAAGGTTGCATTAAAGAAGAATATTCTGTCAGACTCAATATTTAGGGAGATAAAGATATTAGCAATCTTAAAGTGTGTAACTTTATATCAGTTATATATGATTACTTAAAAAAAAACCCTAGGTAACCCGTAAAATTCCTTTATACAGTATATTTTTGATAGTGATTTATAAAACTTCATTGATTGTCTTAGTGTTTGGTATTCTGAATCTAGCAAAGCTATGCCAAGTATTTCAAATATTTTTCTCCTTGCCGTTGCTATGTATGTTGTCCTTTCAGGGTAGCTGATGACCCTTTTCCTGTCCCCCTGCAACCACTTCTTCCACATACTCCTACATGGGCTCATCGTCTACGGAATTGTCAGGTAGGTTAAAAGCCTTCCTAACCTAAATCCAGGGAGAATCCTGATGGCATTACTGTCAAAGTGCACTTTTTCTCTATACTTATAGATTCTATGTGAAATATTTTGTTTATAAACGAACTTTATCTTTTCTCTTTTCTTCAAAATGGATTGTAAGTTCATTCAGGGCAAGAACAGTTTAGGTTCCAAGTAACCTATTTCACTGTTGTAAATCTCTTCTTCCTTTTTGAATCTCTTTCCTCTCATGGTTTCTATGATTCTGTAATCTACTGATTTTCACAGAGTTTCTGAATTAAAATGTAGTCCAACCCATACCTGAAAAAACACCTTACTACATTACACCTTACAAGTGGACGTACAACCTTTGCTGGAAGATCTCCATTGAAAGGGAAGCTATAACCTCCTGAAGCAAGCCATCCTGCTTTTGAATGTCTAATGATTAGGCATTTTAGTCTTATATCATATTTAAATTTTCTCTTTGCAACTTTTAACCATTAATTCTAGTTCTGTCTTCTGGGTCCAAATACAACAAATTTGATCCTTCTTCCATATGACTATCTTTTAGGTACTTGAAGAAAGCTATCAGGTTCCCCACTACACCTTTTCTTCTCTGGGCTAAACATCCCAGTTATTCACCTGATCCTCACATGAGAGGGACTCAAAGCCCTTCACCATTCTCCTATGAATGCTTTTCAGCTTATCCATGCCGCTTTTATTTATTTATTTTTGGTCTTCAGTGATGTTCTTTTTTTTTTCTATTTGTTTTTTTTATTGATTTGTTTGTTTATTTTTAGTTTACAAAATTCCGTTTCACAATCCCTTGAGTTTCAAATTTTCTCCCCTCCTCTCCCCCCCCACCCCTGCCATGGTGGCATGCAATCAAGTATAGGATCTGCAAATACTTTCACATTGGACATTAGTCTGGTTGTATAGAAGGGTTGTAACCAATGGAATGAACAGTGAGAAAGAGGAAACAAAACCAAACATGGAAAAGAAAGAGATCCCTGCCTCTTTTAAAACGTGGGGCTTAGAACACAGTCTTCTGGATGTTGTCAAGCCAAAGTGCAGTAGAGGTGTAGTGTCATCCTCTTGTTTTTGGAAGTTTTGACTCTCAATGCAGAATGTTATAGCTTTTATGACCACCATTTCCACCGTAGAGTTCTCTTGAGCTTGAAGTTCTCTCAGACTTCCAGATCCTCTTCAGACAAATTACTAGCTAAGCACACCTCCCCCTATCTTATACTTGTGAAATTGATTTTTTAAGCCCAAGGATAAAACTTTACATTTATCCTTATACAGCCTTGTCTCACTAGATTCAACACAGTATTCTAGCACGTTCAGATTCTTTTTGATCCTGACTAGGTCATCCAGTATGTTGACTACCCATCCTGACTTTTTGTCATCTACAGGTTTGATAAAGATACTAAGTCATTGATTAAAATGTTAAACAGCATAGAGCCAGTAGAGGTCTCTGGGGAACTTCACTAGCCTTTCAAGTGAAATGGAAATATTAATGCCTGCTTTTTTTGAGTCCATCCATTCAACCAATTCTGAAGAAGCTATCTTACTTGTAATGTCATATAATCCATACTTCTTCATCTTTTCTACGAGAATACCTTGAGATACTTGACCGAGCAACTTCACTGAAATTTTGGTAAACTAAATCTGCAGCTTGAGCTACCAAGTTTAAAACTTGTCAAAATGTTAATAAGTTTATTTTACATGACCTTTTCTTTATGAATGCATGCTAGATTTTATGAATCCTTTTCTTCTTTTTCTGGATATTCACTAATCCTCTTAATATATGCAAGAATTTTCCCAGGAATGAAATCAAGTTCACTGCCCCATAATTCTCTTCTCTTTTATGAAAATAAGAACACTATTTGCCTTTCTCTAACCCTGTGGTACCTTACCTGTTTGCTGTAATCTTTCAAATATCATTGACAATTCAGTAATCACATCCACCAGTTCTTTCATTCTCTGAAGATACAGTTCATCTGGGCAAGGTTACTAGAATTCATCAAAAGCAGCTATCTTCTTAATTATCATGAAGATCATTTCCGTATTAGCTGTTTTTATCCTCTTATTTCTCATCCAGAGGTTATCTGATTAGGAATAAAAAAATAGATGCAAAATACAAATTAAGTAGCTATGCCTATTTTCAGTTGTCAGTTACACTTGTCCTGTCTACCCCAATAGCCATCAAATCCAGTTCCTTCTTGAATGCACTTTACAGTTACAGGTAAAAAAAATCAAAACACAGACCATTTGGTTGTCCTTAACTTTTCTTCCCAGTCTCAGCATAGTCTGAACTTTAGCTCTCATGATGTGATTTTTGTAAGATTATACCATACTTTAGTGTTTATTATGGCTTCCGTCTTCCATATATATATCTTTTTAAAATCTAAATTGAGTGTGTCTCAGGCAGTAGAGTCAGAGTAAAAGAGTAGAAGTATAGTCCGTCTTCCCCACTATACCTTCTCCATAGCCATCCAAAAAATACTGACCTGAATTCTGATCATCAGATTCCAGAAAAAAAATCAATGACTCATTTTTCCAGCCCAGGTCAGCTTAGATCAGTGGTTCTCAACTTTCCTAATGCCGCGACCCTTTAATACTTGTATGTGGGCGTATCTGCATGTGGGTTGACCCGCCTGGAGATGGATAGAGGAGCAGTGTCTCAGTTCCTATGACCATCGGAAATATGTGTTTTCCAATGGTGTTAGGTGACCCCGTTCAACCTCCAAAGGGGTCGCAACCCACAGGTTGAGAACCACTGTCTTAGATAGACAGAGAAGTCTGCAGTTACTAGGCATGGACTCTCATTAATAACACACTATGTGGAGAATCAAAGCATCCAGGGACTGATCCAGAGAGCCAAGACTTGGCACTGCAGCAAGAAAAGGTCACAGGGAGGAGTGGCTAGGTGGCACAGTGAATAGAGCACCAGCCCTGTAGTCAGGAGGATCTGAGTTCAAAATAGGCCTCAGCCACTTAACACTAGCCATGTGACCTTGGGCAAGTCAATTAACCCTAGTTGCCCTGCCCTCCCCCCTCCAAAAAAAGGAAGAAAAAAAAAGGTCCTAGGTTGCAGGTATTGGTGCCATTGGGGCAGCTCTGTCACACACTACAGATCCATGGTAGAATAAGGGAGGGTCTTGTGCTTAGGAGTAGCACGAGAATTATGGTCGTAGTCATGGATGAGTACCTAGATGAGTATTAAACAAAAAGCAAGTTTAGAAGCAAACAGTAGCTATATGGCTTTAATCAGAAAAGCAGAGCAAGGACTCAGTTCTGTCCTCTAGCTAAGGCTAAAGCTTACAGTGGAATAATGACGGCTGGCCTGTATATCAGACCAAAGGGGAGGCTACAGTTCAGTTTACCACCTGCAGAGACTCCCAGTGAGGTAATACTGACTGAGTCTAGCAGCAGTCTACTGAAACTTCCAAACTTAGAGCTTTAGGACAAGCCAACAGAAGTATTATTCAGACCCAAACCTGAGTTAGGAAACTTGAAATGCAGAGCAGCAGGGCAGTGAACAGATTTTGCCCTAGAATAGATCATATCATTTTGTTAGTCCTGAAAATTTGGAGATCCCTTGTCTAAGCTATCCTTGAGGTCGCGGAATAATGCAATAATCAGTACTCCAAGAAAACAGCAGAAGGACTCAAAGAGGACAGAAGCTCAGCCCAGATATTCTTTCCAGACATGCATAGAACCTAGGCCTAAGATAAAATTAAAAAGTAGGCTAGACAAATGAACAAAAGGAAAAAGAATTCTACCATAACAAGCTGGTATGGCAATAAGTAAATGCAGGGTAGAAACCGCAAAAAAGAGAATGATGTGAAAACATGTGTAAGCAGAGGCTCAAAGAGAAATGAAGTTTGAGTACAAGTCCAACTGCAGTTCCTGGAAGTGATAAAATGAGAGCTTTTAAAAAGAGATAAATTATTTTAACAACAAAATGAGAGAAAAAGAATGAGAAAAGCAGTGAGCACTCCAGAAGAAAGTTACAGAAAGAGAATCAGTAACTTGAAACGATAATCAAAACCTTAGCCAAGAATATTAAAGTGGACCAATAAAAACTAAAGGTGCCATGAGACATGAAGAAATATTCAAATAAGCTCAAAAGGCTGGAAAAAATTCAGAAGAAAACATAAGGCATCTCATGGCAAAGTAAATAAATGAATAAACCAGAAAACAGGTCAAGGAGAGGTAGTTTAAGAATTGATTGGATTTCCTGAAAAACCATGACTGAAAAAACAGGACCTAGACAACATATTTCACAAAATCATAAAAGAAAACTTCAGATCTCTTGGAATATGAAGGCAAAATAGAAATTGAAAGAATTTACTAGTAATCTCCTGAAAGAAATTCCAAAATCTAGAACTTCGAGGTCAGAGAAAAAACTGTAAGATGACAGAAGGAAAGATTTAAAGTACCAAGGTGCCACACCACAGTCATAATCATAACAGTTTAGCAGCCATCACTTTAAAAGAATGGAGAGCTTAGAATATATTCCAGAAGAAATTGAAGGAAGCATTGTTTAAAAAATGTAAATAATTGGGGTGGCTAGGTGGCACAGTGAATATAGAGCACCAGCCCTGGAGGGGCTGAGGAGGACCTGAGTTCAAATCCAGTCTCAGTCACTTAACACTTACTAGATGTATGACCTTGGGCAAGTCACTTAACCCCAACTGCCCTGCCTTTCCCCCTCCAAAAAGCAAAACCAACAAAAAAAATGTATATAATTTTATTTTTCCCGTTACATGTAAAAACAATTTTCAACATTTGTTTTTTATGAGATTTGAGCTCCAAATTTTTTTCCCTTGTTTCCTCCCTTCCTAGGATGGCAAACAACCTGAAATAGGTTATATATGTGCAATCAGGTTAAACATATTTCCATATTAATCATGTTGTGAAAGAAGAAATAGAACAAAAGTTTAAAAAAACAATAAAAAGAAAATGTCTGTATTCAGAGTCTATCAGTTCTTTTTCCAGATGTGGATAGCATTTTCCATCATGAGTCTTTTGAAATTGTCTTAGTTCATTGTATTGCTGAGAAGAGTTAAGTCAATCATAGTTGATTATTGCACAAGGTTGCTGTTACTATGTATAATGTTCTCCTGGTTCAGCTTACTTAACTCAGCATCAGTTCATGTAAGTCTTTCCAGGTTTTTTCTGAAGTCTGCCTGCTCATCATTTCTTATATCACAGTAGTATTCCATTACATTCATATACCACAACTTGTTTAGCCATTACCCAATTGATGGGCATCCCCTCAATTTATAGTTCTTTGCCACCACAAAAAGAGCTGCTATAAATATGTTTTTATGTATAGGTCCTTTTATCATTTTTATGATCTCTTTGGGATAGAGACCTAGTCATGGTATTGCTTGAATCCAACAGTGTGCTATTTAAAAGAAAGACACTTGAAACATTAAAATATTGAGTTAAAATAAGAGGATGGAGCAAAATCTAATGTCTTTCAACTAAGTAAAAAAGATAGGGTTAGCTGTCATGACCTCAGACAAAGCAGCAGGAAAAATAGACCCAGATGAAGCAAATAAACAGGAAAAATATACCTTGTTAAAAGGTAATATTACTAATCATACATATATACACCAAAAGGCATAACGTCTAAATTCTTTTTAAAGAAAAAGTTTAATGCATTGGGGAAAAAGAAAACCACAGACAAAAATTCTTAATAAATATTAATTTGAAATTTTTAAATAACACATTAGTAAGAAGACAAAGGCAACATATTACAAAGATTATATTCTATGACCTAGCTGTGTTTATATCACTAGTGCAGGACTGGTTCAGTATTAGGAAAACTAAAACAGTGAAAATCATATGATTATGTTAATACATGCAGAAAATCTTTGGACAAAATATAGCACACATTCCTGTCAAAAGACACAAGCATAGGAATAAACAGAGTTTTCCTTAATATGATACATATAATCTAAGAAACCAGTCTGAAACTAAGAGCCAGCATTATCTGTAATAGCTATAAGCTAAAGATCTTGCTAGTAATATCACAGGTAAAAATAAGAATGTTCATTATCTTCATTATAAATAGGAATCCTATTTATAGCAAGAAAACAAGAAAAAGGAATTAAAGGAATAAGCATAGGCAGAGGGGAAAAAAGGTCACTTTTTATATATGATGGTTTACTTAGAGAATTCTACAGAGTCAATTAAAAATCTGAAAGAATTAACTTCGGCAAAGATGTGGTACATAAAAAAACCCCACACAAGTTATTAGTATTTTTGTACATTAAGAACAACAAAATCCAGTGAGAATTGATAGAAATTCTATTTAGAATAAATACAGATACAATAAAATACTTAGGAGCCTGCTTGCCAAGACATATCTAGGAGCTATATGAACACAGTTACAAAGCACCTTTTACACAGAAACATCTAAATAATTGGAAAAATATTAATTGCTAGTGGGTAGGCTGAGCCAATATAATAAAAGTGACAGTGCTGCCTAAATTAATTTACTTGTTCAGCACCTTGACCATCAAACTACTAAAGGATTATTTTATAGAGCTAGAAAAATGTAATAAAATTTATCTGGAAGAAAAAAGGCCCAGAATCTCTACAAGAAATTAATGAAAAAATGTGGAAGGAAGGAGGCCTAGCAGTACTATATTTGAAACTATACTACAAAGTTATACTACATTATCATTGAGACAATTTGGTACCAGGTATGAAAAAGACTGATCAGTGGAATAGATTAGGTAAACAATATAGAGGCAAGTGAGTACAGTAGGTTAATGTTTGAGAAACCCCCAAATCTCACTTATTGAAGCAAAAACTCACTATTCAATAAAAACTGTTGGGAAAGCTGAAAAGTAGTCTGGCAGAAACTATGTCTAATACCATATATCAAGGCAGGTTCCAAATGAAGACGTATTTTAGACATAAAGGGTGACATCACAAATGGAGGAAATTGGAAGAAATTACATGTTAGGCCTAGAATAGAATAATTCATGACCAAATAAGAGATAGTTTCAAAGAAGTTAAAATGGACAATTTTGGTTACATAAAATTAAAAGTTTTTGCACAAAGAAAACCAATTAAAAGAGAACCAGGATGGGGGAGAAGGAGAATCTTTGCATCAAATTTCTCCAATAAATGTCCAAATAAAGGTCTCATTTTTAAGATATATAAGCAATTGAGTTAATTTTATAAGAATCATCTTTTAATTGTTAAATAGTCAAAGGATATGAATAGGCAGTTGTCAGAGGAAGAAATCCAAACTATTAATAGCCACATGGAAAAAATGCTTTAAATCACTAATAAATAAAGAAATTTATATATTAAAACAACTTAAAAACACCACAGCACATCCATTGGATTGGTAAAGTTAACCAAAAAAGGAAAATGACAGATGCCAGAAGGCTATGGGAAATCAGTTGTATTGTTGCTGAAGCTGTGAACTGGTCCAACCAATCTGGAAAGTGATTTGGAGCTATGCCCAGAAAACTATTAAATTGTGTATACCCTTTGAGCCCGTAATAACACTACTGGGTCTATTCCCCAAAGAGATTAAAGAAATGGGGAAAACCCACTTATACAAAAATATTAATAAGCTCTTTTGTGATAGAGAAGAATATGAAAATGGGAGGAGAGGAAGATCTTCCATTGGGAATGGCTGAACAAAGCATGCTGTATGAATGGGATGAAATACTCCTATATTGTAAGAAGTGATGGAGGGTATGGTTTCAAAGACTTGTGTGAAGATGCCAAGGTCATCCACTGCATCCAAGGCCATCAGAATCATCCTGACTTTTGTCTTGCCGCTGGACTTCAGTGACTCTGGAAGAGAGAGTGTAAAGCCAAGCTCCAGCAGCTTTCCAGAAGAATGGTGCTGTGAACAGCTTTTCAAGGTTCTGATTACACAGTATAGTGAACTCTCTCTTTATTCAATAACAAATCAGAGCAAAACATTCACAGAAAATCAAGGTACAGCATTCAGAATGTTACAGCTTACCTCAGAAAATCAAAATACAGCATTCACCATGTCACAGCTCAACAACTTATCACTAAAATGGCCACATAGTTTTCACCAAAGTGGTCACATAATTTTCAACAAAGTATAATCATTTAGTTAATCACAGAATCCTTAATGCAGTCACAAAGTACAAAAGTCAAAGTTCTCCACCCCTACATCATGGTAAATCATAATCTTCTCAGTCAGTACACAGTATCCAAGTAAAGTCTTCTTTCAGCTTGACTCGAGGCTGGCTCTCAGCTTCCATGGTCCCAGCTCCAATTGTCACCTGGATTCAAAGGCAAGCAGCTCCCAGTTCTTTGTCCAGTTCCCATTCCATATCAAAGTTCACAGTATCCAGTCCACCTCAGGTCCTTCATAGTTCCTGTTTCTGGGAAGACACAGCTGGACAGAGCCACAATAATATTCATACACATTGCCAGCACCATCATCAATTCAATATCTACCTGTGAAATCAACTTAGACCCACCAACAAGGTCTGAGAACTCAACACAAATCATCAACATAGAAATCAACATAGACCCACAAACAAGGTCCAAGAGGTCAGCACAAATCATCAGTAAAGTCCCAGGACCTCCAAAACCCTCCTCCAGGACTTCTGTAAGCATACAACCAGGAAATCCTCTTTCAGGGCTTCCGGTAGGGTCTTAGGGCTTCTCTACAAAGAATCACAAACATCAACACAGTCAGAGCAGACAAACAGAGTGTTTTCTCCTTTTTGACACTGACACCACAAGAGTCCTCCTCTCAGTTCTGCTCAATTCTCAGTTAAGTCTTCAATCCAGCAGCAGTTGCTCTGCCTCCATGATGCTTTAAGAAATTCTGACTGCCCAGCTTGTGCTCTTCCTTATATATGGTATAGCTCCTCTTCCTCCTGTTGCAGGAGTTCATGAGTTCTAGGGTTCACAAGTTGTGGCGTTCACATGTTCTGTTTCTTAACAGACTTGATACAAGGCTCAAAAGAAACTTGAACTGAAACAAGGTGTTAATTTAATAGCTGAAACAAGGTGTGAACTACTTCTGTGCTTGGCATTACAGAGAGTGAGACTGATGACTTTTTGCAACTCTACCTCGCTTAAATCCAAATCAACTGCAAGTCAAGATGTCACCCATGCTGTCATTGGTCCTTTTCAAAAACAAGGGATGAACAATTCAGTTCTCAGTCTGAGTCATCCTTGTCTCTTCACTATCACCTACTTTTTTTCTCCAGGCTCAATTATAAAGTTCTTTGGCATTTAAAGCCCTTCACAACTTGGCCCATTCTTTTCCAGTCTTATACTTTATTCCTCTCCAAACATTCTAGGTCTGACAGTCCAGGCCTACTTTCTGTTCCTTGCCCACAATACTCTCTCTTCTAGCTCTGTCTTTAGACTGTCCTCCCTGCCTAGACTTTCCTGGTTTCCTTCAAGGGTCAGCTCAAATCCTACCTTCTATGAGAAGCATTTCTTAGACCATCCCACTCTCTAAGGCTCCTAGCACCTTCACTTTGTATCTTTCATGTATATATTTATGTCTCCCTCAAAATGTGAGCTAACTTTGAGGGCAGGTCTTTTTTTTTGTATCTTCAGTACTTGTCTGGCACATAGAAAGCACTCAATAAATGCTTATTGACTAACTGTGGACTGACTTTCCCTCACTTTTCATATCCAACAATTTGCCAAGTCTTATATATCCTTCCTCTGCCACATTTCTCACATCCATCCCTTTTTACTCATGTAGCTGTCACACTAGTTCAAGCCCTCTTGCCCTGGACTATTTTAATAGCTTGGTAATTGGTCTCACTTTCTGTAGTCCAGCGGTTCTCAACCTGCAGGTCACGACCCCTTTGGGGGTCAAACAGGGTCGCCTAAGATCACTGGAAAACACATATTTCCAATGGTCTTAGGAACCAAGACACTGCTTCTCTATCTGTCTCCAGGCGGATCCTCCCACATGTAGATACACCCACATACGAGTATTAAAGGGTCATGGCATTAGGAAGGTTGAGAACCACTGCTTGTCTGTCCTATCCAATCCATTCTCTATACAGCTACCAAATTGTTATTCCTAAAGCTCAAATCTGATCATCCTTGTTCAGGAAGCTTTGCTGTATCCCTATTACTTCCAAAATAAATACTCTATTTAGCATTTAAAACACTTTCACAATCTAATTCCAACTTATCTTCTCAGACTCATTTCACATTCTCTCCCTCACACTTTCTACATTGCAACCCAGTTGTTCTTCACGTGTAAGCATCAGTCTTCTGCCTTTGCACAGGCCATCTACCATGTCTGGAATATGCTACTTCCTCACTTCCATCTCTTGGAATCTTCAGCTCCCTGCAAGGTTCAGCTAAGGCTCTCTTCTCTCTGGTGTCTTTCCTAATTCCCTAGCTGATAGTGCTCTCTCTCACCCTCAAAATTACTTTGTATTTACTTTTAATATATTTCATATTGACTCATTTGAGTACATGTTGTTTCTTCTGGAGGGCAGGACCTTTTTTGTTGTTGTTGTTCTTTGTGTTCCCAGTGCTTAGCACAGTGTCTTGTATATAGAAGGCACTTAATAAATGTTTGATAAATTGAAGTGAATAGCTTTTTACTTCAATTTAACAAATAAGTTACAAATCTTTTACAAATGAGTTTATAGTCTAAACACATTTCCCTTTGCTGTCATATATATCTGTTTACCAAGTACTTGCTAGATGAAGATATCATGATGAGATATTATAGTAGAGCTTTGTGTTAATAATATCTGATATTAAAGAATCATTATAATTTTTAAAACTCAGAAAGTAGGAATTGGGGAGTGTCCTACTTTTTCATATTCTGAAATAATTTCTAACCCTGAAGTCTTATAATAGGATATTCTTTTAGTGCATTTTCTTTTCTAAGCAGTGCTTTTATTTTAAGGTTGTTTCCATGTTATAGTCATGTTCCATTAAAGGTGGTGCCTTTTCTACAATAGAGTACTTGACAGATTTTCACTTGAATTTGATGTTTGTCTTGTAATTATTTACAGAAAAAATTTGCTTTTTAAAAAAGTTGCTTTTTGAAAAGTGTTCAGTATATTTAATATGAATACATACGTAGAGCCTGTATCAGATTGCACATCATCTTGGGGAGAGGAAGAAAATTTGAATCTCAAAATCTTATGGAAGTAAATGTTGAAAACTAAAATTAAATTTTTAAAAATGTATTTAGGATTTTTTGTGTTGCTATAATGTATATCTGATAAAATTATGTTATAATTTCTATAATTTGAATTAGACATTGGTTATACTATCACTTTATAAAACTTTATCTCCTCACATAGTCTTGATGATGTTACTCAGTTCTGAATTTATCACTTAATTCTAATAAAAAATCTACTGCCCTCAGTTGTTGTACATACATATGAATTCATGCAGACACAGTTAAAGTTTCATCTTCGTGTTCTATCAATAAATAATTTTGCACATATATTATTTATATGTACATATATATTCACATATATATCTATTTATGTCTAATGGTAGCCACCTCTAGGACAGGGCAGGATGGGGAGAAAAGGAAGAAAAAAAGGAAAAAAAGTTACACAATAATTTTATTATATGTTTAAAAGTAATAGCAAGTTGTACATAATAGATTTGCAGTTTAGTGTGCCATCGTCTTTTTTATTATACTTTCATGGAAATACTTGTTTTATTCCATAGGTTAAAAATAAAATAAATTAAATTTTTAAAATGGAATCAGTTACTCTTTTTAGTAAAAGGAAATTTTTGTTGTTGGCCAAAAATGTAGCCACAGCAAGACATATATGCCTATATATTTGTTAAATGTATTCCCCAAAGTTAAAATAGCAGTTTGACAATAGAGGAGCTAGACCTTTAATCCTATATTAGTCTATACTCCCACTCTTGTCATCTATGGGAAAAAAGTATGTATAGTCTTACAGATCCATATACCTCATTAAAGAGCAGTCCTTAGTTCTTTCTAGGGAAAGAGTAGTTATCTAAATGAATTTTTTTATAGGGCTTTTTATAGAGTATGGGTCTAGACACATGTTCTGTGGCTAAACTTGGGATTCATTGTCCCAGGAAAGAAATAATCAAGTTGTTTTAAAGTTATGTCTTGTCAGTGACATGATCTTATATTACTCTGAAACAAGGTACCACAGTGTCCACTTGTTACTCTTTGCTTTAACAAATTAAAATGTCACTTTAGCTAGTCTCTGAATAGCTAGGTACTTAAGCATATGTACTTCTGGCTTTAAAAAATTGCTCTTCCCTAGCCTACTGTATGCATGTTCCATATCTATTGTATTTTCTTATTTAATCTTTAGTGGAATGCTTTTTTTTCTCCCTAAGCAATACTCATTTATTGTTTACTATGTGCCAGGCAGTAGGCTAAATACTTTATAATGCGGAATAATATTCTGGTTATGCCGTAGTCTAAAAGATTATTTACCTGTTAAAATGTCAAAATACCTCAGTTTTTTTGTTTTTTGGAGGGGGAGAAAGGTAGGGAAATTGGGGTTAAGGGACTTGCCCAGGGTCACACTGGTTGTATTTTGTGTGTGTGTTAAGTGTCTGAGGTCGGATTTGAACTCTGGTCCTCCTAACTTCAGTGACAGTGCTCTATGCACTGTGCCACCTAGCTGCCCCTCAGTTTTCTTTTGTAATAAAGCAAGTGTTCTTTTGTTAATACTTTTCTTATTTAACCTCTAATCCATGCAGAAAATTGGAGATTCATATCGTGGTTATTGTGTGAGTGAGACAGAATTAGAAAATGTACTAACACTTCATAAGCAGCAGACAAAGACTATATGGGGGACACGCCAATCACCAAGCCCAGCAAAACCTGCTACACGCTTAATGTGGAAGTCCCAGTATGTTCCATATGATGGAATCCCTTTTGTCAATGCAGGTAAATTTGAAAAGTATTTGTAATAGTTTGTTTTCCATAGACAATTAGATTTTCCTGAGATTTTACCTTTTCACTTTGACATTAATAATTGAGTTAATGTTTTTTGTTTTCTTTTACCTCCTTTGACCTCTGATTTTATTAATATAAGGCACTGTTGGTGAGGGAACCCTGACTACCAATGTAGATGGGCAGGTCTTCAGTAATTTGTAGTCTCAGGGTGCTTCATAGGACATTGAGAGGTTAAGTGCTTGCCCAGGGGTACATTGCTAAGATGTGTCAGAGTTGGAATTTGAACCTCACTCAAGTGCTAGCTTTGTTCACTACTCTGTATTGCCTCTCATCATCTAAATGTTGGTAGATTTAACTAAAAGTTAAGCCAAAAAGAAAACTGTCAGTAAATGAAGCAACTTTTTTATTTAGAAATAGCCTATTTCTTAACATAAATCCATAATGCTTTCTATAGTTAGAACAGCAAAAAAGAAAGATAATTTTCTTGACAATATTAATACAAATTAATATTTCAAAAGAACTTTGATTTCATCAATGTAGTTATTTCTTTTCCTGATATAGATCAAAACTCCTCTAATGAAACTGGTCATCTGATGATACATAATCCTTTGTTTGGCTTCTCTTTGAAATTTTCCCAGTTTGGTGGGATTTTTGGACCCTGTATTTTACTGGTGTTTTATTTAGGTACCTGGTGCTACCTCCATGTCACAGTGAAGCATGAGAATAGGCCTTTAGTGGAAAAAAATTAAGTAATAGAGAAGTATTATTTCTTAAAACAAATAATAATCTTCTCCTCCGTTCCCTTTTCCCCATTAAACATCACTGTTCTTAACCTTATATTTGCGGAAACTTTTGGGGGAAAAGAGAAATAGTCATCATAAAACAGTTGAATTGTTATCATGGGGACATACTGTAAAAGTTATATAATACTCTAGAATTTCACATTGCATAAATATTTAAAGTATTATTGATGCTATTGAATGTTGAAATTTCTCATGCTCACATTTCTGAAACCATGTATCAACACCACAGTTTCTAAGAATGTGGTTTGACATTACCCCAAAAGATTCACTTTAGGACAGATGTTATGGGTCATGGTATATTGTGGAAGTTTCACACCCAGTTTGGGAAATTTCAGATGCAGTACTGAGAGGATTACATTCACTTGAAGTGTTAGAGGTGGTAGAAGATAGAAAAGGCATAAAACTCACTTGCTCAAGTTTTTGCTATGTGAGAACATATTTAATCCCACAGTTCTTTTCCTCAGGTGGCAATGGATCAGAGTTTTCTTTTATCCTTTCACCATTCTAGCCTAGGATAACGGGCTTATAATTCAAGTATGCAGTAATACAAATTGATATTCTTATCAAAGGCCCTGCCTGACAGGCTGTTTGTTACTCCCTGGAAGCTGTTATTTTATTGGCTTTATCAGTGTAATCAGTTGAAATACCATATTCCACATTCAGTTACAAATTAACATAATGTCAAATAGCATTTAATAAAAGAAAAGGATGTGTGATCTTTTAGCTTGTTTAAATGTTTTTTGATGTGATTCTCTTAAGGACAGCCCCCACTTGTGAGCTAATTTGTTATAGTTTGGCAGTATTGCCTCAGCCTCTATAGCTGGCATCGTATACAACCTGTTGCCAAAACTTGATACCCCTTGAAGAATGAGTTATGTGAGTCTGTTATTCAGAGGATGACAGAGACTTTAATACTTTTGGAAACATATGCTGCCCAAATGTGGCTTTGCATGGGATAGGCAGTTCTTTTAATTTCCAGTTGGGGGACCAAGTTTTCCTGGCAGTGGGGGGGTGGCGGGGGAGGAATGGATGGAGAAGATGCTTCAAGCACTTGGCAGGTTGGTTCCCCAAAGTGTTTAGGATCCCTGCAGTAATTCTTTGAGGTCTGAGTTTTCCCTGTTGCATTTTTCTTTTTTTTTTTCTTTCCAATTTTATTTTATTAAATTTGTTTATTTACTTTTACTTTATAACATTCAGTTCCACAATCTTTTCCAAATTTCTTTTCCCCCTACCCCATGGCAGCATGCAGTCAAATATAAATTCTACAAATACCTTCACATTAAGCTTTATTCATGTTGTAAAGAAGAATTATAACCAAGAGGTAAACAACGAGAGAGAACAAAACAAAACTAAACACAAAAGAGAGAGAGCAAGTAGTTTGCTTCAGTCAGTATTCAAACTCTGTAGTTGTTTTCTCTGGATGTGGATATCCTTTCCATCTTGAATCTTTTGAGTTGTCTTCTAGCCTTGTATTGCTGAGAGGAGTCCAGTCTATCAAAGTCAGTCATCACACATACAATGTCTCTGTAATTGTGTACAAAGTTCTCCTGGTTCTGCTCTCCTCACTCAGCATCAGTTTATATAAGTTTTTCAAGTTATTTTACTCTCAGAAGACATTGTTACCTTAAAAAACAAAATGTTATTTTAAAAGAATATTTTTAATTGATGCATTTGGTTTTGACATGACTGACATAACCCAGTAATTCTTCCCCAGTATACATTTCCTGGAGATATTTAAGCAAAACTACTCAAAAGATGGATTACAATTTTAAATACAAGTAACTTTCCCCTTTACAGCTTACTGATTGTTAATAGTAAGGAAAGATGTGCATTTTAAATTGAATTATTTGGTGCCAACATTTTCTGTTGTCTTAGTTTTGTTGTCTTTTTTCACATTGTTATAGTTGTTGTACATATTGTTTCTTGGGCTTTGCTTTTGCTCTTTTGCATTACCTTATACCAATGTCTTCATCTTTCTTTGGTCTTATTTGTTAGTTCTTACAGCTCAGTAATATTCCATTGCATTCACATGTCAAAATTTATACAGCTGTTGATCAATCATTAAGCATATATTTTGCTTCTAGATTTTTATAATTATAAATGATACTTCTATCAATATATTTATACATATAGGCTTTTTTTTGCTGCCATTAACCTCTGTGAGGTATAAACCTGGTAATATGGAGTCTCTGGATCAAAAAGGATGAACAATTTAACAACTTTACTTACATAATGCATTATTACTTTTTATTATCTCCTCTCTGTTCCCTCAGAAAGTCTCCTTCCCAAGAAAAAATGACCTGTATAAACCAGGTTCCTACTGAACTTGGAATGGGGTTTTTGGATAGCATTTTAAAAAACTGAAGGCTCTTAAGTCTCACTACCACACTGATACACATTTTCCTATTCCTAAGGATATACAGCAGTCATGATTTTAAAGCTGGAAGGGGATCCTGGAGGTATATAATGTAAATCTGTCATCTCATGGAGGAAACTAAGAATTTGATGTTAGGAACAATCTAGTTTTGATTCCTGCCTCTGACATGTGTTAGCTTTGAGACCATGGACAAGGCCCTTATCCTATCTAGGCCACCATTTCCTTTCTTCAGAAGTGGTTGGGAGGATCAAACGAGATAATGAATTTAAGGTTCTTGGCAAAGCTACAAGTGCTATATAAATATCAGTTATTTTATTTTGTGTAATTTTCATAACCAAAAAGATCTCTCAAGATGAAATAGGATATTCAGTGAAATAGAATATTCAGCCAAAAACTTAGATTTTATTAGTTCTCACAGTTTGTTTAGCAGGTTTGCTTTTGCTGAAGATATTACAGTTATAAAACTCAATGAACAAAAAGATTAGTCAATTTTAAAGATGTGTTATTAGTTTACATGTAAGGTGTCTGGTATGCTTTATGATACATTTTAGCAAAAAACAAAAATTGGAGACAAATATGTTTTAACCTGAACAAGATACAGTTTGCATTCCCAACTAAGTTTAGTTGGGCACCCACCGCTGTCCTTTCTCCCTAATGTGATAATTATGAAAAAGACTCATTACCATTGACAATTTATTTTTCAACTTAGTGGCTAGAACAGATGGATACTTGAATTAATGACATAATAGTTGGTATCTGTCCATAGGGAGCAGAGCCATAGTGATGGAATGTCAGTTTGGGCCAAGGAGGAAAGGTTTCCAGGCCAAAAAAAATGGAGAGCAGGAAAGCACCTCCTCCTGTCAGCTCTACAAAGCCACTTGTCCAGCACGGTAAGCTTCAGCTAGACTAGGATCCCATGTAGCAAGGAGCATACCACTATCATTAGAAGCATAAAAAGATCAAGAATCAGAAGAATTTAACGAGTTTTAAAAATCTTACTTTGTTACTTTTATTCAGGTATTAAAAGTGTTCTTTTCAAAGCCCCATAAAAAGGAAAGGCAAAAATGGAACAAACTAGTAATTGGAATTTTGTGGAGCTTTGTAATATTTTATTTTAGCATCAGATCTCATATCACAAAATATTCTAAAGATACTATTAACTCAGTTTATAGGAATTTTCATATTTAAGCTGATAATATTAATTTTAGGCAGTATTTATATTTAAATCTCAAAGGAAATGTTAAAAAATTTTCAACATGCAAAGGGTATAAAAATAAGCTTCTATATATTTTTCAGTGAATTGGCTTCAAGATTGACATAGGGAAACACCTCTATAGCTGAGAAAATAATTTTTTCTCCATAAATCAACAGATGTTTACTGAGTACCTGCTATTTCTTTAGCAAATTGCTAGGTACTGGTAACTGTTAAGAGTATAAGATGATATCCATGTCCATGAGGATCTCATAGCCTTGTTCAAGAAGCAGAGTACACATACGAAACAATTTGGAGACAAAACAAGTACATTTTTGTGCACATGAGAGAATATGATGTGAAATCATCAGGGAACACTTCATGGATGTTATAGGCCTTGAAGGACGGGATTTAGAGGAGAGCCAAAGGGGTGTGTGTGTGTGTGTGTGTGTGTGTGTGTGTGCGTGTGTTGGGGGGAAGGGGTGTCCTAACAGCTCAAAAGAGGAATGAGCATGCTATGTTGGGGTACTGTATAAAGATTGGTTTGAAGAAGAAGCCAGAAGCAGAAATAAGGCTGGCTAGGCCACGTGGGATCAGGGTGTGGAGGACCTTGAACACCTAACTGAAAGGTTCAGATTGGATCAAATAACAGTAAAAAAAAAAACAATGTAGAAAGGGTATGTGATATAATGAAGCAAAATATCAGTCTGGCTTTGTTGTGCTGGGTGACTTTGAGTAGTGCTTGACTGGAAATACAAACAGCTAGTAGATTATTAAAGTGATAACAAAATTATGAGAGGTTGTAGTAATAGTAGAGAGGAAGGCTAGGTTTCTGATATATTAGCAGAAGCTGCTTAGATTCTTGGCTAAGTTGGTTGAAGTAGCCAGCAGAAATGATCATTATTAGACATTTGTGAAGTTTTATGTTGTGTGTAGTGTTCTAGACTGAAAAATAACCTTTTGTGCTCAATTTAGTTTTTTAAAATCTCTTAAGTATAATCATTATTTGTGTGTATATATACATGTGTGTACATACAAATATGGATATTATACCTAAAGGTGGTATGATTGATAATTTAGAATTCCTTGTGAATATCGTATAATAAACTATCACCATCCTTTTATTTTTATAGGATTTACATTAAAAAGGTACAAAAATTTCCTGAATATCGAGTTTCTACTGATCCCAAAATTGATAAGAAAATCATCAGAATGGAGCAGGAGAAAGCCTTTAACTTGCTGAAAAAGAATTTGATAGATGCTGGAGGGGTTATCAGGTATGAGTTTCATACTCTCCTTTGACATTTTCAGTTTGCCAGCTAAATTGCCAGAATCACTCTGTAAGTAAATGTTCAAGGAGGGCAGTTTATCGTTTTTTCTAGATTGTTTTGTTTTTTTTTTAAGAAATATTCTAACTACTAGTTTGCTAAGAATAAAGATGATTTTTCTTTGTGCCATTCTTGGAATTTATAAATGGTATCATAAATAGCATGAACAAAGAGTTTTCCAAATCTCAACATCTTTTTTTTCCAAAATGATCTAGTTATAGGTCTTATTACCAGATTAAAAATTCCAACTTTGGTTTTAGTGATGACAACCAAAAACAGAAAAAAAGGAAAAAGTTGATTGAGTTTAAATAAGTTACTCTGTTTCCTTAACAGAAATTTTACCTGACAGCAATTTGCTATGATGTGATAGAAGCTAACTGCAATAAGATAAGAGCTTAACATGACACATTGCCCTCACCCTCTCACCCTTTGTAGTATTAGCCTCATCTCTAAATTTCTCACTTTTGTTAGCTTAGGCCAGGTTTGATTGTTGTTATGTAACCATGGAATATCCTGCTTTCATGTGGCCTTTAAAAGATTTAGTTACATGGGAAATGAGCAGAATGGAACCTTCTTTTGATCCAATGTGTGTGATACTGTAAGTAATTTTCATTTCATCAAGTTACCATTGCAAACATGTAGCATAAAAACATCAATTAAAATTCTATCCTTCAAAGGCAGTTCATTTGCCTAGTGGCTACTTTCTGCATTGCCATACAAGAGACCTGTGTTTGATTTCCAGTTGATTCTCTTGGTCATTGGGCCAGCAGGAGCTGGGAGCGCTGTGGAGGCAGTGTTGTGCCCCTGTGAGCGAAGAGTATCCCATATAGCTCAACAGGCTCTGAATCACATCCACTCTTTGGATGAAAGGATGGTAGGTGCAATGCAGAAGCTTAATTGGGGTAAAATGGAGGGTAAATGGGGTGAAACCCATTTCAGGATATGATGGTTGATATTATTGCCTTTTTATTATGAGGTAAAATTCCAGTGATACAGAACTCAGTATAAAATTATTTGTATATAATACTTTGATCCCCACTACCTTTTCAATTTTAGGTCTATCACAAGGTCTAAAAAGGTTTTTGTTTGTTTGAGATACAATCTGACAGAAGTTGAACAGAACATATATTATAATTTGTTATAAAATGGTGTTACCATGAAGTTTGGTCTTACTAGACTTCTCTTCTTGATACTTTGAGTAGAAATGAATTTTCTCATTTCTGTTTTATACCTTAATTTAAAAATTTTCCTCTTTATTAGGTGGTATGTACAGTTGCCCACCCGAAAGGCTCATCAATATCATGAACTGCAGAAACCTTGCCTCATTCCTTCTCCTTCCCCTCTCCTTTTGTCTTCACTTGAGAATGAGGAAGATACAGTTCGGGATGAGAACTGTACATTATCCTCACGTCTACATCCACAAGTAGCAGATAAGATCAGAGAACTGGTATCTCAGGGAATAGAACAAGTCTATGCAGTGAGGAAACAACTAAGGTATAGTAGAAACAAGATACTGGTTTAAAGTTAAGTGTTCAACATCTATTCTTCCTCTCCATTCACATAGCTGCCACTCTGCTTCATGCCCTCCCTCCCTTATGCCTGGACTACACTGTAGATTCCTCATTGGTCTCCCTTCATTGCTCTCTCAATCCATCTTCATACAGGTGCCCAAATAATCTTACTAAGACCAAATATCTAACTAAAACAATTTAATCTTTAAAAACCCATGAGTCCTCATTGCTTATAGGATAATACACAAATTCTTTATTTTTGCATTTAAGGCCATTTACAATTAATTTGGTTCCTGCTACCTCTCTAACTTTATTTCATATTACTCCTGTTTATAAATCTCTGTTACAATCAAAATAAACTTTTAGTCATTCCCAGAACTCAGTATTCCATCTTCTGCCTCCACTGGTTGTTTTTAGTTCTCATTCCTGGAAGGCTCTCCCTCTTCATCTCTGCCTTCTAGAGGCCTTGTCTTCCTTTGTGGCTCAGCTCTTATTAAAGCTTTCTCCCTCTTGAATTTTCCTTTTATCATACTTGGTGGTGCATGTATTATATCCCTGTAGTTACAGGGTCCGGGAACCTGTGGCTTCAAGGTCACATGTGGCCCTCTAGGTCCTCAAGTACAGCCTTTTGACTGACCCCAAACTTCACAGAACAAATTCCCTTAATAAAAGGATTTGTTCTGTAAAACTTGGATTCAGTCAAAGGCTGCACCCAAGGACCTAGAAAGCCACATGTGGGCTTTCAGCTGCAGGTTCCCCACTCCTGCTCTAGTAAAATGTGAGTTCCATGATGGCAGAGACCATTTTGTTCTTGTTGTATCGTTGGTACGTAACACATCATAGGTACTTAATGAATAATAATAATAACTAACATTTATATATTATTTAAAGTTGCAAAGTACGTTATGTTATCTCATATTGTCACAATCCTGTGAATTATAGGTGCTATTATTAAACCCGTTTTACAGATGAGGAAACTGAAACTAAGAGCAGTTGAGTGACTTGCCTGCGGTTACACAGTATATAAGGCAGAATTCACATTCAGGCCTTCAGGACCCCAAGTTCAGTTTTCTATCCAATATGCCATGTAACAGTTGAATCCTTTTCACCAAGTAGACAAGCAAAATGTCATTTTATTAGAAAATGTAACACTTCCTAAACCAACAGTTTCCCAGCAGAGTCTTGGCAAATCACAGTACTGGGATATCTGATGTTTCCAACTATATATACAGTATTCAAATCTAGCAAATTTAACTATCTCTAAACTAACTTAAAATAGTGTATATGTCAAATCCCATAAAAATAAATATAATAATAAAATAAAAATAAAAATAATCATAGAAAAATCTCTGTGCACTCAGGACTAAGACCTACCCAGTGGCCCAAATACTTCAGATATTTCACATAATACTTAATGAGGCACTTTTTGTAGTAGCCCTTTTATGATGGATGAATTTGGATGGTCCCTTTTAATGGAATGGAAATTGACCTGTAGATTTCTGTTCATAATTCTTTGATATGCAACAAATAATTAAACTTTTTCACTTAAAATTAGATCATTTGAAAACCAGAAGGCTTCTTCATCATATTAATAATGACAGTGATGGTTGGCATGTATATCATACTTTTAAATGCATAAAATAAAATACATAGTATTACAAAAGAAACCAATTATATTGAAATACAGTTACCAAGATGTTTTTTAATACAAGTTAATGGATTCCATGTTAACAATCCCTGCATGATTATAACAGGTTTATATCATGGTTTATCTAATAATGGCTCCAGTTTTCTACATGTATGCTATTTTTCATCATGTACTTCACATTTAATTGGTATAATTACCATTTTCTAGCCATATTTCTTTCTGTACATTATGTTTCATAAACTATTCCATTATACTCAACTATTTCATTGATCCTACCTTGTTCTTCCTGGGGCAGAAGAGTTTTATATAAAACTTTTAAACGCCATAAAACGCCAAAATAGTTTACATATAGCCATTTTGGAGAAAGAAAACATTCCCAGGACTTATATGAATATAATTACAAAACGCTTTTCACACAAACAAAATCAGATCTAACTAATTGGAAGAACATCAATTGCTCATGGCTGGGTCGAGCTAATATGATAAAAATGACAGTCTTACCTAAATTAAATTACATATTTAGTGCCATACCAATCAATCTACCAAAAAATTAATTTGTTGAGCTAGAAAAAATAGTAGCAAAATTCATCTGGAAGAACAAAAGGTCCAGAATTTCAAGGCAACTAATGAAAAGAAATCCTAGGGAAGGTGGCCTAGCCATACCAGATTTTCATCTGTACTACAAAGCAGCAGTCATCAAAACTACTTGGTACTGGCTGAGGAATAGAGCAGTGGATCAATGGAATAGATTGGGTACACGAGACTCAGCAGCCAATGACTATAGTAATCCACTGTTTGATAAACCCAAAGACCCTAGTTTTGGGGATAAGAATGCACTATTTGACAAAAACTGCTGGGAAAACTGGAACATAGTATTAGGCATAGATCAGTATCTAACACTGTACACCAAAATAAAGTTGAAATGTGGGTACATGATCTAGGTATAAAGGTTGATACTGTATGCAATCCGGGAGAGCAAGGGATAGTTTACTTGTCAGATCTGTGGAGCGGGGAAGACTATGATGAAACAAGAATTAGAGAGCATTACAAAATGCAAAATGGATCATTTTGATTATATTAAATTGAAAAGCTTCTGTACAAACAAAGCCCAGTGTTACCAAGATTAAAAGGGAAGTGGAAAACTGGGAAAGAATTTTTACAACCAATGTCTCTGATAAAGGCCTCATTTCTAAAATATACAAAGAATTTAGTCAAATCTATAAGAATACAAGCCACTCGCCAATTGATAAATGGTCAACAGGCAGTTCTCAGAAGATGAAATTCAAGACATCTACAAGCATATGAAAAAATGTTCCAAATCACTAGTGATTAGAGAAATGCAAATCAAAACAACTCTGAGGTACCACGTGTCACCGGCCAGACTCAACTAAGATGACAAAACAGCAAAATGATAAATGCTGGAGAGAATGTGGAAAAATTGGAACACTACTGCATTGTTGGTGGAGCTGCAAACTGATCCAGCCATTCTGGAGAGCAATCTGGAACTAAGCCCAAAAGGCTATAAATAAGTGCATACTCTTTGACCCAGCAATACCACTTCTAGGGTTATATCCCAAAGAGATCAGAGAATGGGAAGAGGGCCCATATGTACAAAAATATTTATAGCGGCTCTTTTTTGTGGTGGCAAAAAAAAAAATTGGAAAACAAGGGGATGCCCATCATTTGGGGAATGGCTGAACAAGTTGTGGCACATGAATGGAATGGAATGCTACTGTGCTATAAGAAATGAGGAGCAGATGGACTTTATGATAACCTGGAGAGACTTAATATAAACTGATGCTGAGTGAGAAGAGCAGAACCAGGAGAAATTTGTACACAATCACAGACACAGCATATGTGTGATAACTAAATTCAATAGACTGGGCTCCTCTCAGCAATACAAGGTTATAGGGCAACTCCAAAAGACTCATGATTGAAGGAGATATCCACATTCAGGGAAGGAGATGCGGAGTCTGAGTGCAGATTGAAACAAACTACTTGCTCTGTCTCTTTTTCTTGTTTTGTTCTGTTTCTCTTTCCCACTGATCATTCCATCAGTTACAATTCTGTACAACCTGACTAATGATTAATGGGAAGATATCTGTAGATCCTATATCCACTTGCATGCTGCCATGATGGGGAGCGGGGAAGGAAGAAGAGGGAGGAGGAGAAAATCTGAAATCCAAGGGACTGTGGAACTGAATGTTGTAAACTAAAAGTAAATAAACCAATTTAATATTAAGAAAAGAAGCCTCATTTCCAAAATTTACAGGGAATTAAGTCAAATTTACAAGAATACAAGTCATTCCCCAGTTGATAAATGGTCAAAGGATATGAACAGGCAATTTTCAGAGGAAGAAATTAAAGATATCTTTAAGCATATGGAAAAATGCTCTAAATCACTATTGATTCGAGAAATGCAAATCAAAACAACTTTGAGGTACCACATCTCGCCAGTCAGATTGGCTAAGATGACAAAACAGGAAAATGACAAATGTTGGAGAGGATGTGG
>CM053591.1:135377136-135392905 GCA_028646515.1 Pseudochirops corinnae
AGCAAGATTTTGAGATTTTTTTTCCATCTGGCAAATTTGACTTTTTAAGGCATTCTTCTCCTCATTGGCTTTTTGAGCCTCTTTTGCCATTTGAGTTAGTCTATTTTTTAAGGTGTTATTTTCTTCAGTCAGGTTGTTGACTTTCTTTTCATGATTTTCTTGCATCATTCTCATTTCTCTTCCCAGTTTTTCTTCTACTTCTCTTATTTGGTTTTCAAAATCCTTCTTAAGCTGCTCTATGGCTTCTAACCAGTATACATTTTCTTGGAAGCTTTTGGTGCGGGAGTTCTGACTGTGTTGTCTTTCTCCTGTTCCATGCTTTGATCCTTTTTGTCCCCCCAAAAAGGAATCTAAAATTGCATTGCTGGGTTTACTTTGCTTCCTTTGCCTGCCCATGTTGCTTGACTTGTAGGCTCCATAGAACTCTGCTTTCAAAAGGGAGAGCTCTGTCCCAAATTGCTGGGGTTTTGCAGCTGCCAGAGTTATTGGGAAGCCATTGCAGCCCTTACCAGCTTTGGCTCACTGAAAACGCACCCCGGGACCACCACCCAAGACCATGATCCTGATCCAGGCAGCTTAAGGCAAGAGCACTTAGCCTCTAAATGATTGCTTGGCTGCCCTTCAATCTGCAGGCTGGGAACTTCTGAAGCAGCCATATGGAGGTGGCTGCAGGACTGCTGCTGCCGCTTCTAGCCCTGGGGCAGTCGGCTGGACGTTCTCCCCCAATTTATCCAAGTTCCATTGACTTTTCACTTAGTCCTTGTTTCTTATAGGTTGGTAAATCTGGAAAATGTCACAGCTGCCAGTGATTTGTGCTCCAGCCGGGGCTTGTTCTGGCAGCCCTAGGGCTTCAGCCATGGGTTCATGCGGTGCTGGTCTGGGCTCCCGGCTCGCTGCGATGAACCCCTTCCTGTCTGCCTGCCAGGCTGCCTTCAGTGGGAGCTTTGCCACTCTGCCACTTTGTGAGTTCTGGAGCTTTAAAATTTGTTTAGAGTCATATTTTATAGGTATTTGAGGTGGTTATGGCGAGAGCTGCGGAGTTTTGCTGCTTCTACCCCGCCATCTTGACTCTGCCCCCCCCATCCTTATTTTCTGTATCTATAGGGAATACTCACATGAATAAGATCACAGAACTGTAGAACTAATCTTATCTCTCCCTCTCTATCACCTTTTTCCCCTCCTTATATAAGTGAGGTACTTATAAGAAAAGATCTACTGAAGATTTCTTGAGTTCAGATGACTACCATGGAGAATAACATACTAAGTAGCCAGATGGTACACCGGATAAAGTACTAGGAACTGAATTTAAGTCTAGCCTCAGATACTTCATAACAGTACGACCCTGGGCATGTCTTATGTGTACTTCAGTTTTCTCATTTATAAGATGGGGATAATAATGACCCCTACTTCCCAGGATTGTGGTGAAGATAGAATGAGCTAATATTTGTAAAGAGCTGTCCAAACCTTAAAGTGCTATATAAAGGCTAGCTCAGTGGTTCTCAACCTGTGGGTTGCGACCCCTTTCGGGATCGAACGACCCTTTCACAGGGGTCACGGGTCGCCTAAGATCATTGGAAAACACATATTTCGGATGCTCTGAGGAACTGAGATACCGCTCCTCTTTCTGTCTCCAGGTGGCTCCACCCACGTGCAGATACAACCACATACGAGTATTAAAGGGTTGCGGCATTAGGAAGGTTGAGAACCACTGGGCTAGCTCTTTTTTTTTTTATCACCACCGGCACCACCATCATCATCGTCATTAATTACTGAACTGAAAAAACTTGAGAATGTGCTGATATTTAAGGAATCCTGGGGGGATAGGTAATGTGTTTTAGGTCTAGAGATGGACAAATGTCCAAATCTTCCAAAAGAATATGACCCCTCCTGGCTATGTTTCTGACTTTGAAAATTGCAACCCAGCTATCTGCTTCCCTTGGAACGCCCCTCCACTCTTTTCTCTCATTAGAGAGTTCTTCCTAGTGGCCTCAATTTTGGGTAAGGACACAGATCAGTCATGTTTTCTTTCCCTCCTGACTATGCTACTGACTCTCAGGATTTTGCCACCATGCCTGTGTGTGGAAACCTCCCCATACCTTTAGTTCCTTTTTATGTCTTGTCTTCCTAGATTAGAATGTGAGTTTCTTGGCCACACGGCTCTTGGTGCTGAGCTGTAGTGGCTGCTGGAAGCCTAACCATGACACAGCTGCAACCTCCTCCCATTTCCCCTCTGGGGCCTGTCAACCTCCTGCAACTTCCCTCCTTGCTTTTTTCCCAGTGTAGAACACAACCATGTCCACCAGTAAAATGCTAATTCACCAGCTGCCTGGCTTAATAGGTTTAAGAACAAAGGGAAAGATAGCTCCCCCAGTAGAAGCTATTGAGCAGATTCTTCCTACCTTTGTTCATCTTTTGCATTGTGATGATCCAGAAATGCTGGGCCATTTCCTACCTCACAGATGGCTCAAATGACAACTGGTGTCCCACTGCTAGGGAAACTTCTAGGATCTGGTGAATTGCACATAGTGACTCCTTCCTTATGGGCTATAGGAAACATTGTCATTGGGACAGATGAACAAACTCAGATTGTAATAGATTCAGGATCACTTGCTGTCTTTCCTAGCCTGCTTACTCACCCCAAAACCAGTATCCAGAAGAAGGCTGCATGGACCATGTCAAACATCACGGCTAGCCATCAGTACCAAATATGGCAAGTTGTGAATCATGGACTAGTTCCATACTTGGTTGGAATTCTGTCAAAGGGAAACTTTAAGTCACAGAAAGAAGTTGTATGGACTGTGACCAACTATACAATTGGTGGAATAGTTGAGCAGATTGTATGTCTTGTCCAAAATGAAATTCTAGAACCTTGACAGCAAAATGGAACTGGTTATTTTGGATGCAATTTCAAATATTTTTCTGGCTGCTGAAAAACTAAATGAAACTGAAAAACTGTGTATTCTAATTGAAGAATGTGGAGGACTAGACAGAACTGAAGCACTTCGGTCCCATGAAAACGAAATGGTATATAAGGCTTCCTCAAGCTTAATTGAAAAGTATTTCTCTGCAGAGGAAGAAGATCAAAATGTTGTCCTAGAATCTACCTCTGATGGCTCTGCCTTCCAGATTCAAGATGGCACACCTGGGACCTTTAACTTTTAGATTTAACAGTCAAACCTTCAAATCTTGTATGCCTTGTTCTTGGTATAACTTTGTCTTACTGTCTCTCCACTTTAAGATCTTTTCTTAAATGTGAACTTTTAATGTAGCACTAATACACACTTGGAACAGTTTGAACTGTGTATATACTGTATGAAACCTCTATCCTCAGTAGGGTTCTTATTTCTACATGGAATTTCCTGTCTTGCAGTGCCTTGTAAATAAAAACTTAATTCCATACTTTGCCTTATCTCAGCCTGACTAATTTATCACATTTGAAATGAGTGCTACATTTTAGTCCAAGAAAAGTGGGAGATTCTTTTTTAAGTGGTGATTCTATTCCGAGGATCTGTGAATTTTTTATGTGGTTATTTCCTCCATAAATGGAGTTTGTAACCTGAAGAATGTAGTTTTTAAAGAGTTGATTTGGCTGAAAATCCATGACTTTGTGGCTGTCCCATTCCAAACTTTTCCAAAACTAGGCTACTAGTCTTACAACTAGCAGTTACCACTAGGCCAGGTTGATCATCCTAATACAGCTTAATGTAGAATATAGCAGAGCCTGCATTTTATTCATAACAGCCTTTGTCAATTCAGCATGATGGTAAATTTAAAACTTTAGTGGAATAGATGTTTTTGTTTCTATTCTGATTATTGTACCTTAGTAAATAAATAATTTCCAATGGGAGAAACTTTAAAAAAAAAAAAAAAAAGAATGTTTCTTGACTGTCGGTATTATCTTTTTTTTTTTTTTGGCCTTGTATGTGTTTTCTCCGCTCTTAGCACAGTTCTTGGCATGCGCTAAGACATTAATGAATGCTTGTGGCTTGCCTGACTATATCCTAGTTAGCTTTGTATTATTTCCTGGCAAAATATTCTTATTGATTATTAATCAGATATCATATGAATATTAGAAAAGAAAGCAGTGATCATGAGTCAGTGTGAATTCATTAAGAATGAGATGTTTAAGACTAATCACATTTAATTTTTTTAAAATGGTAAACGAGGCTGGTAAAGCAGAGCAATTCTTTTTAGCTTTTGTATACTGGGATTTTACAAGTATTTGGCAGGTTTTTTTAATGATATATTTGTGGGAAAAATAGATGTGAACTGGATGATAGAGTTAGTTACATAGATTCAAAACAGGTTGATTTCAAAGAATATTTATTAATAGACAGATGTCAACCAAGAAAGATAGTCTCTAATGTTATACCAAAGGGTTCTGTTCAGGTTCTGTTCAACATTTTTATCAGTGACTTAAAAGACTACATAAATGGTTTGGTTATCAAATTTTCACATAATAAAGCTGGGGGGAAGGGAATAACCAATACATTAGATGACAGATTTTAGATTAAAAAAATGATCTTGATGGGATAGAGCGAAAATGATGGGATACAGGCAGCAATCCAGCTGAACTCTCCCAACCTTCCTATCCAAACAACTTTAAAATAATTTTTCAAATCAAATTTTGGAGCAAGAGAGCCAAAAAAAGGTCAGAGTGAGATATTTTTCCAAACCTAAGACCACTCAGGAGTTCAGCAGGAGAGGTCTGTGATACCAGGGTGGGCATTGGCCTGCAGTGCAGCATGTTAGCACCATAGGTGGGCCCTGGTGGCAGCTGTGATAGCAGCAGCAGATCTGAGAGTTCTTAACTTAGAGACAATAAGGGTGGTGGTGGAGCGGGGGGAGAGATCAGAAAACTGGTCAGAAAGAGTTTATAGGAGACCTTTTGCTGGCACTGGGTACTTCTGGCACTGATTGACAACTCTTTTGCCCTCTGAGCAGTTCTGGGTTGCAGTTCCAGGGTGGAGAGAAGCACTTTTGATTGGTAACAAGGGACCAGGGACCCTGATTGAGTGTGAAGTCCAAGAGAAGCACTAGTGCTTGTGGCTACAGGGAATCAGATGCCCTTCTTGTGTAGAGACCCCCTGGGTCTACAAGTGCAGTTCTGAAAACAGTAACACAAAGAAACCTAAAGTTTGGGATAGTGGCTTCCCACCCTCAGGTGAGCAGAGCCCACCTTAACATAAAGTTCAAAGTCAAGAAATAGGCTGCAAAAATGAGCAAACAACAAAAAAAGTACTTGACCATAAAAAACCGCTTCATTGGTAGGGAAGACCAAAGTATAAGCTTAGAAGAAGATAACAGTGTGAAAATAGCTTACTAGCAAAACCTCAAAGATCAATGCTAATTGGACCCAAACTAAGAATTCCTGGAAAAGTTGAAGAAAGAGATAAGAGTGGTAGAAGAAAAAAAATGAATAAAAGAAATGAGAGTGATACAAGAAAATTATGGAAAGAGAACTGACAGTTTGGTAGGAGAGGAAAGAATTCATTAAAAAGTAGAATTGGCCAGATGGCAAAAGAGGTATGAAAGCTCACTGAAGAAAATAATTCATCCAACATTAGAATTGACCAAGTGGAAGCCATGAGATTTCAAGAAACAGTAAAGATCAAAAGAAAGAAAAAATAGAAGAAAATGTGAAGTATCTCATCAGAAAAAGTTAACCTGGAAAATAGATTGAGGAGAAATAATTTGAGAATTTTTGGGCTACCTGAAAGCGACAATCAAAAAGAGAACATGCACAATGTATTTCAAGAAATTATAAAGGAAAACTGCTCCAATATCTTAGATCCAGAGGGCAAAATAAAATTTGGAAGAATCCATCAATCACCTCCTGAAAGAACTTCCCAAATGAACCCTCCCCGCTTTCTGGGAATATTATAACCAAATTCCAGAACTTCCAGTCAAGGAGAAAACATTTCAACCATCCATGAAGAAACAATTCAGATATTGTGGAACCACAGTTAGGATCATACAAGATTTAGCAATTTAAGGAAATATAAAGCTTGGAATATAATATTCTGGAAGGTTGAGGAGGTTGGTTTACAACTAAAAATAAGCTACAAAGCAAAACCGAGGATAATCCTTCAGGAGAAAAAAATGAATATTTACTGAAGTAGAGGGCTTTCTAGCATTCTTGATGAAAAGACCAGAGCTGAATAAAAAATTTGACATTTAAACACAAGACTCAAGAGAAGCATAAAAAGGTAAACATAAAAGAGTTATCATAAGGGACTCAATAAAGTTAAACTGTTTACATTCCTCTATGAGAAGATGATACATGTAATTGCTAAGACCTTTATCATTATTAGAGCAGTTAGAAGGGGTCTACATACAGAGGACATTAATGTGAGTTGATTATGTTGTGATGAACTCCAAAAAAAAAAATTGAGGAATGAGAAAAAGATTCACTGGGTGAATGGGAAAGGGAAAGATAGAATGGGGGAAATTTTCTCATATAAAAGAGGTGTGCAAGGAGGAGCTTATAATAGAAGAGAGTAAGATGAAGAGAGAAACACAGTAATCATTACTGTGAATGTGAATGGGATGAGCTTACCCTTAAAATGGAAGTAGAAAGTGGAATGGATTAGAAACCAGAATCCAGCATTATATTGTTTACATGAGACAGTTGAAACAAAGACACAACAGAATTAAAATAAAGGATTGAAGTAGAATCTTTTATGTTTCAGCTGAAGTAAAAAGGCAGGGGTAGCAATTATGATCTCAGACAAAGCAAAAGCAAGAATAGATCTAAGTAAAAGAAATACTCAGGTAAAGTATATTATTCTAAAAGGTATCACAGACAATGAAGCCATATCAACAATTTTACAGCATTTCTCTGGTAACAGCTTGATTTCTCAAATATGTAATGAACTGAGTCAAATTTATTAAAATAAGAGCCATTTCCCAGTTAATAAATGTTTAAAGGATATAAACAGGCAGTTTTCAGAAGAAATCAAAACTGTAATAATATGAACAATATGAATCATTGATTAGAGAAATGCAAATTAAAACAACTCTGAGGTTCCACTTCACAGCTGTCTGAAATGAGGGAAAATAGGCACACTAATAAATTGATGGAGTTGTGAACTGGCCCAAACATTCTGCTGAACAAATTTGAAGTTATGCCCAAAAGGCTATAAAACTATGCATACCCTTTGATTCTGCAATGACGTTACTAGCTCTGTACCATAAAGAGATTAAAGATAAAGGACCTATATGTACAAAAATAAGGAATTGGAAATTGAGGAGATGCTTATAAATTGGTGAATGACTGAACAAGTTGTAACATAAGATTGTGATGGAATGCTGTTATGCTATAAGAAATAATGAAGGGGGTGGTTTCAGGGGGAAAAAAAGCCTGGCAAACATATGAATTGGTGCAGAGTAAGTGAGAAAAATAGGAGACCATTGTACACAGTAAAAACATGGTGTAATGATGATCAACAGTGAAAGAATTTGGTACTCTGACCAATGCAATGATCTAAGACAATTCCAAAGGACTCATAAAAAAATACAATCTACCTCCAGAGAGAACTGATGAACTCTGAGTGCAAATTGAAGTATAATTTTCTCTCTGTCTCTATCTTTCTGTTTCTGTCTCTCTTTCCTGTGTGGCTAATATGGAAAAATGTTTTATGTGACTTCATATGTATATTTGATATCATTTGCTTGCCTTCCCAATGGGTCAAGGCGGAGTGGAAGGGAAGGAGAGAATCTGGAACTCAAAATGTGAAAAGACAAAAATGCTAAAAATAAGTAAGTTTGCAAAATGGACTACTTCTAATAAGAGAGAATTTAATAGGGATAAATGTGAAGTCCTGCATTTAGATTCAAAAGATTATCTGTACTGGTACAATGTTATGGCATTATGGCTAGATAAAAGTGTGTGTGGGGAAAAAACTCTTAAGGGTTTGTAGTGTACTGAAACTCATGAATCAGTAGTGTGTTTGTCAAAAAAGTTAACGTGGTCCATGAATAGAAATGTAGTGTATCAAGTGAGAAAGTTATTAGTCACACTGTTCTTCCCTTGTCAGACCTCATTTGGAGTATTGTGTTTTTTCTGATAACTAATTTAGGAAGAACATTTAAAAGCTGAGCTGACATATTTAGAGGAGGTTGACCATGATGGTGAGGAGACTTTAAATCAGTCCCATACAAGGACAGATTGAAAGAGCTGTGCCTGTTTCATCTGAAAGAAAGAAGATTTGGAACGTACATAAAATCACTAGTTTTCTTCAAAGCTCAACTCAGATCCTACCTCCTATATGAGGCTTATCATAGTCTTTCTTGCTCCCTGTTCCTCCTCCCAATTATTTTGTAAATATTTTATAGAAACTTCTGTGTCTGTTTTGTCTCTTTCTTTACAATATAAGCTCTTTAAGAGTAGAGACTGTTTGATTTATGACTTGATATCCCTTACGTACTTAATTAATGTTCATTTATTAATTCATGATCACTGTCTTCAGATATTGTTCATTTGGATATGTAGAAACGGCATTAGATTCACTTTGCTTGACTGACAGAAGCAATATTAGAACTGATTTCTGGGATTTTGGGGTGAGGGAAAGGCATGCAGATGCATGACCTCATAAGGAGGAATTAAAAAAAAATGTTAGCTGCAAAAATGGAATAGTTTGCCTTGATAATATTGACTTATCAATCACTGTAGAGTTCAGAGATTGGGTGACCACTTGTCAATAATAGAGGAAATTAGTGCTTTAGGTTGGTTTGGGACTGGAACACCTTTAATTAGCTTAGTACAGAGGAAAAGAGCATTGACTTGGGATTCAGAGGACCAAAGTTCAAGTTCTACCTTTGAAGCCTCCTACCTCTGGGAACCTTTGTCAAATCACTTAATTTAGTGGGGCCTCAGTTTCCAGATTTGTAAAGTGAGGATTTTGGAGTCAGTGCCTCATGTCCTTCTAGCTTTGGATCTACCAACCTTTATAATTATATGATTCCCTTCTACTTGGGAAGCTTCTGTGACTGTAACGTGAGTAAATTTAGTAAATGCCTAAAAGATCTTAAACCCTTTATTACATAATTGATTTTGTTTTTCTTTTCAACAGATACCATCACAGCCATGCTAGATTGCACAGACAGGCCTGTTCTACAGGCTATTTTCCTTAACAGTAATTGCTTTGAGCACCTCATTCGACTACTACAGAACTGCAAGGTAGTTTTAAAAAATATACATTTTTTTTTTCTGTTTTGAAGGATCTGTCATTTCATTCACAATTCTCTTCCAAGATGAATTTGTTACAGTAAATTCTGTCTAATGAATTTTTTTTAAGAGTTTAGTTGTGATTAACTGTAGAATTATAAACATTAATGACTGAGAGTTAAACTCGCCATTATTTGGATTTTACAAATAGAGCTTCCTTTTTTGTTATCAGAGCAGAATTTTTAGTTTTTGTGGTGAATATTCAGTTCTTAGGTAGGTATTTGCTTTTAGGACAGATTTTAAGTGCTCCTGAAGTCACTTGTTAGACTCTGCTTTCTGAAGTCATAACACTGTTTCTTATAGCAGAAGACAGAGACCAAGGTCATTTCAATTGCTCTACAAATCAGTTTCATCATAATTTTTACTTACCCAAGTACTGTGCATTTAAATGTTGATGACATGATAGTAGCGGTTTCCAGACTCTTTATGTAATAAATGTTTTAATAATTTGAGTATAGTTCTTAAGGTAATAATTTTCTCTCTAGTATTTCTTATTACAATACTATTATAAATGCCAGAAAGTTAACAATATTAAAATTTATTTTGCATAATGATGCTCTTTTTGAGTCCAGCCAAAATAATATACTTGCTCCTCCTCAAATATGATATTCTCTTTACCATCATGTCTCATGATAACATTTTATCTCTCATGCCTGGAATGTATACTTCCTCCTCCTGGAATTCCTGGTTTTAATGATTAACTCATTTGCCACCTCCTGAAAGAGCTTTTACAGTTTACGATGATGTCTTTTTTTAACCTCCAAATTACTTTGTTTTTACTTGGTATGTATGTGTGTGTGTATGTGTGTATATTACACATATATTTCAAGTGTAAACACTAGAGATTTATTGTTACTTTATGATTAATAAATTGTCAAATTGGCTGTGACACTTTCTCACAGCTAAATTCCACCATTTGCCAGTACAGAAGTTGGTACTTAGCCAGATTGAGGAACAAGGCAGAAAGAGCAGACATATGAATATCATTGGTAACTCAACTTACATTCTTTGTCCCTGTGTACTGCACATTATTCTCATCAAGGAAAACTGTCTGAACAGATGAGTGGGGCAAGATTAGCCTATTTTAGTAGCAAGCAGATGCAGAAGTAATAGAATTGAACTTGAACATTTCCTTTGATTTTATTGGTCTGTACCCATGTTACTTGAATATATTTCAGTTTTTAAAAACTATACTGACCTAAGAGAATACTAAACCATTCAGTCAAATATATGACTAACTTCTAGGTTATTTTTGAATTGGTCCTAAATGAATGTTTCTTGGTATATATTTTGTGTTTTGTCTGTGTACATATTGTTCTTCCTACTAAAACAGAAACTCCTTCAAGGCAAACATGTTTTCCACCTTTTTTATTTAGCACATAGAAGGCATTTAACAAGTGCTTGTTGATTTTTTTGAAATGATGAACATGAAGAATTCAGGGAACTTTGGAGAGGAGATGAAAGATGAAACCAAGACCTGGAGGAGATTTTATTGAAGTGGAGGGGTTGATTGATGTAACAAAGGTCATGAAGGACATAGGGCATGGGATCGAAGGTACTGATGCAGAGTGGAAAATAGTCTTGGTGTAGAAGAGGGATAACTTTTGGAAACCTGAACTTTTGAGTGTAAAAAAAACTAGGGGTGAAAACAAATTCTACTTTATTAGGCTAAACTGAAATGCTTAACTGTCTAAGGCCATAATTTAGCAAAAGGCTTTGAAAATAGTTGCTTAAGTCCCTTGTAAGTGATCACTGAACCTTGTTACGGTTTGTTGGGCTAATGCCAAGGGTTGTAGAGACCTCTGCTCTCCATTGCCCAATTTTTAGCAGTTCTCAAAATGAATAATTGTGTGGTAAACATTACCATCTCTTAGTGCTAAAAATGAAAACAATACCTATATTTTGGAGAGATTTATGGGAGATACTAAATTTTTGCTGAGATGAAAAATAGCCAGTAGGATCTCAGAAGAATAATGAATTCTTACAGTATAGCAATTTCTCATGGCCTTCTCAGGGACTTCAGCTGAAGTGCACACTCCTTTGAGCCCCTAAAGTTTCTCCTTTTCATATACAGTCCTTCTGCATGCCAAGACCAGTACCCATTTCTGCATGAGGATTATAGGTTGCCTTTAGGAGCATTGGGATTGATGCTGGATTGCTCTTGATTATACTGTAAAAAAAAAACTCTGCTTCTAATCATTATCAGTGAGGCTTCTTACTCTTCAAGTCTTGTTGATTCTTGAAGATTTACGAGTATTGATTATCTAAGTGATGTGTGCCTGAGTTTGTGGGCAGTCTTTTCTGAGTTCTAATTGGTCAGAGTGCATGAGCAATCTTGCTTGTGGACAACAATCCTTTCCATACTAATAATGCTCAAATGTAAGAGAACTTTTAGTAGGGGGTGGTTAAGTGGGGGTAGTAGATCTCATTATGAACTGGTTCCCATAATTAGCCTAAAGATAATATTTGGTTACTGACATTTGGGAGGTGGTGATTATCAGCTTGGAAAGTAAGAATCTGGAAAATAACTCTTAATAGAAACTGCTGTTACCTTAAAGTGGAAAGGCAAAACCGTGGTAGCAATTTGAAGAGAAGAAGAAAAAACTTGTTGCACTCTTCACAAGAAAATTTACAAAACTTTGTAACCATACTTCTAAGAAAACTATTAAATCACAGCATGTAAACAAAAAGAATTACAGTAAACCATACTAATAGGAAAGTTTCTTTTAATTAGGTGTTTCTCAAAATAGAGCTTCTTGCTTGAAGTTAGAATAGATAATAAGCCATAAATTAACATAATTGTAATAATAATAATAATAATGATAGAGGTTTTGTCTAGCATGATCTCATTCACATTTCCATGCATAGAAATTCTGTATCAGTAGTCAGTAAAGAAACTTTGCGTTAGCTTTTCCTGTGCCATTGTCGTAAACACCAGGGATACCAGGAAAGGCAAAAAACAGTCCCAGGCTTCGAGAAGCTTGCAATCCATAAATGATTCACATGCAACACATATATTTAATGCAGATGGAAGGCAATGTGAGAGGCGAGGTGGCACCAGTTTTAAGGGAGACTGGAAAGTTTAGGATGGTTATTGATAGACTTCAGAGTCTGGAGAGCACTTGGGATCCTGAGGCGTCTTTAGTTTATCCTGCTACTAACTTCATTGGTTGAAGTAACTGGAGTATTTAGCCTAGAGGTGAGGAGATTTAGGGAAGGCCTGATAGCTGTTTTCAGGTAGCTGATAGATTTTCATGTGGGGGAACAAATTGGAGTTGTTTTTGGTGAATGGTTGTCCTCACTGCTAAGGGTTACAAAGGCAATTCATTTTTGACCTGCTAAGATCTTCCCATGACATGTACCCTAGACATGACTGAACTGTGTGGAGGATATCAAGTGAAGTTAACAAGCATTTGTTAGGTGCCAGGTTACAAGATGCTGTGCCAGGTTACAAGATGCTGGGGTTGATAAAGAAAGGCAAAAACAGTGCCTGCCCTCATGAAGCTCACAATCTAACAGGGAGATATATGCGAACAACCTAACAAGAGGTCCCTAAGATAGATTGTAGATAATCACAGTGGTAAGGTGCTAGTTTTCAGGGGACCAGGATGATGTCTTGCCAAAGGAGAAATTTTAACTGAGATTTGAAGGAAGTCAAGGGAAGCCAGAAGAGAAAGAGAAGGTGGTGGCCGAACATTCCAGGCAGACAGATACTCAGAGCTGGGATATGGAGTTTCTTGTGTAAAAAAAACCAAGAGCGCCTGTGTCACTGGATTATAGAGTACAGATAGGGTTTGGTGGTTGTTTGTCCTTCCTTCTCAAAGAGGACCATAATATCAGAAAGGTGATGCTGTGACTTGCCAGTGAATTGGTTTTAAGTGAGGGAGAGCTGTGCAAAGTCACCAGCCTCACTTTCTCCTCAAGAGCCATCTGGATCCAGTGGCAAGATATAGATCAGAAAGACTATAGATGGCCCTGGATGCAGTGGGAGACTTTGGCTCCAAGCTAAGATGTTTCCCAAGTCTTAGTTTATCTGAGGCAAAAACCTTTTAGTGATTAAGGCTAGGTAGGAAATGAGCCAAGGAATGGCTCCATTTACCTAATTAAAGAAATTAGATCTGGAAGGGGAAGACATTCAGGATTTCTGACCATAACTGAAATAATTGCTATTTACATTCAGTCTGAGCTGTCAGGGCCCAAGCAGTGACCATGAAAAGGTGCATGGACTGGGACTTATTGTTGGCTAATCAGTGAGGGCCAGAGTGGATTGGGTTTAAGGCATAGGCTTTAAGAAAGAAATCTATCCTGTAAACTCCAAGATTTCTTGCTAGACTTCAGCCATCAGAATTTATATTCCTTTGGACAGAGCACTGAAGGTAAGGGTATGATACCCTGTGCAGACAGAGGGCGAGGAAGGAGAGGAGAGAAGCAAAGGGAAGGGGAGGGAAAGGAAGGGATGAAAGGGAATTAAGGAAGGAAGGAAGGAATTGTATTAATCCTGGAGTATTCAAAGGTTATTTGTCCTTCCTTCTTGAAGAGGACCATGACATCAGGAAGGTGATGCTATGACTTGCAAGTGAATTGGGTTTAAGTGAGGGAGGGCTGTGTAAAGTCACCAGCCTCACTTTTTCCTCTGGTGTCATCTGGGTCCACGGGCAAGATATAGATCAGGATGACTGGAAATGGCCCCATTAGGGTTTGGTAGAATTTGGCAGTAGACTGGATATGTGAGGTGGAGGAGAAAAGGTCAGAAGGGCCAGGTTATGAAGGGCTTTAAAAGCCACATGTAGGATTTTATGTTTGATCTGGGACGTAATTAGTGATTAATGAAGTTTATTGAATAGGGGAGGTGACATGTTCAGACCTGTGCTTGAGGAAGATCACTGTGACAGTTGTTAGAGAATAGACTGGTATGGGGAGAGACTTGAGGTGGAGAAGCTAACCAAACTGATGGGTTTGGAAAGGGGAGAAATAAGTCCAAGAGACCATTTAGGAGGCTGTTGCTGCAGCCAGTGTGAGATGTGAGGGTCTGAATGGAGGGAAGTGTGGGAAGTGTCTGTGTGAATAAAGAGATGGAGAGAAGAAGATAGATGAGAGAGATGTAAAAGTAGGACTGGTAGGGTTTGGCAACAAACTGGATGTGTGGGGTGGAAGAAAATGAAGAGTCAAAAGATGACACCGTTGTGAATTTCGATGCCCAGAAGGATGGTGGTACCCTCGACCACAATAGGGAAATTTTAAAGAGGGGTAGGTTTTGGGGAAAAGATAATACAATGAGATCTATGAACCTTTGCAATCCTTCCATACTTCCTCATCTTACGTGACTCATTCTGTCCCTCCCAAAAGAAAAAGGGTCTCTGTAGGGTTCTTATTGGTCATTGCTCTGAATGTTAATTAGAGGCCACTGTCCAGTGGTATCTGTCATAGCCTTGATGCGAACTCAGGATGAGGGGGTAGAATTTTACAAATGACCCCTGCTGTTGTGACCACAGCTGGCAGTAAAGTTTTCACTTAGGAGCTGATCCTTGGCTCAGAAGGATGGTGGTTTGTAGTTTGCACAGGGAGGAATTAGAGTGAGTATTGAAGGATAAGGAGAGGTGTGTTGTGTTGGAAACAAGTCTCATAACTGGATGTTCTAGGATGGGGAGGATACAGTCCATCTTCCCATCCTTTGGTTCATCACATATTCTTTGGAGTCTTGCCATCACCTAGGAGTCCCCATTTCCGCTTGGGAAACCACTACCATAGATAGTAGCAACCTTTTAGGAATAAGAGAAGATAGTAGTTGAGATACTTAGAAATTTATGGAGTAAAAAAAAAAAATCAAAGAACAGAGTTGGTAATAAAATCCATGTCTGCACAGATGCACAACATATAACTGATAAACAACATGAACTACTGATCCTAATACAAGGAAGAAAATGTGACTTAATAGCCAATACTGAGCCTTGGGATGAGACCCATGAGTGGAATGTAACTTTGTAAGGTTATACCTAATTCATAAGGAATATAATGAGTAAGAGGGAAAGTAGATGGAAGAGCATTGTTTTTGAGGAACCAGAGGTGAGGGGAGAGGAAGTAGGAAAGCATCATGGATAGTATTTGGGCAAAGATCAATTAAGGCAGAAATATATATCATGATGCTATAATAGTATGTGGGACAAAGATGACCCTTGCCCAAAATAAAATAAGCAGAGATATCTCCAAGTAGAGACAGGAAGGATTTATTTAATTATTTCTTCTTGCAAGGAGGGTGGTCTTGCTACTAGAGGCAGTCTGGTAGGAGAGGCAAAATACAAAATACAGAGCCAAAAGACCACCACTTTTCTCCCTCCTTTGTTCTGTCCTTTTCCTCTTAATTAGGAACTGAGGCGCACAATCTTTTTTTTTTTCCATTGACTTGTTTATTTACTTTTAGTTTACAAGATTCAGTTCCACAATCCCTTGAGTTTCAAATTTTCTCCCCTCCCTTCCTTCTCCTATGGTGGCATGCAGTCAAGTATAGGATCTGCAAATACTTTTACATTGTACAATAGTCTG
>CM053591.1:135393405-135409724 GCA_028646515.1 Pseudochirops corinnae
TCAGGCAAAGATCCTCCTCTCCTCACACACGCAACTGCTCAGCGTCCAGGCAGCTTGGTCCCAGCAGCTCCGGCCCCTGGCAGTTCCTGCCCCAGGCAGTCCTCAGCAGGAGTCCTTAGCAGAGATTCTGGCCCGCTCAAAGCAAAAAGAGTTCACAGCCGCAGCCACTGCCTCTAACGCCACTTCCAGTCTGCACCGCACGGTCTGCACCGGAACCTTGGTTCCGGCGTTCTCTTGCTCCACCCCTTCCTGCTACATCAGCAAGCTCAAGGGGTGTGGAAGATCTTCAAATCCTAGTATCGTTACAATATGTTGATTCCTTTTTGTGTTTTTTTTGTTTTTAATGTCTCTGTATCTCCAGTGCCTGGCAGTGTCTGGCTCCTGTTAGGTGTTTAATAAAAGCACATTAAATAAATGAATGAGTGAATAAATAAATTGAAAAAACTATATAACTTAAAAAAGTTGATTAGTAAATGCCAAATACATGGGAAAGTAAAATAGAAATTCTAAAGATATAGAATTCTTTTTCATAATATTTAACTTAAAACTTCTCCTGTGCTTTAAGGTAATTGCTTCTAATTTTCTTTTGGATTGTTTCTGAATTAGTCTTGTTGAAAATAGAAAAATTCAGATTCTACTAAGGTATTTTACTAGGTGCCTACAGAGAATATAAGAAATAGAAGAATAGAAGTACTTCCTTCCAGAGAACTTCAAAATCCGTTTTGTTAAAGAGCACAGGAGAATTGAATTATAGAATAATGGAATATTGGAGTTGACAGTAGCATTCAATATGGTTTAGTTTAATTATTTTACTTTATTTTTTAAAAAAATTTTGTTAATAGGGTGGTTAGGGCAGTAAATAGAGCACTGGCCCTGGAGTCAGGAGGACCTGAGTTCAAATTCAGCCTCAGATACTTAACACTAGCCATGAGACCTTGGGCAAGTCACTTAACCCCAATTGCCCTGCCTTCCCCCCTCCAAGAAGCAACCCTCCCAAAAAAAGTTTTGTTAATACCTTTACATTTTTATGCCATTTCCTGATATTAAAAAAATTGTTGAACAGAGCTAATGTTTCTGGCAATGTATGCAACATTCTACTCCCATAGTTCCCCATCTGCCAGGTGAATAAATTACATTTCATCATGTGTTGTTTGGGGCTATATTTGGTCATTGCATTTATGTTATTGTAATCACTGTGGATTGGCTTTGCTCCCTTCATTCCGTATCAGTGCATAATTTTCCCATGTTTCTCTGAATTTATCATTTCTCGTGGATATAAAAATATTCCATTATATTCATATACTGCAATTTGTTCAGCCTTTCCCCAGTAAACTTTGTTTCCAAATTTTTTTGCTATGAATATTTTTATGTACATGGGTCTTTTTTTTTTATACCTTTGGAGCATATGCTTGGTACTGCTATTGTGGGATTGAATCATATCAGTGTTTTAATGACTTTTTTTCATATAATTCCAAATTTGTTATCTTGTACAACCTATCTATCTACTTCTTTTACACATGAGACTGAGGTGTGAAAAAGTAAAGTGAGTTAATCATGCTTATACCACTCAGTGAGAATAAAGCCAGGATCACATTCTAGTCTCTTGGTTCCTAAGCCATTGTTGCCTCTCTTTAGCACTTCAAGTCTAAGTTTTCCTGTGGTTATAGTTGTAAGGTTCAAATACTCTTTAAGGTCCATTTTTATTCAGTCTTATTTTCAGAAGCTTCTTGGTTGATCTCATGTTTCACTTTCTTACATTGCTTAAATTAAAATTAAGCTAGGTAGTTGCTTTTTGTCTAATGCTTACTAAAGCTTTTGTATTTTATTCTTATATTTCTTATAAATTACAATAATTCTTATTGTCTTACAGAAACCTGTCTAATGTGGAAGAAATTGGAACTTGTTCCTACATTAATCATGTTATCACTATGACAACACTCTATATTCAGCAAGTAGGTGTGAACTGACATTTTCTTAAAAATGTAAAAGGAGAAAATAGATTGTTTGCATTTGCTTTTGTAGTATAGTATATGGAGTAAAATGTTTTCAGAGATTTAGTAATTTTGAAGAGAATTATAAGGGTATTTGCAGCTCCATTTTAAAAAAATGTATACATTTAAAACAAGCATTTATTAACATGATTTATTAGAATTAACTGATTTTAATTTTAAAAAAAGCAATACTGTTAGAAAAATTGACATTAATATATGCCAGAGAATTATTGACTAATGATTCATTTATCATGTATCCTAATAAGGGAGTTATTTATTTAAAAGATTTTTGTCCATTTATTTTAAATGCTATATGTGGAAAATCCCCAGTTTTTAGGAGTCTATTCAGTTTAGATAAATATTAAATGATCCTAATTTACCTTGATAGGAATATAATTCTTTTTATATTAGAAAATTAGACTTATTTGAATTAACATGAACATTTTGTGAATGTTCTGTTGCTAAGCCCATGTAACTATGTTTAATATATATTATATATATATTAATATATGTAATATAATATAGTATTTAATTATCTTTTCTTAGCTAAAAAGCAAAACAAAAGAGAAAGATGTGGCGGATCAGACTTCTATTGAAGAATTTGTAAGACATGCACTGGCTTTTTGTGAGAGTTTGTACGACCCATATCGAAACTGGAGGCATAGAATTGCAGGGTATGTCACATAGTATCATAAATTCTAATGTGTTATTTCACTTAATTTGAGAATATGGTAGTAATACCTTCTATTCTCTGAGAAAACAGTTGAAAAGCTATAGATACAAGTTCCACAGACTAAAATTTTGGGCCACAATATAAATTGGAGACAATAAATGGTTGGTAGAAGCTGTTTTAAGGTGATTAAATTTCTAGTGATGGAACTCCTCATTCATCTCTAATTTAGAGTCTTAGAGAGTCACCTGAGACTATAAGAGAAGGTATATGGCTTGCCCGTGGTCATACAACTAGGAAGTCTGTTGGAGGGGTGACTTTAACCCATCTTCCTGATTCCAAGTCCTGAACTCTATCTATTGTCCCTCTTTTAAGTAAGAGTTATGAAAAATAAACTCCTGGTTACCACTTAAGAGCTATCATTGTTAAGCTTAGGGTTTATCTGTCTCCACTTACATGTCTGCTCTCTTTTATACTGGAAGATTGTTCCAGGGTTTTTCCATGGCTCTTTGGACTTCTTTTGGTCATCTCTCAATGAGAAAGTGATATCTATAGACCTCTTCACATTTTCTTCCTTCTCTAGTCTGTCCTCTTTACCAAGACCGTGCTTGGTCAGTTGCTCAATGGGCTTAGTCCTTTCGCACATTCTGCCTCATGGTTTCCAACAAACCCTTAATAGTCTCTTAAAATGGAGACAAAAATGCACTTTAATTTTCAACCTTTCTTTAATTCATTCAGTTCGTCACTGTCTCTCTGAACTGGTGGATATTTCTTTCCTACTTCAGTTTATACCAGAGGTTTCTTAATAGTGAACTTTTTCGCCCCTGAACATTTTAACACCATTAAACCAAACAGAATGCTTAGAGTTTTCAAATAGATCATCACAGGAAAGTCTCACAGAAAGTTAGAGATAGACAGTTTAATAATCCAAGAGACAGAGAAACTGAGAGACTAGAAGGAAAGAGAACATTTTCTCACAAGTGAAAAGAAAACAGGTAAATAGGAATATGACAACAGATTGGGAATGAGGGACAGAAAAGACTGAAATCCAAGGGCGATTAAAGGCAAATCCATGAATAGTAAGGAAGATTAAAACACTATATAGGAAGAGAGGGTGCTCCTGTATCTCTGAAACAGAAGAGTGAAGGAGGATTGGAAATGAAGAGGCAATTGAAGTATAGAAATCAAGACCATTGGGTGTCATAGAATGAGAAATTGGGTGTCATAGAATGAGAGCGTGGGCTGAGAACTTTGTGGTTTAGGTGAAAGTAACTCAAAGAATTATTCTGCTTTTCAGCCTTCTTTATTTCCTAATTAGATTTTGAAGTTAATTGGGCCGTTACAAGAATTTGGTTTAGTGAAAGGATCTTCTTTACTTTTTTCCTAGTAATTTAAGCATTAGTAGACTGCCAGAAGGACAAGGAAAATAATGCCATTTTAAGAAATAATATAAGATTTTGAACCTTTTAAAATTGTATCACTTATGCTGAAGTGAAGCTTAGGCAACATTCAGACTGGCTTCACTGTAATAGCAGTTTTGTCTTCACTTTCAGAATCCTAAAATAATTTTAGGGATTCTTCCCTTTTGCTTGTTTCCTCAGTGGATCTTCAATGTAGGATAACATTAACTTAAACTTAATAATATAATTATAACCTCCCCCCACTCAGTAAGATTTGAGAGAAACTTACAAGGTGTATGACCTTTTCTAATACCAGTCAGTTAGTTCACAATGTTATCAATTTATTAAGTACTTGCTGTTTATCTAGTACTGGGATAGACATAAAATAGTGTTTATTAAACACTTAAATGTCTATTGTTGTGGTAACGGTAAAAAAAATGAACTTAAATAGGTTCAATACCAGCTTTCAAAGATTTTAATAAATATTTACTCATATAGCACTTGGAGGTTTACAAAAGTACTTTCCTTACAAAAGCTCTGTGTCATTGGTAGAGCAAATGTTGTTATCCTAGTTTTCAGATAAGGAAACGTACCCAGAAAATAAGTAATTTGTGGTCACACAACACTAAATGAGGAACTTGGATTTGAAATTGTTTGCAGTTCAAATTTTTTCTTTCATATCACTTTATTACATCTGAGGACGTATTTGAAATTGTTTTCCTACCCCTTTTTGATTTATGTTGCTAGATTATCAGTTAAGTACTATAATTAAAGGAATTCTCATTTATGTCTGTCTGCTATATCTAATATAGTAGATTAGAATGAATTGTGTGTCACAAACTGTAGAAGCACATTTTCTTTATGCTTATCAGCTGAGGATGTTCATTGTTGCTTTTGGTAGCACACATGTTATGAAGAAATTAAAATATTGAATTTGTTAGTGGTCTTTAATTTACATAAATATATAAAATGTAAATAGACATATGCAGAAGTTCTAACTACAGTATCTACTTGTAGATCATCTAAATTGATTTTAATTTGCACTATCTTTGTTACCTGGTAAGTTAAAAGGAATTTAGTTTAAAAGGATCTTTTTTCCTTAGTTGACAGAATTTGAAATAATAGACCAAAAGGGAATCTTGTATTTCTGTAAAGCTTTGTTCATTTCATGATACCAGAATAGATAGGACTTCACAAAGGTTTATGCAGAATTATTCTACAATTCTCTAATTGGGCTTAAAATATATAGGAAAGCGTAGATAATCCTGCATTTTCTGTTTTCTGTATATGTTCCAAGTCAGAGGTGTCAAGAGTCTTTGAACAGACTCCCAAAAAATTCCAGCAAAAACCAGATTTAAAGTATAATTGGGAAATGTTTAACAAAATAAATAAAAATATAGTGCAACAAAGATACCATTGATTTGTCATTTTCTAAGTCTTTTTCTTTTTTTTGCTTTTTGGAGGGGGGAAGGCAGGGCAATTGAGGTTAAGTGACTTGCCCAAGGCCACATGGCTAGTAAGTGTTAAGTGTCTGAGGCCAAATTTGAACTCAGGTCCTCCTGACTCCAGGGCCGGTGCTCTATTCACTGTGCCACCTAGCCACCTTTCTAAGTCATTTTGCTGCGGGATCTTTTTCTATTTGAGTTTCATTCTACTGTTCTAAGTGCTATTTCTAGATTCTTCTTTATTTGCTTTTAATATTTTTGTTGCTAAGCATAGTCTTAGAAATGTGAGAGGTGGGGGATTGGTGTCTAATAAGATCCCTGGCAAGCCTGGCTATTCTGGCAAGACTTCCTTCCAGTTGACAGGAACTCTGTCCTTCTCATTGGGACTATTCTATTGGTGAAGCCTAGAGTCTGGGAACTTTTAGATACTTGAAATCCGGGAGTCCAGGATTGGAGGTCAAAAAGATGTGTGACCATGGGCATTATCTTCAAGTCTAATCTATTCTGATTTCAGATTCTTGAAACTGCATATTTTTGAGACTTTAGGAACATGCTGGACCAGGCCTAGGGGGTTGGCGGGTGGGTATGGGGGTGACCTAAGGTAATTCAAAAATTATTATTGTAGTATGGATTTCTTATCTTTTCAGTTACATTGTTAAAACTTCAACACTAATTTTCTTTCTTTTTTTTAACACGAATTTTCTTTACGACTAAGAATTTCATAGTAAAGTTCATTCTCAATATCAAATTGGAAAGAATCTTGGATGCCTTTTTTTGTAAATTAACAGAAGCCTGCTTTTGTGGATAAAAGATGCTTTGCAATTGTTAAATTCTTTTAAAGCAGTAAAATACACATTGGTGTTGATCCTATCCTAGACATATTGATTTATTGTTCAAAATCCAAAAAAGCCCTAAGTATATATTTTAGGCTTTCATTGTCCTTTTGATTTATTCAGGAATATCTTAGTATATATTTGTACATCTTCTAGTTCTTCATGTGATATTTAAAAAAAATTTATGTTTAAATACAGAAAGAGCCTTAGTACTGTGGAAAAGAGCAGACAGAAATACAAACCAGCTTCTCTCACAGTGGAGTTCATTCCTTTCTTTTACCGTAAGTAGCACTTTCAGTTTATTATTGTTATAGTTTTCTGCTGGTACACATTCTGCTATAATTGTTAAATTTACAAGGTGAAGATTGTGTGACACAACAAACAAACATTTATTAAGTGTGTACTGTGTATAATGCTCCTGTAGTAGAATACTTAATTCATTCTTTGTATCTCATGTTGTCAGTTTTATAAACTATTCCTAAAGTACATGTAATTTTCATACTAAGTAGAAAGTTAAATTTAACTTTGGCAGCCCACTATATTTTAATAGAAAAATTAAACTTTGGAGATTTTTAAGAACATGTATTTTGAGGGACTGTTGAAAGTCATGATATGTCTTGTGAAATATAGCATGGTGTAGGAAAAGGATAAGGAGTCAGGTTATTCTTAGCTTTGCCATTTAGTAGCTTTGTGACTTTGAATGACTCATTTAACCTCTCAGCTCTAGATTCCTCATCTGTGAAGTAAGATGATTTGACTAGTTGGTCTCTTAAGAGTCCTTCCAAATCTTAACTTCTGTTATTCTTTGTAGAGTTATGTTTGTTTTGTTATTCAAACAGTAAGTGATTGTGTACTTTAGATTTCTTGATTTCTTTCTTGGTTCATATTCCCTTGAGTATAATAACTGACCAAAAGGTGTGAACAGCTATGTAACTCTGAGTATATAATGATGTATTGATCTCAGGAAATATTGAATCTATATACAATGTCATCAACAGTGAATAATTTTGACTTTTTCTACTTATTTTATTTAATGTGGGGTCCATAGAACACTAATTTTTCTTGTGTAAGAGCTATGTGATAGTAACATGAAGCTGTTTTAATTTGCATTTCTTTGATAGAGAGCATTTTATAGTGGATAGAGTATTGATCTCAAAACTAGTAAGACGTAATTGGGTTCAAGGGCTCTTCAAGATGGTGGAGTGAGTGGAAGCAGAACAGCCTAACTTTCTCACTAGTCCAGCAAGGATTAAAAAAAAAAAAAGCGCTGGACTAAGAAATGATCAAGAAAGTCAAGGAGAAACTGTTGTAGTAAGGGAATTTTGCCAGCCCAGGTCTGCAGAAAATAGCCAGTAGCCTGCAAGTTAAAAAAAAAAAAGCCAGATAGAAAAGTTCTGCCATGAGTACAGCTCATGGAAGCCTTCTGCTTCTGGGACCAGGGTAATCTAAGGAAACATAGAGCCTGAAGGTGTCTCTCTGTGGGAAGAGAGATTGGAAGCCTGCACCAAGGTCTAGCTAAGTATAGCTGTAGCCCACAGCTGTGGTATTCTGGCTGTGAACCAGGAAGGAAACCATCTGGGTGTACCTTGGATCACACCACACTAGCCAACTGCTCTTGTGGCCCTTGAGCACAGCCTTTATTACCTGGACTCCAGATAAAGATCGAAGAGGACCCTCCTGTTCCTTTCAAAAATGCATAGAATCTAGCCTCAAAAAAGGCCTTGATCTAGAAGGTATGACTAGAAAAAAGAGTAAACATCAAAGTAAAGAGAAAACAGTGTCATTTTCAAACTTGATGAACATAACATTGATGCCTTTGTCCAAGTCACTGATAAAAATGTTAAATTGCACAGAATTCAGCAGAAATCCCTGGCATCCTCCACTGGAGACTTTCTTCTGTGTTGACATTGAACTATTCACAACTACTCTATGAGCCTGGCAGTTTTGAATCTGTCTGTATTATCATCCATCCACATTTCTCCATCTTCTCTACAAGAATAGTATAAGAGATACTTTATCAATAGTTTTGCTAAAGTCTAGGTAAACTACATCCACAACATTCCCCTTATTTATTAGGTTATTAATTTTTTCAAAAAAGGAAATGAAATTAATCTGGCATTACTTATACTTGCAGGTTCTTTGTAAATACCACTCCTTTTTCTAATGTTTTCAAACATCTGTTGCTAGATTACTCTTTGATAGTTGTTCTGTAACCTATCAATACTTTAGTTTCAAATTATTTAATCTCTGATTGATTTTTAGTTCTTTCTTAATGTTGTTCATCAAATATAATTTGTTATTACATTAGGGTTAGTAAAAGATTAATTCAGTGTTCCTGCTTTTGTGAATTTGTGAGGTTTTTAATGCCTTAACCATGGTCAGTTATTGCAAAGGTACCATGCCTCACTGAGAAATGTATAAACTCTTTTCTGTTCCACCAAGTCTGTAACTATCAGAGATCTACCATTTCTAATTTTGTGAAAGTTATTTTCAGGTCCTTTAACTTCTTTATTTATCTGTTAGATTCGTTTAGGTTTGAAAGAGGTACATTGAGTTCCTCCTACCATGATATACTTTTATTATTTTCTCTGGGATTCAGTTAACTTCTAAGTTTTTAGATGCTATAATGTTCAGTGCATATGTATCATTAATTTTGCTTTTTTGTCCATGGTATCTTTAAATATAACAGTTTTCCTGATTATTTTATCATGACTATTTTTGTTACCCTTATCTGGAATCATGATTGTTATCCCTCTGTTTTTGAGTTTGAAAAAGTATACCTTTTTGCTTTTTGGAGGGGGAAGGGCAGGGCATTTGGGGTTAAGGGACTTGCCTAAGGTCACGTGGCTAGTAAGTGTTAAGTGTCTGAGGACAGATTTGAACTTAGGTCCTCCTGACTCCAGGGCCAGTGCTCTATTCACTGTACCACCTAGCCACCCCAAAGTATACCTTTTTGAAGTATAATACATTTAACTCTAATCCCTAATTTTTAATTCTGTGTGGATTTTTTTGTTTCAGATATGTTTCTTGTATAAACTAAAACTAAAAGATGTTGTTGCATTCTTCTTCTTTTCCTTCTTTCCTTCTTTGCCTCTGTCCCTCCATCCCTCTGTCCCTCCTTCCTTCCTCCTTTCCTCCCTTCCTCCCTTCTTCCTTCTTCCCTTCCTCCCTTACATCCTTCCCTCCTTCCTTCCTTCCTTCCTTCCTTCCTTCCTTCCTCCCTTCCATCCTTCCTTCCCTCCCTTCCTCCCTTCCTCCCTTCCTTCTTTCTGTCTGTCCTTCCTTCTTTCCTTCCTTCCTTCTCTCCTTCCTTCCCTCTGCATTTTGTCTGTGACATTCTTGGAAGTTTTCCAGGAACTTTGGGGCAAATTCCCCAACATTATTACTTTGCCTCTTGGTTCAAATAGGTTTGGATACTTTTCATTTATTATTTTTTGAAATATAATATTCATGGGTTTTTTGGTTACGATTTTCAGATAATAGTCAAAGGATTCTCAGTTTCTCTCTCTTTGACCTTTTATTCAGGTGATTTGTTTTTGATAGTATGTATACGCCTTATTTCATCTGTTTTTAGATTTTCTGTTAATATTTTTGCTGTTTCATGGAAATACTGTTTTCTGTTTTGTTCAGTCTTAATTTTCAGACAGTTCAATTCTTGTATAAGGTTTTCTACTTTGTTCTAAACTATTAATTCTTCTTGTCTTCCTTTCCTTCCTACCTTTCATTTGTCTTATCCTTACATTGTTTATACCTTGTTTAATTTCTTCCAGGTACTTTTGCCCTTGTGGGCAAGGGTCTGCTTGGGGATTCACTTTATTCTTTTGAGTTTATTACTTGGGCATCTCTCAGTTCAAGGAATTTCTTCATTGTGTTTGGAGTTTTCTTTTGTTCACTCTCTTCTAGCCTCAGTTTCTGGATTTGGACTTTATACTTGGCTCAGATTCTGCTCTCTTGCCTACTCTTGGATGGATACTTAGTCTTGGATGTAGTGACTAAGCCTGGGCCCTGCCTTCTTCATGAATTTTTGGGTTTTGACTGAGATTCCTGGTGGCTTAACTTGTTTTGTCATTCGCACCTTCTGTCTTCTTTTCATTTCTCATGGAATTGGCTCTTTCATTTGCTGTGAGACTGATTGGTCTCAGGCACTGCTCTGGCCCTTTTTCTTGCTGTGGGTTGGAGGTGGACTCCCTGGGGTGCTGGGTGAATTCTTGGCTGTGTCCTGGGTGGGACAGCTAATGTAGCATGCCTATGCTCTTGCTGTGCCTCCAGCAGGGCTTCTTGGGAGCCCAGCATTGAGCTGTTTGGGTGCTTCATGCTATGACACTTGGGCAGTAGTTGGGCCCTATTTTCTGTTCTAGGCCTGTTCCTGTTTTTCCCCCAGTCTAGTCTCTGCTTAGGAATTCTGCATAATTATTCCATTTTGGGGGGTATAATTCTGGTCTCAATAGGTAACTTAACACTATTTCTCTCTTTTTCTTTATCATTGTTCTTTTTGGTGCATTTTATAAAACTAATTGGGGGGCTTAAAAGGAAGAGCAAGGGGGCTTCTAATACGCTGTTCTTTTCCCATATTCTAGATTCCTCTCTCAAACATTTGTACTGGAATTTGTGTTTATCTGCAGCCCTCCCAATATTTACTTTTATAATTTTTTGGCTATTTTTTCCCATTTTAGTAAGTGTAGGAGTGTTATCATAATAATACCTTGATTTACATTTCTTTGATTACTAAGGAATTTGAGTACTTTTGTTTGTTTGTTTTTTAGAGGGGGGAAAGCAGGGCAGTTAGGGTTAAGTGACTTGCCTAAGTTCATAGGGCTAGTAAGTGTTAAGTGTCTGAGGTCACATTTGAATTCAGGTCCTCCTCACTCCAGGGCCGGTGCTCTATTCACTGCACCACCTAGACACCCCTTGAGTACTCTTTATGTGGTTTAAAAATATTTTATATTTCCTTCTTTGGGAATTCTCTTTTCATGTCCTTTTATTATTATGGCATTGGAAAGTATTTAATGCTAAATGCCAAATATGGTGACTGTCATATGGTTAGAGTTGATTGATATGTATCACTTCCTTTACAATTCTGATCGTATCACATCTCTGCTTTCTCCTGAGAGTTGCACAGCACTGTGTCATTGCAGCCATCTGGAACAGACTGACATTTTCACCCCACTCCCAATTGAATTTGCCCTGGGTACCAGAATTCTGTTATGGTTTTTTAGTTTTTTGAATCTGTATAAGTACAGCTTAGCAAAAGCATTTTTTCCTCAGAACAATGAATTATAGTGAATTTCATTTTTGTTATTCACTTAACAATTTTTTTTCTTAGAAGTTGGTGTAGAAACATTTATTTAACCATTATTAAGCATTTCTTAAAGTTATTTTTCAATTTAAGACACTTTTCTGGTGGATTTTTTTTGTTTTTTTTTGTAGCAGTGAATTTGAGATTTTTTATAGCAACAACTCTCAGTTTGTCCACTCTGAAAAAGACACTAGTTATACTTATATAGATATCATAGAGGAAAGAGACAATAATGCTCTTTTGATTGATTTTAGAGTCTCAACTATGTACATATTTTATTTTTATATTGGAACTCACTTGAAGACTTGATTAAAATTCATAATTTATAATCAATTCCATATAAATGTCATTTTATCAATATTGATAAAACAACAGAAATGCCTTACTGATACTGTTAGAAAACCAGATATATTCAAGTAGGATCCAGCAAAAGTTTATTTCAACCTTGTCATAATCTTTTAAAAATTGAGATATAATTAGCAGGACACTGTTAAATGTAAATTTATTTCTCTATTTTATTTGTAGAATGTTTCCAGGAAAGTGAGCATCTCAAGGAAAGCCTTAAATGTTGCCTGTTACATCTCTTTGGAGCCATTGTAACTGGTGGACAGGTGAAGAAAATATTTTAAAAAATAAGAGCTTATGTTATGTGTTTAAAAGCTATTATAGTGTCTACATGAAGTAGGTGCTTCATAAATGTATTTTTAAAAATTAAACATAGAGTCTTCTCCCCTATAAAGTTGATAACTGATTCTGCTTTATCCTCTGGCGAGGAAGTTGAACTAGAGTGGTACTGGGAAGGAATACTTTTAATTTTTGAGCACTTGGTTCACAATGTTCATTATTTCCTATTCCTGTAATTTCAGTGATAATCATATTGCTTATGTTTCTATAAGAGTAGTCTGTGGGGAAGTTGGTAGCTCGGAGTATGAAGTGCTTTGGCACAGGCTGGAGGGGCAAGTAAGTACTAGGAGATAATTGAGTCACCATTTGTTAATGCACAAATAGCAAGCTTAGGAGTAGTGGGTCAGAGCTATTTGGGTAGGAAAAGTTGCTGAATATGTTGTGTCAGGGAAATAACTTAATTCAATGTTCAGGTAAATGATCAGAAACTAGGAAGACTATTGGAACCAGATAGAAACAAATAGGAAGAAGGGAATAGTATTAGAACCAAGAGATGTTGATAAATTAGGTAACTTTCTACCTTAGCCTCAGAAAATATTATAGCCTTCCTTTTCATATGGAAGCCGTTTACAGAATTAAGCTCGCCTGAATGTTAGTAGGAGGCAACAAATGAGAATCCTTGGTTCCTGTGAGGAATTGTCTTCTAAGGAGACCTGAAACTCTAGTATGGGGTAGACAAATAGAAATTATTCCTGAGCTTAAGTGTTTAATAGGTTGAGCTCATAAAAATGAAAAAATATCAATAGTGCTTCAATTATAATGGGCAAAATAATTTTATATTAAGATTTGATCATTGTCCTGTGGGTTTCAGAGGAATGCTCTACAAGCAATTTCACCAGCTACTATGGAAGTCCTCCTTCGAGTCTTGGCTGATTGTGATACCTGGGATGATCGGGATCCTGAGGAAGTGAGTAGGAAGGCAGAATTAACTCTTAAGTGCCTGACAGAAGTGGTACATATCCTCCTAATTAGCAGTTCAGACCAGCGGCAAGTGGATACCAGCACCATTTTGGAGAACTACTTCAAGTTGCTAAACTCAGACCACTCTGCATTACCTCCTCACAGGAGGTCAAGACAGTGGGAGAGCCGGTTCATCGCCCTACAGATCCAAATGTTGAGTGAGTGTTAGAAAGTGTTTCTTTTTTTATTTTGTTATATCTTCCCTTGTATACTTCTGCTTTTCTTCTAAATACAAGGACATTATAGATAATATAAGCAACTTGGGTGTATTAGGAATTTGAATTGAATAGCCAAGAGTAAAATTAATTCATTTTGTGCTTTCTTCATGTATAGAAATATGAAGTAAAATAGAAATTTTTCTCTGAATTTGGACAGTACCATAAAAACCCAATTCTTTTCATGTAGTAAAACCTGGTCTCTTTCTACATAAATAAGTTATATGTAGAAAAAAATAAAATGGGAAAGAAGAAAATAATTTTGATGTTATGAAAAAGTATATAAAATAATTTTATGGGTTAATTTCATAGGTCCCTGACTCTTTTGAAGTGATAATATATGAGTTATTTCTAGACATTTATTTTTTTGGAAAGGTCATAGTCATAATTTTGGGTTTTTTTAGGTTTTTTTTTTTAGCATTTTATTTTCCTAGTTACATGTCAAAACAATTTTTAACATTCATTTTTTAAAACTTTCAGTTCCTAATTCCCTCCCTTTGTCCCCCCTTCTCCCACCCTCATTGAGAAGGCAAGAAATTTGATGTAGGTTATACTTGTGTAGTCATGCAAAACATTTCCATAACAGTCATGTTGTGAAAAAAAACATAGACAAAAAAAGCCTCAAGAAAAAGAAAGTAACGTGTGCTTCAGTCTGTATTCAGACACCGTCATTTCTTTCTCTGTGGGTGGATAGCATTTTAAAATCCTTCCGAGTTGTCTTGGATCATTGTATTGCTGAGAATAGCTAAGTCATATATCGTCTTACAGTATTGCTGTTACTTTATACACATTACATTCACGTTGAATTGGCTTATATAAATCTTTCCAGGTTTTTCTGAGAGCATCCTGCTCATCATTTCTTATAATACAGTAGTATTCCATCATAACCACATGCCACAGTTTTGTTCAGCCATTCCCCAATTGATGGGCATCCTCTCAGTTTCTCATTCTTTGCCCCCAGAAGAGAGCTGCTATAAATATTTTTGTACATATGGTTTCTTTTCCTTTTTGTTTTTTTATCTCTTTTGGGATATAGACCTAGTAGTGGTATTGCTAGGTCAAAGAGTATTCATGGTTTTATAACCCTTTGGGCATACTTCCAAATTGCTCTGCAGAATGGTCGAATCAGTTCACAACTCCAACAGTGCATTAAAATTTCATTATTCCTACATTCCCTCCCACATTTGTCATTTACCTTTTCTGTCCTGTTAGCTAATCTAATAGGTATGAGATAATACCTCAGAATTGTTTTACTTTGCGTTTCTCTAGTCAATAGTGGTTTAAGGTATTTTTTTTTTACATGGCTATAGATCAAATTTGATTACTTTATCTGAAAAGTGATCATATCTTTTCATCATTTATCAATTGAGTAATAATGGCTTTATTTTTACAAATTTGAGTCATTTCTCTATATGTTTGAGAAATGAGGCCTTTATCAGAGAAATTTGATTCAAAATTTTTTTTCACAATTACTATTCTTAACTATATTTCCCTCCATCCTAACCCTTCCTCCCCCACTTACTCTGTTCTCTCTTACCTTTTACCCTGTCCCTCCTGAAAAGTGTTTTGCTTCTGACTACCCCTCCCCCAGTCTGCCCTCCCTTCTGTTCCCTCTTCCCCCCCCTTTCTCTCATTGCTTTCCCCTCTTTCCTCTCAGGTAAGAGATTTCCATACCCAGTTGAGTGTGTTTATTATTCCGTCTTTTAGCCAGTTCTGATGAGAATATGGTTCACTCACTCCCTCTTCTCTTCCCCTCCACTGTAAATGCTTTTTCTTGCCTTTTTGTAATGTGACATAATTTACCCCATTTTATCTCTCCCTTTCTCTTTCTCCAACTATATTCCTCTCTCACACCTTAAATATATTTTTTGGATATCATCACTTCATATTCAGCTTACACCTGTGCCCTCTGTCTATGTATACATTCCTTCTAACTAGTCTAATAATGAGAAAGGTCTGATGAGTTACAAATGTCATCTTCCCATGTAGGAATGTAAACAGTTCAAACTGATTAAGCCCCTTATGATTTCCCTTTTCTGTTTACCTTTTTATGATTCTCTTCAGTCTTGTATTTGAAAGTCAGATTTTATATTCAGCTTTGGTCTTTACATCAAGAATGCTTGAAAATCTTCTGTCTCATTGAATATCCTTTTCCCCCCTGAAGGAGTAAACTCATTTTTCCTGGTTAGGTGATTCTTGGTTGTAATTCTAGCTCCTTTGCCCTCTGAAATATATTCCCAGTCCTCTGATTCTTTAATGTAGAAGTTGCTAAATCTTGTGTTATCCTGATTGTGGCTCCATGATACTTGAATTGTTTCTTATGTTTGAATTGTCTGTGGGCTGAGATGTCTGGAAATCATCCCTGATGATTTCAGTGATTCAGTCATTCAGTGGCCCTGAGGCCTGCTCTGGGTTTGCTGAGGCCTGATCTGCACTGGCATGACCTGTGCTGGACTATGCTCCTCTCTCACCCTGGTGTCACACATCTTTCCTGCTGGCCTTCCAAGTTGTCTTGGACTAGAAATTTCTTTCACTCTGCCTTTTTGTGGGTTCTGCTGCTGTAGAATTTGTTGGTATCACTTTTTTTTTTTTGGCTTTTTGGAGGGGAGTAGGCAGGGCGGCTGGGGTTAAGTGACTTGCTCAAGGTCACATGGCTAGCAAGTATTAAGTGTCTGAGGCCAGATTTGAACTCAGGTCCTCCTGACTCCAGGGCCAGTGCCCTATTCACTGTGCCACCTAGCTGCCCCTGTTGGCATAATTTTTTTTAATTTTTTTTATATTTTATTTTATTTATTTTAGTTTACATCATTCATTTCCATGAGATT
>CM053591.1:135419634-135430493 GCA_028646515.1 Pseudochirops corinnae
GCCTATATATTAAATACTATGTATTTTGTTGAAAACTGTCTTTTCTTTGTTTCCTTACAGGTTTTCTATTGTTCTCTGCTGTACACGATTTACTTTGTTCTTTTTTCCTCCTTCCTCCCTTCTCCCTCTTCCCACCCCCCAGGCTATAATTAATCGTGGTCATATTTAAACGTAGATATAGATATATACATACACATATACGTATATAAACATATGCTTTCCCTAACAGAGTAGAGGTTTCTTTGCTGGAACACTATAGATAGTGTTAAAAAAGATCCCTAATTTAGATTTTTATTTTTCACAAAACAAATTGGGATATTTTAGACCAAAAATACTTTGAGGTTTGAGGCTGCTTTGTTGCACTTCCATACTTGAAGCAACTGTGGCTTGTTTGATTCAGTGCTTTTAACTTTCTGTGATATTATCATTCCTAGATACCTGTCAAGGAACTTAACCATGATTAAAAACTTGTTATAATATTAATCCAAAGCTCATGGATTGAGAGGTAAAATCTTAGTATAGTTTTTCCCTCTTAGAAATAGTCAATGGAAGACATTCATAGTTGTTTACCAGTGGAGTTTTTCTTTTTAGTAAGTATGATTCTTCTAGCCTTATCTATTTTTCTTTACATTGTCTGTTAGGTTTGTGCCATGGCATCAGCCAAACTGAATACACTTCTTCAGACCAAAGTTATTGAAAACCAAGCTGAAGCATGTTACCTGTTAGGGAAGTTGGAACCTATCTTGAGCCAGTCTATCAAGGAACAGACGGAAACCTACTCATTTCTGATTCCGCTTTTTCGTACTTTGGTTTCTAAAATTTATGAGCTGCTCTTTATGAATTTGCACCTTCCCTCATTACCTACCACCAATGGCAGCCCCTCATTTTTTGAGGATTTTCAAGAGTACTGCAATTCAAATGAGTGGAAAATATACATTGAGAAATATGTAAGTTAACTTTTCCATGGAAATTTAAAAAATTAAATTACTGTTATGTTAGCAGTGTATTTCAAACTTGGGGTGATTGTTCTTTTGCTCAAGATCATGCCATACATGAAGCAGTATGAAGTTCAGACATTTGGTGATGGCTGTGAGTCTATGGCACTTTATTGGAAGGACTGTTATGAAGCCTTAATGGTCAACATGCATAAACGAGACAGAGAAGGAGGAGAAAGCAAACTCAGATTTCAGGTAATAATTACTAGATATTTTTAAATGTTGAAAGTATCCATGCTGAATATAAACAGTGTACAAAAGAGTCACGTTTGAGAAACAGCCAGTAGCCCAATCATCATTGTCCATAGAGTCAGTAATGTTCTGTAAAGCTATAGAACCTTAATTTCTGCATCTATAAAATGAGGGGGAGAGCAAGTGACCCTTGTGGTTCCCTCAAGCTCTAAATCAGTGTTCCTTTGATCCTAGAGGCCAGAGGCTTGTAGCCTGTGCAGAAGAAATGTTATGCCTGCATACAGTAAATAGCTTCTTTGAGAAGAGAGTAGGAAGTTCAAGCCATAGTGAGCACCAAAATAACAGTCCCCAAAATGTAATTGATACTGTTTTAACAGATGGGAAATGACTTATTAATGTGGATCATTTCTGAGTCACCTGTCTTATGTAAATCAGACTACTTGTTAGAACAAAGATGAAAATTAGTTCCAAATTATAAGACTTGGTAAAAGTGAGAAGCTGCAGCATGCAGTTTAGACAGTCCTGACTTGTGTGATACCATGTGGTGACATAGGGCAGGCAAGTCCTTGACACTGACAAATCATTCTACTTCAGAAGCTGGTCTCATTTTATCATTAGAAATGCCATAAAAGAAGAGGCATTCCCATCTTTTCTACTATACCCAGAAGACAGTGGGGCCTTCCCATCTAACTTGAAGCTGAAACCGTTTACATGTGTTATCTTCTGCATTGGAATGTGAGCTCCTTGAGAGCAGTAAGCCAATTTGTCGGTGTTATAATGTGACACTGAACACTAAAGGTGAACTGCAAAATTACATTTCAAAGGCATTATTTTTCATCTCAGGATTTTTTTGTGGAACCATTTAAGAGAAAGGCACGTCAAGAGAATTTACGGTATAACAGTATGCTTAAACAACTTAACAGCCAACACTTAGCCACTTTGAGACAGTGGAAAACAATACAGCTTTATCTAACATGCGAAAGAGGTCCTTGGGCTGAAAGGTAGGCATAAATCATTTACCTTTTTATTTTAGAGTAATGGTCCTCCATACATTTATCTAGTTAGAGTCCCAAAGAAAGATTAGGTCCAATCCATCATGAGTTGCTTTGTTTTTGTCCTTGTGAACAGAGGCCTTGGAATTGCAAGGAGTGTGTGTGTGTGTGTCTGTCTGTCTGTCTGTCTGTCTGTCTCTCTAAAATATTCCTTTTTTGTGGTTCAGTTATTTTTCATTTGTGTTCAGCTCTTTGTGACCTCATTTTCTTGGAGTGGTTTGCCATTTCTTTCTCCAGTTCATTTTACAAATGAGGAAACTGAGGCAAACAATTTTAAGTGATTTACTCAGAGTCACACAGCTAGTGTCTGAGGCCAGATTTGAACTTGGAAAGATGAATCTTCCTGACTTCCAATCCTGGTTCTGTATCTATTGTGCCACTGAGCTGCCCAAAATAATCCCTAGGATCCCTCCTAATTCTGACTTCCTATCTTCCATAATACAGACTGATTTATAGACCTTGGACCCTTAAAATTGTGTCTGCTGTGTGATGTAAGAAAGAAATCTAGAGTACTTAACCTGGTGCTTCTGTTGTATAGGCTTTGGGTCAGAGGCATCATATATGTCTAAGATGAGAGAGATAAGGAAATGGTTAGGTCAGACACTGTGAACTTGAGTACAGACAGCTATATAAAATGGTAAGATATAGGGGAGAATCCTTCTTCTTGCTACTCTCCAGAACAGCAATTACCCATACCAGGTGTCTTATTGCGTATTTTCAGAAACATTGTCCTAACAGTCTTTTGGACCTTATAATAGCCTATTCTTATTAATTACCCATTTCCTTCCATTCAGATTTCATTGATTAGTTATTTTATATTTGTAAGAAAACTTTTCAAAGTTCTAATTTTAATTATTATGATTAAATTATTGTTACTGTTTGAAAAAGAAGCGTCTTTCAGTAAATAGTTATTTGTTAATGGTATTATAGACTTAAAGGGGCAGCTAGGCAATGTAGTGGATAGAATGCCAGTCCTGGAGTTAGGAAGACCTGAGTTCAAATTCAGCCTCAGACACTAGCCCAAGTGTGACCTTGCCCAAGGTCACTGAAACCTGTTTGCTTCAGTTTCCTCATCTGTAAAATGAGCTGGAGATACGGAGAAACTACTCCTGTATCTTTGCCAACAAAACCCCATATAGCATCACTAAGAGTTGGACACGACTGAAAAATAACTGACCACCAACAGCACTTACATATTCAGAGCAGCTAAACACAGAGAAAGTCTATTTTCTTGACTTGAGGGTGCTTCTAGTTTAGGATCCTTAGGTTCTTTCTTTTTCATAGTCCTTGATTCAATCTAACCATTTCCATATGCAGACAAATTCCTAGAGCCACCAGATCTCAATTTTGACATGATGTAATATGTGCTCCTGGTACTCAGCACATTCTAGTTTCTTTGTGGAAGTACTATTTTCAAATAGAAATACTACATTATTGTTACTTGCTAGTAATACTTTAAAGATAAATGTTTTAATTTTTCAATGATTTGTCATTACCAAATACAGTGCTACAATTTTCAACTAAATTTTCTTTATGTAGAATCCTCTGTATTGTCATATCGATTTTTTATCTTCTTAGGAAACAGACTGTTATTCACTGGAAACTTGCTAATGTGGAAAATTATTCTCGAATGAAGCTTAAATTAGTACAGAATTATAATTTCAACTCTCATGAGGAAGCCAGTGCTTTGAGGGACAATTTAGGTAAGTTCCAAAGTCTCTCTTAACTTTTATGTTGATGTCATTCATTTTGTTTAGGAACTGACAAGCTATTAGCTAGCTTTCTTATTGATAGTTAAATATTTTATATCTTAATATTATATTAAAATTTCACTAACATGCCTTTTTTAAGTGAGTTTACTTTTCTATTCAAATGTCTCTCAAACTTAAATGTAGCCTTACACTCTTTCTTTAATCCTAATCCTTCATCTCCAATTGCCTGCTAGACATCACCACCTGGATGTTCCGTGGGCACCTCATAGTTTTCCTTACCAAAATTGTAAGTACATAATCACAGAATCATAGCATTTTCAGGTCCATTTGACTCTGTTGATCAAACCTTTGCTTGAAGACCTCAAGTAAGAAGAAACTAACTTTCCAGAGCAGTTCTTTCTACTTTGGAAGAATTCCCAGTTCAGGCATCAAATTTTGAGTTAGAGAGAACTTTAATAATCAGCCTTACTTAAGATAGTGAGGAAATTACATACTCTCTCTAAATTGGTTTTAAAATAATTTATTCTATATCCTTCCCTCTGACTGATCAGTCACCTCTAGAATTTACAAAGCAAATATATGCCCACATTTGAAGGACAACAGAAATCCCCTACAACATTCTTGAGAAGTGGAAGGCACCTGGAGTCAGGAGAACATGAGTTCTGTCCTGACCTTAGATACTTACTAGCTGTGTGACCCTAGCTAAGTTATTTAACCTCTATTTGTCTCAGTTTCTTCACTTGTAAAATGGAGATAAAAATAGCACCCACCTCCCAACGTTGTGAAGACTGAATGAGGTTATCATAAGCACTTAGCATAGTGCCTGGCACATCCTAAGTGTGGTATTAATGTTAGTTTTCATCATCATCATCGTCACTCTGATTATTATTATTAGCCTTTGCCTGAAGGCCTGGTAGAAAACGACCTGCTACCTCCTGATGTCCCCCCTTCTATTTTGTAATAGTTGTCATTATTAACAGATTTTTGGGTTTCTTTTTCTCATAGAGCCTAAATTCTCCTCTCTCAAACTTTTACCCATTTCCCCAAGTTATGTCCTTTAGGGCAAAGGCTAATTCTCAGCCTTTCACTTACTTTAAAAAAAATTGTCTCCCTGAAGCATTCTCTTCTCCAGGCCAGCCCTCCCACCTTCCCTCAGCCAGCCTTCATGCAGCCTGATCTTTAGAGCCTTTGTTATGCTAGTTGCTTTTCTTTTGAGGCTATCAATGACTCTCTTAAAATGTGGTTCCCAGAGATGAAAACAGTATGCCAAATTTACATTGATCAGGGGATAATTCAAGAGTATGACCTCCCCAGTAGTTAACACTCTTTCATGATGCACCTCAGGATCACATTAGCTTTTTGGGTTGTCATAAGCACATTGTTGACTTGCTGAGCTTGTAATCCAGTAAAGCCCATAGAGCTTTTCCAGAGAAGATACTAGTCATGCCTCTCTAAACTCGTACTTACAAAGTTGATTTTTTTTGATCCAAGTGTAAGACTTGACATTTATTTCTGTTAAATTCCTTCTTATTTGAGTCAGGATAATATTTTAGCATGTCAATGTTTCTGACATACTGAATGACTGTCATCTATCATCTTCCCTCCTAAATCCATCTTTCCTTTTAGTTTTCCTGTTTATTTTTATGACACCTCCATTTTCCTAGTCTCAAGTTCTAACTCTTTATCATCTTTGACTCTGCCTTTTCCCTATACCCCTTTGCTACCACCTCCATATTCAGCCTCACCATTCAGTATGTTTCCAGGTCCTGCCTCTTCTACCACAGTATCATGTATGTTTCATTCTCTCCGTTCACACTGTCATCACCAGAGTTCTTTGTCACTCTTCAGGAATTTTGTAATGTTCTGCCAACTTTTTACTGCATTTCCTAGCTGCCATTCTCACTTTTTTGTAATTCATTCTTCTTTGCAATTTTCGTGAATAATCTTCCCAAAGCTGCAGATCTAAGTTACCAGCCTAGCCCATGCAAAATCCTTAAATTGGCTCCCTTCTTATCTCTGATTTACAAAATCTTTATCTTTCCTGCAAGCCTCAGTTTATGTAACTTCTCCAAGAAGTCTTCTCTGATTTTCTTAGTTGCTTTCCCAAATTTTCCTAGATCTCTGCTTTATTCCCATACCTCTGTCTTATGTAGTATGTCTGTGTTGATCTGTGGGTATACCACCATTCTGAGAAGAGTGTAAACTTCTTGAAGGCAGAGTTTAAGATAAACTTTTTATCACCAAGTCACAAACATTAAGTAGATATTTAATAAATGTTTATTGAGTTGAATTTATTTGCCATTTATTTATTTGAATTTATTAAAACCAAAATTCAGCTTAAATTAAATAGTCCTTTCCTTCTTCCCTGTGACAGTACAGTAGTGAAATTAAACTTCTCTTCTCCCTTAACTTTTGTTTTCTGAATCTGGAATTAATAAGAGTTACTCAGATTGAACAATTTTAAAATATCTGTTCCCTTAGCAAACATCTCAAACTTGTCTTTTAAAGCATATCTTCTGTTACAAAACTCTTTACAACTTAATTTTCTAAAACGGACCAGGGTCTTTCTCTATATTCCTGACCCTTTTGCTCCCCGCTCTCTTTTTCTAAACCTTCTCCTTTGTGTCCTTCTCTTTCTAGAGACACTTATGTGGATTTCTCAGAATGCTGGCTGTATAGGATGTAGGTGCAGCTACCATACTGTTCAGGTGGCAGGTGGTCATCCTTGCAGTGGGCATCAGTGCTGAGCCACAAATAGCATGAGCTTGCAGGATTCCTAAGTCCCTGGGTTCCATGTCTGCAAATTTAGGGTGTGTTGTTTTTGAAATGTTATTTTCTTGCAAAAGATTTCCATTTTGGGTGGCTCAGTACACATGGGTTCTAGATAAAATTAAACTTGAGAGACAGTGTCTGCTATATAGGAGCTTATGTTTTACAAAATCACAACACATAGGAAGTATTTTTTTATGGTTTTAAAGATAACATTCTTTCTAAAATAGACCAACAGTAGCAGCATTTATTAAATGCCTACATAGAGACTACATGGCATAGGGCCCATCTCTAATGTATACTGGCTGTGTGGCCTTGGGTCACTTTCCCTTTCAGTGCCCATCTGGACAGCTCTCTGGCATTCTAAGGTATAGGGAAGGTAGGGATCCCTGTACCCACAACATCATAGGTCCAGTCCCCATCTCTGTGTAAAAGGCACAGTACTCGGTGTAGGGGATGAATAGACAAAAACAAAGTTTAAAATGATCTTCAAGATGTGGTCCCTCATTTGGAGATGTCCCCTAAGAGCAAATGGCAGCTTACAGCCCTCCCTGGACTCTCACTCCCCCAACCCAAAGACTTTCCCAGGCTGATGGTGCCATCTGGTGACAAGTGTGAGGGTGACAAGTTGGCTTTCCCCAGCAGCTCAGTTAATGCTGTTTTAGGCAGTCTTTCTGAGAGGTACAGCATGCATTCTTTTGATCTTTCTTTTTCCTTCCTTTCCCCATCTTTACCTTGGTAATCCCAAGTGAATTTCCCTTCCTTTTTTCACTTGTGTCTTGCTCTTGTTCTCCAACTTCTTCTCTTTCTTTCATTTGTAAATCCAAAGAGAGTTCTAAGTATGACTAATAGGATGAAGATTATTTCTAGCTAAATATCTGTACAGAAAAGTAATGCCTTGAGATTTAAATTAGTCTTAAATAGAAGCAGCTCCATTAACCTCCACAGATTTTGAAAGTATCCAGATGCCTCCTCAAAATTGTCCACAAAAGTCTTCATGTGCTTTTTTCATCTTTAATCCACCTTTTTGTTGGACTACAATGTTCAATATTAAAAAGTTACTTTTTTCAGTTTTGGTCCTTAATTGTCAGTAATATTGCAACATTTTTTGCTTTCTACCATTTTCATTCTAAGTGTATAATATTTCAATTAAATTCTATAGAATTAAATTAAATTTAAATTAAAATAATAAATAATAAAATTTAAATAATTAAATTCTATATGTATTAAATTCTGTATTCCATTTTAATAATAGAATATGTGCTTTGCACTGGAGAAGCAAATGGCAAACCACTTTAGTATCTTTGCCTAGAAAACCGCGTGGACAGTATGGTCCATGGGATCACAAAGAGTCAGAACTGAATGACTCAACAATAACTATGTAAATTTCTTGAGGTGGAAGACTGTACTCATTATTTTAGTATCCTAAGTAATTTAGCACAGTAGGTTATATTGCATTTTAGGTGCATCACAAATACTTGTTGGGTTGAATTAAAATGGATTTGATAGACTTGAGTGTTTACAGTTGATTTCCTCAGAACTACCTGTTGGACAGTACAGGTGTTACCCACAGAGACAGAAATTATCTCTCTTATGTTAAGTGACTTCCCGACATTTAGCTAGTAAGTGTTAGAGCCGGAATTCGAAGCTAGCCTTTTTCACTTTTTCTGACATTCTTTCCTCTAGACCACGTGGACTAACATCACCACTGTCACTATTTCTGTGAAATTAAGCAAGTTATCTGCCAGTAAATAGTTTTCTATGAGAAAAGTAATTTAAGTTCTCTAATTGGTTTGTTACTACTTTGATAATATGATAAGATTGTACTAAAAGCTCTTTATGGTTTGTTTCATCTCTAAAATCCTGTGATTTCTATATATCATTTCTAGGGAAAAGTTCATTCACTCTTTTCTTCGGCCCCTTCTCAGCTCTTCTTCCCATTAGATTTTATGTAAGCTCCATGAAGGCAACGACTATCTCTTTCTGGTTTGTGTCTCAGACACTTAGCACAGTGTCTAGTACATAGAAAGTGCTAACAAATGTTCTTTATCTGACTCAAAGTGTAGAGAATGCAAGGTCACACTGATCATTTTTTTATTTTAAACAATATTGATTCATTAGACTAAAATGCTTCCTTAAAAACTCTCTTTTAATAAAATCACTTCCATGAATATTGTATAAGATTCTGTGAAAGATATAGCTCTTTTTAGCATCCATTGAGATGTAAAACACAGACATGCTTGATCAAGATGTTTGCTATTATCATGGAAGATGTTCAGTGTGGAGCCAAATGGAAGAACTTAGATGATGATTGTGACTATAGATTATGAAAACCTCCAGGTGCTCTTCTTTATGGATGATTCAATGCTGATTGCATGAAACCCCCAGAATATTAGAGAACCTGCTAAATGAGATCCATAGCCACTCAAAAAAATTGGCATAATTATCCAGTCAGCAATCAGTTTTTAAGCACTTGTTTGCTGTGTACTAAACTGGACGCTGTGCTTAGTACTGAGTGTACAAAGAAGTGCAAAAATATGATTCCAGCCCTCAAAGAGATCACATTCTGATGGAGGAGGCAAAGTACAAAAAAAATTGTACATACAAAATAGAAAGAGAGTACATGGAAACTTAATCTCAAAGGGAAGATACTTGAAAGTAGGAAAGGACCAAGAAAAACCTCCTGCAGAAGGTAGGATTTGAACTGAGTCTTAAAGGCAGCCAGGAGGCAAAGGTGAGGAAGGATAATATTGCGGACATGGGAGATAACAACTGAAAAGACACAGAGCTGAAAAATGGAATATCATATATGAAGAATAGCACGAAGGCCAGTGTTTCTGGTATATAGAGTACATCCAAGGAAGTAAAGAGTAAAAAGACCAGAAAGGTAGAAAGAGAACAGAATGTAAAGGGCTTTAACATTGGAAAAACCAAATGGATGAAGAATGCCATTTGCAAAGAGACTATGATATATGATTGGATGGATGATCCATGAAGTTGGTTCATCAATACATTTATTTTCTAAGCACATCGTATGGACGATGACCTAGAGCCAAAATATAGGAAAAAAGAAGATTGCTTTGGAGAAAATGTATAGTGCATTTAATGATTCCAAGCTTCTTCTTGAGAACATCACTATTCACCTAGTGATAGAATACTAGTCTTCAAAAAATTGAAGTTGCCTGTCATCCAAAGGGTGATGGAGAGACACATAATGGACAATATATGACCAACCCAAATTGGGTGACAAAGCAGTCTAAAGGATATCACTTTCCCTCTATGTCTTCTGTTTCTGTATCTCTCTGTCTCTCTCAGCGTCTCAGTCTATCTCATCTGTCTCTCTGTTGTTTGCTCAGTGAGCTGTATTAGTATCCACAGTATCACCAGAACTAAAGGAAGGCCTCTGCATGTTGGGTGGTTACTCCATAAAAGATTTATAAGTGTCCATGAACAAGAATCACAGGATGAGAAGGCACAAATGGGTTATAAACTTTTATCATTAGAAGTACCCACTTCTGGGGTGGCTAGGTGTCACAGTGAATGGAGCACTGGCCCTGGAGTTAGGAGGACCTGAGTTCAAGTTCAGCCTCAGAAACTTAACACTTACTAGCTATGTGACCTTGGGCAATTGCCTAAGGACCTAATTTCCTGCTCTTCCCCCTCCTCCAAAAAGACAAAAAAAAGTACCCACTTCAGTGAAATCACAGATCCATTGAAGTATATCCCCAGGGCAGATGTGAATACACATACTTACATAACTCATTACTGTGTTAAACTGGTTCTTTTCATCAGTCTGAGTCATGATTTAGAATGTTTCTAGCATAGGATGGTGAACAATAAAGACATTTAGCAGAGGGATGGGATAGGGCAGCTAGACATTCAAACTTCTTGGTGTTGGGTTGTTTAAAATAGATTTTTATTGATATTTTTTTTTAAATTTTATTATAGTTTGCATCATTCATTTCCACACGATTTTGAGTTACATATTTTTTCCCCTCTTTCCCCCCCCCACCCCAAAACAGCCATCCCAGTGTGTCCCCCCTCCCCCAGTCTATTCTCTCCTATGTCACTTTTCGGTAGGGCAAGATGGATCTCCCAACCACCGTGCCTGTGTATCTCAAGTTCCAGTTGGATGTAGT
>CM053591.1:135430993-135455038 GCA_028646515.1 Pseudochirops corinnae
CTGATATGGTTCCTCGTAGCTGAGCTGACTTTAGTGGGAAGTATCCTTGTGTGCGGTTTGGAGTTGTAGGATTGGTTTAGAGTCCTATTTTATGGATATTTTGGGGTGGCTATGTGAGAGCTGCGATATGTTGCTGCTGCTACGCCGCCATCTTGGCTCCGCCCCCCCTTGTTATTTTTATATCACTAGAATTTCTCACAGTATTCTTCTCTCTCAGAAAGTCATATAACAAAGAAAGAAGAGGAAGAAGAGAAAAATAGAGTGTTATGTTGTTTTATTTAACTTCATTTACCATGATCATTATTCATATGTAAACACAAACATTCCTCTTACTGCCCAAGGTAAAAACATTCATTTTGGATTAGCCATATTAACACTTTCTTCATTTAGTTCAGATAATCCATGATAATCTTTTTTTTAATAAATGATTTAATTTTTAGTTTTCAACATTCACTTCCATAAGATTTTGAGTTCTAAATTTTCTTTCCCTCCTCCTCCCCAAGATGGCATGCAGTCTGATATAAGGTCTACGTGTACATTCACATTAAACATATTTTCACAGTAGTCATGTTGTAAAGAAGAATTATAACCAGTGGGAGGAACCACAAGAAAGAAGAAACAAATGAAAAAAAGAGAGCAAATAGTATTCTTTTATCTGCATTTAGACTCCATAGTTCTTTTCTGGATGTATGTAGCATTTTCCATCAGGAGTCTTTTGGAGTTGTCTCAGAGCCTTGCATTGCTGAGAAGAGCTAAGTGTATCAAAGTTAGTCATCACAAAATGTTGCTGTATGATAGATAAATAGATAGATAAAAATATTTCTTTATAGTAGTATGGAAATGATGCTAGGTCCTTGAAGTCTGTGCTAGCAGATCACATGCCCAGGCCATTCTCCTAAACTGGAAAAGCTCTGCATGTGCTTCTGGCAATAGGTTATACCTGCTTTCCAATGTCCATCTTAGCTAATTGTGAATGCAGAGTGACGCATCACCTGATTCTTGGCCAGTAGACGATGAATTGTTTGTCTCTAGTGACCCATGAAGCAAAAATAACAAGGAAATCCTCATTTCAAAAGTAATATTTGCCAGAGTTGAGGAAAAGGGCGAGGGTTCAGATATTCATAATTTTTAGACCTATAACCATCATTTGAACTGTTAGTATTTAAGTGAGATCATTGTCTAAACCACATCACTATTGGTATTTTCACTATAAAAAAGAAGAATGTATAGCCTGAAATATATCTGTAAAATGTTTTAAAAAAAAAGACATGGAGAGGCCGAAAGGCCTTCAATACATTGGTTAGGTCCTTGGTGGAGTATTTGTGGAAGAAAGAAGGACAAGAATTGTAAAGAATGAGAAGGTATAAATCAGATTACTGACAGATTGATTAAGCAAAGGAGCTTAACCATATAAAGCCTTGTCTATGAGATGTAATTATTTATTGCCCATATAATAGTTTTATATTAGTATTATATATGTTAGTATTCTATGTACTCTATGTCCAGAAATGGAGACCTCAAATACAGCAGTGGTGGGCAGCTAGGTGGCTTAGTGCAGTGCCAGGCCTGGGGAGTCCTGAGTTCAAATATGGCCTCAGACACTTACTAGCTGTGACCCATGAAACCCTGTTTGCCCCAGTTTCCTCTTCTGTAAAATGAGCTAGATAAGGAAATGGCAAACCACACTGGTAACTTTGCCAAGAAAGCCTCAAATAGGGTTGTGGAGAGGTAGACATGACTGAAATGACCAAACAACAAAAACGGCAATGCTATCAGCCTCAAATAGAAACACAGCCCTGTATGCCATATATTGGCTTAAAAACATTATCCATGTTGTGTTATATTTTTATGAGTTTGGTTAAATATTTCCCAATGATATATGGTTAGCCCGCACTGGGGGGTTTGATGCCTTTACTCTGTAGTACCTTACAGGGCTGTCATTTTCTTTCTTTTTCCTTTCATATTAGTAAATTTATTTATTTTTAATTTTCACCATTCGCTTCCCTAAGTTTTAAATTTTCCCCCCTCCTGCTCCTCTTCCTCCCCAAGAAGACCTGCAATCTGATATAGGCTCTACATATACATCCCTTTTAAACATATCACATTATTCATGTTATATAGAAGAATTATAATGAATGAGAGAAACCATGAGAAAGAAAAAACAAAACAAAAATAAAATAGTTTGTTTCATTCTGCATTTCTGCTTCTCTCCTAATCTTGGTTACATTGGCTTTGTTTTGTACAAAAACTTTTTAATTTAATGTAATCAGTATTATCCATTTTGCATTTCATAATATTCGCAGTCTCTTATTTGGTCTTAAATTCCTCTATTCTCCATAAATCTGCCAGATAAACTATTCCTTGTTCCCCTGATTTTTGTTTATACTATCAGCCTTTGTATCTAAATTGTATACCCATTTGAACTTTATTTTGGTATATGGTGTCAGGTGTTGGTCTATGCCCAGTTTCTGCCATACTGTTTTCCCAGCAGATTTTCTCAAATAGTGAATTCTTATCCTAGAAGAGGGGTGGGGTCTTTGGGTTTATCAAACAGTAGATTGCTATAATCATTGACATTGTCTTGTATACCCAGTCTATTTCACTGATCTACCCCTCTATTTCTTAGCCAGTACCAAGTGGTTTGGATGATTGCTACTTTATAATACAATTTAAGATCTAGTATGACTAGGCCATTTTCCCTAGAATTTCTTTTCATTAATTCCTTTGATATTCTGAACCTTTTGTTCTTCAAGATGAATTTTGATATTCTTTTTTCTAGCTTTAGAAACAGGGCTGTCATTTTCACATGATATTCCTTTGTGGTATGGCTTTCCGAAGGGTGCTTTCTCATCACTACAGTCATAGGATACCTCCCTAGACATTAATCTTTGAAATACTTTGGCACCAAATAAAGGGAATCTAAATGATAAGCATAGAGCTAATTTAAAGAGAATACTTAACATTATTTTTAGATCAGAGAAGTATCACCATTTAAATATCCATTATTGTTAATACATATCTTTTGTAATATAAGTTTATGAAGCATTTGGGAAAAAAGTATTTTTTCTAGTTAGTTACTTCATTTCTCCTTTCCATAATGATTTCAATCCACTTTTTCACTTGTGATGCTAATATTCATTAATTTTGGTTCTAGCTAATGACCACATATTCTCTTTCTGGAAGTACTGTAAGGAAAAATCAGTTGTTTTTTGCTTTAAACTATTTTGTGTTTAAATAGGTGTCCAACACTCCCAGCTCTCTAGTGAATCCTTGCTGCTAGAGGTGGTGAAACAAGTGAAGGTCAGCGATAGAGAAGAGGATAAACTAGACCTTCCTGAAGAAGACGTAACAGCCCGAGCAGACGTGTATGTGTAAGCATTTAGGAGAATGTTAGAAATCGTCTTGTGTTAGGAGTTAGGCATGTGCAATATTCAGTTGACTGTAATAAGGCTGCCTTTATGTTCATGACTTACATGGTGCATTAATGTCTTTGAGCTGTTTCATGAATGTTGTCTAGTTCTTACAGGAACCCAGCCAGGTAGGTGCTTTTATTATCTCTACATAATGAAATTGAGACTACAGTGGGATAAGTAACTTGTTCAGGGGCACAGAGCTAGTAAGTGTCCAAGACAGGAATTGAATTCAGATGCTCCTGAACCTAGGGTCCAATCCTAAGTGTTGGGATTGCTCTGCTTTGTACTGTTTAAGATGGAAAAGAGAGGTAAAGGGGTGGCTAGGTGGCACAGTGCATAGAACACTGGCCCTGGAGTCAGGAAGACCTGAGTTCAAATCCAGCCTCAGACACTTGACACATTTACTAGCTGTGTGACCTTGGGCAAGTCACTTTACCTAATTACCCTGCCCTCTCCCCTCCAAAAAAAAAAAGAAAAAGAAAAGAGAGGTGTAAGACTCAAATCTCTCAGAATTTATTTATTTATTTATTTTTGGGTTTCAGCATTCATTTCCACAAGATTTTGAGTTCCAAATTTTCTCCCCATCTCTTCCGTACCCCCCCACCCCAAGATGGCAAGCATACTGAATACCCCTTTCCCTAGTCTGCCTTCTCTTATATCCCTCTCATCTTCCCATCCCCTTCTTTGAAAAAGAGATTACTAGGAGTTAGGGGGATCAAGAAAGAATTCTTAAAGAAAGTAGTAACTGAGCATGGGAAAAAGCAAGTGCAAGGCCCAGGAGGGAGGGACAGTATTGAGTATGGAATCACACACCCACCTGGGCTGGGCCTTAGATGGCAGGAAGAAGAGTAAGGACTAATATGGCTGTAAAGGGAAAGGATTGTAAAGAACTTCACATGCCCAGCAGGTTATAGTTAATTCTCAAGGTCAGAAGAGCCCCTGGGGTTTGAGTAGGAGTGTGATGGGGTCATTTTTAGGAAAATCACTTGGGCAGTTGTATATAGGAGAGTTTTCAAAAGGAGGAGACTTAAGGTAGGTATACTAAAGGAGAGGCTAATATAATGGTCCATTTGAGAGATAGGGTAGAGGCTGAGTCATTAGAGAGATAGGATGAGGAATTGCAGCTCACAAGAGAGCCCATGAGATGTAAAAGGATTGCTTTGCCGCTGTAGAGGCCCAGGTGAGGTTAGATAACATACATTTGTAGTGGACCCTTTCTATCTACCCATACTGCTTTTTCCAGTTTTGTTCATCACCATATATGTGGGAGCAGGGAAGATAAATAGTGCTGAGTTTAATATGAGGAAATGCCAAGTTTGCACTTGAGAACGTAATGTTTTGATGGCCTCTTGTTGCTGTTCTTGTGGACAGCAAGGTATATACTAACCGGGATTGCTCCTGAGGACACTTGCAACTCTTGAAAAGAGTCCTTTTTTTGGCTGAAGTGATCTAGTCAGATTTTATGTAGGAAATGTGACTCTCAGCTGTTCCTTTAAGGATTGGGAGGATATAAGAAGGTTGAGAAATGATGATAGCAATTATAGGCAGTGAGAGCAACATGAGCAAAGGTGAGGAGACAAAAAAGATGAAATGTGCAGGAAGGACCCATAGTAAATCTTACTTCTGCATGGTTTTTTACATTGACACATGCCCCACTTAGATTACATTAAAAGAATTTTTCTTTGTCTTTACTTTTGCAAAGGAGATTTGAGAAGGGAGCATGGGATAATGGGGAACAAGATAGCTTTGGAATCAGAAAGATCTGAGTTCAAGCCCTTCTCACACATACTGACTGTGTGATGTGGGAAGCCATTTTGATTTCTCCGTATTCCAGACAACGAAGACTGTGAGTTGCAGAACAGGGGTGTTCTATAGAGGGCTAGGTGGAATTTTTCTTGGAGTTGTCTCCATCTGTGAAATCACAGGCCTTGTATCCAAAGTGAAATGAGCAATACTACAACAATAGTTTGTGTAATTACATTATAAAGAAAAAGCATTGGACAAGCAATCAAAAGACCCAGCTATAGTCCTGGCTCTGTTACTTCTTAACCTGAAGTAAATCATTATTTGTCTAGGCCTTGATTTCCTTCGCTGTACAGCTGCAGTCTTCATAAGGACAGGGACCATCACTTATTTATCTGTATTCCCCATAGTCCCTAGTATACGTCTTGAACAACAGTGTGCTTGACAAATGGTTCTTGAATGGATATTGAATGATGAGTAACTGAAGAAAATATTTACTATGTCTGCCTCACAGGACTGTTCAATAAATCAATCACTAAGTAATTATTAAGAGACTTCCTTGTTCTGGGTACTGTGCTAGGTAATGAAGACACACAAACAAAACTGAAATAATCTCTGCCCCTGTCATCAGGAACCTTATATGGAAACAGAATATACACATATAACTATATACAAAATAGACAAAAAGCGATTGAGTACAGAGGGCACTTGTTGCTTGGGGAATCAAGAAAGACAGAAGATTGGGCTTGAACTGAGTCTTTCAGTTTTTCAGTCACCTGAACCAGTCTTGAAAGAAACTAGGGATTTTGAGGCACAAATGAGGACCAATATGGGAAAGAGGTTTTTGAAATACGAAATACTTTATAATGTAGAAATAAAAGGTCTTTCTTCTAAATCATGTTTCACATGTTTAAGTAGTATCATTAGTTGTACTTTCTCCTTTTCTCAGTGTTTCTGTCTCTTTTGCAAATTAAAACATTTCTCCTTGTTTTGGGGGGGAAAAAGAAATAAGTCTCATTTATAGTAAATGTAACCATGGTGAACAGAAGAATAGATATTCAGTTCAGTTTCATTCATTTCAATTTAGTGAGCTCTTAGGAATTCAATCTGGCAAATAATTATTGCATGGAAGGCATTATGCCAAAGTCTAATGAAAAAAGCTGGAAATTTCTTAAGAAATTTAATATGTAATGGAAAATTCAAACTTATTTGCATATTACTTTGAAGATAATTAAGAATTTAACTTGAAGAAGACATTCTTTTCTTTTTAAGCATTGTAATATTTGGTGTTACTTTTGCAGAGATGAGAAAGGAGAACAGAGTCAAAAAGAAAAACTGATACTCTCTGAAGACTGTGAACTTATTACAGTAATTGATGTGATCCCTGGCAGATTTGAAGTTACTACTCAACACATTTACTTCCATGATGGTAGCATTGAGAAAGAAGATGGTAAGGAGTTCTGGGAGCTGGGTTCCCCACTGCCCTCAACCTCTTATTACAGTTCAGTGATAAAGTATTCAGCTTATTTCAAATGGAAGTAGAGAAGAAAAAAAAAAAACCCCAGACACAATGAGTCATATAACTTTGGGCAGTGCTTTCTTTGAAATGGAACAACAGAAGTCATTTCATGTTTTCTTTCCAATGACTATTTTAAGATATTTGAATTGGGAGAGGTTGCTACAAGCAATATATCAAGATAGAATTTTTATTATCTCATAGTTGGTTATCCTCTACCCAATGATGTTGACTTCAAAATTAAATCCCTGTCCTGTGTTGGAAGGAAAAATTTAACCTGGTAAATTAATTTAAAGCAAAAACATTTCAAAAATTAATATTTGAAGTGTGATTTATTCTATGTCTTCATTGTGAAGCAGTAGGGTATCTATGGTTTGGTTTTTGTTGTTTTTTTTTTTGCCATTATCTTACAAGGAAATGATTTAAATATGTGCAAATAGTGGTAAAATTGTTCTCGTGCAAACTATGAAAACTGAATGATTTCTCCTTCGCTTTCCTTACCTTTGTCAGAATCTATAAAAATAACATTCTAAATAGCAACAGTAACTTTATGTGGTACTTTGATCACAATAGTTCCTTTCTCTGAAGGAATAGGTTATGATTTCAAGTGGCCTCACCCTCAAATTCGAGAAATCCACCTAAGACGGTACAACTTGAGAAGGTCGGCCTTGGAGATTTTTCTCATTGATCAGTCCAACTACTTTCTCAATTTCAAAAAAGAGGTATGTAAGGAGATACTTCTCTGGTGATAGGGGTGTGTAGATTAATGTGCCTTCTTACTTGTTCATTTCTAATTGATTTTGTATTTCACTGTTTAAGTAGATCAAAATACAGCAGGTGATCAAAAATCTCTACTCCCAAGGCCAAGCATTGGGGCTTTTAATTGTGCAGATATATTGTTTATTGAGGGAAAAAAGATATGGAAGCTATTAAATGCCTGAAGTTAATGTTGCCTAGGGTTGCCCACAATTTCTGTGGCACAAAATAAATTCTTAGTTGACTGTTGATTGCAACAAAACACAACCAAATGCCATATTTTAAAAAATCTTATAAAACTATCTTAATATTAAACATTTTAACGTCCATAGATGAAAGATGAACCAAGCTTAATAATAGTTAATTCCCATTCTTGCTTTACTCTCCACCTTCCAACTCCATGATGATCTGACCACCTACTCCTAGATGGCAGCAAGAGAAAATGAGGTCAGAGGTTTGGACAGTGTTTTGACAATTTATCATAATTGCATTTTAAAATACTTATAAATTTGTAAAAGTTGAATAGCTATATTAGAGAGCCATAAGGTTTGATAGTATCTTTTCATTATCAGTAATATAGTTCATTTCTTTATCTCATACATAGAGCTGAGTAGATCACTTCCTGATTTCTGGTAGAGCAATTGTTTTCAGTGAGTCAGCAATCATGCAAAGTGTGGCATGAAAATAAGAAAAAGAAACAGTTTCTTCTCTCAAAGAACTTGCAGTATAATGGGGGAAGACAGTTCACAAAAGGAACCTGAAAAGAGGGGAGAGGGCAAGAGCGGGTGCCAGAAGGTACATAGGGGCATGAAGGTAGAATTGAAACCAAGTGAAATACCTGTTAGAAAATAAAAATATGCCTTGGATTTTGAACTCTCTATAAAAGGAGGCTGTGGGAGGAGTTTTGTCTCTGCTCTGTTGGCCTCTATTCAGAGGGGCAGGTGTAGATATGAGATCAGAGGTCAGAAACAAAATTAGGGCTGTACATGTAGATCTGAGGATCATCAGCACACTGAGGATCATCTGATCATTGAGTCCATGGAAACTGATGAGATCACCAGCTTAAATAATATAACAGGAAATGAAGAGAGGGCTCATAATAGAGCCTTGGGGGACACTTTGGTTAGTAGGCATGACCTAGGTGAAGATCCAGCTAAGGAAACTGAGGAAATGCAGTCATATGGGTAGCAGGAATCATGAAATCCTAAGGAGAAAAGTGTCAAGATGGAGAGAGTAGTCAAAGGTTGCACAGAGTTTAAGGATGAGGAATTTGAAAAGACTATTACGTTTGACAAGAGGTCATTGGTAACCTTGGAACGAGTAGTTTCATCTGAAGAATGAGATGAGGTCAGTGTAATCTATAGATCAGTAAAGTAAATTCAGGCTTCTTAACAAGAGTGAGTGTATTTTTATTTCTGGTGGTGATCTGATCTTGAACTGCCATACTGCTATAAACTCCTTCATTTCTATAAACTTATTCACATGATCCAACCAGTCAGTGTTTCTTTGTTGATACTTTCTTGGGTGAATTCATGTGAATATTGTCCATGATGGACTTTTTTTATTCCTTTCTTGGATCTTACCCATTTTGTTGGTTTCTTATGAAGGAAAGCTGCTTTCAGTTATTCAGCAAAGCCTGTGGTGTCCCTTTGGTTAGATTTTATTATTGCTTGGGGAAGTGATATCTCCATGTTTCAAAAGTATTTCTGAAAATATTTAACCTTTGTAATGTTTTTAGAAAATGTCTACTTAGTCCCTTACTTTTTGATAAGGAAGTCTTATTATTAGAGCCTCCTAATAATATGTTATTTTTTTGTTGTTAGATTCTGCTAATAACCCTTGGGGTTGCAAGGAAAGTATCTTATCTCCAATTTGGAGATAAGAAAACTGAGAATCATTAAGGTTAAAAGATTTACCCAAGATGGTGGAGCCAGGAAGCTGCAGAGGCAGAACTTGAGATTACAGTGGTACCTTGACTTACGAGTTTAATTTGTTCCATTACTGAGCTCGTAACTCAATTTGCTCGTATATCAAATCAGTTTTCCTCATTGAAATTAATTGAAATGCCATTAATCTGTTCCAGCCCCCAAAATGCCACCTCAGTTTTTTCGTTACATTTTTTTAAATAAGAAAAAGTATTTATAAATAACAAGTATTGTATAAAAACATGATAAAAGAGAATGTAAAAAAATAAACTGGTTTTGTAAAGTGTATATTTACCTTGGATATCAGACAAGTTCAGCTAACAAAAAGGTACTGGCGGAGGTGGAGGGTGGAGGAGATAGATGGAGGAGGTTAGAGGAGTTTTATTATGTGCTGTTTCGGTTACTTTTGTTCACTTACTCGCTACGCTCTTAATGCTACACTTTATCCCCGAACTGAATTGCTACAATATCTTTTTTACTTGTGCTTAACTTAATTTTCTTCACTGGCGAGGTAAATATGTGGACTGAATGAGTGAGGCACGGGATGCTGGGTGGGCATTGGGTTGTGGCATTCGCCGTGCCAACTAGTGGCAGCTCATACCTCAAATTTTGGCTCGCAATTCAAAGCAAAAAATTGACCAAGTGACAACTTGTATCTCGGAAATCTCATAAGTTGGTGCACTCGTATGTCCAGGTACCACTATTATATTTGAAAATTTTCTTAATCAAATTTTTACTGTATAATTGTACTTTATTGTAGGTCAGAAATAAGGTGTACAGTCGCCTCATATCATTTCATTCTCCAAATATTCATGGAACCCGATCCCCCCAGGAGTTATTTAAAGCATCAGGATTGACACAGGTAAAATGTGTTTTGGTAGCACACGTTTCTAATTTTTATATAAAGGGAATTTTTATATAATTTATATAAAGGGATTTTATATAAAGCAAATGTTAGAATAGGTTCATGAATCTTTCTGTAGATGCTGATGCTTATTGATTGACTTCTGGAATAGTGAAGGTGATGAAGACTTACTGTGATATCATGTGAAATACGGGGTGGGAAAATAATTTAATACATCATAGTATTGGGACAAATATAAAGAATATCCGATTAGTACCCATCAGCCAGACTCAGAGATATTAGGGAATTTATTTGTGCTGTCCCAGGAAATGTTGGCTTACGTGACTTTAGTGTTGATCTTTCTTACACAACGTAGAAATGGGTCAACAGAGAGATTTCAAATTTCGACTACCTCATTCAGTTAAACACGATGGCAGGAAGAACCTATAATGACCTTGCCCAGTATCCTGTGGTAAGTTACACATTTCTTATAATTCTTATGCCTTTTCAGTGTTTGAGAATTGAAATGAATAAAAACACATATATATGATTACTTATCAGTGGAACTCTTGATGAATAAAAAATCTAGCAGTTATGATTTTTGTTTTCTAGTTTATGTGTTTCCTTCTTCTCACAGTTTTCTCTCCCAGCTCAGGCCTTCCTGACTCCAGGGCAAGTGCTCTATCCATTGTACCACCTAGCTGCCCCAACAAGCTACTTTTTTAAAAACTTTATTTTCTTTGGGGTTTTTTTGGTCTGTGTGTTTTTTAAAAAATAATATAAATAAAATGGAAATATGTTTTGAATGACTGTACATGTATAACCTATATCAAATTGCTTGCCTTCTCAATGATGGGGGTAGGAAAGGAGGGAGAGAATTTGGAATTCAGAATTTTAAAAACCAGTGCTGAAAAATGTTTTTACATGTAGTTGGGGAAAAAATAAAACACTGAATAAAAAAAATTGGTTCCAAATTCTCTCCCTCTCTACCCCCCTATAAGTCTCTCTGTGAAAGAAAACACACAAAACCCAAACAAGAAAAACAAAGTAAAGAAAAAGTATCTTTGATCTGCATTCAGCCTCTGGAGGTGGATAGCGTGTTGTTTTTTTTATCATACCTCCTTTAGAATTATCTTGGATTATTGTATTGCTTACAATAGCTAAGTTAATTATCATATAATGCTGTTACTGTGTACAATATTCTCCTGATTCTGCTCATTTCACTTTGCATCAGTTCATGAAAATCTTTCCAGGTTTTTTTGAGAGCATCTTGTTCATCATTTCTGATAGTGCTTTTGTACATATAGATCTTTTTCCTTTTTGTTTTTTATGCCTTTGTGATATAGACCCCATAGTGGTATTGCTTGGTGCTTTGAAAACTGCCTGTTCATATCTTTTGACCATTTATCAACTGAGGAATGGCTCTTACTTCTGCAAATTTGACTCAGTTTTCTATACATTTGAGAAATGAGGTCTTTTATCAGAGAAACTTACTGTGAAAATTTTTTTTCATGGTACTGATTACCAACTGTGTTAATTCCCTCCATGCTGTTTCCTTCTTTTTTATCCTGTTCTCTGTCTTTTCACCTTGTCCATTTTAAAAAGTATTTTACTTGTGACTTTTGCCTCCCCCAATCTGCCATTCCTTTCATCAACCCTACCCCCTTCTCTTTTTCTTTTTTTTCTTTTGCTTTTTGGTGGGCAGTTGGGGTTAAGTGACTTGCCCAAGGTCACATGGCTAGTAAGTGTTAAGCATCTGAGGCCAGATTTGAACTCAGGTCCTCCTGACTCCAGGGCCAGTGCTCTAGTCACTGGACCACCTAGCTGCCCCCTCATCCCCTTCTCTTTTTCCTTTCACTTCTGACTTTCCTGCATGATAAGATAGATTTCTATACCCTGAGTATGTAGGTTATTCCCTCTGAGTCAATTCCAGTGACAGTAAGGTTCACACACTTCCCTCTTCCCACCTTCCCTCAGCTTTTCCTCCTTTGTAAAATCTCTTGGACCTCTTTTAGGTCAGATAGTCTACCTCGTTCTACCTTTCTCTTTCCCCTTCTCCCAGTATGTTTCTCTTTCTCACCCCTTAATTTTATTTTTTTAGATAATCATCCCATCAGATTCAACTCACACCTGTGCCCTTTGTCTATGCATACCCCTTTGAACTGCCCTTAATAATGAAAAAATGTTCAAGTTGCAAGTATCATTTTCCCATGTAGGAATGTAAACAGTTTAACCTTATTGAATCCCTTCTGACTTCTCTTTCCTGTTTATCTTCTTATGCTTCTCTTAAGTCTTATAATTAAAAGTGAAATTTTCTATTCATCTGGGCTCTCCTCTTACCCAAGTGAGAAAAAACTTTCCTAAAGCCCTTTTAAATTATCTTATGCTGCAAAATTGTTTCACTCTGTCTTTTTGTGGGTTCTGTCTCTCCAGAATACATTTAGAGGCTTGATTTAAAGTTGTTTCAATGGAAACTGGGGAGAGCTCAGGCAGCTTTCTGGTTTTTTCTCTGACATCTTCTCTGTTCTCTTTTCATCCCAATTCTGCGTTTTAAGGAGTTCTTCTCTTCAGTGAATTTTTGTATCTTTTTCCATTTGACGAATTCTGTTTTTCTCTTCATTAGATTTTTTTGCCTCTTTTACCATTTGTCCTTTTCTGTTTTTTAGTTATTTTCTTCAGTATTCTTATGTGTCTCCTTTACCAAGCTTTTGACTCTTTTTTCATGGCTTTCTTGCATCACTCTCATTTCTCTTCCCAGTTTTTGCTGTATCTCTCTTACTTTTTTAAATTTTTTAAAATCCTTTTTGAGCATTTTCCATGGCCTGGGGCCAATTATATTTTTCTTTGAAGCTTTGGATGTAGTGGTTTTGACTTTGTTGTCTTCTTGTGAGTTTGTTTTGATCTTCCCTGCTGTCATAGTAATTTCTTATATTTAGAATCTTTTTTCAGCTGTTTGCTCATTTTCCAGCCTATTTCTTCACTTTTAACTCTGTAGTAAAGTGGGACTCTCCTTCTGTAATGGAAGGGGCACCATTCCTCCCAGCCACTTTAAAAAATATATAGTCATGTTGATATTGTGAGAGCTTCTTTTCTTCCTCCTCTATTGATAATTCCCCCAGGAATATTTCAGGAAATAGTTTTCCAGTAGTAGAGAATTTAGTTAATAAATCACTGTTCTATTTACAACACTAAAAATGACACATTTCTGGAAGATTATGTTACCTTTTTTGTAGACATTTGTCATTGTGTACCAATGTGCTGATTCTATGGAAAGAAAAATAGCTGTGAATTTTGATTCTCTAGTTTCCTTGGATTCTGCAAGATTATACTTCAGAAGACTTAGATCTCAATAACCCAGCTGTATTCCGAGACCTCTCTAAGCCTATTGGGGCAGTAAATGATAAGAATGCCAAAGCTGTGCAAGGAAAGTAAGTGTGTTTTCTTTTTCATTTTTGGGTAAAGATTTATTTGCATCAGGAGGGCATGTGTCTATTTTTTTCTTTTGAGTTATTTATCTATGGTAAGTGTTCAGTAAGGTATAAGCAAATACTGTTATTTCTGGGAATTTCCATTCAGCACTTTAAAGTTACAAGATGAAAAGTAGGAGATTCTTCAAGATTTCCTTCTTATATCTTTTTTGATCATTTTAGTTCTGAAATTACTTTTATTTAGTGCCAGAAAAAGATAATTTTTTTCTTCTAACAGGAGGATCTAGGTTTACCTCCCACCACTGACATGGCTGTATAAAGCACTGATCTACACTGGTATAGGGAATTTCCTTGTCTGGGAATACTCTATGCCAGTGAAATCATGGGTCCAGCCTCAGTTCCTCTCGAGTCTCTAATTTTTTGAGTTTTAAGAGCTTTATGTGCATTTTTAAAATTTGATCCTTAGAAAAACCCTCTGAAATAATTCCTACAGATACTATTATTTCCGTTTTACAAAGGAGGAAACTGAAATATATATGGATGTTAAATTGACTTGTCCAATCTAAGTTCAGTCAGTCAGTCTTTGAGTCTTGATGCACATATGGATTCGCACACCCTTTGTTGCAATAACTGTAGGAGCTTTGCAGCCCCCAGGTTGTGGTGCAAACTGCTAGGGGATAGAAGTGAGATGGAGGGGATCTGTGAGGTCGTCTAGTTCAACCTTCATAGTACGGATGGGGAAACTGAGGCTCAGAAAAGTCACAGGTCTTGTTCAAGGTTACATAGCTCTTTTATTGGCAGAGCCAACATTTGAATCTTGGTTGTTAGGTTCTTACTTGAGTGTTTTTCTTTCTCCTTGTTCACAGGTATCTGATATCTTCATTCAGAGGCCAGTTTCCTAATTTTTAGTAGAACATTTTGATATAAACTTTTGAGGGTCAGAAAACATTTTGGACACTCCACCTAATGTGGCTTTTATTAAATCAAATTTTTTATTATATGGGTTCTCTATCTGTATTTACTGACTGTAATAATATTTGCGTAAAGTAGCCCCATTTCTTAATAGGCAGCAAGGTGGTGCAGTGGATAGAGCACTGGGCCTGGAGTCAGGAAAACCTGATTTCACATTTTGCCTCAAACACTCAACTAGCTCTGTGACCTCGGCAAGTCAGTGAACCTATGTTTGCTTCAGTTTCTTTAACTGTAAAATGGGAAAAATATTAGCACCTATATCCCAGGGTTGTTGGGAGGATCAAATGAAATAATATTAGTATAGTGCCTGGAACATAGGAGTCACTATGTAAGTACTAGGTATTAATGTTGTTGTTGTGATAATTGTCGTTATTATTTAGATTCACTATTACAAGAAAATTCCTTAAATTAAGTGTTGATGATATGTCAGTGTTTAGTGAATAAAATTTACTTTAAAGAATGAATTCACACTGATGAAAATTAGGTACTTTCAGTAACAGAACATGATAATATTTATTTTTTAAAAGTATTTCTAGAACGATATGAAATTTTGAATTAGCTTAACTGTTATCCATTATTAGTTTTAAAGTTTGTGTTTTAAGGACATTTCTTTCTCAGATATGAAAATTTTGAGGATCCACTGGGGATTGTTGACAAGTTTCACTATGGTACTCACTATTCAAATCCTGCCGGTGTTATGCATTATCTCATTCGTGTAGAACCCTTCACTACCCTTCATATTCAGCTTCAGAGTGGCAGGTATGTTGTGAGAAAATAATGAATCTTTGCTATCAGTCTTTGTTTTTTGGGAGCAAAATGGGATGTAAAGCAAGGCAAGGTCATTTTCACTTTCTTGTCTTAGATAAAGTTCTGGTGTCAAGTTTAGCCCACCCTAAAATTGGTCTAAACCCCCAGTTTAGTTTATGTTAGAAGCAGCCTAGTTTGTGCAAATAATATTTAAGTAGGTTCTTTTTCCCTTTCACCTCACTGTGTTCTTCTGATAAATAGCAAATACAAACAACCTCTGAGCGGTTTAGAGATGGTTCCTGGGATTTGGCTTAATCTGTTCCTTGGTTAGCCTTATTAAAAATACCGAGTATCTTAAGAGGGCTAGGGAAAAAGAGGGATAAATAAAATGTATCATTACCTTGTAGACATAGCTCAAGTACATTTCTTTTGTGAGGACATTGAAACCACATCCTCAACTATCTCCTTTCTTTTTTAAAGTTTATTTAATATTTTTCCCTATTTACATGTAAAAATAATTTTTAACATTCAGTTTTTTAAATTTTGTGTGCTAAATTCTCTCCCCCCTCATTGAGAGGGCAAGCAGTTTGCTTTGTTACACCACATAGTCATACAAAACATATTTCCATATTAATCCCATTGTGAAAGAAAACAGACCAAAATACCCTACTTCAATCTGCATTCAGACTCCATCAGTTCTTTCTCTGGAAATGGATAGATAGCATTTTTCCTCATAAGTCCTTCAGAATTATCTTGAATCATTGTATTGCTAAGAATGCCTAAGTCATTCACAGCTGATCCTTGTACGGGGTTGCTATTACTGTGTACACTGTTCTGGTTCTGCTCGCTTCATTTTGCATCAGTTCATATAAGTCTATCCAGATTTTTCTGAGAATATCGAGCTCATCATTTCTTATAATAGCATAATAATATTCCATCACAGTTATATACCATAACTTGTTCAGGCATTCTCCAATTGATGGGCATCCCTTTAATTTCCAAGTCTTTGCCACCACTAAAAGACATGCTATAAATATTTTTGTACGTATAGGTCCTTTTCCTTTTTACTTTTTATCTCTTTAGGATACAGACCTAATAGTGGTATTGCTGTGTCAAAGGGTATTCCCAGTTCAGTAACCCTTTGGGCCTAGTTCAAAATTGCTCTCCAGAATGGTTGAATCAGTTCACAACTCCACTAACAGTGCATTAGTGTTTCAATTTCCCCACATCCCCTCCAGCACTTGTCATTTTTCTTTTCTGTCATATTAGCCAATCCGATAGGTGAGGATTGGTACCTCAGAGTTGTTGTAGGTTGCATTTCTCTAATCAATAGTGATTTGGAGCAACTTTTCATATGACTATAGATAGCTTTTAATACTTTATCTGAAAACTACTTGTTAATATCCTTTGAGTGTTTATCAATTGAGGAATGGCTTTATTTTTATAAATTTGACTCACTTCTCTATTTTATTTGAGAAATGAGGCCTTTATCAGATATACTTGCTGTAAAATTTTTTCACAGTTAAGATCGCTAACTGTATTTCCCTTCATCCTGTTTCCCTGTGCTTAACCTACTCTCTCTCTCTCTCCCCTTTCACTCTGTCCATTTTCAGAAGTATTTGGCTTCTGACTTTTACTTCCCCCAGTTTGCCCTCTCTTCTATCAACCCCCTTTCTCTTATACCTGCTTTCTACTTTCCTATATGGTAAGATAGATTTCTGCCCCACTGAGTGTGTATGTTATTCCCTCTCAGTCACTTCCAATGACAGTAAGGTTCATGTGCTCCTACCCACCAGTTCCATCTTCTTCTACACTGTACAGCTCTTTTGGGCCTCTTCTACCTCTTTATTCCCCCTTCTCCCAATGAGTTTCTCTTTCTTACCCCTTAATTCATCCCATCATATTCAGTTCACACCTGTGCCCTTTGTGTATATATACTCTTTCTAACTGCTCTATTAATGAGAAAATGTTCAGGAGTTACAAGTATCATTTTCCCACATAGGAATGTAAACAGTTTAACCTTATTACATCCCTTCTGATTTACCTTTTTACTTCCTGTTTACCTTTTTATGCCTCTCTTGAGTTTTGTATTTGAAAATCACATTTTCTCTTTAGCTCTCGTCTTTTCTTCAGGAATGCTGGAAAGTCCTCTATTTCAGTAAATATTCATTTTTTCTTCTGAAGGATTATACTCAGTTTTGCCAGTTAGTTAGGTGATTCTTGGTTGTAATCCAGGCTCCTTTGCCCTCTGGCATCTCATATGCCAAGCTCTCTGATCCTTTAATGTAGAAGCTGCTGAATCTTGTGTTATCCTGACTGTAATGCCACAGTATTTGAATTATTCCCTTCTGGCTGCTTGCTATATTTTCTCCTTGACCTGGAAGCTCTGGAATTTGGCTTTAATATTCCTGGCAGTTTTCATTTTGGGATCTCTTTCAGGAAGTGATTTTTGAATTCTTTCACTTTCTGTTTTACCCCCTAGTTCTAGAATATCAGGGCAGTTTTCCTTGGTAATTTCTTGACCAGTGATGTTTTCTAGGCTCTTTTTTTTTTTTAATCATTTTTTTCACATAGTCCAAATAATTCTTGAATTATCTCTCCTGGATCTGTTTTCCAGATTAGTTATTTTTCCAATGAGATATTTCACATTTTCTTCTATTTTTTCATTCTTTTGATTTTGTTTTATTGCTTCTTGTTATCTCATGGAGTCATTAGGTTCCATTTGTCCAATTATAATTTTTAAAGGATTATTTTCTTCATTGAGCTTTTATACCTCCTTTTCCACTCTGTTAATTCTATGTTTTAAGGAGTTCTTTTCTTCAATAAATTTTTGTACTTCCTTTTCCATTTGGCCATTTCTGCTTTTCTAGGCATTCTCCTCTTTACTGAAATTTTTTGCCCCTTTTACCATTTGACTGATTGTTTTTTTAAAGGAGTTATTTTCTTCAGTATTTTTTTGTGCCTCCTTTATCAAGCTCTTGATTCTTTTTTCATGCACTGTCATTTCTTTTCCCAATTTTTCCTCAACTTCGCTTATTTGATTGTTAAAATAATTTTTGAGCTCTTCTAGGAATTATTTTGAGACCTAAGACAAATTCATTTTTTTTTTTTTTGGAGGCTTTGGATGTAACAGTTTTGACTTTGTTGTCTTCTTCTGAATTGATGTTTTGATCTTCCCTGTCACCATAGTAATTTTCTATAATCAGGATCTTTTTCTGCTGTTTTCTAATTTTCCAGCCTATGTCTTGACTTTTAGCTTTATATTAAAGTTGAGCTCTGCTCCCAGGTTTTGAGGAGGTACTATCACAAGCTTCAGGATTTTTGTGAGTCTGTTTTCAGTGCTAGTTCTGGGGGTTTGTAAGCTTTCAGTTTTTCTAAAATGATATGATCTCAAGAGAGGTGTGTTTAATATTCTTCTGGCTGTGTCTTTGGTCTGTGAGTGACCACAAGCGCTCTTTTCTGCCCTAGAACTGTGACCAGGGTCTCTGCTCCCCTGCCTCTCCTAGCTTTAGTGTGCTAGTGCTCCTCTTCACCTGGGACTATGACCCGGATGCACATATGGGTTATGCAGCAGTCCTGCACCCAGTGCCAGCCAAGGGACCCTTGTAATTTTCTGACTCCTTCTGTAACCTCCTTGTCTTGTCATTTAACATCTCTTTGCCTCAATTTCATGAACTATAAAAAATTTCATGAACTATATGATAATAGCACCTCCCTTGCCTGGTTGTTGTAAGGATCAAATGAGATAATACTTGTAATGTTAGTTTAGCATAGTGCCTGGCACATTGCAAGCACTATATGTGTATTATTATTATGACAATCTGTTCCCTCTTTCTGGATGATCCCATCAATTCCCATGAGATCAGTTCTTATCTTTATCTAGGTGATTGCTGAATTAATCTGTCTAGCCATAGTTTCTCTACTGAGTTCCATTTCTGCATCATCAATTGCCTGTTAGACATTTCCAGCTGAATATCCTATAAGCATCTACAGCTTAACATGCCCCAAATAGAACCATTATCTTTCCATCTCTTCTCTCTTTTTCTGTTGCTAAGTATCTCTGTCCTTCTAGTCATCCAGATTCACGACCTTATTGCATCCTTGCTTTTTTGACTCCCTTCGTCTCTGTATCTATTTATTTCCTAGAACTTACCCTTTCAACCTCCACAACGACTTCCCTCCATGTTGCCTTGTTGCAGTCCTAAATAATGTCAGAAATTTTACATCATAATTAGTCAGGATTTTTGTCCTCTTTCAATGAAATGAGTAAGGGAACTAGCTACCAACACTTTCTCTTTTCTTTTGTAGAGCATAGCCTTGCTTCTCTAGGCTTCAGAGAACCCTGAAAGCTTAAATGAGAAGAAAAAAACGGCTCTGCCCCTTCTTTTATCCCAGCTACAAAAGAACAAAAGCTGGGGGGAGCTGCTAGATTATATTTCTAATTGACCCTCCTTTCCTGTAGTCTCTAAGATGCTCAAAAAGGAAATTAATATATGAGATAGTACACAGCCCAACCAAACTGGTCACAGAGCTGCTTGTTTTATTCTACCTTCACTTCTGTGAATGAGGGTTCATGAAGTTTTTTCAGATGGGAAGGATTAATTCATAATGCATATCAAATCTTTTAACCAAATTAAATTAACATCATTGACTTACAGACATTTTTAAAGTCTATTTGTATATTTGAAAGGTGAGATAGTCTGTTTTTCTAAATTATAAATAAAAGTGAAACACATAGAAAATTAGGAATTTAAGAATTCTGGTCACTTCTAATGGATATAATAAACTAAGGAGACTCTACTATTGTGCTCTGTTTCATGTCAATAATGTGCTTGTTTGGACACTTAGATGTATGATTTTTAAAAATTTCTCAACATTAACATTTCTCAACATTTTTCTAGTAACCTTTCTAGTAAGCTTACCAAAGATACTTATTTTCTTTGGAAATAAGTCTTTTCAGAGTATATTCTTATAATTGCTATTTATTCAGACTTTTGTCTAATACAATTTAGTTTTTAAATATTTTAATTAGTAGTGAAAACTATAGTATTAAGAATTGACCAAGAAAACAAGAAAAATATAGTAGGCAAATCATAAAGAAAACCACTTTCTTAGAGATGAGAACAGAAGCAAAGAAGAAAGGTTTCAGACTTTTTTTTTAACATCGTTTTTTAATGTTTTGAATCAGGTGGTGTTCTCTCCATCCTTATACACAGGTTTGATTGTGCGGATCGACAGTTCCATTCTATCCCTGCTACCTGGCAGGCCCTCATGGATAATCCATATGATGTGAAAGAGCTTATTCCTGAGTTCTTCTACTTCCCAGAGTTCTTGGAAAATCAAAATCGTAAGATTTCACAAATTATGAAGTTAAGAATTTGACCTGTTTTGAACACAGTAGCAAGGAGTTTGAGATATTTTTGATGAGGAGAAACATTCTCCTGAATATTTTGTCAACCAAAACCTCATTCTTTGTGTGGCTTATTTTTGGGGACGCTGATAAATTCCATGCTTAGGTTTTAAAACAGTGCTATAACTAACAGAAAAGTTAAATAGATTGGACTTGGTGAGAGAGATCATTGTTTAGGTGGCGTTCATCTGACCACATGAGTTAGGGAGATCGGCTTTTTTCTCCTGCAAATGTTCTCATGTCTTGAATAGGCATGGGAAATGGACAAAGACATAGAACAATAATACAAAGTGAAGATTGTGGACAAGGACTCAGGATTGTAATCTTCTTAGAAATTCACTGCATGTTTTTAAAGCATAGCACACAAATAAAATTGGTCTGTAAGATGAGATACTGCTATCGGTAGATTTGAGGTTGAAGCATAGTGTTGTAGAAAGAGTGTTACAGTAGACATCAGGAATCTTAGGTTCTAATAATAATTTTATGTACCTTATATTTGTATAGCATTTTATAATCCTCAGTGTTTTGACGAACATTGGCTCATTTGATCTTTTTAAGAGTCTTTAAAAGTAGGTGAGGCAATTGATGTTATATCCCCATTTTGTAGTGAGGATTTTGAGACTCAGAATTGTTAGTTGATTTTGCCAGGGTCAATTGAACCTGGATTTCTTCGCTATTTGTCCAGTGTTTTTCCCATAGTTCTGCCCTGGGCAAATTACTTGTTGTCTTTAGGGTGAGTTTCTTCATCTGTAAAATGATGGTTTGGGTAGAATGCTTTCGGGTATTTGAGTCTGCAAGGTACAAAGTACCAAAAACATTTTATTAAGTGAGTTATATGCCTTAACCGTTAGAAGAAATCCATTTCCCTTGTTTTTAATGTAAGAATACTTAATGGAAAAGTATTATTGGTAATATTAATTTGAAGTGTCAGCATGTGTTGTCTTATAAAGGTGAGAATCAGAGCTTCCAGATATTTTTTCCTTCATTGGTCTAACTTCATTGGTCTTCCTTCTCATTGGTCTAACTCATCAGACTTGTAATTTATTTCATAACTATGTTATTTCATCCTTTGAAGTAGTGAAATAACTCATTTAAAACTTGATTTGTACAATGGCTGCAATTTTCATGTTTGTAAACTTTCTAAAATGGAATCCATTCAAGAAAATAATTTTATTTGCTGAATATGTTGTTAGAACAAAAACATTCTGCTTTAGTCCTAGAGAAACTAATTTTCTGTTGATTCTCTAACTTAACCTTTATACCAATGAGAAAAAAACCAAAACAACCCAGTATCATTGTATTTTGATACCAGAAATGAAACTTATTTTTCACTACTGACATTCCTTTTTTAATCACTTTATTTTTTTTTCTGTTATATATCATAGATTTTAATTTGGGGCACCTACAAGTCTCCAAAGAGCTAGTAAGTGATGTGGTTCTCCCCAAATGGGCTAAATCTGCTGAAGATTTCATCTATAAACATAGGAAAGCACTGGTAAGCCTTCTCTTCTTGGTCTCTCATACAGATTAATAAAAGAGAAACATTTTTCTGAGAGGCCTAAAAAAGTTATTTATTTTTAATGATAAATAATTATAATAATAAATACCTTATTGACAAATATATTGCAATCTTTCTGGGGCCTAGAAATTTTCTAGTGATATGCCATGTCTCTGTATATATTACTTTAAAGTTTGATAACAAAGTATTATGATTGTCAAGTTCTACAAGGTGTTCATTTTATGTGAAACCACCTCAGTCATTAACACCATAATTTGGTTTACTTTATATTTCCTTCAGTTCTTCTGTACTTTGTTTCCACAATAGGTATTTACTATGATTTAGCCACATGGGACGATTGTGTTAGTATACTTCCCTAACTTGCTGAGGTCTTTTTTCTTGCAAATTGAGTAAACCTCATCGTTTGAGATAGACAGACTTGATGTTAATATCATCATATTGGTAAAAGTCATCATGCTGGTCCACCCAGTTCCTTATCTGAAAAGAAATAATGGAGAGTCTGGAAATTTCCCATGATGCTCATGGTTATTATGTTAGTTATTACTAGAAATCAATCCCCTGACCATGACTTGTAGTAGGGCCTCAAATTGACATGATAGGCGTTCAGTCCTCTTTTTTCTATGGTTTGAACCCAAATGATGATTATATCCCAATTCATCATTCCCATGAAGGGGATGAAATAAGGAAATGACAAGTTAATGAAAAAAGGCACCTCAAATTAGGCTAATGCCCTGAATTGTTAACCTTGTTGCTCCAACATGTGTCTAAGGCTGTATTCTCATTAGCAAACTTCATTTTCTTTCTTCCTTTAAGAAGCATTGTGTGGATTTGTTTAAACCATGTAAAACTTGTTATGACCGCATGAGTAGGAGTCACAAATGAGGATTTTCATCTTGATTTCCCAGACATGATGTATAGTTTTATTTATAAGGTTTAAAGTGTTTATTGTTGGGGCGGAGCCAAGATGGCGGTGTAGCAGCAGCAACATATCGCAGCTCTCACATAGCCACCCCAAAATACCCATAAAATAGGACTCTAAGCCAATCCTAGAACTACAAAATGCACACAAAGATACTTCCCACTAAAGTCAGCTCAGCTACGAGGAACCATATCAGCACTGTGAACAGAAACCAGCCTGGCCTAAAGCCGTGGCTGTGTGCCCCAGGGGCAGCTGGGTGGGAGGAGCCTCTCAGGTGAGCGGATTAGCACCAGCTGCAAGTGGGGATTTCGAAAGGGGGAGATAAGGAGTCTAGCCGAAAGGCCTCCAGAGCGGAAAAGTGAAAGGCAGAGGTTTTGCACCCGCCTCTGTGTTGTAGCTTCCAGCTCGCGGCTTGCAGACAGCAGGGGGACAGAGCGATTGTTCTTAGGCCAAGAGCTCTCGTGTTGAGCGGCCTGGATCTGGATCGCGGTCTTGGGCCTCGGTTCTGGAGTCTTTACTATCCAGTCAGCCGGAAGTAAATAGGAAGAGTTCCCAGCCTCTTCCTGAGAGCTACGGCAGCCGGGAGGACCCCAGCAATTTGGGACAGAGCTTTTCCTTCTGGAAGCAGAGCCCCACAGATATTTTTTTAAAAAATCATGGACTGAACAACCATGAGTAAGAATAAGCATAAGAAGCAAAGTAAGAACAGCTCCCAAACCCTAGATTCCTTCTTTGGGGAAAAGAAAGATCATGGGAGAGAGAGGGAGGAGGAGAGCGCAGCCAGAGCGCCCCCACCAGAGGCCTCCAATACATGAAGAATGCCTTAAAGCTAGAGATGAGCTGAAGAAGGATT
>CM053591.1:135455538-135510786 GCA_028646515.1 Pseudochirops corinnae
TAGACTGGGGGAGGGGGGACACACTGGGATGGCTGTTTTGGGGTGGTGGGTGGGGGAAAGAGGGAGAGAAAATATGTAACTCAAAATCTTGTGGAAATGAATGATGCAAACTATAATAAAATTTAAAAAAAATAAAGTGTTTATTGTTAATGCAAATTATTGCTGTCCTAGGAATCCGAGTATGTTTCTGCTCATCTTCATGAATGGATAGATCTGATTTTTGGCTATAAACAAAGGGGCCCAGACGCAGTGGAAGCACTCAACGTTTTCTACTATTGTAGTTATGAAGGTATAAATTTCAGTATTTTCTCTTTTGTGTTGTAATAGTGACTGGAAGCATCATTTGAAAAAGTCTGAATGTGTTTCTATTTTGTATTTGTACTTAACAGCATTAACTGTGTAACCTGATACACAAAAATTCTGATGACTCAAGAAGTTTATTTTCCCCTTACAAGCACCAGGAATCTCTACTTTTCTTTGTTTCTTTTTCCTTGATTATATTAAAGCCCAAAAGGTGGAGTTTTAGTGTGGGCTCACTCCAGCAAAATAAACCCTAGTTGAAAGAGTTCCGCCTACATGCTGCAGAATAACACAGGATCATTCAAAACAAGGTTCTTAAAATTGACATTATATCTTAAAGGGGTTTATTTTTTTTATCATTAAGTTACAAATAATTTATATTTGAATTCCTTTGAACTTCCAACCTGATAAGCCTATTTTAAAGTACAGTGTAGACCGGGGTGGGGAACTGAAGGTCCTCAAGGGTGGCCATTTGAATTTAGTTGCTAACTTTGCTTTTTTTTGGGGGGGGGGGGAGGCAGTTGGGGTTAAGTGACTTGCCCAAGGTCACACGGCTAGGTTTTTGTGTTACATGTCTGAGGTCAGATCTGAACTCAGGTCCTCCTGACTCCAGGGCCAGTGCTCTAGTCACTGTGCCACCTAGCTGCCCCTTCGTGGTTTTGAAAGAAGCTAGATCTAGGTCTTGGGCAAAAATCATTAATCATATTCAGTGTTTGTATAATGTTCTAAGCTTTGCAAAGCATTTTGTGTATATTATTTCATTTGAATGAATCAAAAAAATAATTGTTTACAATGTGCCCAGGCTGTACATACAAATAGAAAAAGCTAGAGAGCCCCTGCTTTTAAGGAGCTCACATTCTAATTGAGAGGCGACACATAAAAGAAATTTCACTACAGGGAAAGCCTAGATGTCATAAGGCTTCAGCTGTGGGTAAATGGCAAGGCTCAGGGGTCCTTAGATTTCATCAGTAGGTCAGATGACAGTGCTGGGAATCCACAGGCTGTAGAGGCAATGCAGGTAGTAAAGTCTGATAGTCTTTCAGTTCACCAGAATGAATAGTTGATGACTAATCTTATCCAAGCCATGTGAAAAATCAGGCCTGCTCCATGGGTTCTGAGCAGGCCCAGCTCAGGGAGTAGAAGAAAGCAGAGAGTAAAAGGGCAGTAAGGCGCCCCTAGTGGTAACAGGTCTTCTCCCTGCCAGGACATCCCCCCCTCCCTCTTTAATCTTTATAACTCTGTTAAGTTATAATACTAGAGATGTTACTACCTCCATCTTATGGATGAAGATACAGTTCAGAAAAGTTCAATGATTTGCCCATAGTTACTGAGTTAATTAGTATCAGAAATAGAATTGGAGTCCAGGTCTATCCTGACTCCAAACTAGTATTCTTTACCCTATTCTATCTTATCTTTTTATCTCACATTAAAGCCAGTAGTTTTAAAAGCTTTTTAAAACGTGGACAGGACATGTCTGTGCGTTTGTAAATAAGTAAGTAGTTTTCATGGGAACCATAATTTATTAATATTGAGATGAATAAGAACATAGTTTTTATTGAACTCTTTGTTTCTCTTTTATCTCGTGTGTTTGTTCATACATGTTTGTTTACGTTTATACACGAAAATCAATAATGATATATCTTCCATATATTTGAATATATGTTAAGGAAACCACACAGACTGGAATGTGGAAATTAGCTGTATTTTATTTTCCAAAAGTACCAGAATAACATTTATCTAGCATCCCTTGGGATTTGTATATTTTGTGAGAAATCCGTTCTCTTCCAGTTAAATTCCTTCCTCTCAGATAGTCCTCTTCCTTTCAAAAAACCTCGAGGAATATCCTATAATTCACCCACTGGGGTGTATTGATTACCTGCTCCAAAAACAGGAATTACACCCTATATGTGCTTCTCTTTGAAATCCCGGACATATCCCCCATAATTTAGTTAATAAGTTACATATAACAGTTATTAATTAAGCACCTAGTATATACCAGGCACTGTGCTAGATAGAAAAAACAAATAAGGCAGTTTCTTAAGGAGTTTACATTCTACTGATGAAACATCTTCTTACAATCTGTAACCCAGCATGTCTCTGTTTCATATGTCTCACACCTCCCTGCTTTATACTTGGGCACTTGTTTCCTTGCAGTATATATAGTGGGTTGGTTTTTCTTTTGAATATTCTTCACAATCGCTTTTCTTGACCATTCACTAAATTTGAAAAGAGAGCGACTGATCCAAAATGTTTAATATTTTCACAACACAAAAAAGTATGATTTTTAAATTGATACAAAAATTTTTTCATGCCACCTGGGGTGGGGGTGGAATGGAAGGGAGAAAATTTGAAACTCAAGAGGTTATGGAACTGAATCTTGTAAACTAAAAGTAAATAAATCAAATTAAAAAAAAATTTTTTTTCAGCAAAAATGTCCATTTATCTGGGAAACAAAGAAAATCTCAGATTAGTAGAATTTTTTTCTACAGTATCATTTAGTAATAAAATTAATTTTCAGAGGTTCACTACCCCAAACTCATTTTACCAATGAGGAAACTGGGACCAAGGGAGATTAAGTGACTTACCCAGTGTCACCCAGGTAGTTGGCATCAGGGGTGGGATTTGAACCCAGATCCTCAGACTCTAGGATCAGGCCTTTTTCTACTATACATTTAAATGTGGAGAGCTAAGGATATATTTTTTCCTAAGATCTTAAGTTTATATAGAACAACTTTTTTTCAGAAGATCAGTAAACTTTAGTGTTTTTAATTTAGTTCAATTCAGCACCTATTTTTAAAGCATTTACTTTGTGCAAATCCCTGTGTTAGATGGCAGAAGAAAGACAGAAACAAAGCAGACCCTTTGTAAGGGCTCTTCCATTCTCCTGTGGAGGTACAAAATGGACAAAAGCACATACAAAGTGATTTCAAGAAGAGGAAAGTGCTAATAATTAGTAGATTCCAGAAATATCTCATCCAGGTAGTAGTCACTGAGCTGTGCCTTGAAGAAAGCTGAAATTCTTAAAAAGTGGCAGGAGGAAGAGGATCGATGCCAGACAGAAGGAGGGAGCACCTAGACAAAAAAGGCGTACAAATGGAAGATGGGGGGCTATGTATGATGAATGCCAAAAGAGACACCTATTGAGGATACTTTTTGGTGGAGAAAGGAAAAACAGAAGACAGGTGATCTTGGCCAATACTTCCAAGGGTTCTTAGGGTGAAATAGTAAAAGTAGGCCAGATTATTCTTCACCATTTAAATGACAACTTATTGGTAGTACTGTAAGTGGTGAATTGAAGGACTCCTAATATTTCAGATAATATGAATTTAGAAATCTGTATTAATGAGTGACTTGTTGATTTTTTTTGCTTTTTTTTTTTAACTTATGGCTTTAGGAGCAGTGGATCTTGATGCCTTAACAGATGAAAAAGAAAGAAAAGCTTTAGAAGGAATGATTAATAATTTTGGGCAAACACCCTGTCAGCTATTAAAGGTAAATCATTAACAAATTATTGAAATCAGAAAGTATCCAAGTTTGAATCGCTAAAGATTGACATTATAATTATTTTGAGAGTCTTGTAGTTTTAAGCCGTTATTCCCCAAGACCACCCAGAACACTGTATGCTCCCTGCAGCCAGGTGCCACGGTGAATAGAGTGCTGGACCTGGAGTCAGGAATGTTGAAGAAGTGATATTCTGGGAGGCAGAGATGACGAGCCACTGGCTAGGACGTATTATCCAGATCCAAAATTACCTATTATCTTGTTCTCCTTCAATTAGTAAAATTAATTGAGAATGAAAACACATTTATTTATTAAGTGTTTTACGATGTGCCAAGCATTGTACTAAGTGCTAGGGTTAAAAAAATGCAAAAGACAGTCCTGCACTCAAAGAGCTCAAGACCAACACGTGGAGGAGAGTTGTGGCCAAGGTGAAGTGTTTTTTGTCAGAGAAGTCGCTGCTCGTTTCCACCTTCCCCATCTATCCCCACTTAACTATCTTGCATTTTTTCTGTGTGTATTTATTCAGCACAGTCTGTATGTGTTTAAGATGTATATATACCTTACTACCCTAATAGGAGATAAGCTCCTTAAGAGCTGAAACTGTTCCTTTTTCAACTTTATATCCCTAGTGCCTACTAGCACAGTTCATTGCATGTAGAAGGTACTTAATAAATGGTATTGATTGATTAACAATACAAAAATAGTTACATTGGAATTTTAAAGACGAATCCATAAGCATTTATTCAGGGCCTACTCTGTGTATAATTAAATGTATTTTTGCATCAGACTTAACCTTTGTGACTTTTTTTTAAACTGATGCTCACATTCCCTTTGCACTTATCTATTTCAGTGGAAGAGATTGTCCCAAAGGATGACAAGTAACTGAAAATATGCCTTCTATTTAGATTAAATGGATAATCCATGTATTAATAATTGAGAGTTGAATCTAATTAATTGGGATAATTAATTAGATTATTATATATTATAGATAATTGGGAGTGAAATCTAATTAAACTACTTATTCTCTCAGATAAATTTCCCAAGAAATCTGAAGTAGGATTGACAAATCTTCAGACAGATTTGTCTTCCTTTGTTTCAGCTTTGGTTTTGCAGTATTAATGGGGTTTCTCTAATTATGTGATTTTATTTGTTTGTCCAAGTGATTGAACTGTATTGTTCAGCTTCTCTCTGAGACTGAGTGAGTAGAGATTACATATTAGAGATAGGAAGTACAATAAGTCTTTCATTTCAGTTTCCATTATGGAGAAGGGAATGCAACAATGTATAGATACTTTTTCCTATGTGATTGTAGTAAAAATTCTGTTCTTTTGTAGGTCTCAGCTATTGAAGGTTTGGCTAAAGACTAAAGATTAAATTGTGAGTGACACACGTTGTAATGTATATTGTATATGTACTCTGAATTTTATTATTTTTCCCTTAAAATTATTCTGAAGGAACCTCACCCTCCAAGATTATCAGCAGAAGAAGTAGTACAGAGACAAACCAAAACAGACACTGCGGCCTTGAACCTCTTCCAGCATCTCCCTGAGCTCAACTCATTCTTTATAGAGGTAAAATCTCACTCTGTAACATCACTAAAGCAGATCTTGTTTGAAATCACACCAACTTTTATTCGAGTACATTTAATAATGGAAGGGGAGTGGTTGAACAGATAATAGAAAACCATAGCATGGAGAATGAAAGGAGCCCTGCACCTGGTCTGAAGACCTGAGTTTGAATCCCACCTCTCCTTCTTCCTACCTGTTTGACCTTGGTCTTAACCTCTCTGAGTCTCTGTTTCCCAATCTGTAAAACGGTGACGTTTACCATACCTACTTCAACAACGTCAGGAGGATCAAATGAATTATCTAATGCACTTCATAAAGATAAAAAATTATACAAATATGTTGTTTACAATAACTTATAATTGGCTTTTGAAAACACTTTTCCTTACTTAAGGCAGAAGTCTGAATTGAGCTGTTTATTTTCCCTGAGATAACTTTAAATTGGTTTACAACCTCTGGTGGCTCCCTAATATCTCTAGGATCAAAGAGAAACTCCTTTGGTTGGCATTTAACACTTTTCACAACCTGTCTCCTCTCCTGTCTTTATTTCCCTCGAAACACCCTATAACCCAACAGTCTAGCACGGGGTGGGGAACCTGTGGCATGTGGCCTTCTAGCTCCTGGTGTGCAGCCTTCTGACTGAGTCCAAGTTTTACAAAGTAAATCCTTTTATTAAGGCGATTCAGTCAAAGGGCTTCACTCGAGGACCTAGAGGGCCACATGTGACCTCGAGGCCTCGGGTTCCCCACCCTTGATGGCCTATTTGCTGTTCCTCTGTCTCCCATCCCATGCTGTTGACCTGGCTGTCTCTCTTAGGCCTACAACTCTCTTTCCTTACCTTTACCTCTTAAAATCCTGGGCTTCTTTTAAGATTCAACTCGGATGCTACCTCTACAGGAAGTCCTGCCTGGCTTGGCTGCTAAAGCCTTCCCCTCCAAAGCGACCTTACATCTCTTCTGTTGGTATCTCTTTATGTGTTGGCTACCACATTAGAATGTAAGTTTCTTCAGAGCAATTACTGTTTTGTCTTTTTTTGTATCCCCAGTGCTTAGCACTGTGATTGGAACAGAGTAAATGCTTACTACAATTGATTGATTTGTACCTTCTTAAAAGGGTGAGCAAATAAGTGGCTTGTTCTAAAACGTGTCCCTGAAATTTGGCAAGTGAGTTTTAGTCCCTGTCAGTGACTTATTCTTCTGCATTCTTTTAAGTCATTGGTCTGGGTGGGGGTGTCAGTGAAGGAGTTGAGCAAACAACAGAGGTGTTGTCACTTTAATTTAATATTCTGCTGATCCATGATTTCATCTGTGTGCCTATTCCTAACACTTATGCCAGTCGCAATTCACTATATATTTTTTTTATTATAAGCTTAACAAACATCTACAGACACAAACATTTCAACATACAAATAAAAACAGAAAAGAGGATTGTATATGAAACTGTACCAGAACTGTTCTGCATGTGTGTCTTTTTCCAGACTAATTTTCTAGATATTTTTTATTGCTTTGTTAATGCTCTTTTCTTTCATTTCTGTTTTTCTTGGCATCGCAACATCATTAACTATCAATTCCTCCCCTTCAATAGAAGCCCTCTCTTTTATTTCTTATTTCACTTTTCTCTTATTAATATCTCTCCCATTTACCCCTGCCCCCACATTGAGCAAGTGAAAAAACTCTAGGAAATAAAACCCTCAGAGTATGCATATATAATCTAACAAAACATTCCCTCACAGACCATGTCTGAAAATGTACAAATTTTATGTCTCTTTATGCATTTTAAATTTAGCACTTCTCTGGCAGGAGATGAGTGGCATGTTTCATCTTCATTTTTTGTATGCAATTTATCGCTGCCTGGATCACTGTTCTGAAGTCTTTCAAAGCTGTTTTTCTCTGTAATGCTATCGTTGTATAAATTGTTCTCGTTCTGCTCATTTTGTTCTGAATCAGTTCATAAAGGTCTTCTCGGTTTCCTCTGAAACGGTCTCATTATTTATTATGGCACAACGCCATCACAGTTTGTTTAGCCACTTACCATTCCCTAATAGGGAGGTACCCCCTTAGTTTTCAGTATTTGATGACAGTGAAAAAAAATGGTAGAAATATTTTTGTACATAAATACCCTTTTCCTCCTTAAAAAAATTTTTTTTGGAGTACAGCATAGGCCTAATAGGAGTAGAGCTAGGTTAAAAATATGAACCCTTTGGTAAACTTCTGGCATAATTGCACGTGGCTTTCTTGAATGGCTGGAACAATTCATAGTACCACCAGCATGTCCAATACAGAAATACACTTTGCACATCTCTTAGGAACAACTAACTGCCTGCTCGTACCCTTTGATTTATCCCTTGACAGATGGCTCTTAGTCTTACAAATTCGAATCAGTTCTTGGATATAAAACTTTCCTAAGTTAAATTTGCTTCAGAGATTTTTTCCCCACTAGTTGCCGTTTTCCCTTTTAATTTTTAACACATCAGATGTTTTTAGTTGTCCATTTTCTCTTGTGTGATTTTCTCTATTGATGGTTTAATCACGAAGTCTTTCCACAGATCCATAGACCCAGAAGGTAACTTTTTTCTTTGCCCCTCTACTTTGTTTATGCGGTTTTATGCCCACCCATTTTGGTGTAACTGTAGTTCTTGGTTTTCTAGAATTTTTAGGTGCACGACCAGTTTATTAATCCGTTTCTCCTTTTTTGTTGTTGAATTTTGCTCTCTACTTCATCCAGATATCTTCTTCCATTTCATGGATTAATTTATCCTTTTCACATTCATAATTTTTTTTTTTTTTGCTTTTTTTGGAGGGGAGAGGGTAAGGCAATTGGGGTTAAGTGACTTGCCCAAACACACATGGCTAGTACGTGTTAAGTGTCTGAGGTCAGATTTGAACTCAGGTTCTCCTGACTCCAGGGCTGGTGCTCTATTCACTGTGCTACTTGGCCACCCCCATAATTATCATTCTTAATTGTGCATTTTCTTTGAAGATAGCTCTAATCATTAGGTGTTTGTCCTCACGTCTAAAATTCTCTGCTATATCCACATTGTTGGTCCTAGTTTTGCTCTTTAGGATTCAAGCAGTACAAACCTAATCCCTCTTCCACAATATCATACAATCACCATTTATTTTTAAGTGCCCACTATATGTACCATGTACTTTGACCAGGTTATCAGGGACACAGACAAAAGAGAATTTTTTGCCTGTGAGGATCTTACATTCTTTCAGGTGAAATAGCATATGTACATACAAATACATGTTTTTAAAAAACATAAATAAATAAAGGTAATGACAGAATTGGGGAGCATCAGGCACTTGGGTGATCTTGCGTAGGAGTTATTTTCTACAGCGGACTTTGAAAGACACTTGGAATGCTAAGAGATAGAGGTGACAGCTAAGTTTGCAAAGTTTCTTCACAATAATCCCAAGAGCTAAGTTGAGTAAGTAGTAGTAGCTCCTTTTGAGAGAGGAGGAAACTATAACATTGAGAGGTGAAAGACCTTACCCAAAGAAATAGAGCTGGTTAGTGGCAGAACCAGAGGTTAAATCTAGGACTTCTGAGCCCAAGTCCATTGCTTTTTCTTCCTATCAGCTTGATTCAGGATTTTTCTTTCTTTTTCCTTTTTTAAAAAATTTATTTGCTGTTAGTTTACAACATTCAGTTCCACAAGTTTTTGAGTTCCAGATACCCCCCTCACTCCCCATGGCTACATGCAATCCAATATAGGTTCTACATATACCTTCACATTAAACATTAGTCAAGTTGTAAAGAATTATAAGCAATGGAATGAATAATGCAGAAAAAGAAACAAAACAAAAAAGAGACACAGCAAGTAGTTTGCTTCAGTCCGCATTCACACTCCTTAATGCTTTCTCTGGATGTGGGCAGTCTTCTACATCATGAGACCTTTAGAGTTGTCTTATGGCCTTTCATGGCTGACAGGAGCCCAGTCTATCAAAGTCAGTCATCACAGATACAGTGTGTCTGTGACTGTACACAACGTTCTCCCAGTTCTGCTCCCCTCACTCAGCATCAGTTTATAGAAGTCTCTCCTGGTTATTATGAAGTCTGTCTGCTCCTCATTTCTTATAGCACAGTAGTATTTCATTACATTCATATATCACAACTTGTTCAGGCATTCCCCAGTTGGCGGGCATCCCCTTGATTTCCAGTTCTTTGCTACCACGAAAATAGCTGCTATAAATATTTTTGTACATATGGGTTCTTTTCCCACTTGTATGATCTCTTTGGGATACAGCCCTAGAAGTGGTATTGCTGGGTCAAAGGATATGCACATTTTTATAGCCCTTTGCCCCTAGTTCCAAATTGCTCTCCAGAATGGTTGGATCAGTTCATAACTCCACCAATTTTCCCACATCTTCTCTAGCATTTATCATTTTCCTGTTTTGTCATGTTAGCCAATCTGACCGGTGAGATGTGGTACCTAAGAGTCATTTTGATTTGCATTTCTTGAATCAATAGTGATTTAGAGCATTTTTTTGTATGCTTATTGATATCTTTAATACCTTTCTCTGAAAACTGTCCATATCCTTTGACCATTTGTCAGTTGGGGAATGACTTGTGTTCTTATGAATTTGACTCAGTTCTCTGTATGTTTTAGAACTGAGGCCTTTTGGGGCAGCCAAGTGGCACAGTGAATAGAGCCCTGGCCCTGAAGTCAGGAGGACCTGAGTTCAAAACCAGCCTCAGACACTTGACACACTAGCTGTGTGACTTTGGGCAAGTCACTTAACCCCAATTGCCCTCCAAAAAAAAAAAAAAAAAGAGGTCTTTATCAGAGACACTGGTTGTAAAAATTCTTTCCCAATTTTCTGCTTCCCTTGTAATCTTGGTTACGCTGGCTTTGTACAAAAACTTTTCAATTTAATGTAATAAAAATTATCCATTTTGCATTTTGTAATGCTCTCTATCTCTTGTTTGGTCATAAATTCTTCCCTTCTCCATAAATCTGATAGGTAAACTGTTCCTTGTTCTCCCAGATTTGCTTACAGTATCAGCCTTTATATCTAAATCATGAACCATTTAGACTTTATTTTGGTATATGGTATAAGATACTGGTCTGTGCTCAGCTTCTGCCATACTATTTTCCAATTTTCCCAGCAGTTTTTGTCAAATAGTGAATTCTTATCCCAGAAGCTGGAGTCTTTGGGTTTATCAAACAGCAGCTTTTGCTATAGTCATTGACTACAGTGTCTTGAGTACCTTTTCTATTCCACTGATCTACCACTCTATTCCTCAACCAGTACCAAGTAGTTTTGATGACTGCTGCTTTGCATACAGTTTAAAATCTAGTATGGCTAGGCCACTTTCCCTAGCATTTCTTTTTATTAATTCCATTGATATTCCGGACCTTTTGTTCTTCCAGATGAATTTCGTCACTATTTTTTCTAGTTCTATAAAATAACTTTGGTAGTTTGATTGGTATGGCACTAAATAGGCAAATTAGTTTAGGTAAAATTGTCATTTTTATTATATTAGCTCAGCCTAACTACAAGCAACTGATGTTTTTCCAGTTATTTAGATCTGACTTTATTTGCGTGAAAAGTGTTTTGTAATTATGTTCATAAAGTTTCTGGGTTTGTTTGATTTGGGATTTTTCTGATTTAAACTCATATATTTTTCTGTTTCCCTATTAGGGCATCAGTGATGGTGTTCCACTAGTGAAAGCTATTGTTCCCAGAAATCAGCCTCGTTCTTTTATGACCCAGGGTAGCCCAGAGATACTGGTGAGTTGGTTTTTATCTTTTTCAGACCCTGTTGTCCTCATGAGACTAGTGAAATACAAAAAAGTGTAATAAAGCCACTTAAACATAATAGAGAAACTTATAGTTTGCCATGTTATCATGTTAAAAGAAAAAAAATCAAGTTTGATGTACATAAAGAGAACATAAATAGATTAGTCAGAGGTATCTGTTGCTTACAAATACGGCACTAAATAAAAACCATAGCACAGTATGTCATTGTCCATCAGTTTCTGATTCTAACTTATGTAATAAATAAAATGCCTATTCTCAGAGGTAGAAATTAAACACATCTATAAGCACATGAAAAAATGCTCTAAATCACTTTTGATTCGAGAAATGCAAATCAAAACAACTTTGAGGTACCACATCTCACCAGCCAGATTGGCTAAGATGACAAAACAGGAAAATGAGCAATACTGGAGAGGATGTGGAAAAATTGGAACACTAATGCATTGTTGGTGGCGCTGTGAACTGATCCAGCCATTCTGGAGAGCAATCTGGAACTATGCACAAAGTGCACTTATAAATAAGTGCATACCCTTTGACCCAGTAACACCACTTCTAGGGCTGTATCCCAAAGAGATCATAGAAGCAGGAGGAAGACCCATATGTACAAAAATATTTATTGTAGCTCTCTTTGTGGTGGCAAAAAACTGGAAATTAAAGGGATGCCCATCAATTGGGGAATGGCTAAACAAGTTGTGGTATATGAATGTAATGGAATACTATTGTGCTGTAAGAAATGGGGATGAGATGGACTTCTTATTTACCTGGAGAGGCTTATACAGACTGATGCTGAATGAGAAGAGCAGAACCAGGAAAAATGTGTACACAATCACAGACACAATGTGTGTGTGATGACCAACCTTGATAAACTGGACTCTTCTCAGCAATGCACAGCTATAAGGCATCTCTACAAGTCTCAGGATGGAAGGAGATACCTACATTCAGAGAAAGATCTAGAAAGAACAGAGTTTAAATGGAGACTGAAGCAACCTACATGCTATTGCTCCTTTCCATGTTTGGTTTTGTTTCCTTTTTCCCACTGTTCACTCCATCAGTTACAACCCTTCTATACAACCAGACTATTGTACAATGTGAAAGTATTTGCAGATCCTGTACTTGACTGCGTGCCACCATGGCGGGGCGGGGGGAAGAGAGGGAGGGGAGAAAACTTGAAACTCAAGGGACTCTGGAACAGAATCTTGTAAACTAAAAGTGAATAAACAAATCAATTAAAAAATGCCTAAGAATGATAGCAGCGGCCCTGAGGTGACCAATTCTGGATACAGTTACACACTACTAATTATCGAGAAGTTATGGGAAAATGACATTTCATTAAACTTAGCAACCAAAGTATTATTTAACAGCTAGTCTTGGGTGAAAGGAAAGGACAGAGTTCTTGTTGGACCATATGTTGAGAATTTCTTTGTATTTTACAGTTAAAAGACATAGTTTCTTGGTCAGTTATCTGAATGTTAAAATGTTAGATCTCCAAATCATCAGTGGAGAGGGGAAGCTAATTTATCTAATTTCACTGTTTTTCTGTTGTTTTACAGTTAACAGCAAGCATGAACTGTGTAATTGGAACCCATGGATGGCTACCTTATGACAGAAACATTTCTAATTATTTTACATTCATCAAAGATCAAACTGTGACAAATCCTAAGTAAGTACATGAATAGTATTGATAGCCACAGGTAGACAGTGGCATTCGTTCCTTTATGTTATTACCTGATAAGCAGATTAATCTAGGTTATCTTCTTGGTTACCTTTGGTAGCTAAATGTGCCTTCATTGCTGCTTGATTGCCTGGTTTGATTCTCATCTTTGCCCTTCATTTCATGTACCCTTACACTCCCAGCTTTTTGTCCCGTTGTTCATCTACCTTTTCATTTCAATGATTTGATTCCAACCATGGTCTTAGTGCTAACATTGTTGGTATTAGCAGCAAAAAATTGATTATTGCTCACCTACCTTAGCTTCTTGATGTCATCTCTTTTTTTTTTTGGGCTTTTTGGAGGGGAGAAGGCAGGGCAGTTGGGGTTAAGTGACTTGCCCAAGGTCACACAGCTAGTAAGTGTTAAGTGTCTGAGGCCAGATTGGAACTCAGGTCCTCCTTGACTCCAGGGCCAGTGCTCTATTCACTGTGCCACCTAGCTGCCTTATCGATGTTATCTCTTAAAAACTATTTTTCATGAATAATTTCTTATCACAAATGATACCAGTGTGGTAAAGTGAATATATTGCCTTTAAAACTTTTTTTGGTCACGTAATAACAGATGAGTTACATATGATTAAATAATATAGAATAACAATGAATTTCTGAAAAAGCTAGTTAAAAAATAACTCTGTGTTTCAGTATATCCAGTTGTTTAGGAATAGCCTTTTTTGTTAATGTGTTTACAGAACTCAGCGTGCCATAAATGGTCCTTTTGCTCCAGGACTGGATATTACCTCTAAGCTATTTGTAGTGTCGCATGATGCAAAGTTATTATTCAGTGCCGGACACTGGGACAATAGCATTCGGATAACATCACTCACCAGAGGCAAAATGATTGCACAGCACATCAGGCATATGGGTAAGGATTGGCTTTAATCTCTTGAATAAAAACATTTTTTATACTTACCGCGAGCAGTGAGATATACTTCCCTCCTCCTGGTGGACAAATGGGGACCTGCAGGTAGGGACTGTTACATATGATGTCAGAAGTGTTTATTCTTTCAATTGGTTTTACTTATTTTCTTCATTACAAGGAAAGGTTTGTGCCAGGCATGGTCCTTAGCATTTTACAAACATTAGCTCATTTGATCCTCACAAAAACCTTGGGAGGTAGGTGCCGTTATCATTGCCTTTCTCACAGCTGAGGAAATAGGCAGACAAGAGTTAAGTGACTTGCCTAAGCTCCCTTCACTAGGAAGTTTATGAGGCCAGATTTGAACTCAGGTCTTCCTGACTCCAGGCTCAATGCTCTGTGCACTATGGTGCCAGTAGCTTCCTCTCTTTTGGGATTAGAGTTATAAACAAGACCAGTACCAAACAAATTTACATATTTGGTCACTTTACCTTAACTTAATCCCTTTTATAGTTTTTTATTTCTTCCAGATATTGTGACCTGCTTATCTACAGATTATTGTGGAATACATTTGATTTCTGGTTCAAGAGACACTACATGTATGATATGGCAAGTAGTACAGCAGGTAGGTCCACTTGCCTAAAATAACATCAGTATTCAGGGGCAGAATCAAGGTTTGCTCTACTAGGATACTAAGTCTAGCACTCTTTCCAGTATCCCGTGAAAAGCCAGATTCCTTATATGCAATTGAATTAGTGTGGGCAGTTTTTAGATAGTGTTGAATCACCTCAGTTATAAGAGTTCTGTCATATTTGTTCATGATTTGAAGGTTAATTTCAGTGTGAACTACATTATTACAAAAATAGCCTGTAGGAAGATGGCCTTACCCTCACTCTTTTGTTTTGCTAAAGGGAGGTATTCCTGTGGGCTTAGTGCCGAAACCCCTTCAGATTCTTTATGGACACACTGATGAAGTATCTAGTGTTGGCATCAGCACTGAACTAGACCTGGCAGTGTCAGGAGCAAGGGTAAGATTTTTTCTTTTTTTAAAAAAATGAATTATCTTTATTCTAAGTGGTAGAGAAAAAAGTCTAAAATGAATTAGTATTTTTAGGGCTCTGAGCAGTGGGTAGGTAGAACTATACTATATTTATGTGGGAATTTTCAAAGAGAGATGCATACAGAAAAAACTCAAAGCAGCTGTGACTTGTTGCTACTTGAAAAAATTGAATTCCTACAGTTACAGATCTGCTGAACAGTGGTTTGGAGGGATCATAAGATGTAAGCTCTGTGAGGGCAGGCAATGTTTTCTTTTAGGTTTTTTGTATCCCCAGTGACTGTCATAGTGCCTGGAATACAGGCACCCCAAAAAATGCTCATGAAATTGAAAGAGATGAGAGAAAGATCAGGATAGAACCTCAGGATAGGGAATGTACCAGAAGCTATGTGATTTTGTTGCATTTCCATTCTTATTTATGACCACCCTCCCCAAATTTACTTCCACTGCCACTTTATACAGTGTCTTTCCCCTTTCGTTGTCTTGTTGACCTTTTCCTGGCTTCTGTTATCTCCTTTTTGCAGGATGGCACTGTAATTATTCATACAATTCAGAAAGGCCAATACACAAGGACTTTGCGACCACCATGTGAGAGTTCTCTCCTATTAACAATTCCCAACTTGGCCCTATCATGGGAAGGACATATCATTGTTCATTCCAGCATCGAAGAAAACACTACCCTCAAGGTATACAACGCTTACTGTGTTCATGTAATCACCTGGGACTACCTCTAGGGCAGCTGCTCATTTAGTCTCGCATTGCATTGGTGTTGTGTGGGCATTTTGAGGAGAGCAGGGAAGTCCCTATTTCAGGAGGGTAGATTTCTTCCACTGTTTATGTCCACACCAGGAGAACTTCATGTCAGTGCTATATATTAGTGATCTGTCTTATACTTTATTAAAATACATATGAAAAAGAATGGTTTTCATTATACTGGAATAATTAAGCCTAAAGTGCAGGTTGTATGCAGTGTTTCTCCTCTTTCTTCTACACAGTAATTTAAAAAGTTAGATTCTTATTTTATGAAGAAAATTGCAAATGGTGTTTTTGTTAATATGAGTCATTGTCAGAATTGCCTTTTTGTTTCAAAATTACTTGGAGGTATTATTTTAATTTTTTAATACATTCTCTGTCAAGTAATTATTATTGAATCTTTATTTGTAAAAAGGAGAAGATGATAGTTCCTACTTCCTTGGGCCATCGTGAGAATGAAAGGGGATATGTGTATATTAATCTTTCACAAACTGCAAAACTGTATGTTAGTATGCTACTAATATTATTCTCCTTAAGTTATTGTCCTTAAGTGCATGAGTTTCTTCTCTCACCATATCTTTTATTTTAAATTTTTTGAGGCTCAGAAATTATTTTTTGTTACAGCCTCTATACTCTAAAATCTTCCATATTTTAATCTCCACAGGATAAAAATGCATTACATCTCTTTTCTGTAAATGGAAAGTATCTAGGGTCTGAGACCCTTACAGAACAAATATCAGATATGTGTGTGGCTGGAGAGCACATTATATTGGGCAGCTTGCAAGGGTTCCTGTCCATACGAGATCTCCACAGGTAAAAAAAACCTAGAATCATCAGCTCCTCACTTAAGAAAAATGTGGCATGATTAAAAGAATCAAGTATACGTGTCAAATGCAGTTTGTCTTTCGGTAATGATCACGATGCCTCCTTTGGCATGTGTGACGGGAACGTTGAAAGCTAATGTCATGTTCCATATTTAGGATTTGCAAAGCTCTGTCAGAGTGACACTTAGAGCAGACCAGGTAGTTTATATGGTGTATGACAGGGTGTAAAGACTAGGTAAGAAGGGATTTCTAGCTCATCAAAATATTTTTTTTCCCAATGCACATGATTGTCAGAAAAATTGGCACCTTTGCAATAAAGAAGCAGTAACTTTTACTAGAACACTTTATCTTCAACATGTGACACCTTGGGACTCTCAGGATGTTGATTTCCTTAGTGTAGAATTTTTAGGGTTAGATGACTTGATTTCTAAGAAATTCCTTCCACCGCTATCATTATATGCAAAAGTCTTGTAGTGCAGTTTGAAACTATTATTTTATGTGTTTTTCTTAATTCATTTTTCTTCTAGTTTAAATCTGAGTATCTCCCCATTAGCCATGAGGATGCCCATCTACTGTGTTTCAGTTACCAAAGAGCAAAGCCACATCCTTGTGGGACTGGAAAATGGCAAATTGATTATCATTGGTGTTGGCAAGCCAGCTGAGGTAATGTTTGCCATCAGGAGTTTTCTATCTTGAACCCTTGAGGATCCTCTTGTTTTTCCTTAATTCCATCTGAATTAGACGGTAATGTTGTTCTGTCTCTTTCCAAAACAAGACTTGGGTCTGCTAAGTTGCTTATATAAGTACAAAGTGGGAACTTTCTTGATTTAATTTTTACGAATACCCAACATGTCATTTACCTTTCTTTAAAAGCATCATTTCTCACTTCATTTCACAAAGAATACCCCCATGTAACCCTGCTGACAGTGTAGTTCTCTGTGGCTGATGTAGATTTGCAGGCATAGGCTTTACCAGTTCCTGAGTATTTAGATATCAAATTACCACTTGCTTCTGGGACAGGGACAGATTGTACTTTATGGGTTTATAGCAACTATAGTCAGGAATTTGAGTAGAAACAAATCAGATATTTTTAACCTTCAGTGCTAGAGCCCTTACAGTATGATACCCTCTCATAACATTTCCTGACAAAAAACCCTTGTAGAGACTCCAGCTGCTAGGATGCGTCTATTAAAGCTATTAACTTTTTGTGTGCAAAGATTCTTTTAGTTGACGGGTTGATTTTATTTTTTAAATATATATTAATAGAAGAATTAGATTTATCTATGATGTGCAAGTGGTGGTAGCATTTCTGAACTTCAGTGTGTCTCAAAATATTTATATCGTGTTTGCAGTGTAGCTTTTCTTGAATTCTGGTTTAATGAAAAACTTGTAGCTTAATATAACCTTGCCCTTTTCTGGCATGACAGAATTATGTGAAACTTTAAATTTTTCTCAAAAATATCTGTCTCTTACACATCTTGTCCTTTTTAGTTGTATCAAGTAGCCTGCTTAAAATTTCTTTTTAAGTTTGCTTTCTTCTCTCCATATCTTTGAGTTTCATTTTCAAAATACAGGATATGCATATTAGATATATAAATTATTTATGGTAATTGTGGTTATTGATTAAAAACAACACAAAGAAAATAAGATTAACTTTGTTTTGCATTTATTTTCCTAATTTTTTAATGCTTAACTATATGATTTATGTGTGTTTATTTTATACTGTCAACAAGGTATATGCCCCTGGCATATATCCATCTTTTAGCAATTCCACACATACATTTAAGAAACTGTTTTATGCTGCCATCTTCACAAAATGTACTATACTTACAATTATGTAGCATCAGCAAGTCTAGAGATTCTAGAGGTTGTTTGGAAAGGTAGAACATCGTTTGGACACCATGATGCCAACTTAAAATTTGTGGTTAAAATATGCCCATTTGTTCAAGATCTAAGCACAATGTAGATTTTGTTATATATTGAGTAAATGTCTTAAGGTAAAAAAAGAGTTTATTCATTGGTAGCACCTAGAAATTTCACTCAGTAATTTAAAATGTAATATAGGAGACCCATAAATATGATTTAGGGCATCTAATATAAGAGACATAAGAAATTATAGCTCCTTATTTTTATAGATGTCCTACTATTATGAAAGCAAGCTATTTTGTAAGTTAAAATATTCTAGATGAATTCTAAATATAAATATATTATCTAGATATAAGTATGATCTCATTCTATAAAAATAGGATTTATATCTACTTTACATAATATAATAGGTCAGTGCTACTCTATATTTTGGGGCACAGTATTACAGGCTTTATACTTGACTCTTTAAAAAAAAGTTCAGGTTTTGATATTCGTTGAGGCCTCCTCCAGCTCTAGCTTTCTTCCTCTGCTCATGGTCCGCAGCAGTATTCCCTGTCTTCATTGGGTAAGTACAAGTAAGTACAAGTGGATATGTTCCACCACAGGAGCGAGAGCTGAAGGTCACCCACACTCTCTGACTTTTTGAGCTCAGCATTTGCATTCACATTGGTCAGTACAATAGGCAAGGAAATAAGCATTTATATAGGATTATGTGCCAGACACTCTGCTGAGACCTTTAGAGATGTTATCTCGTCTGATCCTCACAACAACCCTGTGCAGTAAGTACCCCATTTTACAGTTAAGGAAACTCAGGTTATGTGACTTGCCCAGGGTCACGTAGGTAGTAAGTATCTGAGACTGTTTTTGAACTCAAGTCTTCCAGATTCCAAGTCCAGCACCCTATCTGCTGTGCCACCTAGCTGCTTTAAATGGAGTGGGGACGATTCTTGTACCGTAATATTTGTGATAAGGTTTCACATTTCACATAATGCTTTAAATTTTGCAAAATCCTGTTAGATTTACTCCATAATTTGAACATTTATAGCATAAATTGGCCTCAGTTTTCAGGGTTAGAGGGCTGGAAACCAGTTTTCAGTCTTATTAGGTCAATTTCTTTACTATTGTATGCTGCATTTAGAATATTTTATCTTTGTGCTTTGTTTGACAACAGGAATCCTTAGAAGTAAGTAACTGATTTCTGATGTTTTTAACATTGAGGATCTGGAATCCTTGTATTTTTTCGTTTTATTTTTAAATTTATTTTTAGTTATAAACTTAACAAACACAAACATTTCCATATGTAAAGAGGAAAAAAGAGTTACATTTGAAATCATGAATCTCTGTTATATACAGTTTGATTTGATTGGAGTATTTAATAAATTAATAACGTTGTAGCACCAGCACTATACTGCTTGTCTTGTTTTCCCTTCTGAACTTTTTTCTTCTGTGTGTTTAAAAAAATGTTTCATTGACACTTTTTCTTTTTCCTTTTGGCATCACTATTACTGTTTCCCCACTCTACTCCATCAATCCACCCCCCCCCCATTCCCCCAAAAGCCATCTCCTCTAACAGTCTTAGTCAAGCTAACAGATACACAGATATTAGCCATTACTAAAAATATCTGTCTTATTCTATATCTCTGGTTATCTCTCTGCCAAGAGAGTAGGAATTATGATTCACTGACAGTATTTTAGAAATGTGATTAGTCATTGTCTTGCCCAGACTTCTTAAGTCTTCCAAAGCTGCATTCCCTTGCAGTGTTGTAGATAGATATTATATAAAACAAGGTCATAGTTATTATATAAATTCTTCTCTTACTTCCGCTCACCTCATTCTGCATTAGTTCATATGAGTCTTCTCAAGATTCTCTGAATCACCTCCTTTAATAATTTCTTAGGGTAAGATGATATTTTATTATATTCATATATCATAATTCTTTAGCCCTTTTCCAGGTGATGGCCACCCAATTTTAAATGCAATGCATTCTGTGATGATAGGAGTATAAATTTTTTTTCTTAAATGGATGAGTATTTATATTAAAAGACACATTTATATTTACCTATGTCTAACCATGTACCAGTGGTATAGACCTTCATGTGAGTATTGTTTAAAAAAAAAATTCGCAAGTCCATGAGATGTGTGTTGCAGCTGGGTTTATTACAAGAGAAATAAACCTGCATGTGAAACTCCTGTACCAAGTACCAAGGTGTTCTCATTCTAGACAGAAGCTTACCTATCTATGAGTTGCAGCAAGGGTAGGGAAGAGTGGAGGGCAAACCCCTCCCAAATGGGAGTATCATGAGAGGAGGAAGGGAGCAGTAAGAATGGGGAAGGAATTAAACTCCTCCTAAAGGGAGGGAGAGCATGAGTAAGCAGGATGGCAAAAGGAGCATTCTTTTCTCTTGGAAACTGGTAGACTATGAAGATATGATGGTTTGCTTATCTACAAGGGTCTCAACTGCACAGTTTCTCAGTCTGGTGGAGACTGACTTGTGCCTGTCTTGTAGCTGGTTCAACCCTCAAGGACACACAGGGAGTCCACCTAGGGGTACAGACAACAAATAATGTCAGCTTAGGGTGGGCTTCATCCTTGCCTTGTTCAGGCCTCCTGTATACCCCAGGTCCAGTACGCAACTCAAGAAGACAGGTTAAGTTGGCTTCGGGGTAACAGTGTGAAAACACTCAAAAATCATACTTTCAAACCCTAAAATGTTAGGAAAATAGTTTAAAGAAAAAATACATCTCATTCCATAAATACAAAACAAAGCCCATCAATCACTTGTCTATAGAATAATCATCATAGGTTATTTATTATATTTAGAAAATAATTCCTGCTGGCCATTGGAAATAGATGTAAATTAAAATTTTCTATCTTATTCTCCTTCCTTTGTTCAGTCTAAACACTCCTAAAGGGTATTCACAACTTTTTCATCCTAAATTTTTTCTATTGTTAAACTGTATTTTCCTAGAAATTTTATTTAGGAAAAATGCTCATATGTAAGTGCTGTTGATTGTCAGCGTCTTCTTTCTGCTTCTGTGAATAATTTTAAATACTGTTCCAGATAAAAGATAAGCAAAAGGAAAAAAAAAATCACAAACTATGGAAAATTTAGATGTGGGGGCAGAGAGGAGTGGGCTTTAAAGTGTGATAGGAAGAAATTCATTATTGATTCATGCATGATTTCTTGACAGAGCTGTCAAGAAAGTGTCAGATTTAGTAATTTTTACATAGCAAGAGTATTCAATTTATTTTCTTAGTGTGGTACCTTTTAACAGTTTGTGAAAAAGAGATAGTGAATATAGTCATTCATACTTTTGTTGATATATTAACCAAAAGTTCTGAGAGTTAACTATACTAAAAACAGGAGTATTTGTCATTTCCAAATTTTCCACATTTATCACTTGACATGTCAATTTAATTTATACCTTTTAAAATATCTTTTCACACTTTCTCTGAATTATTTTTAACAGATGCGTGCTGGTCAGCTGTCTCGAAAGTTGTGGGGATCCAGCAAACGCCTCAGCCAGATTTCTGCTGGAGAGACAGAATATAACACTCAGCATCCTAAATGATTACTTCTTACAGCTGCTACCATTGATCACCAAAACTTGATTTATTTTTTGTCACTTTAACGAAATCTCTCAATTTTATAATGACTCAACGTTTTTAGTTCTGAAAAATCATTGGTAAATTATAAAATTTATTGAATGTGTACTATATTTACAAAGGTACAGTCTTATCTTCATCACTTAAAACGTTCTTTACCTAGTTCCAATGAATGAAATGGTTTTAATGCTCCTTCTTATTTTGCACCCAAGTTGAGAAAATTACAAGTGATTATACTTAGTGTTCATTCTGTAATCTGTTGTTTATAATCTGTAAACTATTGTATAGTCCAGATTTTACTTCTGAGAAAACTAAGATAAAAATCAAAGAAGATGAGACTTCTTATTTTGGCTTATTTATCAATCTAAACAGTACAAGACAAGGTACTTAACTATAAAAAGCTTACTACAGAATATTGGAAAAATATTCTTGTGGCCTTTTACATGAACTTTTTAGGCTCTTCTATTTAAGCAACTGAATTTATTTCTTTTCTGAAGCTCCTCCTGAATTTAAGAATTCTTCAAGTCTGTTTTTGTGGCACTGCTGCTGGATGTTCCAAAGTCATTTGTAGTTAAAGTGCAAGGATGTATGACAAACCAAAAAAAAGTATAGAAATTGCTACATAACCCTCTTTCAATAAAACCCAGCACATAGATCTCTGAGAAATTCCTCAGATGTATCTTTATCTTAAAATAATAAAGGCTGGGGGAAAGTGGAGAGACAAAATGTACATTTTTGTCCTTTTGATTTTATTAGTAGTTGAATAATTTAAATAAAATTTAGTAAATGAAAATACCGTATCCAGTCTTGACAGTCAGATTCTTGAAATGCATTTGGAACATCATAATTCTTTATCCGCACGGTTTTATATTGTGTAGGTTTTACCATTTCTGAACTTTTATGTGTTAAGCGGATTGTTTTCCTGAAGTTACTAGAAGTCAGCAGTAATGTCACAAGATGAGTTTGTGTTCTCTTTTTACCTTCCTTTGATGTGTGATTCGTGTGTTAATTGGAAAAATGTACACCACATAAAAAACAGTCACTGAGAGACAGTCCTTTTAAAAATTAATATATTTCCAGCTGATGGTTGTGAAAACTAGGTGGTTTAGGTTGATCGACTTAATTCCTGTTTATTCCTGTTAAATGCTCAAAGTCCAATCATTTATTGTTCAAGACTAACAGGAAAGGATTGGTTTCATTTTAAAAGTAAAAGAGATTGTTAAGCACAATGTTCTTATAAGACCATCTTCACACTTTTAATGTAATGGATTGAACTCACCACGCTTTGAAACAATAATTTTCCATGGTATTTCCACAAGGCATAGTTTTTCCTCCTTGATTTATTTAGGTCTGTATGTGTGATTGTGTTTATTTATTTTTAAAGTTTTATTGATGACTTCTGTTTTTATATTACAGCTTAGTTTTCTTTTCATTAAATCTTTTCATCCTCAAATAACTTGACTAATCCAGATAGCATCTAGTATTGACCTCTTTATTGGCTGATGAGAAATTTTAAATAAAGGATTCTATGTGGAAGTTTTTAAATGATAAGATATAATAGGAAAGATTTGATGTTAAGGAATGTTACAAGGGAAGGATGTGTTTCTGTGGCATATCTCAGTTCAGAATTTTAAAATTGAATGCACTAGCAAAATAAGGTAAAACATACTTTAAAAGGGTATTACAATGAAAACAAATTGATGTCCCAAGGATGTGCATAATATGTACAAAGATAATGTCCCACATCTGTACAGAAGAACTGTGAGTATAAAATTATGTGACAGGCAAAGGATTATGTAGAGGTCTCAGTACAGAAATCAATAGATAATCACTGTTTTATTATTTTTATTCTTTAATTTCATTCAATTTTAATAGAATTTTTATTGTTAGAATTAATAATCAGGTAATAGATAAAGGTATAGATATCTGTATATGTATTTTAGTTTTTTCCATTTTTGAGATTTTATCAAGTGAGATCAATGTGATTATGTTTGTAAATGGACTGAAAAAAATTTTGAGTTTATTTAACCCTAGTGAAATTAGAATTTTTGTTTGAGATTTTTCTTAAGACTGGTACAGAAAGATTCAGATGGGGTCACTTTTTAGTTATTTAAAAAATACGCAAAATTGAGTACCGGATATTTTAATTGGAAGTGAGCACCTATACAAGATGCCATTTGAGTAGATCATTGAAATTTACTGGTGTGTTTTGGTTTACTTTTAAAATTGTCATATTATGTTCATTTTCTAAATGGAGAAATAGTGAACTTTCTCAGGGTTTCTATTGTTTAGAGAGATATATATATTTTGTGGTACAAATGCTATAGGGTTTGGTCTTAATAGGAATTAAATAAATAGCTAAGGCCAGTCATGTTACTAGATAATCATAAAAACAGGATACTAGTTTTCTGTAATCCTATTTCTACCAGAGTTTTAAAAAAGTATAAAATGCACTGATAGAAAGAAAAGTTAATATCACCAAGTTTAAGATCAGACCTCTTTTTACAGACTATTTTGGAATTCTAAAATAATCCAGAAAAATAGAATTATAAATTTTCTACCCTTGATGCATTGGTAAATATAGAAAGTAACATATACTTCTGCTAACCAACATAAAACACAAATAAAAATAATGGATAAAATCCAAGAGAAGTAATATAAACATTTTGGACTTCGTGTAAAAACTTGTCTGTATTCTAAAAAGGGAGAAGCCCATCTCATTAACTGATTCTGGGTGAGTCAGATCACCTCTCTGAGTGTCTATTTCCTCATGTAAAATGATGAATCTAAATCTTTTCTGGCTCTGACACTCACTTAAGGAACAGAATCAGAAGTAGGGTTTGCAATGGATACTTGTAAAACCTAAAATATTATTTTTAAAGCTCTTTTAAATTCTGATGGAAGCAGCTCGGATTGGTGACTTCTGGAATGGATGACCCAGGTTCAAATCCCACCTCTGACATTTAATACCTTTGCAGCCATGGACGTCTTCACCTCTCTGAGCTTCATGGCAGTGGGAGATTATTTATACCGGATGATGCAATAGTTGTGATTATATTTTGATATTGGGTTTATTCCTGGATAGAAACCTTCTAAAGTTTTTGTTTTAGTGCTTTCAACCCTTCAACCGATTATTTTACTGTCATTTGTTTATCTAAAATGAGGGAATTAGGGCAGACGTGAGGAAAAGGAGGAATAGGAAGAGAATTAAGAGTGGTAGATAGGTAAATAGCAGATTAAAAACAAAATTCTGTTTTAGTGAATAATAGAGACCATGTGAAATATGAAACCCAAAAGTACATTTTCCGTGACAATGCCAGCTTTCCTCAGCACAGAGTATTAGTGAAACTTAGTGGGTTTTTTCTGTTTAGAAATTATCTTTGAAAGTGTATTGAGAAATTAAATGTATGCTATAGTTAATTAGATATAAATAACTTTCTTTAATTATTGAGTCAGTCCCTACTCACAGATATTTTGTTTTGAACCACCTTATCTCATTATTTCAAAAGCCTTGTAGATTTCAACTTGTTAAGTCTACCAAAAGTTTTTGTTAGTTGAATAATATTTCATTAATTTTCCCTCCACTTACTAGGGGTCTAGAGTTAATGCATTTTCATACACGATCTTCCTGAATCCCCTCCTCCCACCAGTCTTCAGTCACAATTCTTAGTTGGTCATTGCCTTCTCTTCTTTGAAATTGAACCTGAGTGTAGCACTGTTTTTCACAATTGTTTAGAATACATATCATTTACATGTTGATCTGAATATAGGTGTCACCTAACAGAAGTGCATACTGGGTGACTTTGGACAAGTCATTTATTCCCTCCCACTAGTTTGTCATCTATAAACTGATGTGGTAGGCTTATATTAAGTCTAAGGTTGCTTCCAATTCTATGATCCCCTGACTCTCCTTTGAATAGTATGTAAAACAGGGCAGCTAGGTGGTGCAGTGAATAGAGCACCGACCCTGGAGTCAGAAGGACTTGAGTTCAAATCCAGCCTCAGACACCTACCCCAAAAACTAGCCATGTGACCTTGGGCAAGTCATTTAACCCCAATTGCCCCCCCCCCCCAAAAAAAGAAGTGAATAGTATGTAAAACCATGTGTCAAGGTGTCTATATATTTTATATGAAGATTTTTTTTCTCCTAAAATGTATTTTTTCTAACAAAACCAGTGTGTTAACCTTGATAAAAATTTAAGTAGAATTTTCTTGGAGCAGGTTTTAGCTTTTAAAAATTTGCTTTGTAAGCTAAAGAGGCAAATTTCCTTTTGTCTGCTTTCTTAGCTCATACACCATGAACCTTCATTAATCCATTTAAAATCTTTTGTCACTCCTGCTGGAAGATAATTCAGATAGCTAAAAATGTGGAGGCGAAGTGTTATTTGACATTACTCGCACTCTAAGATCAGTACGGTTAACATTTCGCACTTATTTTAGGGAACATCATAAAGTATAATCTTCTAGATTTTGAATAAAGGTATTTATCTGTATGCCTCACCAGTATATACTGAAATCACAGGTTATTTTTGTGCTTTTTTAACTAAAAATTTATCAAGCAGTTTCATTACACTTTTGATGACCGTAGCATACAGTCCATTGATTAGGAAATGATGGTAGCCTGAAGAATTATGTTGACACGTAATAAGCTCTTTAGGCCTAAACCAGAAAATAATAATTCCACTCATCTCCTCGTTTTACTTTTAAAACTAAAGGACATACTTAATCTTTCACCAGTTCTACCTGCCATCCATTTGTAGAATAGTATTTTAATTAAAAAATAAAAAACAAACTCATGGTTGCTTTTGCTGAATTGTTCCGTGTTCCCCCCCCCCCCCAATATAAACCCCAAGAGATGAGGGGATTTTTCTTTTCAGTATTTGTACTCCCAGCATCTAGAACAGTGCCTGGGTCTTAAAAGGCACTTACTGAATGCCTGTTGATTATCTAGAGAGATCACATCCTGAATAGGGGATGAAGGAAAAAAGGAAGAGGCTATTAGAGAATGAAAGGGAACCAAAACCAAATGGTATTAATAAAAATAAGATAAAAAAATTAAAACAGGTACAAAAAGTCTTCATTTAGAAATGATCAGGTACCCCAAATGGTCAGAAACAAAACTTATTTATGCCCTAAGCTGAACTTTGTTGCCATTTTCTGTGTGTATGTGTATGTGCGTTTGTTTTCTTGTGTGTTGGAGGATTTAGAATTCTTAAGCGAACTACCCAAGATACATTAAATAACCTAGAAAATTATTCTGAGGAAATGAGAAAGTTCAATGAGAAAGGATAGAAAAAGAACAAAAACTAATCTTAAAAATTTAGAAGAAAAAGCTTCCAGCCCTTTATTGAACACGTGCTTTGTGATTTTTAAAGGTGTTTCCATATAAACTCTAATTTTATGTCCTCATACAGAATTCACAATTATGTCCTTTTTAAATATATATTTAAACTAGAAATAGCAATGGAGATGGCCTAGATCTTAAAGTCTTTATACTTCTAGTATCCAGCAGAGTGCTTGGCACAATATAGGAACTTACTAAATACTTGTTGAATTGGATGGAATCTAATTCAAACCTCTTATTTTATAACTAAGAAAACTGAGGTCCAAGGTCATGTTGTTAGTAAGTAGCAGGGCCTCCAACTCCATATTCAATTAACCTAACCTTTTGAAAGTTGTTAGATTCAATTAGTTTCTTACTAGAAACTAGAAAAATATAATTTTGGTGTATTTGAAAAGAAAATAATATTCTAGCTGTATTGTACCCCTGTTGTTCTCATATACCATTTTTATTTTATTTGAGCTTAAAAAAACAGGATGGAGTTAAGAACTGGACCTGTGATTTCATTGCTCTGTAGAACTCAGTTGAAGAATGCATGTTGGTACCTTCTCTGCAATGTATGGTCTTAGAATTAAGTCAACAAACATTTGAGCAACAAATTAGCATGAAGCAAGCACTTAGCTAAAGGCCAGGGTAAAAGAAAAGCAAAAAGAGCTGAAAACCTAATGGGGGATAAAACAGTTGTGTACAAACAAGATTATTAAAATGCACAGAATTAGTAGATAGCGAGTGTCATTGGTGTCACACAAGTGTTAAGTGGCGAGATCTGAATCCAAGTCTTCTGACTTTGACATTAGGTTTTTATCCAGTATGACCTGGCTGGGACTTCTCCAAAAATTCACACACACACACCCACACCCACACACCCACACCCCTTACGAGTATTTCCACGCATCAGCATTTGAACTTCTGTCTTGTTTCTTGTGATGATCAGTTAGGTTTTTCCGAAAGGTCAGTTTGCAACAAAAGCATTTCCTTCGTTAAGACTTAGAACTTCAGTAGATATTAGAAGAACTGGAAATTAGTTTTTCTTAGTTCCTTACTATATAGGGATTAAAGACTGTGATACACTATTTCTTACTGTTTCTCAACAATTCAACTCCAAAATTATGGCACATTAAGAAGCCTTATTGCCTGAATTCCCCTTGTTCCATTTTTTTCACTTTACTGTTTTTAACGATTCTCCAGTCCTTTCACCAGCATTTCCTCTGCAGCTCCAGCCAGAGGCAGAAAGATCTGTTTCTCCCTTCTGCTACAGCATCCCCTTTCACAGATTGGGGGCAATAAAAGATGAGGAAAAATCTTTCTAGTTTTAGTCCTCCAAGCAACGTACCTTGCATGTATGTAAATGTACACACATAAGTTCTTTTGAGTTTCATTACAGAACTGTATGTAGAGGAAAAGCAGTGAATTTTTGTCTTGGAAATTGTGCTGTTGCTTAAATGCTAAAAAAAATAGCACCAAATAATTTAGAAGTCATGATAAAGTCATTTTAAAATGTGCCTCAAAATTTGCTTAGTTTCTTGACACTAGAAAATAGGCCAGTAAGCCTTAGAACATTCTTCATCGTGCAGATGTGACAATGGATTTTTTTTCCTATGCCAAAAACAAAACAAAAAAAGCCTTTAAAGTCAACCAAGTCTTAACTGGGATGATGAGTATCTTGTAATTTTGATTATTCTTTCAATTGTAATGAAGTTGGTATTAGGTGCAATATATTCTTTCCTTGTGCTTTTAAAGTTGTACATTGTGTAATTTTTTTGTTAAGTGCATTTTATTTTAAATGTTTGTATATGAGCTGATATTTGATTTATTTCTGTAAAGCATGATTGAAGATGGTCTAAAACTTTTTGCACTTTTTTAGTCTCTTGAAAATTTGTAATCAATTTCTAAGAATGTACTTTTGTATATAAAATGACAGAATTAGCTTTGTATATATCATATACATACACATGTATATATAGAAATATAAAAATGAGTTTGGATCAAATAAAACTGGATGTTCTTTTCCTGGTGTTTGAGTGCACATCTGCCACAGATAAATTATTGGTACATTTGAGATCAAAGTTTAGGCAAAGTTTGTGTGCCCTCATCCTACTAGTGAACAAAACATAAATGATACCTTTTCCCAAATGCCCACAAGTATGTTAACTTTGGTTTTAAATAACTTTTTAGCAATTGAAAAATGAAGACAAAGTTTATTATAAAATTTATTTTTAAAAAGTTGCATTCTCTAAAGTAAAGTGTTCATAGCTGCAAAAATGCTATTGTCAAATAGCACGTTGGGGGGGGGGGTGTGGAGGAATAGCAATCTTGGTTAAATTAAGGTTAAACCAGGTTCATGTGATTTGTATTCAGTTTAATGTTTTATGTTTCCTTTATTTATACTGGCAATCTTCTTTTGATTGTTCCGCCACTGACCACTGATTTATCTTTTCTGGCAAATCTGGTACCTTCTAAGAACCAGTAAGGAGAAAACTGAAGTCGGCTCCGGGCTCATATTCTGTTGGTGTTTGACCTCTGGATTCCAAACAGAAAGACAACAGTAACATATCTCTGAAGACAAGCTCTATGTAGCCTAGGAGTACTATGGTTTTACTGCTTTATCTGGGTGCCTTAGGATCTAAATCAGTGAAGAACAGTAAATTAGTACCTATGTTAATAAAAATTCAAATATGGTTCTGAGAAATAAACGGTTGGGCCTTGTTCTTAGGACTAAGGCTAATAAAAACTATGCCCTAGGAGTACCAGCAAGTCTAAAGACACTTTCAATTAAATGAAACTCACTGCAATATAAATTACAATTTATTAATTAAAATTGAAGCAGTAAAAATAAATAACTAGCCCATTATGGTTATTTTTAGCTCATAAACTAATTTATATATCACAATTGCTTGGAGAGAACCTTGAATTGAGGTTTTTGCTTTTTAGATTTAATTTTCAAGTGACAAGAAAAAAAGCTTTCAAGTAAAAACTATTCATTACTAATGACTATTAAAATCCTTTCCATAAGCAGTGTTTTTGCCTATCTCCTCAAAGTTTCGTATGTACAGAGGTGAGTTCCTGTTAAGAATAATTACTACCTAATTACTGACAGCTTCATCCCTAACTAGTGATTGAAAGATAAGCTCTAATGATACATTAATTTACTTTCACTAATTATCTCACTTTAACATATAATTTATATACTTATAAGTGTGTGTGTATATATATATATATGTGTATATGTATATATATATATACACACACACACATATATATAAAATATATAATATAATACACATACACATATACATATATATGCCCAAAAGTAAATGCTGCCAAATGAGCCAGCTGCTTTCAGGACTTTACTGAATACTTGCCTACCCCATCAAGGAAGGTTGACAGCAAGGACCTGTCCTTTGGGGCTCCTTCCTTGCCTGCTGTCTACAGCAAAAAGGGAGGGGTGGTCACAGAGGTGCCAACAGCCGCATCTCAAAGAGCAGACAGATACACACTTTAGACTTTACTACTTGTTGTCCCTGGTACCCTGTAGAAAGAAAAGTTTCAATTTCTTCCAGTGACCCAATTATCTCCATCAGAATCAGGTTGGTTGTAGCTTTTCCTAGACTAATGGTGTCAGCTGCCAGGTACCATGGAAAAGGCAGTATGGGACAGTAAATTTGAAAAAGTGCTAGCATCTCATGAGTAGGCTTTGCCATGTCTAGAGCCATGTGCCACTATGACGGGTTGCTGATCCCTGATTAGTTACCTAATGAAGCTATGCAAAATAACTCCTTGTATTTATTTAAAAATTAGCATTTTCTAAAATTAAATTTTAACTGTACCTCAGAAAAAGCCGAGCGTTATTTCTTCCTAAAAGTGTAGCTTTGTTTCCTTCCACCAGTAGCATCGATCCTTCACGTAACCCCTTCATGAAAAATTTTTAACATAAGTCTGACAGTGGTCTCAGATTGGGAAATAAAATGTGGCTACTGTATTGCAAAAAGATTAATAATTTTTATTATGGGGATGATAAGATATGTCACCAAATTACCACATCCTCAGCCATGGGAACCCCATACTCCTGACAATGAGAGGGAGAAGGGGAGGTGAAGAGAGGTAAAGGGAATAGCAAGGGGGGGGGGAGAGAGTAAGAAAGAATGAATGAGAATGGCTGCAAGCTTGAGATGTTCTGCTTAAGGAGGGTTCCTGGCAGATACAAGGAATCCCTACAGATCCAAAGTTTGCCCATCCAACTTTTAGCTGTTCTTGGATAAGATAAACCTGTTGACTTGGTACAACACTCTCTAGGAACAGGGGTGGGGAACCTGCAGTTTCCAGGTTACATGTGGTCCTCTAGGTCCTCAAGGGCAGTCCTTTCACTATATTCAAACTTCACAGAACAAATCCCCTTAATAAAAGGATTTGTTATGTAAAACTTGAACTTGTGTAAAAAGGCCACACCTAAGGACCTAGAAGATCACATGTGTCCTGGAGGCTGCAAGTTCCCCACCCCTGCTCTAGGACCTGCTTCACTGACATCAAGGATATCAGTTGGGTAAAAAATGATGTGGGAATATAGTTATGGTGGCCATAACTTACTATCTTAGCTTTACTTCCATGTTCTTAATAGAAAGAATGGTTCTAATATGTAAATTCAATGAAATAGAGGACTTTCAAGCATTCTTGATGAAAAAACCAGAGCTGAACAGAAATTCTGACTTTCAAATACAAGAATCAAGAGAAGCATGAGAAGGTAAATGGGAAAAAGAAATCATAAGGAACTTATTAAAGGTGAACTATTTACATGCCAAGATGGGAAAACAATCACTGTAACTCATGAGACTTTTCTTAGTATGAGGTTAGTTGAAGGGAATATATATGTGTGTATATATATATATATATATATATAGGAGGGTATGTAGATACATGTGTGTGTACATGTATACACAGAGGGCACAGGATCAGTTGAATATGAAGGGATAATATCTAAAAAATAAGAGGTGAGAGAGGAACATATTGGGAGGAGAAAGGAAGAGACAGAATAGGGCGAATTATCTCATAAAAGAGGCAAGAGAAACCTGTTACGATGGAGGGGAAGACCAGGAAGGCAAAAGGGAATGGGTCTTACTCTCATTGAATTTGGCTTAAGGAAGGAATAACATACACACTCAATACAGAAAAGTAGGGGGTAAGGGGATAAGAGGAGGGATGGTAGAAGGGAGGGCAGACTGGGGGAGAGGGTAGTTAGAAGCAAACACTTTTGGAAAGTGACAGGGTCAAAGGATAAAATAAAGTGGGGGATGGGACAAGATGGAGGGAATTATAGTTAGTCTTTCACAATATAACTACTACAGAAATATTTTACGTAACTACCCATGAACAACCTATATTGAACTGAATCTTCCCAGTGGAAGGTGGGGAAGAAGGGAAAGAATCTGGAAATCAAAGTTTTAAAAACAAATGTTAAAAAAATTGTTTTTTACTGCAACCGAGAAATAAGATGTACAGGTACTGGGGTACAGAAATCCATCTTGGCCTACTAGAAAGTTAGCGGGTAATAGGGGAGGATAGAAGAGAGAAGATTGGGGGAAGGGATATTCATTAGGCTCGCTGTCTTGGGGTCAGGGGTAAGGGAGAGATGGGGAGAAAATCTGTAACTCAAAATCTTGTGGAAATGAATGTTGAAAACTAAAAATAAATCAACAAATTTTTTAACAAGAAGGATAAAGTAAAAAAAAAGAAAAGAATGGTTCTTCAGAGTATTATGGCTCTCTGCCTGGACAATTACTTTGTAATTGTTATAGCCTTTGTTCTGTGAATTTTTCATTAAATTCCTACATAGCAGCCAATTCTAGAACACATCAATGCTGTATCTCTATAACTGCAACCATGAAAGCTCAAAAAAGGGACAATCCTAAGGAAAGAATGACCTTAATTCAGAGAATTTCTCCATCTCTGCCTGAAAAACTATTTATCCATTTAAGATACGCAGCTATAACTTGAAAAAGATCTGCTATCCCACTTGACTCCTAACTTTATAAAAGTCTTATCATCAGTCACATCTTGCCAAACCCAGGATCATCCCTACAATCTTCCTTTTCTATACCTGCTCACATACTGTGTAACACTCCTAGAGAAAGTCATAAAATGTGCACATTTGGTTCACTACAAATCTATCTAATTTCAGACTCTCATTACTGCATAGCAATTTTCATTTCTTACTTTACTGAAAAAACTCAAGCCATCTATCATGAGCTCCCTTTTCTTCTCCCATTTTCTCCTTCTTTGTTCTTGTCTCTACTTTAAAAAAAAGGCCTTTTTTTTTGTCAAGGCCAACCACTCAACCTGTACTCTTGATCCCATCCCCTGGAAGCTTCCTCCTTCCAACATTGCCTCTTTCCTAATCTTCAATCTCTCTAGCCACTGGTTCCTTGTTCAATGCTGACAAGCATAGGTCTCCTCTATCCTTAAAAAACTCACTTGATCATGGTTGATATGGAAATATGTTTTGCATGACTTCACATGTATATCATATCATGTTACTAGCTTTCTCAGTGGGGCTTAAGGGAGAGAATTTGGAATACAAAATTTAAATGAATGTCAAAAACAAATTTTTAGAAAACTTACTTGATTCTTCCATTCCACCAAGGTTATTTTACGTAACAGCTCATTTTCACATCTAAATTCCTAGAGAGTGCTAACTACACTCACTGCTTCCATTTTCTTACTTCCCACTCCTCAGTTCTTTATAATCTGGCTTCCAATCCTATTTGGACTCAAACTGATTTCTCAAAAGTTACCAATTACCTCAATTGTTAAGTTTAATTGCCTTTTGTCAAACCTCATCTTTACTGATCTCTCTGCAATCCTGTCAATGCCTCCTTTTCTGAGAACCCAGGATCACCTCTATGCTACAATGAGGCACAAGAGGAGTAGACTTTCTGAAGGGCAGAAAAGAAGCTATCATTTTGTTCAGTGGACACATTTCAGGGATACAGTGACTATTACAGTGTGCCCTTTTACGGTGAAAAATTAACTACAAATATGAACTAATATATGTATTAACCTAAAATATTACATCTGGCTATATAGTACTTAGCTATAGAAAGTGCAAGTAATGAGAGATGATATAGGGAGAGATACAAAGGAAGAGATTCAAAAGACGGATCCCAAAAATAAACCTTTTCTTCTTTTAAAGGGAATTTTTATAAGATTAAGTTCTGAGTAATGATCTCAAGTAAGCCAGTATTATCACTCATTATTATGGTTGCTTAGCTTCCCAAGGACCTTCATAGGCCAGTGGTCACCCCTGGTTTCTCTGAATGTGGTTGTTACTGAAGCTACTGCTGCTGTTTTCTTGCTCCTGTTTCCCCTTCAGTATCTCATCATCATTTGTAAAGAAAACTGATTTTCTTATTGGAGTGTAATGTCAGATGGCAGAGAAAAAGGTTAAGTGGTGCAAGAATGAAAAGAATGGGGGGGAAAGAGCAGAACAGCTAAGAGACAAACACAAGATCCAGCAGAGCCCTGGGATGGCAACTGTGTGTGGAGTATGATCTGTAGCTTTCCCAATCTTGTTGTTAGCCAGAGACGTTAAATGGAGACTATACCAGTACTGGAGGGGTGTCTGGCTCCTCATGATACTGAAGAATCCGTTCTTCACGTGTCTCCTATAAAAGGAAACATTTTTTAAAACTAAGGAAGTCGATCCAATAGTGTTTCCATTCCTAACTTTTCCTGCCCCTCAGATGCCTATAAGTTTCCTCATAGGAACCTTTGGGCTTAGTGGAACAAAAGGCCTCAGGGGTCAGTGGGGAGGAGCTGTCATATACACTCACTGAAGGATGCCTGGAATCTGAGAAAGATTGTGGGAAAGCCTCAATGACTCCCCCAGTAGCCCTTTTGAAGTCATTCATTTCTCATTAATGTCTTCATAATATGTTCTGGCCTAAGTTAACCCACCTACAGAATTTAATGGCAAGAATATCACATGCAATGAAAAAAAGTCCTTCGCGCCTTGCTACAGAGCTTTCTTCACTTGTCAAATGGTTTTAGCCTTGCTATCAATTAAAGAAGTACTAATGCATATAGGTAAAGCACCTGTGGAGACGTAGCAGTAATAAAAGGGAGATGGGGCTGAGATTCCTGAGTGTAGAAGGCACCTGCCACATAGCCTTGGGCAAGTCATTCAGCCAGAGTCTCTTTTATCCTCTGTAAATACTTTGGTTTTGACAGGCCAGATAGTGTTAAATAAATACATACACTCTACCATTACACAAAGCCCTTGGTTTTATACACACCTCTCTATACTCCTCTTATGGACCACTGCCTGTAATGACGTGTTCTCAGGATGCACTGAGGAAGGTTTTTCTGCTTAAACTCGATCAAATGAAAACATCTTTAAGAAAAGCATTACATCCCTCAGGGTTATCGGTTTCCACCAAATGCCAGTTCTCTAGGTAAAACACCATCTGTTAGATGGAAATGCTTATTGGTCTGCCATCTATGGAAAGAATCAAGGAGAGAAACAGATGCCACTGTGGGGTGTGGCAACCTCCATACCTACGTATCTCACTCTGTTAGATCAGTGAGTGTGTTTCATTGAAGTCCCGAGCTATATGTTATTTACTGACTACTAAGGACAGAGAGCTGACGAACTCTGTTCTACCAAAGGCAGTCAATGATGACCTCGGTGACAACCACTTTTTTTGTTTATTTGTATAGTGCTCCTAAAGGCAAGGAATAAACAACCAATTTTTCCTGGTGTTTTGTTACTTTTAACTTATAGTTATTTAAGAAATGTTTCTAATTAAGACCTTGTATACAAATGCACCACATTGCAAGTTCCCCAGAATAACTGCAAATTCCTCAAAAGCACCTTGAAATTCTTTGAGGACTACTTTTTTTTCTCTCAAGAGCTTGCTTATGCTTACAGGGGTAGGCGGAAGGGATTGGAAGCTGGAGAACAAAAAAGCATTTCCCTTATGTCGCTTTTGTGGGATAGCCTTCTAATTCCATGTTTCAAATACCATCTCTTCTCACTTGCACTTCAAGTAATATCAGCAGGTGTGAACTGTACATGTAAAGATCTACATTATGGTTGCTTTAGCCAACATAAGAATCTGTAATGAAATACTTACACCCATATGTGTACTATTAACATCTTTATCCAGGTAGTGGGGATTGATATTAAAAGGAACAAATCCCAAAGCCTCTAATGAAGGTGGGAACACAATCGGCATATCATTGGTTGTATTGATGCTGATGGTGGCTATGTTCGTTCCAGCACTAGAACCCATGTATGGAATACCTGCCTGAAAGATACACATAATTCTGATTTAAAAAAAACAAGTCATATATTGAGACGTGAGACCAAAGACTACCAAGAACAAACCGGTGGCAATGTAGACTTTACAGCACACACTGCTCAAGATGTTTAGTCTGTAACAAGTATCTACAATTCTGAAGAGAAAAACTATTTCCGAGGCAGCAGAAATCTTTCTAAATCCCTGGTCGAACAGACAATGCTACAATAGTTGGGAATAAGGAAGAAAGACTCCCTTTGAAGTGAGGAGCTGACAGCCCTGAACGCTGGCACAAAGGCACACGTAACTGAGAGGTGTCATTGATCCCGCATTAGAGAGCTCCTTTTCTCAAACCTGTAGGGCACTTCATTGCATCAGATGCTCTGAACTGGACATCTGAAAGGTAAATCGTAATTATGCATTCTTGTCTCTTCTGCCACCAGGGCCTGATGACACCACTTGCACCATGACGCATGAGATGTCATAGCCTGCTGCACTTTTCAGTCAATGTTCACAGGGCCTGCACAGTAAAAATTACACCTAAATTTGAAATGATGGTACATCTCATTTATGGAACTCTTGCTTTTAGGTGATACGGAGTGAACATGAAAATATTACCTCCTGGTGGACAGTCTAGCTCCACCAAGAACCAGAGGGTAAAGCTGTGACTTTTGGTGTGTCCAGAAGAGCAAAGGTCTCCCAGGCCTGGTCTCTGGGTTTATGGTCTTACCCCAAGACAACAAACACAACAGTCATGATCTCAAAGCTAACTGAACCTTGTGTCATAGTACATTTGTCACAAATTAAAAATGGATATTTGTTTTAAAATTTTTAAAAAGCACACCAGACCCATAGTTATCCACAACAATCCTGAAGGGCAAGAAAGAATAAACACCAGTTCTCCCTAGTTTCTACAAGATATGACTGGAAGCAGAGCAAAGATTTAGGTTAGATTATCACAAAACTTGAAAAACAGGTTTCCTATAGAGGAAAAAGATGTTTTAAAGGGCCCCAAGAAAACTAGAGATGTTTCCTTTTTCTTTTTTATTGCAAAAGTATATAGCTCTTGGGTTACAATGCAAGGCAGGAGCCTCTGGAGCAGTATTTTGATCTATGAAAGGAGGGAGAAAAGGAGATAGTGGAAAATCAGCTGTCTTGCTCCTTTCTATTATTTTCTGGATATTCTTGTTAAGACACCAGAAACTATTTAGCCCTTAGCAAACTTAATAATAGGCCTCAACTCAGTGGAAGTGGAAGTGGAAATTATTTTTATACAAAGTCTTTTCCAGAGCCTCGGAGGTCTCTGATAACACTACAAACATCCCTGGGTTAACCATGTTCTTTTTTCTTGAGGCCTTCTTGCCCTGAGAGAGTTATGTTCTGTTTTGTAGAATGCAAAAATCAAGGTAGTGCAATCTTGTGCCTGGAATTCTTCACAATCTCACTTGTGTCAATTCCCACCTCAAATATAACAAACAAGACGCTTTATCAACCATATTTTTCAGTTCATCTAACACTTTATTTCCAATAATTCTGAAAGCCCCCCTGAAGCTCATCGACATATTGTACTCAACATCAATAAGCTCTTGAGGGCCTTTCTAAAAGGGTATTCAAATTATCAGCTTCTATCATCCCTTACATGGGTCTTGTCTCCACAAGCACATGATAATTAATACCACGTCTATCATTAGGGCTAGAATACATTCCCTTAGATTTGGCTGGTAATATCTGATTTTGCCCATAGGAAGAGATTAAAATGTGACAGCTAATTTATTTTTAAAGAGAAAGAAGGCAGAAAAACAAATACCAAGACAGCCATAGAATTACTTAATTGTAACCTCAGCAAATCAATTTAGGTTAACTTACATGAAGGACTCTTTTCCTGATCTCAGGAATCAGATTTAAGTCATATAATATCTTGAGAAGTCTGAAAGTGTTACCACCACCTGCAGGGGAAGAACCAAAGTACATTTTACTCTGCCTAAATAAAAATACTGAAATTGGGATCCTCTCAATGAGCCCTCAAAGTAGAAGCCATAAGCAAACAAGAATGGTCCAAAGACCGACGACAAAGACTAGGAACATACGAACAGAGCTTGGTTATTAGTCCGGGGGAGGAGTCAGTCCACATCCACCTGTCCTCCTCCAACCCAAAGAAGGTAAATTCTTCAGTCTGAAGGGTGGTGGAGAAAACCAAAGCAATAAATGTCTGAATGCTTACTCCACACAAACCTTGCCCAATCTGAAGGAAAACCGAGAGAAACAGCTGGAGTTGGGCCTGAGGAGAAAAGAGTAGGGCTGACCAGGGCTGATTCAGATTATGTTTCCAAGAGCAAGTTAAGGGAAGGATAACCACTGACACCACTCTTTTTTTATATCTAGTTCTAGAAACACTATACGGCCAAGTCTAGTAAGGAAAAAGAGAAAGGACTAAGCATTTATTAAGTGTCTACGTGCGCCAGACACTGTCCTAAGAGTTTACAAAACAAAATATTATTTCATTTGGTCAATCAATCCTCACAGCTACCCTATGAGGAAAAGAAATTTCAACCAAAATAACTGTCAAATGTATAAAAAACTATTCACTTACCGAGCAACATGAAAACAAAACATTCTACAGAAAGAGAGACACAAATAATTGGAGGGATATTACTTGGTCATAACTGGGCAAACCAATAAACAAATGTATTCATTCATTCAGTGCCGCACCAAACTACCAAAGAGCTACCTGACAGATCTAGAAAAAGTGATCCAATTCATCCGGAAGAACAAGAGGTCAAGAAACTCAAGGTAAATGATGCGAGAAAAAAGTAGGAATCAAGGGGATCTAGCAGTACAGATCCCAAAGTATACTAGGGAACGGTCATGGTCAAAACTACCGGACAACTGTTAATAATGGGAAGCTAGGTGGTGCTGTGGATAGAGCCCTGGGCTTGGAATCAAGAAGACTCTTCTTCCCGAGTTCAAATCCAGCCTCAGACACTTACCAGCTGTGTGATCTTAGGCAAGTCACTTAACCCTGTTTGCCTCAGTTTCCTCATCTGTCAAGCTGGAGAAGTAATTGGTAAACCGCTCCAATATCTTTGTGAATAAAACCCCAAATGGGGTCACAAAGACTTGGGCACACCTGAAGAACAGTGATGGTTAACAAGTGGCTAACCTGAACATGGGAACAGACTAGCTACCCATGACCCAGAAGCAACTGAGCCTTGTAACCAGTGTTTGATATTCAAAGATACTAATGTGGTTTGCCATTTCCTTCTCCAACATGCCCCTGCTTTACAGATAGGGAACTGAGGCAAACAGGAGTTAAGTGACCTACCCAGGGTCACACAGCTACGAAGAGGCCAGATCTGAACTCAGATCTTCCTGACTCCAAGACCAGTGCTCCATAGCTGCCGCCTACTGGGGTGTTACTACTCAATAAAAACTAGTGGGAAAAGCAGAAAGCCTTCTGGAAGAAATCCAACAGAAACCAGCTTGTCACACCACCACACGACACTCCAAATGGGGTTTCCTGATGACCTCAATACAATTATAAACAATTCTGGCTTTCTTACTTGTCCACACACCCGTCTGGCATCTCTGAGCTTTCATGCTGGCTGCGCCCCATGCCTCAAAAGGGCTTCCTTATCAAGACTTCCTCATCTCAACCTCTTAACACCGCCAAACACCATCCCATACAGGAAGCCTTCCCTTCCAATCAATGGTATTTAACTTTATATTTATGCTGTATATAATTTTGTGTGTTCTTGTTGTCTCTCCCTTCAGAATGTAAACTCACTGAAAAGAGGTACTGGTTCATTCTTTTCACTTGTATCCCTGGTACTTAATAAATACTGATGCACTGACTGATGCTTCACCAGAGAACCAAATTATTTCTATGAATTTTCCATTTAATTGAAATTTTTAAAAATCCTACTAAAATATCTGACTTTAAAATTCTGGATAGTAAAATAAATTCTTCTAGAACAATTTAACGAAATAATCACCCAGGTAAAATCTGGCAAGATTCCCAGAGACTCCTTGCTATCTATCATAAGACACCTTAACATTCCTATTATCTCTAGTCTTTGATTAGACCTTTCTAACTCAACATGAATTATAGTTTATTCTAAAGGTTCTTCTCAGGATGTAGGTCACTTCTATGGCTTTAGGTCAGTTGATTCCTTGTGGTTCTTCTGTGGTAGAACAAGATGACCTCTTAGACTTTCTTATACTATAAGGTCCCTTATACTGAACCTTCCCAATTTTTTCAAATCAACAAAAATCTGCCTTTTCTCCCTCCCCCCCCACCCTTCTAGAAAATCTACTCCAAGTCCAACACTTTTCTGTTAGGAGGCAGAACACATTTTTTTAAAAATCCTTTATTTTTCTTTTAATCAGCAAAAATTTATCCCACCTCACATTCTCACTTCCCTCCCCTCTAACCATAAAAGAAAACAAACCCCTTACTACAAACCATGTATAATCAAGCAAAACAAATTTCCACATTGGCTGGGTTCTTTTTTAAAAAAGTCTCATTTTGCACTCAAGAGTCTTTCATCTCTCCATCAGGAGGGGGGTGGCATGTTTTATCATTAGCCCTGTGGAGCTGCGGTTGGTCAGTATGCTCATCAGAGTTCCTAAGTCTTCCAAAGTTGTCATTTTTGTATAAAATGTTCCCTTGGTATGCTCACTCTACTCTGCACTGGTTCATACAAGTCTTCCCAGGTTTATCTGGAACCAAGCCTTCATCGTTTCATACAGTATGATAGTATTATTCCATCGCGTTATGTGCAACTTGTTCAGATATTCTCCAGTTAATGTTTACACACCTCCCGCACCCGTTTTCTAATTCTTTACCTATATGTCTAGAGAGCTGAAATACTTTTGTGTATCCTCAATGTGCTTTACTTAGAACGAATCCCTGCCTTAATCCAGCCCTCTGATTCCCCTTCTCCCCTTTCCCGTTGAATGAAACGTGTTTTTTACCCAGCTCTGTGTATGTCCATTCTTCCCTCCTCTGATCAGTTCAGAGGAGTGAGGTTCATGTGTCTGCCATTTCCCTCACCCTTTCCTCCTTCATTTGTATAGCCTTCCTACGCATGCACGGGAGATAATTTTCCCCAACTGTCGTCTCCTACCCGTGTATTTCTCTTTCTGTCCCTTTCCATTCTTTTTTTAAAATCAGCAGGGCATAATAGAACCACTCCCAGAATTTGTCTAATTAGACTCCCTCGAGGCATCCCTAATAACATTTAGAGGAGGCCACATAAGGGTAGTCAGGTGGCACAGTGAGTAGAGAGCACCAGCCCTGGAGTCAGGAGGACCTGAGTTCAAATCTCACCTCAGTTGCTTAACGCTCACTAGCTGTGTGACCTTGGGCAAGTCACTTAACCCCAACTGCCTTGCCTTCCCCTCTCAAAAACAAAAAAACAAACAAAAAAGGGGCTATACATATCATCATTCCATATTAGAATGTAAGTACTCTATTTCATTAAAAATCCATTTTCTCCCTGAAGGATCATACTCAGCTTTGCTGAATAAGTTATGCTCAGTCATAAGCCTACATCCTCTGCCTTTTGGAATATTGCATTCCAAGTTCTAAGTTAAAAGTATAAAATTTCTTTCTCTAATAAGCAAATAACTTCACATTTTACTCCTACAGTAGAACAAAACCACCTAATACCTTTCTATCTAAGAAGTTGCTAGCTAAGTATAACTTGAAATTACATACAATGGTCCTTTTAGTCATACCTTAGCCATGGCTCCAGGTCTCCTGTCTTAGATATGTAACTGTTTTCTTAAAAAAAGACCTATTATAATTTAGAACTTCTGAAAACAAAATTTAAAAAGAAAGCTTAAGCCTTTGAAACTACAGATTCAAAATGATTTTACCAGACTTACCGACAAATATGGCTTCAGATTTTCTTACAGCTTCCACAGGGTCAGAGGATTCATGAATGCTGTCTAACCCATATCCTTAAATTCAAAACAGAATTTAATTTATTCACATATGATATGACTTCTGCTTAAACAAGGGGAAACATTTTCAATCACTGGAAATTGGCAGGGGAAAGCTCTGAGCTTACCCACTAGCAAAGGCGCAGCTTTCTGAAATAGCTGAAGTACTGGACTTCAGGGCCAGGTTTTCCAGCATCTCTGGGTAAGTTAACTCCATAAGGCCTTAGTGTGTTCATCTATAAAATGACTTATTAACAATGAGATGATGCACATGAAAGTGCCTGAAAACTGTTTTTATCTCCTTTTGAGTTGGTTATTTTTTCTTTTTAACCAAACCTGTGATTTCAACTACTTGGGGAACTCCAAAATTCTTCCTATTGCCTGGTGACTCAGTTTTAACTTATACAGTCTTAGAAAATTACCAGGGGCTCTGAGTTTAAGTGACATACCTGTAGTTACACAGCAGGTATGTGTCAGCATCAGGCTCCCTGATTCCAAGGTGACCTCTAGTTACTATACATGCTGCCTCTTGAAGGCAATATTCTTTTTGGCAATTCTGAGATCTGAGGCCAAAATGATTTCCTAGGAAAGTCCCCACCTATATTTTGGAACAGGGAAAAAATAAGAAACTAAAAATCTATTATTAGACCAGTTCAATTCTTAAAAAGTAGTGCCAACTACTTGGGCTCTAAAAGTGCTTTGTACAGGCATGATACATAAGTGAGTATGTTAATTGATAGTTGAATTTCTAAAATTTAGCAATTACTAACATTCTGGTAAATCTACAATAAGAGAAGTAGATTTTTACCTAAGCTTTCAAATTTTTCTCTTGCAGTTTTCGCATAGGCATCTCGATCATGAAGTGCATATGGAATAAAAAGAACTCGCTTCACTTTTCTGGGGGAAAAAAAAGCAAAAGAAATTTTTAGAGGACTTTAGTAGTCAATGATATTTCCTAGTTCTAACTGTGAATGGATTTGACTTATGGTTCTGTCCTAAGAGTATATATACAGGTTAGGTCTGTTTATAGGGAAGTTATTTACCAAACTCAAAGCCAGCTTTCATGAGATATTTATCACATGTAAATAATTGTTAAATACAAGAATATATCAAAATTTTGGGCTGAATTTTTTTTTTTTGCTTTTTGGAGGGGGCAGGGCAATTGGGGTTAAGTGACTTGCCCAAGATCACAAGGCTAGTAAGTGTTAAGTGTCTAAGGTCATATTTGAACTCAGGTCCTCCAGACTCCAGGGCGTGTGCTCTATTCACAGCGCCACCACCTACCCACCCCTATTTTCTTTTTTGTAAAGATTGATTTTAGGATTTCTTCTTCCCAACCCATCTAGGGACATGTGATTAGTGGTCTTGCCCTAGCAACCTCCTATGGTTGCTGTGGGTAACATGAAATACTCTATGCTAAAGTGCTTTGCAATCTGCCTTCAAACCTTATCACTCAACTGAAACTGCTTTTTCCAAAGTTACTAATAATCTCTTACCTGCCATATCTAATGATCTTTTCTCAGTCCCCAACCTTTGCACTTGTTAAGGGTTATTAAGGGGTCCCCGGAACTTGTCCTTTTGAGTTGCTGTATTTTCCAGAAACACTGGACCCACAGCATGCAGGAGGCCCTAAATGTGTCAAGAATGAGCCACCTCCAAGCTGACATAATTTGTTGTTTGCATCCCAAACTGGACTCTCTGTGTGTCCTCTGAACTCAAGACAGGTGCCAACCAGTCTGTGCCAGGCTGGCTTGTGCACCTGGGGTCCTCTGCAGTTAAGCAGACCTTTCTACAGTCTAGCAGCTCCCAAAGGAAAAAGAACGTAGCTTTTGCTGGCACCTTGCTCCTCCCCTTCGGAAGGGGTTTTGTCTTTTTCCCACCTTTACTGCACCTATCCCCTCCTATGTCATGCCCCTTTAGGTGGAAATATGTTTTACCCTCCTTTTGTTATACTGTCTTAAATGTGCAAACTTCTGTAAGGGCTGGGAACTCAGGGTTTCTCACGCATGTTCATTTCTCTTGTAATGAATTTGGTTTTCAAAGAAGTTTCATGGCATGACTGCCTGTGGACACGCTGGACACTGCTGACTATCTTCTCCTCAGGATGTTCTCTTTTCTCTGGGTTTTTGTGACTGCCCTTCTCTTCTTTCCCAAGGGGCTGCTATTTCCTGGACTTCTTAGCTGTATCTTCATGACCCACATTCAGCACCGTGCCCCACCCTTGTAGCTGTACCCCTCAGGTCAGTCCTGAGCCTTCTTCTATCTTCTCTTTATTCTCTGACTGGATAATCTCACAAGTTCTCACCAGTTCAATTATCACCCTGATCTATCCAGACTACACCCTTCATTTCTCTCAGCGCAACACTTCTCTTATACCTCTCCTCCTTGTCACTGAGTCACAACAGTACAGCAGGTCTTCATTTCTAATCTGGGGCAACAGCCTCCAAATCTCTCCCTTCTCCAACTGATCCCCCCCATAGCTGCCAAAGTGATTTTCCTAAAGCATAGATCTGACTATGTCAATCCCTCTCTCCCCCAATTCAATAAACTCCAGTGGCTCCCTAGTACCTCTGCAAACAATAAAAATCCCTGCCTGGCAAGCAGCACTCTTCAGAACACGGCCCCTTCCCCATCTTTCTGGTCCAATTATACTCTTCTCAATGTACTCCAAGGACTTGGCTTACTGACTTACTCGCTGTTCCTCACACAGTGCTCCATCTCCGTTCTTTCTGCCTTTGCACTGGGTTTTACCTAAGCTTGAAAAGCTCATCTTCCTCACCTCCACTTGGAGGAAAACCTGGTTTCCTTCAAGACTCAGCTCAAGCAACGAATTCTGCAAGAGACCTCTCCTTTCTCCTCCCCACTGGCACCAATACTTTCCCGTCTAAGATTCCCTTGCATCTACCTACCCTGTTAGTACTTTGAAAATGACTTTTTATGGACTTCGTTTCCCCCCAGTAAATTCCTGGAAAGCAAGGAATCTAGTAACACTCTCCCTGCATTCCTAAATAATCTCTCTTCTACATTCTAATTCTGATCTGAAATTCTACATGGGAATTCCCTTGCTTTAATTTAAAATGCAGATTTGCCAATAACCTGACGCTACTAATTTAAACTCCAGATTAAGTCCAGATTCTTTCTTGAGGGGATGAGGATGTAGGAGGGGGAGAGACGGAAGACAGTATGTGTTCAAGAGGGAAGGGGAAGTAGGGGAGAAAAGTAAAGAGAATTAAGAAGACTTGCAATCCTATCTTCATAACTGATTTACCTGGCCCTGGTTATCTCCAAACAAGGTTCAAAGATTCTCTTATTCTAACAGGTTTGATACGGGGACCAATCCTTGAACTACCGGAGATGAAAGTACAACTCCAGGAAGAAGAAATTCTCTTCCTCCCTCAGGGTTTCACACTATAGGCTGGCGTCTACAACACAAGCGCACTTAGGCTGATGGAATAGTCACGTACCTTATTAGTGCAAGGATGAGAAAAGGGCACGGCTACTATGAATGCCAGGGGAAGGGCGGATGAGAGGTCCCTCCCGGGACGGGGCGGGGGGCGCTTCCGGGCTGCCCGTGGGGCTCTCCCCAGGCGCTGGTTAAGACCACTCAGTTCGAGAGTGGCCGCGCGCTCCCCGGGGGGTCGGGGTGCCTTCCACAATCTCGCCCGCCCCCCGGGGACTCCCTTCCGCCTCCTTCACTCGCCCATCCCTCCCTGCGGTGGGGCGGAAACTCCTGCGGCCCTCCCCGACGCCCCCCGAGCCTCACCCCCCGAAGAAGCTGCGCACTTCCTCCTCGCAGTGCTCCAGGTAGCCCTCCCCGTGCAGCCGGGAGTTGGATACCAGGAGCAGGCGCCGCGGGAGTGGGGAGGCCATGATGCTCGTCGGGGCGTTCGGCGATCGACTGCTCGCCCTCCCCTAGCGCCGGCCGTCCCAGAACAGCGGCCCCGCCCCCGGGTGGGCTCCCCGCGAGGCTCCACCCCTCTGGCCGGGGGCTGGCCCCATCAGGGCGCAGAGCCGCCGGCCTAGAAGGGCAATTGATCCCAGGCTGGGGTCCCGGGACTGGGGGGAGTTGAACCATGTTGGACTTCGCTATCTTCGCTGTCACCTTCCTGCTGGTCCTGGTTGGAGCCGTACTCTACCTCTACCCGGTAACCAGCTGTGACCCCGGGGCCTCGCCCACGCTCTCCTCTGCCAGCGCGGCAGCGGGAGGAGGGAGGAAAGGGGAGCTGGATGCTTGGGGCTTGGGGCGTGGCAGCCATGTTGCTCGCTTCCCGGTCCGGCTGTGCCTGGGGGGAGGGGTGGATCCGGCGGGGGTCACGTGCTCCTCTCTCGTTTCCCACCCCGGCCCCAGGTGAAGCGTGGTGACCCCCCACACCTGCTGATTGTAATTTACATCTGGCATGCGCAGTCCCATAGCCTCTTTTCCGCCACTTCCCCACCCTCCTGCCCCTTAGCTGAAGTGGACGCGGGACGGGAAGAACGTGGGGCCAAACACACCTGTCCCCAAGTGTGGTTCTCTTAGCTTGGGAAAAGTTACTTCAGCTCTGCAGGTGGCCTCAAACCCACCCTCTTCCTTATCCCCCCACCCCGCAGGTGAGGGGTAGCTCCTATCCTGTCTCAGAGGAGCAGAGAACAAAATGCTTGAAAATTCCTTTTAACCATTAAGAGAAAGGTGTCCTGTTATTATTATGGCAGCTCCTAGGAGGGGATTGTTATTCCTCCAGCGACTTGTCCCCGGTCACGCCGTGAGGAAGAGCTGTGGGTCTGAGCCCAGGTCTTTCCTGACTTCCATATTAAACGGCTTTTCCCATCCAGCCGTGCCGACCAGTCTCATTCTGATAGATGGTGGTTCTGTCGCTTTAGTTGTGTCCGACACTTCCCGACCCCGTTCGGGGTTTTTTTGACTAAGATCACGGAGTGGTTTGGCATTTCCATCAGGTAATCAACGTTTATTAAGCCCCTGCTTTGTACCAGGCGTCCTACTAAGCGCTGCGGATACAGAGAAAGGGGAAGAGGGTACCAATAATTGGGTAGACCAGAAAGTCCTCCTTTGGACAGGTGAGTGGAGCCTTGATGGGCAGAGGCGGAGGTGAGGAGGGGGAGCACTACAGACCTTCTCCCCAGTGGAGACACCAGTGCCAAAGCCCAGAGGTCTGAGAGGGAACGAGGAGACAAGCGGTCACTTTGGCCATAATGACAGTGTGTGGAGAGGAGTATAAAGTTTGATCAACTTGGGAAAATGAACGGCAGTCGGGCTCCCAGGGAAGTGGAATGGTCACATCTGAGCCTTAGGAATGTCAGATTGACAGCTCTCTCTGGGAGACGTTTTGGAAAGGGGAAGAGACTGGATCCATTTCAGCTCAGCTTTAGAAGGCTATTGGCCACCGTTCAGAGGAAAGAAAATGAGTATCTGCATTGGCACTGTGAGTACAGAGAATGGGATGGAACTCTTTCATTGTAAGTGGTAGTTGGGAAGGTGCCTGAAAGAGGTCTTTCATACATGCCACTTATGTTGAATGTAGCATATGCTATGCTGTATTATTATATGTCGGTGTAGGTATCCTGACTCCCCCCAGTTTTTGTCGTTCAGTTTTCTGCAGTTGTGTCAGGCTCTTCGTGGCCCCATTTGGGGTTTTCTTGGCAGAGATAACTGGAGTGGTTTGCCATTTCCTTCTCCAGTTCATTTTATAGATGAGAAAACTGAGGCAAAGAAGGTTAAGTGACTTGCCCAGAGTCCCACAGCTATTAAGTGTCTGAGGCCAGATTTGAATTCAGGAAGATAGGTTTTCCTGATCCCAGGCCTGGTACTCTTATCTACTTTCATCTAGTTGCCCTGACTCCCTAGCTAAGCCCCTTAAAATCAGAAACTTTTTCTTACACCTTGTATATCATATATCCATAACACTGGGTCTTGCATGTAGTGTAGATGCTTAATAAATGTTTGTTAATAGTAAGTGCAATCTAAGAAGCTCAAAATGTGTTATTACTTCATAAATCCCTTCAGGTAATTTTGCAGTTTGAAGGTAAGGTGGGCAGGGGCATACTTTCATTTCAGAACAAGCTAGATGAATGGTACAAGAACATGTAATTTTACTTTTGCCACCCAAAATATACAAATATAGGAAGCCTGGTCAAAGTGTGTTCCTATTGCAAAATAGTCTTTAAATTGGAATGACCTTTTGCTGTAGTGCAAATTTTTTTCTTTTGCTTTTTGGAGGGGGAAGGCAGGGCATTAGGGGTTAAGTGACTTGCCCAAGGTCACATAGGTTTTGTGTGTGTTTGTGTGTGTGTGTGTGTGTGTGAGAGAGAGTGTGTGAAGTGTCTGAGGCAGAAATTGAACTCAGGTCCTCCTGATTCCAGGGCCTGTGCTCTATTCACTGTGCCACCTAGCCACCCCAGGGATTCTATGCTTTTAAAAAAAGACATTTGGGTTTTTTTTTTTTGGACACATTTTATTTTGACATATCAATTACTTTGTAACAAACAACCCAAAATAACTTCTCCTTAAAAGTTAAGAAAATCCGTCTAGATTTTAATTTAATTATGTTGTGACAAAGTAGCAGGTGACATCAAGATGAATTTTTTCTTTTGCAAAAGAAAAAAATTTGGGAAATAAAAATCATATTTTCTATTTGGTTAACTGCTTTCTTTTTAAGTTTAGTAAAAGATCTGAGGTGCTGCATCAGTCAGAGGAGAGCTGTTATTCTGTCTTGAGTCCTCTTCTTTGTCCCTTACTTTCTTACTTGGTGATATCGTCAGTTCCAAAGGGTTCATTTATCATCTCTCTGCCAGTGATTTCTGAATCATTGTAGATTCATATATGCAGCTCTCTCCTGAGCTCCAGGTTCCCATCACTAGCTTTTGATGTCTTCACTTGAATTCCCTGTAGGCCTCTCAGAATCTCTGTGTCCAAAACAGAACTTGTCTTCCTCTCCAGGTCCTCCCCTCTTCCCTCTTTGAACTGCCCTATTCCTATTGAGGCAAAGTCAGTGCCATCTTCAGCCCTTTTCTTGAACTCATTTCACCTGTCCAGCCTGTTGTTATATCTTGTTATTTCTTCTTTTTCAGCTTCTCTCCAGTTCGACCCCGCCTCTCCACTCACAGCCACCAGCCTGTTTCAGGCTCTTGTTACCCCATGTCTGGACCATTGCAGTAACCTTTGGGCTGATCTCTTTGCTTTAAGTCTCTTCCTAGTCTGTCCCTTAGAGCACAGTGCCTGGCAAATGGGCCTTCTCCTGTTGTCCTGATCTATATCTTGCCACTGAACTCAGATGGCTCCAGAGGAGAAAGTGAGGCTGGTGACTTTGTGCAACCTTTCCTCACTTAAATCCAGCTCACTTGCATGTCATGGCATCCCCTCCCTGACGTCATGGTCCTCTTTGAGAATGAAGGACAAACAACAATAGCCTAGTGCTTAATAAATGCTTGTTGATTTGACTTGACTCCAGTCCATCCTTCACTCAGTTGTCAAAGTGATTTACCTAAAGAATAGACTTGACCATGTCACACCCTCTCCACCAACTCACTAAACCCTTCTGGTTCCCTATTACCTTCAGTTACAAATACGAAATCCTTTTTTTTTTTTTTTTTTTGACATTTAAAGTCCATCACGATCTTTCCTTTCTTTCTGGTCCTTTCATGCTTTACTCCCCTCCGTTTACTCTGTGATCCTGCCACACTGGCCTTCTTGCACATTTTCCAGCTCTGCGCCTTATCACTGGCTGTCCTTCATGCCTGGAATTCTCTCCTTGCTCATCTTCACCTCCCATCTTCCTTGGTTTTCTTCGGTTCTCAGCCCAACCCCTACCTCTTGCAGAAGGCCTTGCTCAGTTACTCTGATATTAATGGCTGTCCACTCTGTACATGTCTTAGAGGTACACATTTATTTGCTGGTTGTCTCCTGTATTAGCATGTGGCCTTCTTGAGAATTTTGCATGGTGCCTGGCACATAGTAGGGCTGTTGAGCAGTTATTAAAATGCTTGATGTTCATGGAATGCCAGTAATTATTATACAGTGCAATACAACGTTGTACTTAAACAATTACTTTTTTTTTAGGCTTCTAGACAAGCTTCAGGTATTCCTGGGATTACTCCAACTGAAGAAAAGTAAGTATGTCTTCCTTTGGCATCAAATATAGTCAGCTTGTAGTTGTTATTTGCAAGAGAAGTACATTGTTCTGAAGCCCTTCTTCCTTTCAGATTCTTATTAGCTCTGTAGATCCTGCTTTTCCTTTGTCAGTCTCTTTACCCAGAGAGGATTGTCTGATAACCAGAGGCTTGCACTTCAAGCTATCCTTCTCTTCTTCTTCCTCTTACTTGGGGTAGTGATTATGCAGAAAGGAGAAAATGTTAGAAGGAAAAGAAGAAAAAAGAACTGCCCAGGCTAATGTTCTTCATTTTTCTTCCCCCAGCATGGAATACACAGTAAATAAAAATGGGCACAGGATAGGGAAGCTTAAGAGTTGTGGGGTAACTTTGTTATCTGATTTTAACTGTTGAAATTCCCAGAATGTCAGAACCACTCCAATTTAATCACAAATAAAAATGTCAGTATCTTGGACATAAGCACTTACAGAAATGGTGCTGTCTAGTACATGTGTAGCACTCTGCTTGGCTTCTGGCCATCATGGGATCCTTTGCCTCTCCCAGAGCAGAGATGTTTTCACCTAAGGTCACCGGAAGGCTCTAAATGGCTTATCGGAAAAGCCTTGTGGAGCCCTGCCCACTCATTCTCTTGAAAGGAGCTTCCAGCTAGAGTCAGTTGCCTCCTGTGACAATCCCAGAATCTTAGGACTGGAGAGCACCTTCACAAAAATTTCACAGGCCAACCTTCTCATTTTATAGGTGAAGACCAAAAGATCGAGTGACAGAATTAAGACTAGACCCAGATCCACTGGCTTTCAGGCCAGTGTTCTACCTTCCCACCACACCACTTGTCCTACCTGACATGTTAATTCGGGTTAGGATATTTTGTAGGACCACTCAAGGAGATTACTCTTCCCTAGATATCACTAATATCTTTCTAAGGTTAGAAACTGGTTCAGGATAGGGTTAACATGCTGTTCTGTTCTTAGTAGACTAGGGTCCTATTATGATCTGTGTCTGTTTTGTGGGGCTGGAGTTCTTTGGTGGGATGGTATTATGTTAAGTAGAGTTGTTTGGTTTTCTGTGATGTTCTGTAGCACAGACTATGTCTTGGTGGAAATGAAGGTAGACTGAAGTAGTTAAGATCCGAGCAGGATCAATTTATTAACCAGGCAAACAGTAATCAGTAAATGGGGTCAGTGACTTCTCAATAGTCAAAGACCCTGAGTGAGAGTGAGGGCTGTCAGGGTATTTTATAGTGCTTGATAGGGTGACAGAGTGAAACCTCAAGTAACAGGCATTCTGGTTGGCTAGAAAGTAAAAACCTGTGACATCAGCTTGATATTATATCATTCAGACCCCCCTTCTAAAACCCCTTTAACCATAAACAGACATGGGATTCTGGGAATTTGGGAGTGACTTCAACAGCTTTGATTGCATCAGCTTGACCTTTAGGTTAAACAAGTTTCTCTGGAATATGGATGAAGGGGTGAAGTTACGTAGGGGGAGGTACAAGTCAAAAGACAGTGATGTAAGTACACACCCAGGAATAGAATTGTGATCCAGGTGACCTGGCAAGGGTAAGAAACAGCAAGGGGGATTGTTAATCTAGCTTAAATCTTAACAAAATAGAATTAAAAAATCAATTTTCAGTGTTACAACCATTATTTGAGGCACAGTAATCTAAAACCTACCCCTTTACTTGGAGGTAGAGATGAGAATATAATAGGGGACCAGCGTCCCAGGATACAAAATCATATCCTGAAGTCAGTTGGTGTTGAATTGTCTAAACTTTTATTGTGTTTTTACAGCCTAGAAAGTGCAGAGTTGGTTATATTAATTTTTTTAATTAAAAAAAAATTTAAGTAAGTAGCATTTTATTTTTTTCTGATTACATGTGATGTAATGTTTTCAACACATTTTTTTAATAAGATTTTGAGTTCCAACTTTTTCTTCCTCCCTCCCCTCCACCTTCCCCAAGAGAGCAAGCAACCTGATACAGGTTATAAATGTACAGTCATGTGAAACATTTCCACGTTGTTCATGTTGTGAAAGAAGAAACAGAACAGAAGGGAAAAACCACAAAAAAAAAAGTGAAAATAGTATGTTTCAATCTGCATTCAGACTCCGTAATTCTTTCTCTGGATGTGGATAGTATTTTCTGTCATGAATCTTTTGGCATTGTCTTGGATCATTGTCTTCCTGAGAAGAGCCAAGTCATTCATAATTGATTATTGCACAATGTTGCTGTTACTGTATACAGTGTTCAGGTTCTGCTCTCTTCATTTAGCATCAGTTCATGTAAGTCTTTCCAGATTTTTCTGAAATCTGCCTGCTCATCATGTCATGTAGCACAATAGTTGTTATGTTACTTTTGCAGTCCTTTTGAGACTAATAAGTAAATCAACTGTTTTTTCCCCCAAAATCTTGCTTTTCCACTAGAGATGGAAATCTTCCAGATATTGTAAACAGCGGAAGTTTGCATGAGTTCCTGGTTAATCTCCACGAGAGATATGGGCCAGTAGTGTCTTTCTGGTTTGGCAGGCGCCTTGTGGTTAGTTTGGGCACTATTGATGCACTGAGGCAACATATCAATCCCAATAGGACGTGTAAGTTTAATTTTATTTCTTATTATTTCTTATTTACTTTTAACCCATAGTTAAGTAATGAATGTATATTTACATTAAAGAGAGAGTTTGGTACACTAAACTAAAAATCAAAGGTACATGACTCTGCACATTCGTTTGGTCATTTCTGAAAATGAGAATAACAGTATTAATCTTACCCATAGTTTTGTTTTTAAAAATTAATGTTATTTTAGGTACTTTGCAAATATGCTTTATATTCATTATACTAGCTTAGTATGTGAATAGATGCATTCTAGGAAAGTTATCTAAGAAGTGAATTTCCTTTGTTTTATAAAATCACTGCTTTTCCCTTAGGGGGAAAAATTCTTCAGTGTGTTGATTTGAAAAGTTTTAGGAAGGAGGGAGGCTAGGTGACGCAGTGAATAGACCACTGGCCCTGGAGTCAGGAGGACTTGAGTTGAAATTCGGTCTCAGACACTTAACACAAAACTAGCTGTGTGACCTTGGGCAAATCACTGAACCCCAGTTGCCCTCCAATAATAAAAAAAAGAAAAGTTTTGGGAAGGAAAAGGTTAAGATGATCACCAGGTGTATGGCATGCTGCTTGAGGTGCTTCTGGCCATGTTTTTTGCATCATTTTTATAACTTTGCAGCATTCACAGATATCTGCTTTGGCATCATCCCTTCCTTCTCCCTTCCCTTCTTCAAATCATGGGCATTTTTCTTGTGTCTGGGAACTGCTTTTTTTAACATCTATAATTCTCAGAACTTCTGTCTGCCCTTCTATTTTTGTCTGGGAATTTATATGTCTAATAGAGAAAAGCTACACTACAGTACTGCAGTCTGAAAATTCCTTAAGATCAAGTTATCCAGTTGTGTGAACAAAATGTCCTATGTTATTGATCCTTAATTCTAAAATTCTGTGAAACAAGTTTATATAAAGTGAATGATATTGTAATGATCCTATAGTGGTTATTTCAGGATAATAATTACTGATATTAATGAGGGTGAAGATCATCTACCCACTGAGAGCAGTGTACTTGGAGGCCCAAAGCAAACTTAGGATTTTGGAATAGGTTTTAGTTGGGTAAGATCCATAATTGTAATTTTAAGTACAGGTAAATTTGGAAGTTGGTGAAAGATAAATTCTTGATTCATTTTTGAATTGAGGCAAAACCTCTTCATCGTTTGTTTAGCATTTGAATTCAGATTGTGCAGTTCTTTTAAAATCTGCAAAGCACTTTTTGTTTGTTATTGTTGTTTTGCTGCAGTAACTTCTCAGTCACTTATGAAGAAAATGTAGGACGTTTGACAGCTCTCATAAGTGAGTTTCCTGGTCAGTATTCCAATAACTTTGCCAATTTCCATTCCATTTTGAGCTCTTCAGTCTTGGGAAAGAAAATTGAAAGAGCTGACGGAAAAAATGGTTATGTTATAACCTGAGGTATTTTTTTCTTTTAAGTTTTTTGTTTGTGCAGAACTGCAAAATGAGTATCTTGATTACTTATTTAGAAGTATTATGTTTGTCTGTTTCAGCACATCCTTTTGAAACTATGCTAAAACCTTTATTAAGGTATCAATCTGGTCTTGGTGGGGATGCAGTTGAGAATCACATGAGGAAAAAACTGTATGAAAATGGCGTGAATAAATCTCTACAGAGTAATTTTGCTATCATGGTGAAGGTAAGGTGGCATATAACTTGAGCTTAGGTTTTGCAGTAGATATAAAATGTATAACTCCACAAATAGCTATCTCTTAGTAGTTGAAATTTTAAAATAATTGAATATTTAACCCAAATAGGTGATTTTTTTTCTTCTAATTATTATCATTCCCTTTCATTGCATATCTCAGTCTTTGTGTTTATGAATATTTTTTTTTTAATCTAACACTCAAGTACACAAGCTAGGATCATAAGATTGGGAAGGGCCTTTTCTCTGTTCTAAATGAAAAATATAAAGAAATTTAGGAACTGTAAGAATTTGTCATTGATGAGTGTGATAAATTGAAAATAATGAAGTTGCGTAGGAATGCTTTATTTTTGTGAGCTAGCTGGTTGTAATGCCAAGCAAAGGCAACTTCCAAGGTTTGGATTACCAGCATAGTAAACCCCATTTATTCAGCAAACATTTACAGAACAGAGAAAGTCAAAATACAGTGTAACTTGTTCCTTTAGCAAGTAAGTTCTCAATTCAATCC